>JAVJGJ010000001.1:21006465-21023037 GCA_035590215.1 Microhierax caerulescens | reverse complement strand
CTTTAAAATGTTTTCTCTATTGAGATCCCTGGCTGTATCTTCTTTATTTACTAGCTGTAGAGTAGAAACTGGGGACCTGCTAATAAGTGCTATCAATAAAAATTGAACTAATTAAGTTTCAGGCATATTCCCCTATTATTATAAGAGAGCTCAGCAAGATATAAGATAATAGAGTAATAAACCCCTGAAAATTGGGGTTTAGCAAGGAAATACCAACAGAGCTTGGAATGTAGTGTTGTGATCTCAATGATATAATAAATGTTTAATCAGCTCGTATTGATAAATTTTAAGCAGCAGAAAGACCTGAATACAGCAGCAACAGAGTTAAGTTTAGGCATAAGTTATTTGCAACAACTTTGTATCTCCATTGTTCTTAATAAAAAGAAAACAGAAGCGCTGATTTAGAGGTCTTCAAAGGATTTGAAACATTAATGGGCAGTACAATTGGTGTGAGCATAACCAGACACCTTTATGCCTATAGCAGTAAGTAGAATTTGGATGATCCTTGTTCCTGTCATCATAGGTACTATGATTTAAAGGAACTCCAAGCTATTAAATATAGAATTCTAAGATTTCAGATCATATGCTATTGTAATGTCAAAAATATTGGAGCAAAATGTTCTGACTGTTCTCCAAATGTTTGTTTAAAAGCTTGATTAACACGTGAATAGCTGTGTAAATCACCATGATGTTAGATTTTTCTCCCCTACAGCCTGTGTAACATACTATATGAACAATTTTTGGTTATTTTTTTATGTTGATTACAGAGGAATCAATTTCTTACATCATCACCCAAGAGCAAATCTGTAGCAAATGAGTTCCAGAACGTTATGGTGCACAAATGAGCGATTGCCAACTTAGCCTGTTCAACCAAGATAGCAGCTGAAATTAAAGCCGATAATTATGCTTACAAAATGGCACACAGGAATTTAAAATAATTCTGGGGGTTATGGTTGGCATTAAAGTATGTATATTAAGTGGAGCTACACTACTGTCTTTTATTAGATCCAGATTAGTATGTTACAAAAAAAATATTATTCCTGAATTCTGTTGCATAAATATTTATCAATATGATGTGCCATAGCTCTAAAGTTTGTAGTTAGGGAAGAATTATAGGAGACATTCATCTAGAAGCTGGAGAAGCTTTTGTATCAATTGAGGCCTACGTTATGTATATGGAAAGGCTATTTCCATTTTCCTTTCTCTTCCTCTTCTGTTTTCTCCCTTGCTTTTCCCTTTTTCATTCTCTCTTTCTCCCTCCTCTCTTCTCTCTCTAACAGAATGGTACAGTGCTCCAGAAGAAGGCCTAGTTTTTCAAAGAAATTGTCTCTCCTATTCAGCATAGATTTCACCTTGAAAGAAGCTGGTAGACAAGTGAGCCCTTTCTGTTTGGCACAACTGTGAATTTGTTCTAATATACAGCAGCAGAGAGTTAGTGGGCTGAACAGCTTAGGAATCCCTGTGGTCTTCAAAGACAGATGCAGGTAAAACACACGTCATTAATGCCATCGTCTGGGCGAGAAGAAAGCATAGCTAACTGATGTGAAGATTATTTCAGATAAATACTTTTTTTATCCTCAGTTTCTAAAACAACTCCCTGCAGTGCGTCATTTTACTTTGTTTTTTTAAGCCCTGTGGAATTACAGCCAACTGTAGTTTTCCAGATTCATACAAATACCAGGTGTGTAAAAGCTATTTATTGTTCTTGATTGCCTCCCTTTCTGGCAATGAAGTGCAACCCTACAATATGCCCTACAAGAGAACCATTGACTAAGGGGTTTCTTGGCTGCTTAACCAGTCTCAAGGAGCAGCAAGAGTGTGCTGCCTGGAGGGCAGCAGAGGGGAAGCTGGGGGATGCAGTTCTTCAAGGGGTGCAGTCCCCCAGGACCACAGCAAGGCAAGCAGGGCAGTTCTGGTGACAGTAACCAGGGTCAGCCACAGTCCAGCGATTGCCAGACAAGCTCATAGTGATAAGGCACATCCAAGACCAAGCCAAGAGCTCAAGTCAGCAGGGTAAAGTCAAGATTAGCCAGGTACCAGGCTGGGTACAGACATACCTACAACATAGCCCAGCCCAAGCTTCAATGCAGCTCTTGAATCGGATGGGGAAACAAATGTAGCTTTTTCCACAGGGTCTGGTCCAATGTTGTATGACTATACTACATCAGAGCAGACCTTGAACATAGGCAGCTACACCCCTGGAGCAGGGGGAGGAGGTCTCAGAGGAAAATCACGGAGAGGGATGCTATAGCTGGTCATGACAATTAGAACTCGTTGGTTCATACAGGACCTGGGCAATACAAGTATTAGTACTGTTTCTCATCGTATACTTTAGAAAAGATTGAGGCGCAGTTTAGTTTTCCTTCTCCTTTTTTAAGCAGGATCACAAGACGAGATACATTGAGGAAGAACTGACTAACAGGTATTATGGAAGCTCCATTCCAGAGAAACAGGTTTCACATGGAACCAGGCTAGGTTAAATTAAGTAAAAGGCAAATGAACATTGCTTTGTTTGCGGCCCTGGAGTAGAGATTTGTTTCGCAAGTGACCTGAGATTGGGAAGAGAGGGTTATCTCAAATTTTCGCATGAAAGAAGTAGGTATGTTCTTAACTAGCTGCATTTGTCAGCTGGGATTCGAAAGTGCAGAGCCAGAAAATACCCTGTTGTTCAATTCAGATCAACAAAGGACTTTTCTGCAAGCAATACTTAGATGTTGAAATATGTATAGCTGCCAGAGAATCAGCCACTGGAGGGGTGAAAAGATACAAGGGTGAAATAATGAGTCTAAATATACAAACCAGCAAGCATGTTTCATGGTGGCTGGAGAGAGGCCTCACATGTACATAATGGAAAGAACTGGAGAATGCAAGATGAAAGGTCTGGGGATTAAGAAGTGATAGACCTTCTCAAGTGTGGGTAAGATGTCATAAGGAAAACAGAAATAGTGAGGGGGGTAAAAAGCCAGTGGCAAGAGAATACCTAGTCCCCAGAAGTGAGCAGAAACTGGGATTTGAGGGTATAAGTCTGGAATGGAAAATAGCAACTTAAAGTTTGACATTTATTTTAATAGTAATCATGGTATTTGCTTGGCTCAAGTGAAAAGGTTCTCATCCTATTTCAAGTATATCTTCCTTTTTTTTTTGGTGTGCTTCTTACATTTCTAATCCTGGAGACTTCTGTGGTCACGTGTAAATCCAGGTAAACAGAATCTGCCTGAGTATTCTGCTGTCTTTCTATTCTTTTGTACTGTAAGGTTGCCCACTTATTTTGATGTTCCCATTACTTCACTGGTTTTGGCTGTCTGAAACGTGCAAAAAGATGAAAACTAATGCAAAAAATTCAGCTAGGTTCTGATGAAGGCATTTTTAATTTTTCACCATTTTCCCACAAATGATGGTTGCTACTTAGACTACTTTCATTTGTGATAGATTTTTATAAGAAAGTTGACTTCTGAATAATTTGATTATATAGTTGCATGGTCATACTGTTTCAGACAGTTTCCATAGCAAATGAAAATAAACCTGGAGCTAGAATATGGTTTTTTTTTCACAAAATTTCAGTGGTAGTGCTTGCATGTAAAGCAGAAATAACATAGCTCTAGTTACATTTTTTCAATGAAGTTATACCTTTTACCTTATAGTATTTGTAGATGTATAAGTAATAGGTGATGCAGACCAGTATGTATGTTTTTGAGTTCTCAAAGTTCTCTGAGATTTACCATTGTTAATACTGTGAGTTTACTGAGCTCAGATGTATGCATAAATATACCTTTTCTGGGGGTTAGGGAGCTTTAAAAAGCAAGTTTATCTGTGCCTTACGGTTTCTGGTGCAGCGAGCACTGTTAATCTTGTTTTGTGGCACTTCTGTAACTAACATTATCACTAATGTGTTGCTTTCTCTTACAAATAAGAACCATTACACAAAACCACATTAAAGCAGCCTGATTCCAAGCAAAAAGCTGCAAACACTCTTGTAGTGACTGAGTACAATGGAGGAAGTGAAATCTGTTATCTGATAGTATTAAAGATCTTCAAAATTAGGGAGTTTCACTTAATTATTTGCAGGTTTATATCATTTCTTTAGTTTGGCTGACTGATTTTGTAAAAGTTTGTTACTAACTGTTCAGCTGTTTCTCCAGTTAAATCAGTGAAGAAATAAAAGTAAGGAGAAACAAAGCAGAGATGAAAGCTGATCATATTCTCAAGCCATAACACCTTCAGTCAAGAGGTCTGAGCTGTTTTCATAGTTCTGTCATGTAGTATTTGTAACCTCCAGGAAATCTGAAGAAAGCAGTTTTGTAGGAAATATTTCATAGATACTTACCCATTTGACAAAATGCTGCTGAAACACACGGATAAAGGCATTCAGGAAGATAGAAGAGCGAAATAGCTGAGGTTTCTGCAGCATGATGGCAGGTTGCTAGAGGCCTTCCAGTTCCCCAGTTCTCTGACTCCACTGCAACTGCACTGCAGTGACCAACTTAAGTCTGCCATTTTCACAAGATGTGCTGCCAGAGTTAGGCGAGAAATTGTTTTACGATAAAAAAAAAAAGCTTGCGTAATTTAAAAAAGTTGCTCAGCTGATATGAATGATATCAAGAACTTTCAAAGCTTCAAAAAAGAAACCAGTGAGCTTGACACCATCATTGGTATGTATCAATATGCATTAGCCTGACATCATAATTAGTATACTATCAAATATAACAGGCAATAATTTAATTAGTATTCACATGGGTACATTTGTGTTGGAAAAGTTCATTCTTAAAATAGTTTATGGAAAGAGAAATTATGCTTCACAAACCTTTCAGGGTTCTTTCAGGGAGCTGCCAAGCTTATGCCAGTTGATACAGTCTGCTTGGTTAAACGGAAAGCACTTGGACAAAATTCCGTGCCAAAATACCATCAAGAATTTAGACAGCCAAGGAGTAGGAGCTCCTTGTGTAGAAGAATAACTGCCTTGGCTTGTCAGGGTCCCAACTGCACTAATATCTCATCATCATCTCCCTGAGAAGCCTCCTTGGGGACCCCATCCACACACCCTCTGCCCATGGGCTGGGAGCTTCGCAGAGGCTCAGGCCTGGGCACCCAGAGCTGTACCCCTGTGTCCAGCCCGGTCTCCACCAGACCTGGCTTTCCACCTGCTTCCCCCGGTGGACTCTGAAGCTACGCTGTAGATACCCTTGTCACTAGCCCTACCTCTGGCCCGCTCTCCTACTCCTTTCAGTCGGACTGCTTAGGGAGTCCCAGGACATGACCCACTGTCTTGCCTTGCTGGGTCCCAGGACCGTGGGATAGCGCACTAGTCAGCAAGGGCAGTGACCTGCCTCTGCTTCTCCTCCTCCCACCTGCAGCAGCCACATCCTTGCTGCTCCCAACTGGAAACCGGCGACGAATAGTCTGTTGTGTAGGGCAGCTGCCAGTGGAGGTTCTCTTGCTCGGCTCTGGGCTGGGCTCTGTGTTCCTCAAAATGTAAGCAAGTAAAAGAAGATTTCTGGTAATAGCAAGTTTTTCAGAGCATCAAAGACAAGAGCTTACTGGAAAGAATTGCAGAATGACCTTATGACACTGAGTGACTGGGAGAGGACATGGCAGATTAAATTCAGCATAGATGTATGTAAAGTGATTCACACAGGGTGGAAAAAAATCCTCTGTAAAATAATAGACTCTGAATGAACCATTACCACTCAGGAATGAGATACTGCCATAAATGTCAGCTTAGCATTCAGTAGTTAAAAAAGCAAATTGAATGTTAAGAATTACAGGAATGGCATAACGAACAAACCACAAAACTTCCTTCTGTCACTGTGCAAGCTGAGCGTGTGCCCGGATCCATCAGTGTGGTGTGCAGCAGTGGTCTCTCCCTGTCTCAGAAAGAAGATACATTAAAAACTTGAAACAATTCAGGGAGTCAGCAAAGATATCACAAGTATGGAGCAGCTTCTTCACAAGAAGCAAGTAAGCATGCTAAGATTTCTTCAGCCAGGAAAAGTAACTGAGAGAGAGAGATGGTATGGTTGTAGGCGGGAGAGAAGGAGGTCATTCCCCATCTCTTCCAAAACACTTCCTGAATGAAGGCATTAAGGGGCAGGATCAAAACAAGCAAAGGGAGGCTGATCTTCACACTTAGAACTAAGCTGGGAAGAACAGTCAAGTTTTTGGATGATAAAATATGCATGTGATCACGTGATCAAAAAGAAACTGCCAGAAGTCAAAAGGGAAAACCCACCAAAGGTTCTAAAATAAAAAAATTTCAAGAAGCTAGAAAATGTCGAGATGGATTTGGGGGAAGTGCCATTGCGCACTTGCTCCAAGCTTCAACCCCTTCCCCAACACCCATTTTTGGCTACTGCCAGACTTGTTGGTCTAGATGGAGCCATCTTGGGACATATAATGTTTATTTTCATATGATACCTCTCTGATAAATGTAACACATTTCTTTTTCTTAATTTTTTAAAGTACAATTTCTAGGAGTTCTTTCCAAGTAATGAATTTCCAGCATCTTAAGTAGAATTTATTCTTCCTTGTTTATAATTTGAGGTGAATGTATTTGTCATCCATTATCAGTGGCTCGTTCTTGTTCTGTCTGAGACTGACTGTCTCACTTTAATAAGTAATTATTAATAAAATATAATACCCTTTAAAACTCATGCAATAGTTAGGAGGTCATTACTGAGAAACAAACAGGATTGGTTTATGAAAATGGCAAGAAACACAATCGACAGGCACTTTGCATCTGTTAAAGACATACTCTTTCTCCCTGTCCATATCATTAATCACCCAGCTCTAACATTTAGTCATAATTACCATACTAATTTGAGCATTTTTTCTTACTGTGGAAACAGGATATAATAGTTATTACTTACGGCTTGTGGTTATTATTTAAAAAAGGAACAATTGTGTTTGTGCATAATCAAGAGTCCACAAATAAAGAGTTTCAACAAAAATCTTTGCTTTGAAAAGATATTTTGGGGGTTTCCCCATATTCAGTGAAAGCAGTTTAACTAAGTAGGGAGTTGTTTTACCACTGGATCAAGGTAATTGCCTTTATTTTTGACAAATCTTTAGAAAAAGCATATTGGAAAGTATACAAAAAAGAATCTAATACAAATGGCAAAACACTCAAATTATTTTTCTCTCCCTCAAACAAAAAATAGGAGCATTTTAATTGGCGTTTGCATGCTATTTTTCAAGACCAGAAAGGGTAAAATGGTGTCCTAGTGAAAGTGTTTAACAAGGTAGCTGTAGTAGGTTTGTATAATTTAGCACAGAGATTATCAGCAGAGTAGACAGGGCAGGAAACTTTTAAACAAAACTAAACTAAAATCTAAATAAATTGCATGGATATAATCTTCCACAACTTTTAAATATGTTTGCTTTATTTATGTACACCTCTTCTTTCCTTTACATACTCAGTTGAAGCCTACCTCAACTAAATTCTGGCTGGAAAACAGCACTGATGAATAGTACATTGATGAGAAACTGCAGGGAAAGGGTAGAAATTATGCTGTAACTACAAATTAGCATGCAGTGAATGAGATTTAAAATGAGATTCTGAATGTGGTGACAATTAATCCCCCACATAAGGTGTTATTAAAATAATAAAAAAGTTGTTCACAGATGCAAACAGAAGTGGGGTTAGTGTGGCTGTAGGGGTAGCTCACGGGGGTACCGGGGCGGTGGTTAACGTACAAGACGTGAAATCAGTGCTTGCAGCCTGGCATAGGCAAGCTGCTCGTGACATGATGGATTCAACGCTGGTTTCTTCCTAAAGGCAGACTGGAAAGCATCAAGTTATTGAAGCTGCCGAAATAAGAAACTTTCACCTTTTTAATAGTACCATACCCAACTCAATTTCTGTATCCTAGAATCTGGATAATATATAGAGTGTATGCAGAATGAACTCTGAAATATTTAACTGCAGGGCCCGATCTGGTTAAATGTTAGTCTGGTTCTTAACTAGTATGAGTCAACTTGTGTTGATAGAACTATCTAGCTCTCGGGTCTGTGTACAACACATTTACTTTGCCAGACTTCTTTTTTGAAGAAAACACAAAAGCACTGAAACGTATTACACAGGTCATTGCTATAAAGTGTGTGTAGGGTGTGTGTGTGTGTGTGTGTGTAATGGCAAAAGTGCCACTTTTTTCTGCTCTGCTTCTCTGTATTGGGCTTTCTGGAAATGTAGCATTTTCTGAAGGAAGGGGGAAGGGAATTTACCACTTAGAGGATTTTTCAAAATTATTTTAATGTTTTTAAGAAGCATCAGAGTTATGGCATTCCTTTGATTGTTCCACTACAGTTTCAAAATAATCCGTATTCAAAACAACTGATGTCATTATAACAACTGCCTTCATGGTAAGAAGTTCATTCTGGTTAGCCATTTGCTTTTAGTTCTGAGTAATCTCTGAAGGAACAATACATTCTGGGGTTTTTTTTCCACAGGTGTATTTTAAACCAGCTCCCCATTTCTCCTGGCCTAGAGTTAAATAGCCAAGCAATATTATGCAATACCTGGTGTAAGTCTGTGTGCATATAGTATGTAGCCTTGCTTTGTTAGGAGCACTTGGGTACTTTTACTACCCTTGAACAACATACAGTACATTCAGCATCAATTTTATTCCCCTTTTAATTTAGAAAGGAAAACTTATGTTCCCAAAGGTACGACTCACTTTTCATATGAAGTATTGCATTTCCGTGATTTATTGAGATATTAACATGGAAATGGTGAGGTTAAACAATACTTGGAATAGCTCTAAAAGTGTAGTGGGAATCATGATTTCATAAGTAGAAAATTAGTTATGTAGGTAACATTATTGTATAATTTCCCATAGGATCTCTACATCAGGCAAGATTTTATTATATTCTAAAACAAAGTTGCTTGCACTCACTTTAAATATAAAGTAATGCTGAATACGACAATATTATAAGGCTGCTCACAGTACAAGCAAAGACATCTGTTAATGGTACCATGAATAGTTATGAACTGTGGTACTCAAATGGCTTTGCCAGCAAAGCATTGCCTCCTAATTTATTTTTATAGCAAATGGATGCCTCATTTTTCATGGTTTGGTAGTTTGCATTCAAATGTACCAATAACTTCCAAGGCAATCACTTCTACACAGCATGTTTTATTTGAGAACATAAGATGCAATAGCTAATGGTGTGTTGGTGGGTAGTCTTCTCCATCAGCAGTTTTGTATGACTCCTTATGTTATTTTATTTTTTTTTTTTTTTAAGATTAGTTCATGAAAATGAGTGTACTACATAAAAGTATGCTTATTGTGTGGAAGATTTAATTTAATTTCTTATCACACAAATGAAGATGGACAAAGGCTGTGTAATTGCACTGGTTTTGTCATCCAATATGCTACAGCTGAACTGGGCATTTTACACTTTCACTCACTCCTGGAGGCATCGCCAAAAACCAGAAAGGAATGCAAGTGGCTTCAGCTGTCACAGAGCAGAGTTCAAAAGGCTCTGAAGGCTTGCACAGAAATCAGTTGAGAGGAGGGAAGCAGCAAAAATTAAGTTCTGCCTAAACTATTATTTCAAATCTGTGGTAGTTAATAATTGATTCTAAAACCCCTGTGTGACGATGACACAGTCAGTAGTCAGTAGCTACTTCCATGGGTTCATCAGCCACCTTGTGGTTTATTATCACGTAATCTTTTTAGAACAGCCGTGCATGGCTGTGTGGATGGGGATGCTGTGGCTGTTGGCTGGCTGGGCTGCTGGCACGCTCGGCTTTGGCTGTGGTGAGAGAGCCAGAGTTCATTGTCGCCAGTGTTGCGGATCCTCCTCTGTGCTTGGCACTGCTGCTGGCTCTTTTAGATTAAATCCAGTTTCTTTTAATATGATGCCACTAACCACTGTGGTGTGTACGGCTGCATAGATATGCTACCCTTCTCTTTTTGAGGGCAGTTGAAATCTACTAAGTGACTAACAAAAAAATCCCATTTATTTATCATATTAGGAGGATGTGGGGTCTGTAGTGATTCTGTTTTGAAAAGACTTCAGAAAGAAAAAAACAATTCAGAATCTTGTGAAAGAATGTTAATCAAAATTACATTCATCTTATTAAAACCCAGGAGTACAAACATGACTTCAGAAGAGTTCAGTTAGATCTTGTATAGGTGTGGTTCTTGGTTTGGCTTGGGGATTGCTTTTTACCTGAGGTGTCTTTACCTCTTTTCCAAGCACAGGTTCAAATTCCCTGGCCTTGTCGGTCTCACAATGCAGTTTGGTGAGATTCAGTCCCTGGATTGCAGATACACCTCACCAACTCTGCAGCTAAACACAGAACGGGATCACGCTGAGCTGTGCTATTGCTGTCCCCAAAGGGACTCAGAACTCTCCATGGGGAGCTACTGGGTAGAGCAGTTTCATCTACCAGCCAAGTGCCACTTCTCCAGTGTGTGAGCCCAGTGAGTGCTCACCAGCACCCTCCAAACCTGCCAGCTTTCCCACTCCGGTGGCCCTTGTACAGATGCTACTTGAAAACTGCATTTTGTATTACAGTTTAATACTAACATTTGTTACAATTAGCCTGTAGATTTATCTTGGATGTCAGAGAGCTTTACTTTTTGCCCACCTTTTTTCCCTCATGATTTCATCCTACTTCTATACTACACCCTACTACATACTCACTTCCACAGGAGTCTTCATGTGAGACCCCTCCAGAACAGTGAAGCCTTAGTGTTTTGAAAGAATGAGTTTCTCACACTCTTAGAAGAAAAAGAAAATAAAACAGAAAAAAAAAGAAAAGAAACATTCCTGGCAAAATCTTTCTCAAGCTAGATATGTCACTGTGAAACACTCAGCTTTGGAATTGCACTTAATTGAAGGTGTTTCAATTAGGTCTCTCAAGCCCTTTATTGCTACTGCTTCAGCTACAGCAATAGCTCCATTATGATTCAAAGTAGCTTCAGGAAAGCCGCTGTCTTCCCTGCCCTCACATTCTGCAAATCAAAATAACAGTCACCTCAAGCCTCTGACTAGCATAGGCAAAGTAAAGCCTATTTCAAGATACAGTTGTGTAAGAGTCCAGTTCTTGTAGCACATCAAATTTGGGATGCCTCAGATGAATGCCAAGAGCCAGCTTGGCAGCTAAATAACTGCTTTCTGTCTCAATCCGTTCTTGCTACCCTTCTCCCATGTCACTAGCATCACCTTTTCATACCTGTTGTAAAAGGCAGCCTGCTAGCTAGCATTTAGATCTTTTTTGTCAGAAAATACAATTCTCAAATACACGATGGTGATATGTCTTAGAAATACGGCATTTCTTTCATGTGATTCTCACTATACATTTGTGATATGCTGTAATTAACTGGGGTTATAATAGTAAGTATTTTTAGACCAGTAGTAGTAACAAAAAGCCCAGCCTGCAAAACTTCAGTGTCCAAGTAACATCTTCCTTGCATGCTTCTGCTGACAGAGACCTTTTATTTGTGCTGGAGCTAAACTCAAAGGAGCTCACAAGTAAAATCACTATGAAGGTGTGCCATGTGAGCCACTCCTGCTAGACATGCTTGGCATGGTACACCACTGCAGCCATCACTGCTAAATGGTGCTGACACTGATTTGTCACTTCTGAAGTCTGGAGCACGAGAAACGCAGAAGCTGTTACACCGCAGGGGATATCGATCAGATCTAGTTAGCACCTGGTGACTGTATGCTAGTGAAACCAATTGGACAGATTACTTTGTGCTCGCTGGCAGGTAAAGCTCAACTCCAGATGTGATCAATCCACCAATCTATAGTGACAGACTAATACATTAAAACAGATTGATCCTTGAGCTACACTAAATCAGGTTAAAACCTTGTCCTTGGGTGAGTTTGTTTTACAGAAATAAGATTTACGTATGACTTCTTTGGTTTCTCTTAAAATTCTTTAAACACTGTATTTTTCATTAACATCTTGCTTGCCAGAACTGCTTTATATTTGCCACCCTGCTCTATGCTGTTTCCCACATACAGGTATGTGATAGTAATTTCATGAGCAGTGAGGTGCAAGTTAATTGTAGCTTCTTTATGAAGTCCTCCTTGAATTTCAGTGTGCAAGCTAGATCCAAAATGATATTTGCTTTCTGGTGATGCCAGAGGTAGAAGGGTTATGTCAGTTCAGAAGAAATTGGTTTTTCCATTGTCCCGGTTTCAGCTGGGATAGAGTTAATTTTCTTCTTGGTGGCTAGTGTAATGCTGTGGTTTGGATTTGGTGTGGGAGCAGCGTGGTTGGGGACTTCTTGGTTTCTCAGGCCCTGCCAGCGAGAGGGCTGGAGGGGCACGGGAAACAGGGAGGGAACACAACCAGGACAGCTGACCCCAGCTAGACCTAGAGATGCTCCAGACCCTGGGACATTATGCCTGGTATATAAAGTGGGGGGGTTGGCTGGGGCTGCCAATCACTGCTTGGGGACTGGCTGGGCATCGGGCAGCGCGGCGGGAGCAGTTGTGTTGTGCATCACTTGTTCTTTCTTCTCCCTTCCCTTTGGATTTCATTCCTCTCCCCTTCTCCCTTCTTTTCATTACATCTGTTATTGTTATTATTGTTCTTTTGTTTTTATTTTATTTTGTTTCCTATACTGTTCTGATCTCAACCCTGGAGTTTTACGTTCCTTTCCGATTCTCCACCTCACCCTCTGAGCGAGCAGGGAGTGAGCAGTGTCTGCGTGGCACTTAATTACCAGCTGGGGTTAAACCATGACATCTACCTGTATGCCCACCACAGCTTTGTCACTGGTAGGTTATGTAGTTTAGGGGTGACATGCTTCATCCTTTTTACACTTGCTTTGGGGAAATACCACTATCTGTGGTGACTGTATAAAACAGAGGATAAAACTGTGGATTGCGGATCCAGTGAGTAAAGGCTAACCGTTTGAAAGGCAGAAGTATCATGAACAAGCATCAAGATCACAATTGTTAATGAGATAACTATTGGTGATTGCTTTTTCACAGCTTTCAAGAATTACTGTGTAACCTGCTGCTACCCATTAGCTGGTTTAATTCAGAATATGCTTGAAAAATATGTCATTAGTCTGTTCTCTTATTGGGCTGCCAGGAGAAGGAATGGCACGTGTGGTGTACTGCAACCTTGCTGTCATTGTCCTGGTAGGGGGCAGAGCCTTCTGCTGGTGAGTTTTGTGTGCAATGGCCTCACCAGAGCGTCAGCCCGTGCGATGTGAGGAACACCACCATCCACAGCTTCGCTGCTGGGAGCAGTGTCCTGGGAGCAGTGGGCTGGCACTCACAGTCTTCATTGCCAGTAGGAGCCATTCTTCTAAGCCTTGCTCTGGTGCTTCTCCTGGTGCTTTTGCACGCAGACATTTCCATCCATGTTGCTTTCATGCTGATCTCAGTATTTCTGTTACGAAAGTCTGCATCTTCACTCTGTGCTGACTGCCTCTTCCTTTCCTTGAGCAGAATCCGCAAGTGACTGTGCCAGGTATGGTTCTTTGAAATGTCAGTTTTAAATAGACAAAAATATGTTTAAGGAAGCCTCCAAGATAATTAATTATACTCTTTGGCATATATGGAATCTAATAAGACTATTTTATTACTCTAGCATGCTTAGAAATCACATTCCTATTTTTACCTCCTACAGGAAATCAAATTGTTCCTGTCGATACATACTCAGAGTTGATTTACCACAGTGTTTGCCTGACAAAAGGCGCTGTGGAGCCCTGTTAGAACAGTCCTGCTGTGCTGGGCCCCAGGTGAGATCATAAGAGGACTGTGTGCTCTGCTGTGCAGCCTCTTCCCCTGCATTCCATTGGGCTGCCTCTGCTACGTGCTACCATGCAAACCTGAATATATATTTAGGCTGTAACAGACTTCTGATCTGAGGTTTAGTTTGTAAAAGAAAAAACTTTTACAAGAAAACAGAAAAATAGAATTAATACTTGCAAAGTAGAACTTCGGAATTTTCCCTGTCATTCTCTGACTATATAATATACGTACTTAAAAACAAATGCACATAATGCTTTGGATTATGGTCTATTTGGTTGTAGAAGTGCCTATACAATGCTTGTCTATGACTGATAGGAAAATGTTAAGTATCTAACTATGAAGGCATCTGTATCTTGAGTTTTCAGAATCCTTTTTGAAGTGGTTTTCAATATGTGACAGGCATTTGTCAAAGTCTTTTTCTCCAGTAAAATACATCATTTATCCTGCTGTGTTATTTGAGAAGTCTCTAACGTTTCTGTGTATGAGCAGATAAAATCTACAAGAGTAATTAACTAAACTGAAAAGAAAAGGACAAAAGATAATGTATGCTTATATTATATGAAGTCACAAAGGTATTTAATGGAAAGATACTTTTACTTGTTCTCCCTAGCTAAGATTAAAAAAAAAAAACCCAACATATAATGAATATCAAGGTCCCAAGAGATCATAGAGGAATGATTTCTGCTTTCCTATCACTTTTTCAAATAAAATACTTTTTCTCCTCTATCCGAAGTCCAGGATGTCAGAATCTATTCCTCTCAAACAAAGACAAGATGGCTTAATAAAAGCCCTGGATTAGAGGAGAGACAAAAGTCCTTGTCCAGGTGGCTCCATCAGAGCAGTCTATATACTCACCCTTCTTTTCTCCTGTCCTTCCTTACTCACCAAACTTGGATCTTTTGACAGCATTTCATTTTTTTAGGTTTTTCTGGGGTTGAGGCTATTAGCAAAACTTGTTTGATGTATGAGCAACCCTTTGGGCCATTGCCACAATGAAATGCATAAAAAAAAGACATATATTAAGCAATAAAGTAATACATCTACATAAAGTCCTGGTTTGGGGCCAAAAAGGTACCTTTTGGCATTGGCATTATCTTGTTCTCCTCTGGTTTTATCCCTTATTTCTCTTTCTATTCGTTTCTAGACTTGTGCTTCCGTGTAGCACTGCAGTTCTCAGCTTAACTGGAAATTCACGTGAATAAATGTTACATAACCTCTTACTTCAATGCCAATCATTAGTTATCCAATGTTTGACATTTTCTTCTAATTTTATAGAGAAGTACTTTATTTTCATTGTCTTATTGTGTCATGGGAAAGCTACAACTTAGTCCTTACCAACATTTGTAATCATTTTCCATGCCTGAAGAAGACTGAGCCAGTTGCATATATTGAAATGGATGTGTGTAGGTATCTCAGGCGACTTGCAAATGTGCGTCTTATAAATTTAAGCTGGTAAAAGTACATTAAGGTTCTGAAATTTAAGTGATCCAGTTTTCAAATGTGGATAGTGCCTGTATATCACAATAGTGACTTGCAGTTGAAAATAAAGCTGATTCTTATGAGAAACAGCACTGATGTGTAATTCTCTCCTGACCAAATGCTGAGCATTTTAAATGCATCAGCTTGCATGTACATATGCATTCCATGTGTTCATTAGGTCACTAGTGGATTCCTACTGCTTTACCTGGAGTAAGACTTTCCTGCAAGCCCAAAGGTTTTCATGATTGCTCCAGCTAATCAGTGATTCAGAAGTTCAGCGTAAATCCATCTAACTTGCATGAATCAAGTAGTATCTACCCTGACATGCTTGTAAATTAAATCACTGAAGGTGGTCCAGCTTAGCTTAATTACATTATTCTTAACTGAGAGAGTTTGGCAAATGTGTTTAATAATCTACAACCTAGAGAGCACTCAGTACAAATTGTTTTGGAAGGGCAGGGTGGATCTCTAAGCTGTCAAATTGGGAGGCAGAGGAGGAACAGATGGGAAAAGTGCATTGGATTAAAATACTTAAACATACATTCTTTAAAAGGCTGGCTTTATAGTTCAGAGTGCTAGGATTCCAGCGGGCTAAAATAAAGACTGTTTACATCCTCTGTGATCTTTGGAGTTACATAAAACAAAGTCCTCCCCCACAGTTCAGAGACGCTTGCTGGCTCTTTGGACCATCAGCCTCATTATTTTCTCTTACTAGCGAAGACTTTTGTATGTCTTTGTAGCTACATCTTTTTGCAGCACTAATGCCTCTTGCAGTGACCTTAAAACTCTCATATTAATGCTGATAGCTTACAAGAATGCTAACTGTAACAAATTATTCAGGTTCAACATGTCAGGCTGACAGGCTCTAACATCACCGTGGAGACATTTAAAGGAGTGAGTTGGTGTGTGGCCCTGAGTGCCTTTCCCAGAGCGAGTCAGGGTCTAATCACACTGCTGCTTGTGACTCTGAAAGGCCACATCTCAGCTGAACTGCGATAGCTGATCGTGGATGAAGGTTCTTGTTCGGAACGAAAACAAACCTGGCAATGTCATTACTGCTTTTACTGTGATCATCTCTGTCTTCCTTGGGATGAAAACACAGAACATTTGGGTATTTCTCTTGGCTTTTAAGCAAGTGCCTAATCTCATGATAAATGGAACAGATTTCCTTTCCGTGCCTGTATATTACATTAAGAGGAAGCAGTGCCTGGGGTTATCGATATTATTTCCAAAGGTCAATCTTGTAATACAACGCTTTTCTTAGAGGAGAGGTAGCAGTCAAAGCTGGAAATGTTTTTTCCTAATTAGATTTTGTTTTAGGGTTAGAATAGTAAGAAGGAAGGAAGGAGGGAAAGAAGGGAGGGAGGC
>JAVJGJ010000001.1:20994788-21006365 GCA_035590215.1 Microhierax caerulescens | reverse complement strand
AGGAGGGAAGGAAGGGAGGGAGGGAGGGAGGGAAGAAAGAAGGAATATGTATGTTTTGTATCCAAATATTAATTTATATACATAGGAAGCCAAAGTCCATTTTGCCTGTTCTACCTCTTTTGTTGGCATTCATCCATAATATTATGAAAGAAGAACCAGAAAGAATGAGCATTTAACGATTATACTGTTTCTTCCAAAAGTCAAGAACTGAGAAGCAATTTTCCTTTTTTAAAAAATAGATCTAGGAAATAACATCAGTAGATGATTATATAAAAATCTAGGTGAGAAAAGGTAATGCTTAAGTAAAATAACTCCTTTTCCCTCTGTTCACTTTGTTAATGCTGTTCTCTGACATGCCATACATAGCCTAACATTGCTAGTTTGGAGGCTTCTTACCATTTCCAACAACTGCATCCTGTGAACACTTAATGTCTCGTTTTCCTTCATTTGTTTTCTTGGTAAAATGAATACAATGCATTTAAAGTATATATATATATATATTTAAATTGATTGAGTAAATATCCAATCGTTTGTGTTTTCTTGTTCATTTGGGGGTTGTTTCTGAGAGGTTTTTTAGTGTGTGGCATGAATATTTTCTTGGTCAGAATCACGGAGAGTTGTTTCTTCCCATCTACAGTGTTTGATGCACTGTTTCCGTGTCCCAAGTTCCTCACAGTCTGAGACAAAATGGAAATCGGAAGGGAACTGAAGTGTCTCATTTACTGAATTAATTAACCTGGTTAATTCAGGTTGGAAGGGATCTCAAAAGTTTTTCAGTCCGGCCTCCTGCTCCCAGCAGGGGCAGCTCTAAGATCAGAGCAGGTTGCTCTGGGCTTTATCCAGCCAGGTAACTAGATAACTTGGAGAACCTCCAAGGGTGAAACCTGCTCAGCCTCTCCTGGCAGCCTCTTCTCTTGCCTACCTGTCCTCCCCGGGGAAAAGCTCCTCCTTCTGTCTGGTGTGACCCTCTCTTGCTTCAACTCTTGCAGGCTGCCTCTCGTCCTCCTGCCGTGCACCACTGCAGAGTCCATCACTGCTTTCTCACTCCATTGCTCCTCTTCCCCCCTAACCCTAGCTCCGCTTCATTGATGTTTTCTGTATCAGGGACCCCAAAACTGGACAGTATTCCAGATGTGGTCTAGTGAGCGCTGAGTAGAAGAGGGTAATACTTTCCCTCCATTGCCTGGATGTGCTCCTGTTGGTACAGCCCAGGATGCTGCTGGCTTCTTTGCTTCATAGGTAATCCTCTTGCTTTTTACTATTTATTACTGTTTTAAAGATACTCTGTGAAGGATCTTTCTTAAATATAAGCGCTTCTATAGTGGTGCTATGTAAACACTGTCACTTCAGGAAGAACTGGCATTCAGTTAATTTATATTCACTGGCATTCCTTGATACTCCTGTGAGGGGCAAAGCAATGGATTGACACTGTAACAAGTACAGCACCACAAACAAACTGATACTGGGTCCTGGTTGAAAGATTATACAGCAGGTGAAAATGAATGCAAAGGAGAGAAAGGGGACACACCTGAGTACATTGGGTCGGGAAGCTCCTAATCACCTCTCCTAATTTTTGTAACTGAATCCCAGCATATACATTTATTTTTCTCTCAGTTACTAGAAAGTTAATTTCATGCCACATTTTCCTGGACTATGCTTAGTGGTAATGTGCCTGTACTCCTGGAGGACAATGCAAAGAGACAGTGTTTTGTTTAGCACTTTACCCTGAAAGGATAGGGAATACATATCATCTACACAACATTCAAGGAGACCTCAGAGAAGAAGATCATGTAAGTGCTGGAGCTGTCTTCTGATGGAAATGGTTGAGTTATTATAAACGTCTCACCCACACGTGTTGATCACGTGTCTTGCATCAGACGTAATCTTATTTCATTAGATTTTTATTGTTAAACTATTATCAGCATCTCTGTCTTGCTGTGGTGCTAACTCTTGCTTCTCTGCTTCTCTTGGCAGAAAATCTTGCTGATATTACTGCTCTTATTTGTAAATTCATATACATATTTTTATACAGTATTACATTTATTTATACATCTATATAATGAACAAAGCCTCTTAGAGGAAACTGTTTCTAGCATGCTGGAATTAATGCAGTAGATTTTGCTTGCTAATCCCAGATCTGTCACTTTGATCTCTTACGGTTTTGCATGGTAGGAGGAGATGACAGTAGCTTTCTAGGATGCCAAAGACATCCAGGCTGCAGGACATGTATGGTGCTAGACAGTATTAAACTTCAGAGGTGTTTTAAATGAGGGATTGAATGCTGTAGTGACGGCTAGAAGTGCTGACTTTTCATTAGTTCTAATAAATATATAAACAAGTTACATCTAAAACAATAAGCTGAAACCATACAATATTGTTTTAAACCAGAGAAACAAATAAGCAGAATTTCTTGGTTTTGTGCTTGAAATTATACACAGCACTAGAAAAGTTGTCTTGAGTAAATATGGTTTATTATGAAACTCTCTTTATTAATGAAAAAAGGTATAAACTAAATTCCACATACTATGGTTTTGTATTATTAGCAAGATAATTTCAAAATGGAATTGCAAATTACTTACAGACTTTGGTACCCTTAAATCAAAATCAGGCCACAAAAGGTAGTTTTGTGGAAAAACTTGGGATAAGATGAAAGTGTTTCGTTGCCTAACTCTTCCAGCTGCCTTAACAGCTGAGGCTTTGATGAATACTGTACTAGTGTAGTGAAAGCCTTTTTGTTTGCCTCTGTTCGGTAAATAATTGATTACTAGCTTATAATGTGGTTCTAAGAGCTGGAAGTGCCTTCCTTAACGCTGCCGTGTCATTTGTAATGGAGGTGAAGTAGGACACTGGGTGAAACAGACTGTGCTGGAATTTCCTGCTGCGCCATGTGCATCTCAATGAGTCCCGATCAGCCGCCCATTTGTTTCACTTTCTGACACAGTTATTAGCTACCTGTAGCTGCACAGGCAGCCTAGAAAGTGATGGTGTGGACTGGTGATTTTTCTTCCATTAGAAACAGAAGAATAGCGTCGATCTTTCTTTTGCTCCTTTAAAAATTATTTCTTTTTCTTAAATTGAGTCTTAACAACTGACACCATTTATATTGGGTAACAATGGCCTTCCACTTAAAATGCTTTCAGACACTTCAAACAAAAAATAATTTCTGTTTTGGGAGTTGAACTTTACTCGTCGCTATCAGGACACAAAAGAACCATTTGATGCTTTTTCTTATCATCAGCCTTATTTTTCACAGGAGTACGTACACTGCCACATCCACATTGCCTGTGATACCTCTTACACATAACTGCATAGCCTCAGCTCGTCCTTTATTGGAATCTAATATTCACAGGGATCGGTACGTTTTTCAGCACGGTATTCTCAGGTGTTATTTTGAAGACTCACACACTTCTTGCACCAGGTCTTCAGGGCAGCAAACAGAGGTTGGGTGGGAAACTTCAGTAGCCCATTGGCTTGTAGTTGTGTCTGTGTAAGCAAGTGTGCAACAGTAGTGTGGCACACACAGATCCTTTGCTCTGCCACTGGAAAATACTCAGCTATTTCAAATGGAAACACCGTGATCACCTTGAGATTTAGGATTTACACCTGGATTTAGGTCATATTTTTTACCCCATAAAATCCATATGAAGTTTTTAGGATTTTTTCCTCAGAATATGAAATTCTTACTACAAGTTGACGACACTTGTGTGGATACATGTATATAGATACAGGTATTAAAAAAACCAACATATTGATGACATGGATGTATGGAAAAAAGACTCCTGCAAAGCCTTTTGAAACCTATGAGATAATGAAGCTCAAGTGCTTCAAATCAGAACTGCACTGAAAGTGTAGTGTAACTGTTAACGTGAAAATGAAAGGGAAGAAAAGCCAAAGGGGTGCGGTATTTCAGGAACCAATTTGAACAACTAAGCAAACCACAGGAGGGACCTGAGGAATATCATCGAGGGTTGGAAACCTCACAGGGGTTCACTGGTAGAGGTAGTACCATAAGGTCCAGTTTGGATCAGGCTTATTTCATTTCTTCTAGATTCTACACTATCTTTTTTGGCAGCTCACCTTAAAGTAAGAAAACCTTTTCATAATTTTGTCTTTTAATACAGTGATAAATGTTTAAATTAGTAACTTCATTTGGAAAGAAGAAAGACTAAATGTACGCAATATATAGGCTGTTGTTTCCTTTGGCAGCCCCTTTGTAGCCCCACTGCAGCTGTGGCTCTCAGTTTTGTGTCTTTCCTAACTCTAGCCCTCAGCTTCTTCCATGCCATAGCTGCCAACTTGTAGCACCTGGAGCCAGAATATGGAAGGCACTGTCAGATGAAAATTATACCTGCTGCGTTCACCTCTGGGGCTGAAGCACCCTTTGCCCAGCTTTTCTCTTTCTTTCTCCCTTTCTCAACAAAGCTCCATCTGGAAAGTTCTAGTAACTCTGCTTAACACAACTGCTTTTGACAAAGAACATGGATGCCTGTGGAAAAAAAACTCCGTTTTCTAAGCAAAACCTTATTGTGGAATATAGTTTGGCATGCATTTTTAAAGCCATTTTTGTTAAGAGAAAAAAGAAAAGGAAATATTAAGTAATTTTTTGTTCAGCATAAGTGTTGAGCTAAGATGAGAGAGAAATCGCTTTCAGCAAAAAGTAATATTCTGTAATTGTTCTGATATTCATTCATATGGAGAACTTTAGGCATTGTAAGTTTCTGGAAGTTCTCCAAATAATGTCAAGTGAAATATTTCATACTTTTACAACACTCTGCATATGCTATTATTAAGAATCATAGAGTAGTAAGAGCAATACCAACACTCCGGCCCTGTTCATGACATTATTGAGCACTGTACATATGCTATGTATGCCCTATTTAACTTGTATTCATTTTGTACATCTGAAAATAATTTGCCATCAGTTGTGCGTTTGGAGACCCCTAATGTTAGACAGTTAGGATGACAAAAGTTAGACACTTGTCTAATGCTTTATTTTAAAACATGCAAGTATGAAAACTTTACAACCTTTTCAAGTGAAACTGTCAAATGTTTCCGACTCCTTCATTTACACATAGCAGTGAACTTTATACAGTTTCTATAGGTAAGCCATGCCCATTGTATTCAGATTAAGGGACAGCAGTTGTCAACATTTTCAAATGTCAAATATTGAACTTTCTTAAACCTTCCAGATAAACATACTCTTTGTGAAATAGCTGACCAGCTGGCTTCTGAAGCACTGTGGTGCTTCGTATTCCATTTGATGTCCAGAAAACATCAGTCACAACTCTGATTTCAATCAGGATAAGAAGGTGTATGAAACTATTTATTAGTGATCCAGGATTGAACCTGATGGGAAACGGGACTTCTTTCCAGGTGATGCCAAATACCAGAGCTGTGGTCTAGCAGGCTGTCTTTTTGACAGAGTAGGACTGAACTAGATTTTAAATTTGCAGGGAGTACATGGCATTTTCTGAAGACACAAATTATCTAAAAGCAGAAAATTAAAATTATAAACAAATCCACCCAACTAAATCTGAATGCAATTTAAAAGGAAAAGAGATGCCAAAGTTATTATGAAGTGTTGCTTAATATCAGAGTTAAGTATCACAGAATCACTGAACAGAATTATTTTGTGCATGGGGAAAAATGCACTTCTGTCTTGAATAATTCATGTTACTTTTCCTGAATACTTGGTATCATTTAAAGAGCTTTGGTCTGATATTTTTTTTTTTTTTTTTTTGGTGGGGGTTAGGGAATTGTGTTGGTTTGTACTGTGCGTATGGCTGTCTGGATCTTTATGGGTCTAAAATTGCCAGGCATTGGGTATTCAGTAGGTACACAGTCAAAATAAGAGGGTTTTTCAATCCATGCACAAATGACCTCTTTCCTGTTCAGTATGAACTGGCAAAACAGTTATGCTTTCCAAACCATAGCATGGCAAAAATCTGCTTTTTATTCTAGTTTCTAAATGATCCATTTGCTTCTTTAAAAACTGCAGCAGCATGCCTGTTGCTGTAAGGAAATGAGTTATTAATTTCACTGCCTTGCTCACCACTTCAGGTTTCTCTGAAATATAAATAGTAAAATATTTCTGTAATAGACTATAGAGCTAAAGATGAACAAATGAATCAGCATTCTTCTAATTCCCACACGGAAGGGCAGTCTACCTTCAGAAAACAGGCTGAAGGCCATGGAACGGTGTCCTGTAGGCAGCAGCAGTGCTGAAGGAAGAAGGGATTTCTGAAAGTAAAATTGCTTTATGGAGGTGTGATCAGTATTTCACCATTTTCTATGCCTTCAAACCACATTTTCTCTTCCAACAGAAGCATTTGTTAAAAAAAAATCTTTTTACCGATATGAAAACAGGAAACAACCTGTATTTTAGAAGACCTTATGTTTCTGGATTCCGTATCAGAAATAACATATATACAAACCAATGCTTTCTATGTAAGTATATAAAATGCCTGTCAAACAGTTTTTCTTTAATTTTTCCAGTACAATACATAAAGAACTATCCCTGCTTCTTGCTAGCTGCTTGGATTCCAAAAACATAAATATTCTCTATATATTTAGATTTCAGTTATACAATATGAAGGAATTAGTATACAAATTAGCATAGCACAGCTACAGCAGTACAGCAGTTCTAACACTTTTAGACACAAATTGTAATTGGGAAGAAATTGCCAAAGGAGTATTTACTGATTACAATTTATTTTATGTAACTTTGGTGTGCTGATGAGCACCTACCCACAGTACTGATCTTGGTAATGACTCTGGATATCATGAGTACTCCTCCATAAAGGTTTTGACAGGACCTACCCTCAAGACTTCCTTCTGTTCAAGACAACAATGAATCTGGAAAGAGGGTAGGAAGAATTTTGATTTACGAAATCATCTTTCCTGAAAGCCATTGCAAATGAATAACCTTCCTTATTCAGTGAGGCATTTTCTCTATAGTATTTAACTTAGAAAACTAGCAAAAAGGGAGTGTAGAATAAGAAGCCAAGTATAATTAACACTAAGTGTATTTCAGGGAGCTTTTCCACTCCCCAGTCGAAATGGGAGGCAATCTGCGGATGGTGCTCTTGTTTCAGACCTATTATGGTAGCTGTTGTTAAGTGAGGATTCTTGCTTATGCTAGCGAGGGCTGATATGTCCTATCCTGTCCTGTCCCGTGGGTTCTTGCTGATTTGCCCCCAGCTGCAAAGTGGAATGAACTTTTGAAAGCACTTAGTCACAGAAGTGCCTGCTTCAATCTTGAAAGTGAGCTTCCATTGCATGGACTGTAGAAGGGGATTACTAAGAGCCAAAGATGCTTTGAGAACTTTTGCAGATTTTACACAGGACACTTGCTGCTGTTTATTATAGACTCCCTCTTATTAACTTGAAAAGCAATGGCTCAAAATGCTGGAGTCTTTCTGGAGTCCTGCCCATCACTGTGCTGCCTCAGGTCTATATGTAGATAGATACAGGCAGTGTAGGTTATTATCAAAAGTGACTAAATGGACAAAATCCACAGCACAGATGGAAATCTCACATGCAGTTCTAACATTACTTGCACCATATGCAGCGATACCAACATGTGGAGGGGGCAGATCATATTACTAAATTGGAAAAAAAGCCACCTTACAGTCATGTCTAAGTGCAGCACAAGGAGAACATCTTCTGAAGGTGTACAGTTGGGTTTTACATTTTGGACTGGAGGGAAAAGGGGTATGCATGGGATGGGAGATATTGGGGGGTTTGTCACCTTCACTGACCCTTCTGCACAAATGGAGGCTAAAACTTGCTGAATTAAAAAGAGAACTGTTTTTTACCTATTTTTTCTCCAGGAGCAAAACTGTCAGGAGCAGTACATTACCATAAAGTCTAGAGTAAAACACCGCAGAGAGTGATGACAGTTTGACTTCTGTGGCTGCAAACTGTAGATTACTGATCATGAACAAGGACGCTTGAATCATGGCAAATGCCAGAATAAAATTTAAATTAAATACTTCTCAGACCATCAAGGACAACAGTGAATACTATATATTTGTTACAGCCGCACAGTCAATGAACACAGCAGTCAGTCTTTCTTTTTGTCTTAGACAACAGTCTTCATTGTTAGTCTAATTCTTATAATTTGTATTCTACACAGAACCAGGAATGTAAATGGCCTTAAATTTAAGCCGCATTTAGGACCTAATCCTGGTTGTTCTACCCAGCCTTGGCCTTTTCAACTCAACAGTTTCATGGGGGGAATCTAGCTGAGGCATTCGATAACCTTTCACAGATAAAAGTTTCTTCTTTAATTAAACAATATCCCTGAAAGTACAAATCACTTTCTAAGAGCTGAGAGACTGCTGTAGATACACCAGAAAATAAATTGGGTAACTCCCATCTCCCCAGTAGTATGTCTAGCTGCCTTTTATACATCTTCCACTCAATTTCCCAATAAGCCCTGAAAATGCATATTCAGTGCAGCAATTTATCCTCAACGCTTCAGTGCAGCACTGTCTTAATTTGCCAATTAACACTTCACCACCCTCCAGCAGGGCCATCAGTTTCTTTACGACAGTTAAAGCAGCAGTGGGATTGTGCTTGCTCACTTCACAACTTGGTGCTGCCAAGGGGGTTACGTAAAGGTGAAAGTCGTTTCCATTACAAAGTCCTCCCTTACAGAATGTAAGATTTAAATAGCTTGTTATTGTCTCAAGTCCTCACACCGGCAACAGCGACACGGGCCAAGGTTTCTCTGCGCAGGTTTTTTTTTTTTGTTTTTAAATAAACACAACAAAAGGCTAAGAGATTAATACCTTGAGAACAGAAAATGTAGTGTGGCTCTTACAGTAGCAGGAACCGAACTGGAGAGAAGGGGGAACAGGAAAACTACCGATTATACTTATTTTTTTTTGTCTTGTTATCAGTCCCTCAGTGGCTCTCCTGCACACTAAACCAGCATCAAGTGGGGTATTTAGAGCCTTTCCCTGTTTAGAGTGCTGTTTCACGTCCTGGCCACAGAAAGCAGAGTCTAGTGTTCAGTCAGGCCATAGCTGTACTTCCTCAGTGTTGTAACCTTCCTTGCTTTACCGAGCTGGTGTATCTTCCAAGTAATGAATTTGTAAATAATAAAGGCCTATCCACGTGCATACCTCTTTAAAGCAATTGCATGCTTATTCTTAGTAACTTTTCATAATCATATTAAATAGCTTTCTTTAGCAGTCTAACCTTGAGAACAGTAGGAAGGCAATAACCATATTGTGTCTTTTTCAGCTTTGAAGGTGATAATCTGCTTCAGATCATGTGCTGGGTGTTTTGTTTCAATCAATTCTATCTAATAAAATGTGTCTGTAAGATACCAGGGCTTAA
The DNA here is from genome assembly GCA_035590215.1 of Microhierax caerulescens. Classification (NCBI taxonomy): domain Eukaryota; kingdom Metazoa; phylum Chordata; class Aves; order Falconiformes; family Falconidae; genus Microhierax; species Microhierax caerulescens. Next base: position 20,997,017 of record JAVJGJ010000001.1, on the reverse strand, counting down.
GTATGATTCTTAGTAACATTGTCTTTTTAAAAGAAATGTAATTGCTCAGTTTTCCTTCGACACTTTTTTTATGTTAAGGTAAGAAATTATATAAACTTGTTCTCCAGTAAGTCCTGCCAATCACCATGCATTGAACTTTTGTTCTAGAGAAAAGTTATAATCTTGATGATTGGAAGTTTTACTGAGAGTACATTTCAATTTTTGTCTGATTTTCTTAGTATCTGCTTTTGTTTTCCAGCAGTAAAATTGAATGTGGGAAATGGTAGCTGTGAGGTTCTCATAAACTAATGGCTCGGGTGCTGCTGATTGCACTCTGGCTGATCTAAAAAAGGAAAAGCCATCAGGCTGTTTTCCTCATCTGCTCTGCATAAGTATGAATGTATTATTTGTTTGGAGTTCTTTGTTAGCCTTATGTTCTGGCACTAAAAGCAATGTTCACATGTTTAAGTACTGGGAAGCTTGAACCGTAGAAAAGGAGTCTTGGCATAAGTATTTTGGGCCAATCTCTATCAGTTCCATGATGTTCTGTAGCAGTTCAACTTGTAACAGAAATAAATGGCTGAAGCAGAAGCTTGATCAATGTTACACTTCAGGATTATAAAGCAAGCTGATAATATTTTAAGCTAATATTACAAAATCTCATCTACGGTTCAAAGAACCCGTCAACAAAAGCTTTGCTATTGATTGATGTGAATCAGTCACACAGAGATAATCCTGGAGGCTGGGGAAGGATCGCAGCTGTTTGGGTTCCCTTAGAGCAAGATCTGCATCACTGGCATCTCTGTCAGCAAGGCACTTCATTTCCTCGTGGGCTGTGAGGGAACGCTCCTGCCACGCTACCTTACAGCAAACCTGGAGGTGGAAGAGGTCCAGGCTGATCCTGCGGTTGGCAGATCCATGTTTACCTGAAGTGACAAACCAAAAACATTAGTTTTTTTTTAAAAAAAACATTAGAGACAGGGCCTATTCCATGGGAAGCCCACTGCTTTCTCAAACAAAGCGAAGACGTTTCCAGAGAGTGTGATAATGGCTGGCAGTTTGTTTGCTCCTGGAGAGAGCCATCCAACCCAAGCACTTCTTATCTGAATTTTGCCTAGAGGCATTCATAAAAAGAGAAATGGGTGTTTTTGCTGTAGAAACAAATAAATTGTATGTTGTAAATTGTATGTTACCACCTAATACACCACCCGGTCACATTCGTTGAAGAGGAAGCTTTTGCCATTAAAATATTACGGATAACTGATGTATTACATAAATGTGAGAAGCCATTTCATTACTTTTTGCACTACAGATTTCTTCGTAATCTCTTCCATGATGTGCAAAAGACTGTAAACAGATGGAAAGACCTCTGCCAGTTCTGTTAAAGAGTATGAGGTTGGATCAGAGCCAATTGCTAGAAGTTTTTTGCAAAGCATAGTGCTTTTCATTGCAATCAGACTTCAGCTAAAATACATTGCTGAGATAAACACAAATCTGGCATTGTCTTCTGTATCTGAGTATTCATGCATACAGCTGTTCAATTTCCAAATAATTTTATTTTTTGAAAACTGGTTCATCTACTGCAAATGTGTTTACAGGGATCAGCTGGAACTTCTATGCAGTGGAACAAAAATGCTCTTTAAAAATGAACAGTATTTCCATTTTACTCTTTCCGGTTTTGGGACACACATAAACTTACGGGGCCAGTGGTTTACTTTAAACTACTAGAATATCTGTTATTAACTGATAATGTGGTAAATTAACTGGTCATGAACTGTTTATCATAGGAGAATGTAGTTTTATTCCTCACTAATTGCTGGCCTTCAGCAAGTTCCTAGATCTTTTTAAAATTCTTATTCTTCATATGCAGCTTTGAATTGTACACTGCTTTCTGTTGCAGTGTTATAAAATATGCTAATTGGACTGGAAACGGGTAAACATTTTAGGTCTTGTTTTGGTTACAAAGCCAAATCATCCAGAGGTTATGGTATGTTTTTTTATCAGCCAAGCTACTTTGCAAGACAACAGCTTTGCAGCAGGCTAAAGTGTCACATGGACAGGTATTGCAGGCACCTGCCACTCAGTAACTTTGTACCCAGATCCTGTACATTCGTCAAGGAGATGGAGATTGCTAGAGCTCTTTTCCGCATGGAAAGATGCTTCTCCAGTTTTCTAGTTTTTTCCTGGTTAGTCAATGTTGGGGCTTGGGGGGGGGGGGGGGGGGGGGGGGGGGGGGGGGGGGGGGGGGGG
>JAVJGJ010000001.1:20980197-20994688 GCA_035590215.1 Microhierax caerulescens | reverse complement strand
CCCCCCCCCCCCCCCCCCCCTTTTTTTATCTGTCTGATCATACTGAACTGTGTGATTTGTCTTTTATCCCCAGATCCCATGCTTCCTTCTAATTTGGCTCTGCTTTGCTTTTGTTCCATCTTCATTAATTAACCTTTCTTCTTCCACCCCTCTACATTATGGGAGATCCTGGTATCATAATTCATTACTGTAGCACTTGCATGAAAAATACTTATTTAAGCAAAATAATATTTTCTTAGAAGATTCTGACGAACTCTGTTTTTATACCAAATGTGTCAAGGACTTCCAGGTGCACTAAAGTAAGTAAATACTAAAAGAGATTCAGAACCCTACTGGAGTTTTCTGTTGCTCAGGAGAATGACACCTGATCACACACTGACTACAGTTTTGCTGATTGGCATAGTTTGGTCATTATCAGCAAGTGCTAAATAAGTTTATTGTAGTGCTAAGTAAATACAACAAATAAAAACAGCAGGTACAAGGACCAATAGTTTTAACTGAAACTAGTAATAACTATATTATTAAACTTTCGTGTAGCCGTAGAGGTGGACCAACACTTGCTTGTGTCAAGCATTGTACACTATGTACAAGTGATTAGAAATTATGAAACACTGTGCTTTTTTCTCACTACAGTCCTAGCATTAGGGAGAAGTAATTGCATTTGAAAGCTGTTCTTACCCAGCTTCTACAAAGTGGTAATCGGCCTGCCTCAGTTCTATATGAAGACTCTTCTCTGATGTCTTGTTTTATCTTTTTGCTCGTTCCTTTCATTTACTTTAAGTGTCTCCCTCACTTTTAAACTGCTCCTGTTGTCTGAAGTTAAACTTTGACAGATTTTATTTCGGTTTTGCTTTCCTCATGAAGGCATTCTGAGGAAGTATTTTATCATTACTATTAAATAGTGGCTCTTTCAGAGTCAAATCTTGAAACATATCTTACAGATGTGACTTACTAGAGATCCTTCCCTTGCAAAATTTTGGGACTAGTGGCAGCTTTATTTACAATCCAGATCATTTATATTGTGCTATATAACAGCATATGCATATTATCACTTCCTAACAAGGAACACCATGTTAATATTTTTATTTAAAACCTGGCACTCGCTTTAGTTCATACTATGTTATCATTTGTATAAGGGCAGTTGAGCATATCCGTTACAACTTCTGTATTTGACTCTTTTTTTTTTTTTCCTCCTTTAATTTTTCGAGACATATTTTAAGGACCTCAGCTCCAATAGCTGCATTATCCCACAGAGCTCATTCCTCCATACCCTGGAGTTTCTAAGTGCCAGTCAGGCACATTCCCTACTGTTTTAAGTGGACCCCACTGCTCAGCGGGCTGATTTGTATGCCAAAATATTTTCCTGTTCTCAAGTAAAGACGATCCTTTCTCTGTACACTGCTACTCAGCCATTCATAAAGGCTCTTTCTCTCCGTCTGTGGATTTCAATGCAGCATGGGGACCACTGCCATGTTGCTCTCATTCATATTTAAAATTCTTCAAATGCCACTCTACTGTACATGGAAGGAGGTGTCCTAGATTTCTCCTTCATTGGCTCCTTGGACAGTTCTGTCAAGTCTGCATGCCTGTCTTTCCCTGACTGGAGAGCTCTCCCCTTTAGCCTTTCACAGGGAAGAAACTTGCTGGAAACTCCCTCCTGTGTTTCTCTCCTCTAGTGCTGAGGGTCACTAAAAATGAGGAGGGGGGCTGAAGAAGGTAGGAGATGAAGTGAGGCAGAGTGCTGGGGTTGTTCAGCTTTGTGAGGAGAAGGCTGGGGGCAGATCTTGCTGCCAAAACTTTCCTTATGGCACATCCTAGAAGGTACCTGGCAATAGAATGTGTTGGCATTACCACAATACCAAAAAGCTTTCCATACAGCCCTGCTCCTTTTCTGTCCTATAAAAATGTACAGGTGTGTTTTTATCTCCATCACGGATGATGCAGCGATCTAGAGAGTTCATACTCACAGATGTTTCCAAAGATTCATTCAACTCACCTGTTGGAAAACAAACAGAAGAGGGGAGTTATAAGATAATGTTCTCAAGAAAACATCACAGATCTGAAGGTCCCTGAATCTAGTGGGAAAGTCTGGAACAAGGAAGATCTTAATGTAGCAAGATGCAAAGTCCTGCACTTGGGCAGAAATAACCCCATGGCACCAGTACATGCTGGGGACTGACCGGCTGGAAATGTGCTTTGCAGAAAAGGCCCTGGGGTCCTGATGGCCATCAAACTGACCATGAGCCAGCAACACAGCCTTGCAGCAGAGAGCCAACAGCATCCTGGGCTGCACTGGGGCAGAGCAAGGAAGGATGTGATCTTCCCTCTCTGCTCAGCACTGCTGAGACTCCGCTGGAGTGCTGGGTCCAGCTGTGGTCTCTCCCCAGCATAAGAAGGACATGGGCAGATGGGAGCAAGAGCAGCAAAAGACCATGAAGATAATTCAGGGATTGGAGCATCTGCCATGTGAGGAGAGGCTGAGAGGGATGGGATCCATGTGTATAAGCACCTGCGGGTGAATAAAGAACACGGAGCCCGGCTCTTCTCAGTGGTGCACAGGACAAGAGGCAACGGGCATAAACTGTAATACAAGAAATTACATTTAAACATAAGAAAAATGTTTTCTTGTGTGAGGGTGGTCAAACACTGGAATAGGTTGTTCGGAGAGACTGTGCAATCTTCATCTGTGCAAATACTCAAAACACAACTGGATATGGCCTTGGGCCACCAGCTCTTGGTGGCACTGAGCAGGGTTTTGGACCAGATGATCTCCAGAGGTGCCTTCCAGCCTCAGGGACTTGGGGATTCCTGAATGATTCTTCTGTGATTTAAGAAAAGGGATTGCTTTGGAGCAGACTCTGACTACTAGCAAACAGGGTGAGCATACTGACCCTTGCTTTGTGGTGCCTTTCTGGAAGAGCACCGTGGTTTCAGTGTCAGTCAGTAAGCTCAGAGAATAAATTACACATAACTGGGAGTGACCATATTTATAGGGGTTCTGTTTTATGTGTGTTGCTGTTTATGGCTTCTCACAGGAAGAGGCAGGGTTTCTGTCATCTTTGGAGAGGGCTTCTGCACCAAAGCCCTTCCACATCACTTGAAAACAAGTATGAAATCAGTTTGTTTATCTCCCTCCGCTCCTTCCTCTTCTGCGTAAGTCGAAGATAACTCTGCCATCATTCAGTAGCTTTGCTCGCTGGGCTCACCGTGCTGGGGAACAGTCACGGAATTTTCTCCCCTGAAACAGACCCTGGGCTCAGCAGCTTTAGCAGCACTGAGAGGAAAATCATTTTTCCTGGAAGATTTTTGTTTGTATTTTAGCTGCTTAGCCAGATGCTGTATTGCTTCAATGGTGAGAAAGCTTAGGAATTCAAATGTGCCTCTTCTCCTATCAGCGGCACTGCTGAAAGAAAAATCAGTCAAATGGACAGCAAGGCATAAGCTATAAGTGTGCAGCTGAGCACAGGAGGAGAGTAGGAAGAATATGAATAAGCAACAGTAAAACTCTTAGGATCTTTCTGCACCATCCATTACTTAATGTTTTTCTGACAATCTGCTAATACGAATGAACCTTCTGTAAAAAGTTTCTTCAGAATATAGAAATGGAAATCTCAATATTGAAAAATACCTTGAATCATTTTGTGACATTTCTTCCCAACCTGCCTTTAGACAGTTTTTAAATTCTTCTATTAGACAGATTTTCCTCAATACCTGCTCTGAATTACTGGAAGACAGTGAGATAGAGAGGGAGAGACACGTGGCAATTTCCTTGAAGTCAGAAATTTAGCTATGGGAGTGAGAAGGGGTGGGGTATTAGAGGGTGGGGGTGGGGAGTGGCATTTCTTCCTTCTAGAAAAAGATGTCCATTTGCTTATTCTCCCAGTTCCTTGGCAGGTGGATATTAACTAAAAGATTAGCAGGGGGAAATGGTTCTTACAAGATCATTCCTGAATTTAAACCTAAGCCGGACCGAACTTCATGTAGATACTCTTATCTTGGTTTAAGCGTTTTTCTTTACTATTTGTGTATATGCTTATTTCTTTTACCGAAACCATCAGCACTAAACAACTGACTACCATATATTGTGCTTGAATAATTAAAAAAGACATATTGAAAATCTTTTTACGCTAATTCAAAACACAGTTTAGATTTAGAGGCTCAAAGTTGATGTGCTTTGTTTTGTTATGGACTGGAGTATTTAAAAATGTTGGCTTCCTTTGTCATTTGGGAGGAGTTTTGTCTGCACTGATATTTTTTACAATGTCTTTGCTAATTGCTCTTGGTTTTTCCATACTTTCTGTTAAATTTAAGAAGCCAGTAGTGCCTTTGTCTCATTGTTGACTGTATTAAGAATGTATTCATGCCATCTCCTTTTTGCTGAATAAGCTTGGTCTCTTCCAGAAACGAAGTTTCTTTTAGAATCAAACCTAACATGAAAAACTTAAGTTTATAAGAATCAATAAAAAGTACAGAAACTTGACTCCTGTCTTCCTTCAGCAGAGTTTTGAAACTAAACTCTAGCATAACGTAGGAATAAGATAAGTGTAGCCCTGCTTTATGAATTGGGAAAAGCACATGGTTTGTCTTTTTTGTTTTGGTTTTTTACAGTTCTGAGTGGCAGAAACTTATACTAATGTAAATGGAAAATTCTTTATATGGCCCCCTAATGACAGGAACACAAGTGTTGTAGGGCAGATACCTGATGTAAGATTTCTGATAAAAATCAATTTGATTGTTAGTGCTGCACAACTAGGTGGCACCATTAACTAGGTGGGAAGATCTAAGTACTCATACTTTTGCCTTGCTGAATTCTCTGTAGTTTACTATGATCACATAGTTCATTATCACACTGGCATATACTACATGTGATAAAAAATATTTTTGGTTGGAATAAAATGCATCCCAGAGAGTTCAAATCAGTTGTGTTCCTTATATGGCCTACATCATCTTCTGATGTTGAGAAATCAAGCAAATGATCAATCAGTCGTGATACAAATCTGTCATTAGATTTTGGTTTCCCTTAAAATTAGTCATTGAAGGAGAAAACCCATTTTCATTAATCTATGTTAACGCACACCAACATCTTTTTGCTGCTTTGACTTCCACTGAAGATTTCTAAGAAAAGTTGGATTTTAGGGGTGCCAGGTTCTTAATTATTCTTTTTAAAATCTTCAGCAAGCTGGAGATGTCTTGTTAAACCTAGCAATTTTTTCCAGTTGTTTAAACTAGAAGATTACAGCCTTTAATAATGACAGTATAGTTCATTTTTGTAAGTATTACACCTTTTTTTGTCTTCCTTCATCTGTGACGTTACCTAAGGGTAACTCAAAAAGGATAACCAGTATTTTTATTCAGAAGGTAATTTTCAGCTATACAAAGGAGTAATTTGGATTCTTTGCTCCCTATCTCCCCTTTCTTGTTGCCATACTCTTGGTTTTTTAAAAGAATGAGTTCAATATAAAATCCGATTTGAACTGGTAGAGAAAACATTTGAATAATTTTTTCTTCTAAAAAATAAATGCTCCTTCCCACCAACTGATTATCAAGTACAACCTGATCATGATACAATGAGTTAGAACAAGGGTGCGTCTTGTCCACAAGCACATGCCCAGCACAGAGTAAAAAAGGGCTGCTACATACGATACTTCTAATATCCTTGCATTTCAGTCTATTCAGATTAGAAGACTCCTGAGATAGATATGGTTTCTGCCTACTTAGTAACCCATAATTTTAAGTCTGTGATAAGTCTCCCCTTTGGCAACAAGTAGTGCAGACTGCTACCCATTGTGTGAGACTGCTCTCTGCTTCCAAAAGAGCTGAAAACTCAGAGAAGTATCAAAAAACAGCTGCCAATTATTCGGTGCCTGGAAGGCTGGCATTAGAGTAGCCTTTTTTATTTGAAGGAATATGCTGATTCAATAGACCTGCACATTGCATGGTAGTAAGAGTACGGTAAAACCTGTGAAGGAAACCAGGCAGCTAATTTTTCTTCCTGTGTCCAGACGCTGAGACAATCAGTGGTTAGGTTCGTGGGCTGCCCTTCTCTCCTTATGAGCTGTCCTGTTTGCAGGCTTCTACAGCCCTCTCTTCCCACTCTCCTCCCCCATGCCTGGCATGGAAATCCTGGTCATTGTATTGCTTTCCTTAGTTTTCCAGAAAAAGGAAATGGCCTTTAGAGGAGAATGGCGTACATATATGACCGAACTGCTGTTAAAAACACAGTTGTTCTTTGTTGATAGACAAAGCAGAAAAGCATCTTAAACTGACTGTAAATTAGAAAGTTTCAATTACGCAATCAGAAACTATACAGATGACAAATGTGGAAGTAACATTGAGCTAAAAACGCAAAGGGTTAAGTCTTTCTCTGAAAACATGTGTGTATTTGCAGGCAGATTGAAAGAGACATTTCCATAACTGTAATTTATGCAATTCTGAATCAGAATTTAGATTAAAACTTTGAAGTGTCTGCTACAAAGAACTGTGATGTTAAAAACTCCAGTTATTACTCTGGGCTCTCGCACATCAGGCAAGAGTTTTGATTGTAATGGGATTTTCCTTCTTTAAGATATAAGAAAAAAGTGAGTTTAAAGATTTATGTACTATGTCACAACATTCTTAGAGATTGCTGTTTTTGTAAGATTGGTTCTTTTATGAAAGCATTTTTCTTCCACTCTCCATCTAAGTTACATCTCTGGCTCAGGAAGTAAGGTTTTTCCTGCTAGTGTGGTGGATGTTGGGGTTTTTTTGGTTGGGTTTTTTTTTTCCTTCCCCCAAATGTCACTCACACTTGGAGAGTGTTATTCTTTTGACTATTACCTAGCTTTACGATGCTGTCAAAATTATGAAGTATATTACTAAAGAACGAGAGGAACAGAGAGGAAAAAAGAATGAATTTATAAGTGATAACTGCCCTACATAAAACATTTTACTACTTCTGTTCATGGAAGTAGTATTTTTATTTCACAGTGATCTTCTTAGAAACAAGAAAATATATTTGCTTGAGTCACATTGCTACAGGCCTGTACAGCAGAGATTTTTCTGAAATATAATATTGGGATTAAGCCGAAAAGACGTTGCCATCTCCTTTATGCTTCCCCGTTTCCGTTATTAGCATGAGAGGTGTGTCTTGGAGAGCACTAGTTCAGACAGTGCATGTGGGAATGACCTGACACCCTTGCTCCCTGTGAGGCTGAAGTGAGGTCAGTCCAGGCAGCTGCTGAGACTGATGCCACAAGGGTTCCTGGGGTTCCTGCCCCGGGCAGGCAGACAAGCCTCTGATAGTCTGAGTAATTCAAATAAAACAAAGCTGTTTGCACCCTACGGTAATGCTGCCTTAAAATTACTGGGGATCTGCTTTTACTTTTCTTTCAAACTGGGTGTTTTGTGGTGGATTCAGGCAGGCAGTGAACCAGGGAAAGGCGTCCCTGAACCATCCTTGCAGCTCCACCGCAAAACTGACAAAGACGTGGCAACAGCTTGGGAGCACCATCTCTTCTATTTGTCCTGGGAAGGGGAGCTCCGTACCACACACAGGCCTTGATCTAGTCTGGCTCTGCAAAACCAAAAAGCAGATCCTTGATCCAAAGTCCCTTACTAGGCCTAAGTTGAGCTTTGAGGTAAGCCCCTGACAGCAATTTAAATTGCAGCTTTTCTTCATGGTGGCAAACGAAGCTCAGCCTGAACGGCAGCCCATTTGACTGCACTGCGATGGTATGAATTCTGCAGCAGAGAGCTTATCAACTCCTGGTGTCATTTATGAAGAGTCCGGGTTGTGTGTGCAGTTACTTGTGGGCGAAGACAAAACCTAACAGCCTTTAACTACCTGGCACTGCTTTGAATAAAAGAACTCTGAAAGAAATGCTATTCAACAGTATTTATTGTATTATTTTTCTTATACTGAGCCCTTTTTACAAACAATATTCATTACAGCACTTTTTAATTTCCAGAGCAAAATGCTGGAAGCCATTCTATGTTATTTATTAGTTAATCACAAAATCCATATATATGCAATGAAATATTAATGTACAATTCCATATAAAAATATTTAATTTGAATGTACAACAAATTTCCTCACAAGGAAATTTAGGAATATATAATAGTTTCACAGTTCCAATTCTAAAGTTATTATAAATTTTTTTTAGTCATGAAGTAGTTGCTGGGTTTTGTTACAATATAATGATGCTCAAAAGTTCATTTTGGAAAAGAGAATGATGATGTAAAAATTATATGACAAAGACTGTTGAATATCAATATCAAGCGTTGCTCACTGTTAGGGCACAGGAAAAATAGTCATTTTATCATCTGAGGTTTTTGAAAGTCGTTTAAGTACTGTTTAGGAAGGCCAAGTGTTAAACAGTATTGAATGGCACATTCTGAGCATCATGGCAGAATCTTCATTTGAAATATACCACGATTAAGGAATGGTATGTTTAATATGACATGAATTGACAGAAGCTTTATTTTTATTACATTAGAAGATACCCAAATGTGAAAGTGAAGCAGCTTTAGACTTGTGCAGTTGGGTGTTAGAGAGCTAGGAATTAAGCAAGAAGTTTTAGCTGCACGTTTCCAACCCGAGGTTGGGTGCTGACTTGCTTCAACTCTGAAATGTTTCTAGGTAGTGTTATCTCTTAAATGTACATAGTGGCAGAACTAATAGCTAGAAAAGTTACTTTTTTTAGCATTTAAAAAAATTATTCACATTACAAAATGTTATTCTTCCTCTGCTAATGTATTTGATGTACCGTAGGTCTTATAATAACCTTCTAAAGAGAGATGTTGTCTCTTTGCAGCTATCCAATCTAGTTAACAAGGAATTGAGACACAGCTCGGTGGCATGCAAGGTTTCAGGCCTTCAAGTGTTTGAGAATTATACCTTTAGTATGCAAATACATTTCCTAGGGAAGTTCTGATTAAAGCCAAATTAAATAAATGTATGTGTCATTTAAAGTCAATGATATGTATAAAACTGTAAAATTACGTGGTGATTAGTATGCTGTGTCTGTCTGTCAGGATCTATATTTCTTATTGAAATTATAAATTGATGGAAGAGTAGATGCTTCTGTAAGAATGAACTACCGCTATACTACCCTTCCTGCTACATCAATAACCCAGAAAATCTCTGGCCATTTTCAGACAGATTTTTGGTTGGGTTTTTTTTTTTTCCCCAGCTATTTCTACTCTTGAAAAGCATCCCGTTTCTGGCTGTGCTACAAGTGTTACCTGAATTTGCCAGCAGAGCTTCCACAAGGAGACAATTTTCAAACTGTCACTTTGTCCTTGCATCTTTGCCCTTCATTCTTCCCACAAAACTTTCCCTTCATTTTTCATGTTATTTTTATCCTCCAGACAAAAGCATTTCTCTCTTTATCCAGTGTAGTAGGCAAAGGAGGATTCTCCCCTTAGCCAGTGTCGTAGGCAAAGGAGGATTTTTGTGTGTTTAATAAAAGGCCTGCAACTCAGCCATTCATTTTTGGAAATTGGTATGCAACTCTGACATAATCTAAAAGGGTCCAATTGGATAATCAGAACATAGCTTTTAAAGAGAGCTTATCTTTCCAGCCAGCCTGTGCTCTCAATTATATACTCTGCATAATATAAAAGTGGCCCAACACTGGAATTGTTTGTTTAGCTCTTGTCTACTTTCTTTCTATATTTTTGTATAGTATTTGCTGCTTTTAAAATGTTCTGTTGGGTGAGAATGTTGTAGGTTGAGTTGTTTCCATTTGTTACTGGATGAGGTCAGCAGAGTGTGAAAGAAAAAAATTAGTTTCTGGAACAGGTGTTTTAGAAAAGTATTTCTAATCTTTTCGAATTGATGATTACTCTTTTTATATGGTGGGTGGGGAGGGGTTAGCTCTAAAGAGAGCGGGGGAAGAGTAACCAAGAAATGAGCTTTGTGAAACAGCTGAAATGTCTGAAAAAGGCTCTTAGGGGACAAAATGCTATAAGGACTGTTTGTCTTTCTAAGTGCTGCTTTAAAAATGTCTATATTTATTTGGTACTTCTTTCCAATAAGCAAACATAGAAGTTGAGCACATTTAGGACCATTTCTATGTGTGTCAGATGTGTGTGGTTACTTCTAATCACAGTAACCCCATTCTAAAATAACAAATGAACATGGACACCAACTCTGTTTCACATTCCCAACCTCAGAAGTATTGGGATGTAATTTTTTTCCTGCTGAATCTTACTTTAGCCATGGTCCCTACATGGTATGTGCCTGTTCAGTTGGGTGTCTGGTGGAGGGGATGTATATTTTAACTGGGTAGGTTTTAAATACCTCTCAGTACTCCATTCAATTTGTAAATGACTGCTGTTTTGCTGATTTTAAGGAATTGGCTTAAACTAAGAATTTTTGAAAAGGAAATTTTGATGAAAATTTACATTGTAAGTTCATTGAGGAAATAATTTTCTTTGTTCTGTGCCATACCCAGTATAGCGTGAGTCTGGGCTTCCCACATGTTAATGTTTCCTAATGACTTCATTTAAGGCAGTACAGTCTTCCTATAAACAAGGTCTAACCTGTCCAGGGAATGCTAACATTCATATGTGTTCTTACACCTGGTACCTTGTTTATCTAACAAAACTGCAGCCGTACCTGTAACTCCCCTCAGCAAAGTTTGTATCTCACTGCCTACCTCCTTTGACTGTGGCAAGTGGCGTGGTGCTGGATCTTAGCTGGAACTGGTGCCTGCTACAAAGGGAAATGCCACTAACATGACAAATGATAAAAAGTAGATAAAGAAACTGCACTTGCATCCTTCATAGTATGTTAGTGGTTTTTGTGTAATTATCCTGCTTGGGTTCTGGGTACCAAAGCCAGGATAAATAAAGAAAATTCTTTGAGAGATAACTGGAAAAAGATTAGTAGTAAGAGGGAGCAGAACTATATGCTTCAGTACTGCTCGATCACTCGGTCTGTAGCCTGGCTGACAAAGATAACCAAAACTGCACGGTGTGCTTCGTAAAGATCACATACAGGTAAATCCTTTCATTTAATTCTTCTCTTCAACAAGAAAGAAGTTGTCCCCAAAGATCATTTTTCACAGAACCATCAGAAATAAGATAATGCCAGTTCATTGGTTGAGAGAGAAAAGCAGCGTGTGTGTCTAATAGGGAATTTATTTTTACACTCTTCAAACATTTCACGAAAATACCTAATTCAATTAATTTCAATTCTATTAGTTACATAATATTACATAATATTATTTTATTCTTCCAGTAACCAGACTTTAAATGTTACAATGCTGCCTCATTTTCTAGACATGGAAATGCATCAACATTTTTTAAGAATTACCATGGAAGTGTGAATACACTAAATATCAACTGGTTTCATTAAAGGAGAAAAACAGGAGTAGTTTTAACTGATTTAAGTGAATTAGTAAAAACTGTTGCAAAGCTTTGCTTTAGAAACATATTAGTATTTGGAAGTCATCTTCCAATGATTTACATAGCTTAGCCTCAGTCTAGTTTTCACCCTGAAGGGTTTTTTTGTAACTGTCCTCTGTAAAATTTCTTTGAACTTTCCTTTGTAAAGGAAGCTAACCAAACCATGTTATTTCAAGGCTTTCTTTCCAAAATAATACATCACTCTATTTGTTATTTTGTTCTATTCTTTTTCTTACTTTTTTATTTACTCCTAATATATGTACAAAGATACAAACAAGTTCCAGAAGTATTTTCTGATTTAATCACCGCTATCAGCTCATTCCAAGTCTTTGCAACTGTAGGACTCCTTAATTTCTCAATAATTCAGATAGGGCTAACATATGTTTTTAACAGGCTGCAAAAAAATGTAGAAATTACACATTGTTTTCACTTTTTCCAATGGTGTTGATTTCAACATCAACCTAAAATTTGGTTGTTTTTTTTTTTAATTTTATCAAAATCTTGTCTCATATATAAAATGCCAAATTGACTACATGCATTGTTTAACTTCTTTAACAACAGGATGTCGAAAATTGAGAGTAGTCTCTGATCTGAAAAGTGTGTCTCGTGGCAGTAGACCATAATTATTTCCAGGCATCAGGACAGTAGATAGCTAGATGAAGTAAGTAGTTTACAGCTTTCAAGAAGCCAGTGTCATATATTTTCTCTACTTGTTAACAACTTCTCCTGAGAAAGATCTGGTGAGAACAATAGTTTCCTGCTGTTTCTCCATCCTGGTTTACGCCTGAATGTAGAATGCAGGTTTATTGTCATAGAGGCAGCATCAACTCTGCACATCACACAAAAACAAGGGGAAAACTTTATGCAATGAGGATCACTAGGAATCGATACTACGGGCAGATCTTCAAGAATATAGCATCCTACACACTAACACCAAAGAGCTATGGGCTGCACAGGATACCTGCATGCTTCATACTCACACATTTGTATTCCACGTTCTAACATGTTTAGCTGTTCTGGGCACATTAGTTCACACTATTCTATATTAATTTCTTCCTAATTGTGTTTGTCTTGATGAGGAAATTTCTGAGCACTAAGTAAATATTAACAATTCTGTATGTCTCTGAAACAGATCTTTTCCCTAGATGCTCTTTTAAAACTTGATGTAAAAAATAAACTTTTTGTCATCTTTTCTTAGACTTTTAACTGTTCCTTTTAATTCTTGGTTAACCTAAACAGAAAGCAGTTGAAATTCTCACTGTATCAGCATTCCCACATTTCTGAGTACTTCTGAGATTCTGTGAGGAAAAGCCTCCTTTGAAAAAAAATTTGGGAGAAGATGTTGGGTATTACGGATAGATTTTTCCTATTTCCTGCTCAAATACCTTTTCATCCAGGATACGGCTCCCGCAAAGGGTTGAATTCTGTCTAGCGGCTGCACACTGTAGATGAACCAGGCAGAACCCCTAATGAAGCAATTATTTGGGTGAGTACATGAGAGAGAATAATCAAGTTTATAAAGAAAAGCTTACACAGAAAGAGGTTGGGCTTGGGAGAAAGCAAAGACAAATACTTGGAGCAAGACAGTGGAATTCTCGAACAGTAAAATGGATAAGGCAATATAATCCCTAAGTGGAGATGTCAGGGGACTAACATAGCTGGAATAAAACTTATCTGCCCAATATTCATAATTTTAAAAGTATTTAAGATCGCTATACAGATTATGCTGGATATTCAGGTCAAAGATGGAGTGTTGTGCTTCAGGTGATAAAACTGATTTAACTGTAATTAATGACCCTTTGATTAAAATGGGCCAAAAGAGGTGTAGCGCATTTCCTAGTAGTAATTACTATAGTCTACAAAGATTCTTGTTTTTTTAAAAAACTAGCAAATGTGATACTGAGAAGTGTTATCAAAAGATCTGTAGTCTAAATTAGACTACTTTGCTAAATTTAAAATTAAATGAAGTGTACCAAAACCTGGAAAACATCTTGCAAATTTTCAGATAGTATCTGAAGAACTGAAGAACCCATTGTTTAGGAAATGAAGTGTTCCACTGACATGGTACTCGCTGTTAATACAGATAAGCTTTATTGGGTCAGAAACTTCTTCCAGATCTATTTACTGATCTGAAAATTATGTTCTAGTATTTTACTAAAGATTACCGCCACATCTGTGAAAGAAATAGCACACTTCATACTGCCCACCCTTTCATTTTTGTAATTTAAAACAACAGTCAATGCTCAGTCTGTCAGAAATTTGGCTTGTAATTCTTTTGAGGAAGCAACGGTAAAAGTTAAAGTGCGTACAGGTCTTTTAGCCCTATCATATTTAGAAATAAAATCTCAAGAGTCAAGATGTCCTAGACAGTGACAAGGCGTAAACAGATGAAAGTTGCAAAGAGTTGTAACGTGTCAATGAGTAAGCAAACAAAAAACGACACATGCTACAAAATTTAACATGCAAATTTACCATATAAAATTATCTCCCCAGTAATGACAGTATAAAGTCTTAATGTCATAGCTGCAGACTATTTACTAGATATTGCTGTTTGCTATGTATTAGTATTGCCCTTATGTAAAAAATACTATAATAAATGCCAAGGCGTGCGAAAGCGATGCAATAACAAAAAAGTTATTGCAATTCGTTCTTACCAATAATGTGAACATTGTGTGAAAGTCACTCAGTCATTTCTATGCAGCAGAATCAGAACTGTGCTGCGAATGACGGACATGCTTTCAGCCCTGAATGGGTGGATGCAGGGAAGTGGAACTATTGTTCATTCCTATAGCCTTTCTTTATTTGCTCCCCGTGAGACTATACAGCTAGGAACGACTTCAGATTTACCCTTGTGAAGAAGATATGTGCTATCTGTTAGAAATCCAGTGTTTCACAATATGTTCTTGTTGGGAATTTTCAACAGTTTCATGGGATTCTGAGCATCTGGTCAGAATGCATTCCTGACAGCAGATGGGACTTATTGTCAAAAGTACTGGAGTCGAGAAACGCTTGGCCTGAGATAGACTGGGAATCTGGGCAGTCTGCTGGGGAAAGGGCAATTCATACTGAAGTTCAATTAGCTACATTTGGCTTTCCAAAC
>JAVJGJ010000001.1:20861617-20980192 GCA_035590215.1 Microhierax caerulescens | reverse complement strand
GAATTTAGCTAGAGACTTTGGTTTCCAGATGGCAAGCAAAGAGCAGAAAAATCTCACTTGCTTTTTCTCTCTCCCTCTCTGTCTTTCCTCTTGTGCTCCCTCCCTCTCTCTCCCTTCTTTTTCTTTTGTGTTCCATTCTGGTTTGTTCTGTTGTTTGGTTTTTTTTTGTTTCCCCACCCCATCTGGTAAACTCTTTCTGACTGAGGATAGCAGGGGAAAAAAAAGAATTCTTGGAAAATTTGTTGACAAGAAAAAACTCCTTTATGAAAAATGCCATGCCATTAGCATCTCTGAAAATTTAGGAAAATTTAGGTGTGTGTTCACAGTCCTGGATCTTTAGTCTTACTCATAGGAGGATTATCTACAGCCATGCCAATTTAAGATAGATATATTCTTGGAAATACTTTATCCACTTCTGTATTGTCTGTCATTCAACAACTTCAGCAGAAGAAATGAACCAAAGAAGATTAAAAGTTGCATATATTTTCATTATTTTTGAGAGAAATACTGGGCTGTTCCCTGTAAATTCTAATGACTCAGATTTGAATAATAATTCTTGGCTTTTTGTGATCTTTTGAAGTTGCCAGGTCAGAATAATTTAAGTGTCTAAAGAATTGTATTGCTGTTTCATTAATACCTGTTTCCTATCAGTAGCAGAGTAATTTGTTGCTCGGATGAGACCAGAACAGACTAGACCAACAAACCTCCATTTCTGCCTTTGTGTTTCTATACTTGTTCAGCAGTAATGCATGCAAATCCAAATGATGACACTCCTGGAAATGGATTTATTTTTTTAAAAAATTAATTACTTTATCTTTTGTACAGAAACCTTCCCCCCCCCCAGCTTGTATACAGAATATTTAATGAAGTTTTGTTTCTTATGCACTTTAAAATGTACTTATCTCCTTCAGAAAATTGGGGCCTTTATCTTTATTAGAAAGCTGAGCTTTTGGGAGGAAGAAGACCACACCTAAAACCAAAATGACAAACTCTTAAGCCTGGTCTCAAGTCTTCCTGTGTACCTCTCTGCCCTGGTGATCCTAGTGGATGCTTGAAAAATTCAGTTTAGATCCAAAACAAGACTCCAATATTAGCAAGAAATATGATGATGGTACCTTACTAATGAGGCGTTTAGCCTTGTCTGGCCATATAATCTCAAAAAACTGTCATGTTGCATCTGATGAAACTCACTTGCATATAAATTTTGTGGAGATGTGTATATATAATATGCATACAATGCAGGCTGCTCTTTCCAGAGTTGTTTTTTTTACCTAACTTACGTGGTTTGATGCAATTGTGCGTTACTGTCTCATTATATCATATTCTGTCATCATAAAAGTCTAGTCATCTTCTCTCGAGCCACATTAATTTTATAGAGAGGTGAGAATAGTACAAACCAAGTGAAAACTACAAAAATAATACAGTACTCATGAAACAATCTGTCTGCAGGTTTTTCTGGAATTATTCCAAGGGTGAGAGAGAGAAGTAAGAACAGATTTAATCACAAAATCCTATTTCATCAGGTTTTTTCCATTGTGGGTGGGCCAGATCACTGTTACTTTGCACCTTCGTTACTTAGCCTGTCATCACTAAGTTTGTAAAGAACAATATCAGACAGCATTCTGCCATGGTCTTCTCTGTCCTTGATTTCCAGAAACACAGCAGATGTTTCACCCACAAGTACGCATCCAGTCTTATTTCTTATTTTCACCTTCTCTTAACCACTGAGACCTGTAAAATGATTCAGTGATTTAAAACCCAGCTTCCAGGCTTGTGGCTGAGGAAAACCAAAAAAAGACTAAATGGTGAATGGATTGCAGGCTGTGTAAGGTTCTATCTTCCATAAAATATTTGCTCTACTGCAGAGCAACCTCAGAGGCTCATTGTGCATCATACTAGGTAGGGTCATAGCAACAGGATTTTTATTTCCATCCCTATTAATACTCCCAGATACCTGGATAGAGATGCTGGTGACTGGGAGCCTTTGCAAGTATTTGCATCTCTTTTATCCAAGACATTTTAGTGTCATGACTAGAGATTTTTTTTTTAGGTCTGAATCAAACCAGGTAAATCAAAGGATGCTGGGCTTTGGATCACATTGTAGGCATTTTTATCCAAGGATAAGACAATGGCTCTTACTTCAGGAATGGGTAAAGAGTAGCATGTGTTCTGTTTTGTCCAAGATTCAGCCAGATGCAGGCTCAGAACTGAACTGCCACCACTATTTTTTTTTTTTTTTGACAACTTTAAGTCAGTCCTCTTATTTGGGTGCTAACTGACGTTTATTCAGACCTTTGCTTTGAGCTTCTCTCCATTTGACATCCCTGCATATACTTCCTGTTTGAGACATATGACCTGAAAGGAAGAACCAAACCAACTAGGGTATGGGTGGGGAGAACTGCAAGTTCAGGTTGGCTTTTAAGTTATGATAAAATTTTAAAAGCCAAGTTCCTAAACAAAGTGTTAATTGAGCCACTCCCTTTTGAATAAGCATAAATAGTTTCTTTCACACCTACTTGCCACTTATTTAGTGGATTTAATTATCACCTAGCCAGAAGGCAGAGATACTATTACACCTAGCCAGAGGGAAATAGAAGAGAAAGTAGTCACTTCAATGAGCTGGAACAGAAGTAGGTCAATGAAAGTTATATGTATAATTTACTAGAGTGCTCTCATATATATATACACATACACACACATACACACACACACACACACACACATATATATATATATATATATATATATATATTTGATTAGTGGACTAAAGGTGACATTGATTGTCGAAGCTTAAAACATCAAATTGCAGTTAGTTGAGTGATGTTTTGTTTCCTTTTCACCTTTTTCATAGTGTGCCTTTACTCTGTTCTCATGCTGATTTAAATCTTTAGTTTTCCTCAGCTAATTTATTACTTTTGTTACTACAATGGCTTATTGAAGAAACACATGGATTTCAGTTTATTAGGTCTTTTTGTAACAAATCACTACCATATCTATTTGCTTTTATGAAAATGATTGTTTTATGCTAACACTTAAATTTGTTTTCTTGAACTATAGGATATCTCTATAATGTATCATCATACTTTTATTTCATAAGCAAGTAGCTGTTTAGGTTAAAAGGAAAAAGAATTCTCATTTTCTCAGGATTCTCGGTAGTGCTTTGTTCACATAATACAACTTGTTACTGTTAGGATGCATGTGTGGAAAGGCAATGAAAAGGCGAATGAAAAGAAGAGATAATTAGCATAGCAAAAAGTTAGGTTATGTTAGTCTGTGGCTAAACAATGTTCCTCAGCAGGAAGGTCTCCAGTGATTTCAGAAAATCAGTTTAAGTAGTCCTTAATGCCATTTTCTTGTGTATTTAAGAGTTCTTTTTCCTTACTGTTTCCTTATTCATGTTATACCCAACTGTAAGCTGGATACTATATTATCTAAAATACTTCAACAAGATAATATTTTCAGTGCAATATTTACTCTTGCTGAAAAGTTATGTTAGCCAACTTCCTTGGTTATGTGTTCCTTAATTAGGACATTGAGAGATGAACATTTCCTTTGCTTAAATGGAGGTCGAGTTGTGGTAACAAGCCCCTCATAACCATTCTGTGGTTGATACTCGTGGGTTGTGGCATGATAATTTCTGATGTTTTATGCAAAGAAAATAGGAGAATAAAATAATGGAAGGACTTGGAGTTAATCCAAATGCAGGCAACCATGCAATACATTGCTAGCCTCTGAGAGCCCCAGAACATCTTCTCATTACTTTACCCCAGCCTTGTCCTTAGTGTGTTCTTCAAAAACGTACAAAATGCAAAACTTGGGAGAAAAAAACAAAAGGCATGACTGCAATATACCGTGAAATCAGAACAGAAAAAATCAAGGGTATTCAGGGTCCTCTATCACAAATCAAAACAAACAAACTAGCCCGTGATCTGCTGAGTCATGGGGCAGAGGGGACCCTGGGAGGAAGTTTTTCTCCTGATCCCAATGTCAGCAGCTGATTCAGTCATGAGCAAGGAATGCAAATCCAACACTGCAGAGATTTTAATACTGCCTTTAGGAGTGCACTCCCCATTTGTCACGGGACTTACATGAAGAATACGTCTGATGCTTCAGAGGCACTGAGAAGTCCAGAAGGCAAGCTGTGTGCCAGGCAAAAAAAAGCACTATTTGTGTCTGACTGGTAACTGGTGGAAACTTGTAAGCCTGCTATTATACAAATCCATACGGAACAAACTGCCTTTCCCCCTCACACAAGCAAATCCAGTTTTCCTCAATGATACCAACAACATGGTTACCTAAGGACTTTAATCCTTTCTCTGTGATGTGCCAAGTGCCACCTGAATAGTTTTTAAAATCTTCCATTTCTGATGAGTCAAAAAGCAATTTCCTAGGAAACACAAGGACATGAAGATTTCCTTGTTTGCATATACAAAATATTTGTAGGCAGCATTTCTGTGTTGTGTGAGATCAAACACAAATAAATCAAAAAAGATTTCTGTGTTTTAGTGAGAACTAAAAGCACAGGAAAAATTGCAGTTTGAAGTTACGAGTCTCTTGGTGGAAATTACAAATACCTCTTTCCAGTTCAATACCTGGTACTTTTTTGTCCCTGTCAGTCTCCTCCACATTTGAATTACCCATGCTGGCTTCTCAAGACTATTATTATTAATACAAGTTTCCTCTTGGACTTAAAGAAGCTTGCACAAAACACTGAAGTTTCAGCCTAATTTTTCAAATAGAAATAATTTACAGGAGTTCAGCTGCCAGCATTAGTACAATTATGTACTATGTGCAAATATGTAGTACAATTTGGGGTGAAAATTAATTTAATTTACTCCTGGGGGCTAATGTTATTCAAATAAGTCTCTATTCCTGGCAAACATTGCTGAAGAATCATCTTTGCTCTGTGCATTGAGCTTAGCTGGGCCAATGAGGGCCAGTGGGACAAGAATGAAAATGCTGTGCAGTATTCATTTAAACTCCAAATCCTCAAGTGGTAAAGGCATAATTCTTTTCCCTGGAATTATGATTTTTGTTCTTTTTTCTAAAGCACCAGACAGATTATTGTACCTTTCCTGCTGTGATTTTAGAGCCTTTAGATCTGACTTTCCCATATAATTTGCTTACCCTGTGTAATTTTTTCTTTAATTTCTTCTTTAATAACCCATTTTCCAGTACAAGTCAGTTACTTCTGCTCCTAAGTGACACCACTTTAAATGGGATTACATTGTAATCTGCATTGTTCTGTTCCATTTTACTGATTACTGTTAAAAAAAATTCCCATTGCAAATTGCTATTGCAAAAATTGCTATTAACAAAATATTGCTATTTTGTTAATCACCTAAAATTTGGGTTCTTGAGCTTGAATCCCTTTGTACTGCCGTACTGCATTGATTCCTTCCCAGCAGTACTAAATACAGGTAGTTCCTCATTTCTGGTCTTGCGATTTCCTACTAAAATTCTTTATAGTTATTCCCTACAGGCCAAAAGAATAATTTCACCTCCAGCTTCAAAGAATAACCGATGTAAGCAAAGAGAGAAATAAAATGTTAGATTACTGGTAATTTCTAAATGAGATTTCCTGTAAAGTCAATATACTGTTGTTTTAACTACATTAAAAAAGCAATACAAGGGGGTTGATTGGGCTTTTTTCAATTTCTCTTTAGTGAAACACAGTCATTATTCACAGTAGTTTTCCTATGTTTGTTACCAATTATGAAATACATGTACAAGTTTTACACATTAAATCCTTAGGTTTAAAAGCTTCTTTTTTTTTTTTTTTTCCTTATCAAAATCAGAAGACTCTGCATCCACCATCCAAAAAATTCTAAATTTTCCATTTCTCCCTCTATGTTATAACAGTAGTAAAAGTAGAGCTGTTAAGAAATAATCATTTTTGCTTGAAGTTTAGGAAGAGCCAGTGTAGCCAGTGGTTCCTTCCATGGAAGCCGTTCTGTATCCTGAATTACTCTCACTGAAAGGAGGCCCAAAACTGCATAGAGTTTTAAAGATGCAATAGTACACATTGTGGATTTGCACAATGAGATAATGATATTTTTGTTTGCTTTTCTGCCCCTTTCTTAGTAATTGCTGATGTTCACTTCTCTGTTTTCACACTCCTGGGTATTGGATTTAAGTTTTCACAGCACTATCTGCAGTGACCTTAACATCCTGTTCCTATGTATTAGTGGTTGTCTTATCACTGTGTAGGTAAAATTATTTTTTCCCTTGTGCATCATTTTACAGCTAACCTTCCTGAATTTCATCTGCCACTATCTCACTCAGTTGCTTGGTTGCAAGGTTTTTCTGCAGTTCTTCACAGTCGGTTCCTATCTTTACCACCATGAATAACAGTAGCATCCTGAAAGTTTGTCATCACACTCCTCACTTCTTTTTTCAGATAACTTAAAAACATGCTGAACACCAGGGTCTATAATAAATCCTGTAAGACTCTGTTGAGTATCTCTCTTCAGAGAGAGAAATGACTTTTACGCTACCCTTCAATATCTTTCATTTTAATCAGCTATTTAGTTCATGTGAGGACCTTCTTTCTCATGACTGCTCAGCCTATTTGAAAACCTTTAAAAAAGGATTCTTGTAGGAGGACTTTTGGAAATCCATGTATGCTCTCTTAACCTGACCTCTATTATCCATATCCTTATTGGCTCCGTGATTGCTGACTATAAATCTTTACAACGTATTTTTGATATGTGCCTTGCCTTTACATAAGTTGTGTTCATTCTTCTGTAATAGATCCTGTTTATTGTGGCTTTGCTAATTGTGTTTTTTTAATACTTTCCAACAAATTCCCTGGAGCAGATTTCAGAATTACTGGTTGGTAATTTGGGAGAAATATTTGAGAAACTTTTAAAATTTAGCCTTTCTAGTCAGCTTCATCTTCTGTCAACAAGGGGGGTTTGTATGGCATTGTATACCATGGTTCTAAATAACACGCCTCTCTCATTTTTAGTGCCTGAACACAAACCGTCTGAATTTGGTGTCTTGATTGTTGTTCATATTGCCATAAACTTTTGGTTTGACATATCAATTTGATACCCATCCTCTGATGCACTGTATGTAGGAAGGGTTATAGCACTTTTTCTGCTGCAAAATCTTTATCTTTTGTGAGTGTTTCTTCTCTGTTACAGCTATGCAGCAAACCTTACTTAAAAGAAACTGAAGTATTCAAAGAATTGCTTCCTAGTACAGAAAAAAAAAAAAAAAAGAATAAGAATAGTGTTCAATTTCCACTTCAGAGCAGCTGTGACCTTGCTGGGTTTTAGACAGATCAGGAAGTAGCCACTGTGTTTTCAGTCATTTCATTTGTTTTCACAACAGCTTTCCAGTGAGTTAAAATATGAGGTCACAGCCTTAGAGTTGTCTCACTTCCTTATCGTTCCTTTTCCAAGTCACTACTCAGTAAAGAAAAGTTACCCAGTTACATGCCTCAGAGTAACTGAGTTACTTCTTGGATACTAATTCCTGATGGAAGCTTGTTGCCCTGCTTTGTCACACTTTTTGAAGGAGCAGACCCTTTGGAGCAGCACACACTGCGCTGCAGCTTTCCCTGTACAGTATTGGCAACCAACTACACTTGAATCAGCATGTTCTTTGTCATCTCCATTTCTGAGGGCTGGGGGTGTATGGGCTCTTAAAAGGGTTTTAAATCTTCCAGTGAACAGAAAGATAAGATGACTGATCATGTATCCTCAGGTGGGGGGCTTCCCTTGTTTTCTTCTCTCTCAAGTTCTGAAAGGAAACTAGTGGTATAACTAGAATTGTTCAACTCTCCGACCCTCTGTGGCTGCTAAAAAGATGTGGTATGAAATTATAATGTTGCATTTGGACTCTCTTTCTTGATTCGCCCCATGCAGTTTGAATTGAGGAAGTGTCCAAATGTCCATTTTCTTATAAAAAAGGGTAGTAAACCAGATTTGTTATCTCATATTTAAGCGAGTTCTATTGCCCACCGCCCACAAAGGTAAAGTATTGAAACTAATGTGTATGGGGTGACGCTAAGAAAATCGTGTCAAAGATGACAGAAAACACTTTCTTCTTAAAAGAAATTTAAGATTCAAACAATCTTTTTCTAGTACTTCTATGGAGGAAAAACTCAAGTGCTCCAAATGATCAATGCATTCTGTTTTGAGAGCCTTATGAGTGGTAGCAAATTGTTATTCCCAAACGTTTAAGCTTGTACCGCTTTTCTTTTTTATAAAGCACATGCAACATGTTACTAAATCTGAGATTACATCCTTGGCTGCAAATGTGTCTTGCAAAAACCAGAGCTGTGCAGGAGGAAATTAAGTAAACAGTCATTCCAGCCATATAGCTAAGTAATGGGAAATGTTCTTCCTGCTAATTTACACATGCAAATTAGATCAGGCTCTTGTATCAATAAATCAATACACCCTAATGAATTCCTCGGGTGGAATTCAAATATGGCTAACTGCGAGCTGAGCTTGTTTGGAAGAAAATAGTCTGTGCCTTACTTTCAATGGAGGTTTCAAATCATGTCCTGAAACACAGTGTTGTCAGTAAGTGGATAGGGGTGTTATCATCACAAAATTCACTTAGCCTTATAGTGAACACTTTATTTCTAGTAATCCCTAAATGTTCAGCCAGTAGTTGAAAATGAAGCGTCCTTATTTCTCCTCATTACTTTCTGACCTGAGTGATCATGTCAATTTTCCCACGATGTAGTGCTCTCAGTCAACACCTGTGCCATTTTCTCCAGGTGTTTGTACCTTATAATTCACTTTGCTACTTTACCTTTCCTTTCCCTCAGTACACGCACGCCAATGGATAGCTGCAGGCAATATGGAGCTGTCATTTATATCCTGTCCTTTTTTCTGCCTTGAGTGAACTCTGGTTTACAAACTTGAATAATCATTCCATTCAAACCTTTTTCTAATGACAAAGATTTAATGGAGTTCTAAATTTCTGGCTTATATCTGATTTATAAGAGAATTATTCACTCACCTAATTGTTACTGGTTAGTTAACACCCACCATCCTGCCATCATCCTTAGTGATATACAGGAAGTTAGTATCTTAGATATCTTAAATATGGATATGGATGCCTAATATTAAGTTCTTGCTTCAAAACGCACTGCATCAATCACTCAAAACATAAAGCGATGCAGTTCTTGTTTTGTGAGAAAGTCATATTGACTTTTTGTGTGTTTTATGTAATAGACTGCACTTAGGACAAATGGAACGAGATTCATTCCTTTAGAGGGTAATAAAGCTTTCTTTGTCTAGCTGCTTTTAGTGACACAGAAAGTAAGCTTGGGTCAGCTCAGTTGGTAACTCACCCAACAATGCAGAATATATTGAAGTAATTTAAATGAAAAACATTATGTACAAAGAAATGTTTTAGACTTCAGATGCCTTGAATTTTCTATGTAGTAGCGAAATTAGTGATCATTTATTATTTGAATTAAATTAGATTTTTTTCCCCGCTGAGAAATTAGATGTACCCAAATGATACTACTCAAAATGTTTTACAATTATATGGCTGTGTAGATACCGTGCCCAGCAAAAATCTGGATGTTACCCTGTCTATTAATGTGTCTGAAACCAAGTGTTAACTTAAAAAAATCCAGACCTGACAATTATGGAGAAAATCATCAAATTGAATATATGCTTCTCCTGCTTTACCTGAAGGAGAAATCCTCTAAACTCTAAAGTTTGGGGTGATTGATATTGATATGACAAATGTAGTGCAAGCTAATGCTCATGAAAGCCATTCTGCAAAATTTTTAATAGTATTTAGGTATTTGTTATCCATTTCACTTCTAAAATAATGGCCAAAGCTACAAATGTTATATAATGTTTATTAGAAGATTAACGTCAAGCTCTTCTTTTTGTCCTATGTGTAAGCCTAGATCTATAACTACTAAAACACTTTATTTTGTATTCATTGAAACATGGGATGATTCAGTCCACTTTTACATGCAAAATAGAAGAAAAAATTCAGTCTAAGCTTTCCATCCTGTACTACAGCCAAGTTACATTGTAACTCGTACAATTGCTTGACAGTTTTCATGGGTATTTTCTGCCTAGAATACCAAATGGCGTTGATTTAAAATATTTATGTCTGTGTTTTAAATGCCTGCATATTCAGGTCACCTCTACCAATATAAAATTTTTTTAGATCAATATGTTTGTGATATTCCGCTCTCTATGTGCAATACACATCAAGCCCATAATGACATGGATTGCCTGTCTGCTTTTTCTTGGCAAGTTACCACATATGATGCCTATTCAAGTTAATGCAAATTGTGCATGGCCACAAGGTATGTACATCTTAAATGGTGGTGTACGATTGACTCTGAGTAGTAATTTTCTTGGGGTTTTGAGTTACTTTTTTAAACTTCAGCACCTTATGCTGTTTATCTGTCTTGTTTTGGTTTTTAAATACGAAATCACCATTTATCCTTGAAGCCACCTTCACAGCTGTTGAAAAGTGCAAACTTCATCAGCATCATGCTAAAATTGATTTTACAGGCTGATATTCATGAAGATTTTTTTTTTAATTGCTTACAAAACCAACATTCTCTCACAGGCTGAAATACGAGGAAAGTAACAGTACCTGGCCCACAAATAAAAACACCAAACAAAGGTCACTATGGGTTCTATAAAATTTTGAAAGAAAGCTTAAGTAGCAACTGACCTGGTTAAAAATGCACAGTTTTATAATGTAATCTTTGCGTTCAAAGGAACATGGCTCCATTGGTGATACTTGATCAGTGTGGTCAAGGACGATGGATTGTTTTATTGCAGATAGCTATTCACTACCAACATTTCTAAATCAACCTAAAGTGAAAGGCACAAAGGGGGGGAAAACATCAAATTAGAAATGGTATAGTAAAACATTGTAAGAGTAGCTGGTCTGCAGAGGAAAAAAAAAAGTTTTTTATTACAAGCCTTTCAGAAATTTTTTGTCTGTATCAGGACACACATTTTGTAGCTCTAAAATTGCATGGTTTGTATTCTTTAAGGTGTTCCTGTAAGGCCTTTTATAAGGTGAACGTCAAGAACTACGAGATCACTCCCAAGGTCTCATTAAGTAGCTGATTCCTGTCCGTTTGGACATATATCCTTTTCCTTTATTGAGACGTTTAAAGTGATCCAGTTTGCTTAAAAAAAACCCAAAACAACCCAAAACCAAACAGAAACCACCACAACCCCACCACAACCCCTTTCTTCTAAATATACATATCATACTTCAAAAAGCAGCAGTATTTTATTTCCCATTGGGAAAAAAAATCAGTCTCATGAGAAAATGGAAGAAAGCATTAGAAAAGCTATAGAACTGCTCTGAATCTCTGCCAGCTCTGGAGATGTTTGGCCCCTCATCACAAGATGTGTCCTGTGTTTAATGAACTTTCAGTATTCCAGGAAATGTTTTGAAAGCTTTAAGGGATAATGCAGGAGTAGCAAGATAAACAGTGTGAAGCATAGGCAGAATAACACCAGTCTTAATAGAAAAAAACTTGCACCTGTCAGCCACCTGAGAGCAGAACTAATTCAAAGTTCTAAATCATCATCCACAAGGGTTAGGGACAAATAAATCTGTTCTGTATTAAAGGTATTTACTGAAGTAGTGTAGGAAGAAACTTTGCAAAATGACTGATAACTCAGGTACACGGAATTTCTGCCCGAGTTAGTGGCACATGCTACTGTGTTCTTAGGATTCCTGTTTACTCATTTTTAATAGACCCATATTTGTATTAATATAAAATAGCTGTAAGGGTTGTGGTGGTGTGTTGTGATGGGCAAATCTGGCCCTTAAATGATGGAGGTAGAAAGAAGTAAGCTGACTTATATTTGTTGAATAGAAATCTGTGTTGCATGTGAGACTTTTATGGTCTGTGTAGTCCTTTTATGTCTTCTAAATATTTTGGACTCTTAAAGAAATGATGTATCAGTGCTTATCTTTCCTTAAAATCAAATGTATTGAGTATTTACCTCACGCAATAGCACACTGTCATCTTCTGTATGATTCAGATACCACAGTGTTCTTAAATTGTAATGTCTTTGAGAATATTTGAAAAAAAAAATAATTGGTGAGCTATTGTCAACTGTTCATTCTGCGCTTTAAAAGTTGGAAAGGTAGGTTCGAATGAATGTACTCTTGACGAGTAAAATCTCTGCTCAGGATTATTATTTCCAAATCTCTGGAAGATGAGGCAGTCGGGTATCCATTGGCTGCCTAAATGCCATCACCTCAAATTCAGGCAATCGGAATAGGTTGGCCACCTGAAAACAGCAGGTGATACACCCACATCTCATGTCCTGGAAATGCGGGCACTAAGAGCTGCAACCACTGGAAGAGTCCAGCAAGATGCCATTTGAAACCCGCGGCTTTGAGCAGGTTAGTAGATGAGCAGTGTGAGAGGCGTCCCTTAAATTCTGCTTCATTACATTGAAACAAGAGTTTCAAGAGAAAGGTGAGAAAGGAGAGGGAGAGTTGTACAAAGGGAAACAGCCTCTGTTGCAAATTATCTGAGTGCTGTCACCTGCTCCTGCAGTCTAACAGAATTCAGTTTCTACAAAGAAAAGTGTACACAGCAATGTTCATGGAGCATACTGGTGAGAGTCGCATCTTCTCACAAGCTTTGTGGTATCCGTGAGTTTTTAAACTGTTTTCTAAATTAATTTCAGCTCTAGGTTAACATCAAGAGACTATTCTGGGAGCGGGGACGGAACTGATGGTTGCACTGTAAGTATCTTTACAGTCTTGAATGAGACTTAGGTTGGTTTTCTCCTCTATTCCCTGCTAGCTTCATGTGCATTCTCAGTTGAGTAGCCTGCTTGATTATAAACTTTATGATTGAATGACTGAGCCTTACTGTGAAGGTTATTTTGTGGTTTTGTGGCTGTTTGAACATGGCACGACTTGCCCTACAATGGCACTGAAGGCTGGGGTATGATTTTAAATGCAGTGTAGTTACATCACACCAGAGAGTAGAAAAGCCATGTAAACCCTGATGCGCTGCATTAAAGCAACACAGGGACAGCTCTGACTTATTCTTTACTTTTCCAAAGGGAAGACTATAGAAGACACAGCCAAATATTATTGTAGTAATGCACAAATCTTTATCAGGGTAAATTTCTAGACACTTGGGAGTTTTCCATAGGAGGAAGTGGTGAAATAATCAATTTATTAAATGGCTGTTTTTTGAGAACATACACAAGGCCAGTTTCAGCACCTTCCTGTCCCTGAATAAATTTAATCCTGCTTTTTTTCACCATCATCACTAGCCTAAAACGTACTTAGTCTGGAGTGCTGAGAAATTAATTATGAATTTTCATTTTTTGCTCCTCATACTCCTCTGCTTTAAACATCCACTAGCGCAACAGACGAAAGCCTGACATCTCATTTCCTATCTAAGGACTTCTCTTCTGTGTCCTCCTAGATAAATAAAAAGAAAGACATTGAATGAGGTGGTTGATACCTCTGTAAACTACGTACAGCTGCCTGTGACACACCAGTATATATATTTCAGCTGAAGAAACTTGGAGATGGAATCACAACTGAAAGTAACACACTGTGGAAAAAGAGGGAGGTTAGAAATTTATATATTATGGTAGTGATGAGGCAAGTGGCTGAAATGTGATGAGATTTCCTTATCAATAACTAAGTATTAAGGAAGTGTTCTTGATGAAGAGGGAAAAGGGATAGGAATTGTAGCAGTGCAGAAGGGCTAACGTGTTGATGTTAGTACAGTGCTGAGCTAGAAGGCTGAGAATTGAAGAGTGCCTCCCTTATCTTGGAGTCATTTAGCTGGGCAAAGGAGATGTGACCTCTAAGGCGTTCGGCTGGTGGAGAGACTGTAGCACACAACTTGCTCCAGGAATGACAGCCACAAAAGCTCGATGTGAAGACCTTAGTTGTGTTTTTGGCAGAGCTCTTAATTTATTTTTCTTTTTTCCTGGAAAGAGGAAGGCTTTAAAGTGTATACTTGGGCAATGTGAAATCTGTTGGTTTGGTTGTGGTTTTTTTGTGCCATTCTATCATCCATTACGTTAAGCAGTTCTTTTCCTCTTATTTGTCTTACTGTCCTGAAGTATTGAAAAACAACAACTGCATCTCATCTCTCTTTGTGAAACTAAACTGAGTTTCTTCTTATATCTTAGACACTTTGTCCTTCTGCTTATCATGGTAGCCTCTCTTTGATGCCGTTACTGTCTGAATTCATCCGATCAGCCTTTGAGAAATCTTGTTACACTAGTACTCAACTGTTGCTGTGACAAAAATCAAGGATGGGAAAACTAAAGCTGAAAGCTCTTGCTTCAAGCACTTCCAACGTATGATTAATTTGGAGAGCTCTCCTTGTATTCCTTCTTTGTTATTCTGTTCTATGCAATTATTTAAGCGCTGAACTAACTCCAGTAATCCTTTTTAAAGAATCCAGTGTACAAGTGTACAATCTGCAAGCATTTCTCTGTGGTTGACTAGTGGCTGATTTCTCTTGTAAGCTTTTATAGCCATCTGGGATTCTTTGAAGTGACTGAAAGTAATTGAGGCATAGTAAGTGTTACAGGGGACACTTGTCTGTAGGTTTTCTTAATTGCTATTCATTGCTACTCTGTGGAGCTTTAGGAGAGCAAAAAAACCCAACCATAACCCCCTTGATTTACCTCATTTTCCACAGCATTCAGTTTAACATTTTGCATTAATAGAAGCACTTGTCCACGTCTTAAATTGGTGTTGCTCTTGTATTTCAGTTTTCTCCTTAAGCATGAACGCTGCTTACGTACCGATTTTAGTGTTCCTTAGTTTCATAACTGTAGTGCTGTGCTCTAGCAAAGCATACAGATTAATATTGCAGATGTTGATGTTTAAGGTTTGTATTCTTTGAGTGTTATTTCAATTCCTGATCCCGATTAGAAGTAACACAAAAATCTTTTAATATGTATCCCAAGAGGAAGTTGTTCATTCATGTACATAACTCTTTTATTTTTTATTTTTACTTGGTCCTTCTGCAGTACTTTGGTAAATTAGATACGCTGTGGTATGCCTCTCACCAAAAATATCAGATTAAGCAACAAGGAAGGGATTTTTAAGGGGAGAAGGGAGTTTTAAGTGGATTCCCACCAGCCAACCTGCTCTCAGAACCAAAGACATGAGGGGTGGCGTGGTTGGGAAGAAATGGGAAAGATCCTCTTTATGAGATGAAAGTGGGGGAGGCAGGATGAATTGTACGAGAGCGTACAGACTTATTTCCACTGAAGGTGAACATAATAGGAATAATAATTTAAAAAGTGCAGCTAACATCAGGGTCAGGCTTCTTTTCATTAGTCTAGAAGTCTGCGTTCTTCCTTCATATTAAGTCAGACCAGGATTAAGGGCATGGGAGATTTGCATGGTCATGTTGGTTTTATGGGTCTGTGGTTTTTTTATTAATAATGTGAACTGGTTTATCTAAATATTGTGTGTTTTGTTGTGTTTCTTTCTTCATAACAATTATTTTTATACAAGTGGATGAATGGAAAAAAAACCTTCCTGAGAACCAGAATAAAAGTTTAAAAAATTTAAATACAAAAAATCTAGTATTTTCAAGATATCAAAAAACTTCAAAAAGATATTTTCAAATATATATTATAAAAGGCACACAGGTGACATTTGGAGGAAATACATTGGAGAGACTTAAATCTGAGCTGTGAGTGATTTTTAAAATAATGATAGCATTTACTCTTTCACTGTATCAGTAAATATGGAATATAATATTTTTTCTGTATTTTAGCTATTTCTTATTTGCTCCACTACTGTCTCACTCACTACTGGAGTGAGAGAGACCAGCCAAGAAAAAAATAGTTACCCTGAGGGAGAATAGCACTGGATTAAAATCTAGATGAAGGGGAAAAAAACAAAAACCTTAAGGTTAGACATTTTATTTCAGTCTATAAAATATAACCCCAAAATGTTTGTTTTTACCACAGCATAACAGATTTTTATCTTTGCTCAACCTGCAGTAAAATACATAGGTTAAAAAAATACAAGTCTTGCTTTTGTCCTTGAAAACTTTCATGAATACAGAGAATAGTTCCGTGTTATAGATTCAACATAAACTTTACATTGCACATTATTTTTTTTTCTTTTTCTAAGTATTGGATTCTTTTAAGTCTATATACACTGAATTCTAGTTTTGACCCTACATTTTAATATTTTATGCTGAGGACAGGGAGTTCAAAGAGAATGTAAAAGAAGAAGACATAGAAAATTAATTTAATAGCAGAAAGACATATTCCATTGAGAAAGCTATGTTAAGATTACATGATTTGCATAATTAAGTGCAGAAAAGTCATGAACTATGAAATTCAACATTTCAGACAATTCTTAATCTTTTTTCTTTATGTATCTGCCTCTGTTAGGTCTTTAATTATATGATGTTAAATGTTAAAAATGCACAAGTTTTAATTAGAATTTTTACCGCATGTACATGTATAGACTTTGTAGATTAAACTATTGTCAGAGCAGCAAAGCAAAAGAGAAAAAAAGGTTTGAGTACAAAGCACCTTTTCTGTTTATTTTAAACATATAAATACATATTTAAACCACAGATTAATTCAGTTAGCTGTACAAACCAGAGCACTCTGGAAATATTTGAATTAAAAATTTTATGGATTTAATGCCCAGCTCATCTACTTGTTCCACTCTTAGCCATTGTTATTTCTTTTCTGAAATCTTCCTATAACTTTTAGATGTAGTGTAGCTGTTCCTGTCTTCATTTTGAGCTGCTCCAGGTGTATTGTCATTATCTATGACTGACAACCTCTTCAAAATCTGTCTTCAAACCATCTATGTGGAACTTCATTTTTGCTGATGCCCCAGCACTGTAGTCATGCCTACTGTCACAAAGCTGGAAAAGCAGAGAACAGATCTCAAAATTTTCTTGTGGTTTACACTTGGAATAAAAATGGTTTTTTTGCCTTTTTCATGCAGGAAGGGTGGATGCATGCCAGCCATGTCTATTCATTTGGTCTTTAATTTAGAGCATCTGATCCCCTAAGCATTGTTTATAGCATTGCAGTGAGTTTGACATACAAGGTAGCTTTGTTGTACTGAAGAAGCACACAATCCATTAGCCCTTCTCTTATATTTTTCATCAGATGTTCTGCAGGAGTTTAAAAGATCTTCTATGTCTGGTTTTGTTCCTATCTGAGTGAGCTAAGAGTGTTTGCCTGATGTTCATTCATAAAACAGTCACTGAATGCACAGTCCTTGCAGTGGAGACCCACCATGAACAGTGTTGTTCTTTTTGGCTGTGGTCCTAGCAATTTTGCTTTTTATTGTAAAGTGGAGCAGCTTATGGGAAAAAAAAAAAACAAACTGAAAGTAAAGCTGTCTTACAGTGAAGTATAGCCCAGTGATTGGTGGAAGCACTTTTCTGGAAGAGAGGTAATGTAATCCTGAAACAGGTTTCCTCACTCTGGGATGAGACTACTCATCAGCATGCTGTTGAGAAGGGGGATGGAAGCAGAGAGAAGTGCCGAGTCCCTCATTCTCCTCTGGCAGCTGTGTTTTGAATTAAAATGGATGCTCCTTCTTCACTATATTTTCTGAAGCCTTTTAGGCTACAATGATTTAAATGACTAGTTAGTCATTACTTCTGGGAAACCATCTGAGCCATCTTGCAATCCTGTACCTCACCTCTACTGCGAGAGGGGCACAGCAGCTCCCTCACTGCGGGGGAAACTGTTGGAAACCCAGCAAGCACACTTTCATATGTAACTGTCACTGCTTTTACAGTTTGACTGTCAACCAAGGAGGGTTTTATGCTGTCATGCTCTTCAGTGTTACCTGACTTGTGCCATCTCTCCACAAGGAGCTCTAGAACAGGATCCATCGGCAGGCCTTAGAGTAATGTAACGGTACACAACTAATCAGTGGAAGTCACTACTGCGTTTGTCTATATTCTGTGCCTGAAAAAATGCAAGTCATAGATTTTCGCTTTCAGGTAACAAAGCAGATCTCCACATGGTCAGTGACCTGTAAGGAATGTATTGCTTCACCTCTAATTAGTCTAGTCTTAGCTAAATTGACCGTAGCCTTTTAGTGACTGATGCTTATTAATGTTGACAGTCATACCTCAGTTGATTTGCAGCATCCAAATATGTAAAAGACAGCACTGTCAGAATCAGACCTGCAGAGGGGCTTGCAGGCTAAAAGCTTGTCCTTTTTCCCAATTATATCAACTGATCTAGCAAAGTATATTACTTCTCCCTGCAAATCTTGTTTCATTTGAAAAAGCAGCTGTTAAAAAAAGTAATGGAAGCACAGAAAGGATTTTGTGGGACCCTTAATCATCATAGCCAGAATTGTTTCTGAAGTATTCTACTGATTTTTTTTTTCATCTATTGAACAATATATTTTGACAATAAAAATACAGTGCACAGGAATGCATATTTATCTGCAAATTTAACAAGATGTGAATATATACCTCTTGCTGCAGGCCAAAGTAAATTTGTAAGTTATTATGTGAGATTGTGTGTGTGTAAAACGTTTGTTAGTAAATACTAGGCAATTTTCTTTATTTTCTTGGCTGTAAAACCTCATAACAGGAAAAAATGCAACATTAATAATACTACAACAAAGGGAATCATATTTATGACTGGAGGAGAACACTGGCTAACTTCCTGGCAGGTAACATTTCACAGCTTATGTTGACAAGTAAATCTTTATTTATGACTAGGATCATAGAACACCAGGAAGCTCGTCAATAAAGAATCCTATAATAGTGTGAAAGAAAAATTCTTTATAAACAACATTTTGCAAACTTAGTTTAATGGGATGATGCCTTGTTAATTTTTGTAACGGATAGTGACAGTGGCATGAGTAAGATTTATTATGTTAGTCAAATGGAAGTGCATGTGCTGAATGCAGAAGTTTAACCATCAGTACCTGCACAACAAACCTAATTAAGTGGTGTGTCATTGAAGATGATTTAAATGAAAAGATAATGAAGCAAATCACATGAAAAGTGTTTAATAAAATTTATTCTGAAAGAATTGGAAAGGTTATTATAATTAGAGAATTAGTCCTCCATGTTAATAATCTTTTTAAAACTCTCTCATTAAAATCCCAAGCTTAAAAAAAAGTAATGCAAACTCAATTTTTGGTTTGGTGCAAAAGACAGGATTTTTTTGGTCACTTTTTGCAGTAATGGACAGGTATTCTTACTGCTGAATTTTGAGGGAAAGTTTTAGGTCTACATAGAAAGTTTATGGCTTATGGCTGTTCCTGACTGTGTCTGAACTGGGTGAACCCTTTATTCGTGAAAATAGTTTCCTGTTGAGCCATCGTTAAGTCACTGAGGTCAGGAAAGTTTTTAGTCAGCTATCGCACATCAAAACCAGAAATAGTGAGGAAAGCAGCTCATTAAATTATTAGATAGTAACATCAGTGGGATATGAACAACAAAATGATTTTCAGTATTTTACTGGGTAAGGGAGTAACTGTAAAAGTTTTCACCAGACACTCAATAGGGGATATTTTTCTCAAACATATGGCCAGAGGAATAAAATTTTGGGATAAGGTTGTCTTGGTTAATAATCTTGGGGTTTTTTAGGTCATATGCAAAGTAAAAACTACACTTGTCAAAATACTTTGATTAACAAGCCAATAGTTAGGCAAATACGCATTTTAGTCTCATGGGTTCATAAAGAAAGTGTGTATTCCACATGGGTAGTTAATAGGCTCCACCAGTGGTGCTCCATATGCAGCAACAGGGGTGAAGAGGAGGAATGAGGAGCCTCTCAGATCCCCTGTGAAAGTTACCTGTGCAGTTGGTTACAAAATTGCAAGTGTCCCTTTTGCAACAAAATGAGCACACATAGAAAACTGGCAGAGCCTGGATTACATTCTAGGAACGTAGATGTGCAAAGAAAAGAATGAGAACAACTTCCCTCTACAAATCAAGGGAGTCTGAGTTCTGACTTTATGTCAAAACTTGAATCTATGGACTGTAATCAAGGACAGCCACACATCCCTGAGCTTACGGCGGGCTGCCAGGCTAGCGCAGAAGTATTGAGGACTGGGTCGATATTTACCCACGTTCCCATATAATGTCTTATTTTGAGAAGGCTTTCAGACAAGGCCATTGCTTCCCTAATTACTCTCTAGTCTCCTACGTACCCTCCTTTTAGACTAGAAGTATTTGTTTTCCTAGCTGTGAGTTTTGGAAGCAGTATGGTTGTGTTGCTACTAACCACCCAACCAAGTATCTGTAGCACCACTGGGAATATACCAAATCCCTCTGAAGTGTCCCAGTGTTGCACTGAGCGTTCACACACACCACCTAGCACAAAGTTTCTGGAAAATTCTTCCAAATGTCATGCCACCTGTAGAAAAATACTTTGGGGACAATACCTTTGCCAGACCACCTCCCTACTCTCACTTTTAGTGCTGTTACCTTTCTTCTGCAGGGGGAACAACATTTTCTCTCCCCTATAAACCTTTCCAATAGAATTTAAAGCAGCTATGTTGCAGATAAAAATGTAAAGTAATTTGTACGACTGATTAGAAAACTGGCATTTTTATTGAGACACCTGTCAATACTTAATTCAGAGCAACAAGTTGTGAAAGAAAGGGCCATTAACAAAAAAAAGAAAAAAAGAACTACAGAAAAGAAAGAATTGGAAACCACTTCTGAGCAAAGAAAGTCTTCCGTTTTTCATATTTCACCATGTTGTTTGCTCAGTGAAAGAGACATTCAGCAATGAAGTGACTCTCACCAGGCTCTGTATTGCAGGTGCTTAATTGCCTAGGACAAGCACTTGTCTGTGAAATAAGATGCTAAATGGCACTGGAGCTTCAATCAGTTTCTCCAAATGCAGAATAAAATTTATTATTAGGCCCAAAGGTAGCTCTAGAAGTGCTTTCTGCAGGAAATTTTAAATGATCTTCTGATTAATATCCCGTAATTGAAGGTTACCATGTACCCCATTGCATTATGCTTCAGGAAGAGAAAAGACTAACTGCTGTTAGCTGTGTTAAACTCTAAGCAACAGACATGATACTGAGCCATGAATTTCGGAACTAGGGTTTGAAGTCACCCCCCTCTGCTCTGTGTGTGTTTGAGGTATCTCCAGTTTCTTCAGTCCATGATTGAAACAGATCTTTGTACCTTTTGGATTGGAGCTCATTTCCAGAGTTAACTACTTTCTCCCCAGCAAAGCCCCTCACTGACTCTGCCCTTCCAAACACACATACATGTTCAGTTCAAACTTACTTATTTTAGGTTTTTATTTCAGGCCTATCTCAACTGCATTGATGTTTTCAGACACTGCTGCAATGTTAGTCTTCATTATTGCTGCTCTGCAGTGACTTCAGTGGATAGTGCAGTCATACACTGTCTTTAAAGCATTACATGCAAATTGTGCTTTGAGGTGAGAGCAAAGTAACTTTGGTGATGAAAACCTATATAGATACTTTAAAAATCATCAATTAGATTCAGGTAACAATTCAGTAAGAATTATAGCATGTACAGCAGGGAATTGCAATTAATATAAACTATTGATGGATACTTTCTGAAATACAGGCTTTTTAAAACAGATTTCTACCATGTTTATCCTTTTGGTGCTTTCCTGAATGAAGTGAGACAGTACAGTGGTGTTTAATGAGATCACAGTCGTGTGAAGTGTGACCTGTTGGTTAGCAGAAGGCAGATACTTAAGAACAAATCCCAGTAGGTGTGTTAGTTTTTAAAGTAAGGTTTCATCTCCACAAAGATTTTGAGATCTGTCACTGAAAAACTCAGGAGAGAGAAATTGTAATGCACCCATCTGAAATTTAATCAAGAAGTTAAACTTACAGTAACAAACATAAAAGCTTTAGTTATAAAAAAGGTGCAGCTTTATATGTATTTGGTGAAAATTAATAGGGTACAGGAAAACCTATATTCTTAACAATTTTGTGTTGAACTTTTGTTGACATATCTAACCCAATGCATTAATATTTAGCTGCTAATTAATCCATCAGAAGTGCTATAATGTGTGATTATTTCCAAACAGAGCTTCGAACTGAATGCTAATTACATTTTCTTGACTCAGTTCATAATTGCAAACCATAAAACAAAAAAATAAAAGGTTCTTTGCAGGCAGAGCATTTGAAGTCACTGTAGCTTCTAGTTCTGATCTTTGCAGAAACACTGCCACTTTACATGAAAGCATCTTTCCCTCTGATCCGGGATGAACACTGAAAATTTTAAAACTTGGCTCTACTCAGAGTATTTTTCCCCCTTTAAAACCTTGCAGTTTTTTTTTTAAAAAGACTGTTGCCTTAGAGAGCTGCATCAATTCCAAGTGCTGTCTTCTGCCAGGACATACCAGAAGGTTCCTAATGAAATCTGCCTTAGGTTTTAGTTTCTTAAATTTCTCCTTTAACAGGTGATGGAGTAAGAACAGCAGAATCTGACACTCATGACTGTAGAATGATCTAAAGTGTTCAAGACATCTTGCTGTTTCCTCTCCATTTCACTTGCTTCCCTGGTAGCTGGCTCAGTATCAGGAGATACATGTATAGTGTTCTGCTATTTACTGAGGTTCCCAAATACTTCTGCAGCTTAAACACTGATACAAAATCTTGAGCACAAAAAGCTATGTTTTCGTTGGCTTTGTGACAGCACCAGAAAAAAGGCCACTGTGGTACGGATTTCCTGTGGCTTTGGGGAAATCTTATGGCAGTCTTTATTGAACAGCGCAGGCTTCTGCAGTTAGTCCTCTCCATGCTGCATTCAGTTTTCTTGTATTTGTGATCTTTTCCTGACATGCAATCAGTCTTATGCAATATGTTGCATCTTTTGTTCTGCAGTGTAAACACAGTTTGTATGTCAGTCAGCTTTCAAATTAGAAATTACTTGGGGTACCAATTATTGCTATGGCACCTGGAAAAGGAAATGGCATGCAAAACTGTTGGTTTTGCATGTAGTGGCACCTCTTCTGTGGATAAATGTCCCTAGAGTAATGTGCTCTTATTAAAAAAAAAAGAAGTTGTTATATTCCTTTGATAGCACTTTTAGATTCATGGTTAGAAACAAGTATTTGTACTAAAGAAATATTGAGAAGGTCTTTTCTTATGCCCCTGAAGAGTTGGACAAAGTGTTAACATAAAGCTGAAAGTATGGGTCTAACTCTGTAAGATGAATCTGTTGAAGAACACAACTTTGCAGTCTGTGGTTAAAGGGAAGAATAGCTGAATCTGAAGTGGGATATGAAAAAGCTGAATCTGAAGGGGGATGTGAAAAACTTCTAAGCAAAGTGACATGATTCCATCTGCCCAATTTGGGTGACTCCCAAGCTGAGACAATCTTCCTCTCGGTTGTCTTCTACAAATAGAACATGGACATTTTCAAGGACACAAGCAGCTGGAACAGTTTGTCCTTGCTCAGGCTGGCTGAGAGCTGGCAAGTCCTGCAGCCCAAATGCCCCAAACCACAGCCTGTGGGCCTTGGTTCAGGCCCTAACTCAGGAGTTAAAAGTGCCATCTGCTGAAGTAGAGGGTCCAGTTTTCCTCCCATTTTGATCTCTTATCCACATGCTGAACAAGACTAACCATACTGGTAGGACTAAAAATGGAAAGGTCAAAACAGAATGTGGCATCGCTACAGGAAACAGTAGCTCAGCCTTCAAAAAAATGTGCCTAATCCAGGGAGAAATGAACTGATTGTGTTAGTGTTTGTTCCATTACTTCTTTTCTCTTCAAAGCTGTTAATGTTGGAAAGTGTTATTTGCTTTTGTTTCATGTATGCCTCGGAGAGTAGGTTGGAACTTCGTTGGAGCATGTTCCAGTTTGTTCTTAATATATAACAGATAAAGAGAAAAGAATGCATCCATGCATAAAAATCACTTTATGCCAAAACTGCATTCGAGAGGATATGAAAAACTTTGAAAGTGTTATTACAGAATGATGAGGTTTATTATGTGAAACAAAGAACATATTGTAAATACCTTGTCAGTCTTGCTTCCTCTCTTTCCCTCATCTCTGTTGCTTTTGCTTTTCTCTTACTTAAACTGCCCAATACAACTTCACACTTACTCTTCAGAGAAAAAGTGAGTACATCTGTCCTTTTCCCTTGGTGCTAAGATTAATACTGCACTGTCAACATGTTGTCGACCTCCCCAGGCTGGTCCAGCCATTTCAGCAAGAAAGGAGACTTGCCTTGAGGGTTTTTTTCCAGTGCTTTCAAAAGGCAATTGATGTGATCTAGTACACTGAGAGAACAGCTGTGTTACTACCATGGTTACAATCCCCACAGCGCCCAGCAGAACTGCAGGTAAAGTCCAGTCTCACAGAAACAGTAGTCTCTTCCCACTATGACATTAGTTTACCCTGTAGCCAAAACACTGTTTAAAAAGCCCCAAATACTTGTTTTCTTCCTCTTTGTTACATAGCAGACTCCCGAGGAAGTAAAGAATCAGCATCACTGGTCATGTAGATTAATTTGTAGTCTACGTTTTTCCTAGCTT
The DNA here is from genome assembly GCA_035590215.1 of Microhierax caerulescens. Lineage (NCBI taxonomy): Eukaryota > Metazoa > Chordata > Aves > Falconiformes > Falconidae > Microhierax > Microhierax caerulescens. The sequence goes on along the minus strand of JAVJGJ010000001.1, from coordinate 20,955,713 downwards.
CTTTTTGCATTGACTTTGACTTCATGGAAAAAGACTAATCTTATGACTTTTCTTCACTGTTTATTATTATGACATTTTTTTTTTTTTGCCTGACTACAGAGATCCTTTATTGAAGGGTATTTATTATCAGAGGCATGGATATCATTTGTTCAGATGGAAATGCTTTTCATCTAAAAACAATCTGCTTACATCTTTTGATGCAATTTAGATCATAAAATGCACCACCTGAACAAGAAGGTGTCTCCTTAATAATGATGAAGCAGTGTATAACCTGCCCTCAGCTAATAAAAAAATACGCAGTGCTGTTTTCAGCCTCAGTTAAATTTTAAGATTCTCTGGCTTTGCTGTCTTAGTCACACAATGTATGTGTGGCTCTGCGTGTTGCTGTTCCATAATTGTCTTTTTTTCATGATTAATATGGTGAAATGGTGTCAAAGACAATTCGCCCAGCTATCGGTTAGGCACCAAGGATGACTCATTTGCCTGTAGCTACATACGGATTGGACTTTTTTGATTTGCTGCTTTCTTCTTGTCATTACCTCTCTTCTAGATGGGTTATTAATAAAAGCAAAACATCTATCCATCTCTGGTTACACCACTTTAGTTTCACATTGTTATAGCAACCAGCATTCTGTTTAATATTTAGTGGACTCTTTATCGATGTCCCCATACAGAATATTTTTTGAGCGTTTACAGGACATCAAAGCCATGACTGATTTTGATATGTAGATGTTATGTTACAAATTATGAGAAAATATTTCTCCATTCCTTGCTGTAGACATTTCTTGTTGTAAGTACTTTCTGTAAGTCAAGACGGAATGACTCCCAGAAATTGCATGCCCAAAAAGGCTTATTCTCAAGTATGAACTCTACCTTAAGACTTCATCTTAAAGGCCTTTTCCAACCTGAACAATTGTATGTAAGAAGCTCTTGAAAACTTGCATTCTTAACAGAAGCATTATAATTCATAAGAGACAGGGTGAAGATATTAGTAGCGTGCCTCTAGCATGAACACTTGCTTTAAAAACTACCACGCTGGGCCTTATTTTGGCTTTAAAATTCAGCGGACGGGGGGACGAGTGGCTTTGCCTGACAGTGACTGGCAGCACAGGGAGAGACGCCCTGGGCCTCCCAGAGCGAACTGCTCGGCAGCCAGAGGCGGGAAAGGGATCACGCTGTGCCCCGGGCACTTTGCAGGGCTGGGGGAACCTTTGGTGGACGAGCGGGCCGGGCTCGGCGGGAGGCCTCTGCAGCTTCCCGCCATCGCCTCAGCGCTGCGCTGCCGGCGCCATCTTGGGGTGGCACCAGAGCCGCTCCCTGAGGTGGGGTGGGGGAGCCACCGCGTCTGCCCTGACGGGAGGCACAAAATGGGCGCTCCGGCTGAGGGGCGTGAAAATGCAATCTCGGCGTTTATAAAGGAGGCGGAAATAGATGGGAGGTGGGTACAGGTTGGCGAGGTGAGCTGGGAGAAGCTGATGAGACTCACATCTCGCCCCTGGCCTGTGAGGAGAGTGTGTGGCAGCGAGGTGCCTTTTAGCCATCACCTTTTCAAAGTACGACTGGTGGCTGCTTTTCCTGACCGGACCTAGTGAAAATGTTGCTGTGAGGTGGCAGAGACAAGATACCCGTTTAATACAATAGATAGAATTGATAATGCTCCTGAGGGACAATCGATCAGGAAAGGGGCATGAAAGACACGAGGAGCCTAGAGTGAAAGGCAGGTGCTGGGAGTACTTAATCAAAGAAAGGCAGTAAAAGTGTACCCTGGCCTCGTTAGTGCTGCCGTCTGAAGGGGAGAAGATGGAGGGCCTTCTCTCGTTTAGTGTGCCGCGGCAGGACCGGACGGCGCGGGACGCAGAGGCGGCCACGGCGCGGGCGGTGCCGAGCGCTCCCCTGTGGCGGGCTGCGCGCGAAGGGCGTTGGCTGGCGGGCACCTCGCTGAGGGGTTGCGCGGGACTGCCGGCGGCACACCACCGCGGCTGAGGTAATTTTACAAATTGGAATGCTTATACCTGCTTAAGGAAAATCAAAAAACTGGTTGAGGCTTGTGGCTAGTTTATAGAAAGTGTCCAGGAAGAAAATGCCTTCTTAATTTGTAATTCTGTAAAACTTGCGAAACTCAACCTCTCAGGCTTCTTGCCAGACACTTTAGATCTAGTTTTCTTTTGAAGCATCCGGTATTGTTTTTTTGTGTATGCTTGTTCTCTGTACGATTGCAAAGCATGAATAACCTTCTTAGTAGTTCAATTTAGAATTAAAGTCAGGAACTGCGCTTTCTAGAATTGGAACAACAAACAGGTTTTTTTCTGCCTTGCATCATATTTATTTTTTAATTCTAGTGGAGAATGGAGCTAAATTCCAAATCGACCCTGCTGTTGCTCTGGAGAGGTACTAGAGTTCCGGACTGTGTGGCCCAAATACTTAATGCAGTGTAGCAGAAATACTTGCTGCAAGCCAAGTGCTCTTGTTATTGTCCAAACAAAATATTGGAAGAACATAAATGTGAAACATACTTTAAGGAAGAGCAAATAACTTGAATTTTTAGTGGAATTTTCATCTTTTGTGTTTGTGGGACAATCTATGCCAATATATGAACTATCAGCATTTTCTTGGGCAATTCTTGAGGTACACCATGTGCAGTCACTACTATTTTTAGTGATTCTTATTTAAACACCGAGAGATGCTATAAAGTTTGCTACCAGTGTTCAGGAATACTGAAAAACAATTATGGGAATATGCATAGAACCTGTAAGCAACAGAAAAAAGGGTGTGTTTTTTTAAAAAAAAAATCCCACCACCCACAAAAAATAAAAAAATTGGCCTACAACTTCAGTGTATTGGGGGGAGTCTCACAGGGCAGGAGGCATTAAGAATTACTAAAAATCAGATGTATATTTAATAAAGAATTTTATTAATGGGCGAAGGTGGTTCAGTCAAGTGAATAAAGTCATTGTGTGCTGTAGAATGAGGTAAAAATCCAATATAATCTTATCTCTTCTTGTCCACAAATAAATGAATTGCTTTTTTTAATTTTCAGTGCTTTTTGACTTGGACAAAATTTGACAGGTTTGGACAAAGGGTAGAATGGAAGTAAATTTCAAGAAGCTTGATCCATTGGAATGGTAAGTATATAGTTAACCTATATTGCAGAATCCTAAGGGCAGTGTCACATAGGACTTGGTTCTCTATAGGAGAATGTCAAGCAGTAAATAATAGCCAGGGTCATTGACTCTTAAGTAGGAGGATAAACGTTTTGACTCAAGCAGACCTTGCTAGCTGGTGATCCTGACACTGAAATTTAACAATGGAAGCTGATTTCTTTAAAGACAAATAATATTCCATGGTAGTTGGGACATTTTTTTAGTTTGTTGTAGCTGAGATCATAAAATCCTTCTTTGAATTCTTAGGTAGTATTATTTTACTTAATAAAAGCCTGTTAATTTCTATAGTGGTTAGTGCTGGGGCTGGTATCAGGTGAGGAGAGTAGGAAACACAGTGGGGGTGTTCAAACCTCTTGCTAGCAAGGGCCTGACTCCTTCAAACTTAATACATTTATCCAAATTGTGGAGGGTTTTCTTATGCGTTTATTTCTTTGAACAAAGATTTGACCATCACTAGATGATTGTCATGCACAGCTGACCTCTGAATTGCACTGTGAGGGAGCAAGCAGTTTTCCTGCAGTGGGTCTTAGATGTTTAGTTGGAAGAACTTTGTGTTGAGAAAGCTTTTTCTGCCCAAACTCATTTCCATGTGTATGGGCTGTGTGTTTAGATATGTGGTTTGTGTGTGACTTTTTGTTTGGTTTTTCTGGTTTTAATTTGATCCAGTGCTGCTGACAACTTAATATTGTGTTTTTTACATTTCATTCACCTGTAATCATCACCTGCTGGGCACTAATCTCTTATATTTTAATGTGAAAACCTTCCCTAGAAGGTTGGAGGATCAGAAGTACAGTCTGCTTGAGAATTAAAAGCCTGTTAGCAATTCAGAATTCTGTTATGGAGAAGAAAGGCGCAGCCCTGACTTTATTTTTTTTTTTTCCAGCTTGGGGAAGAATGGTTTTCTTCTTAATTACAGTGTTAAGCAGATCAGGGTAAATCTCCCTATGACCTCCATCTTGAGTCATGCATGCATGAGTGCCTGCTGTACTTGTTACTGCTACATCAAGCTACCTTTCAGAGTTTTTTTGTGAAACTTTCAAGTATCAGCAAAGTTCAGCTGGAAGGTGCTTAGCATACATTTTAACTCTGACCATTGTCCTAATCATGCCTAAAGCAATAACAGCTTTTTGAATTACAGCCTATTTAAATATTTACTTTGTCAGTCATGATTTATAATTTGGTATTGTGTCCAGAAGCATACTTTTAAAAATATTACAGGACTCAAGGCTTATATTCCATTGTAAAAAGACTGAATAATAATAATAAAGACTTCCAGTTCCCTTGAAATGTGTTTATGAACTACTGTTTCCTGATGACAGCATGGTAGCAGAGTGTTTGGCTTCCAAGATAATAAAGAAAAAGTATTACTTGTGTGTGAAAGTCAAGCGCTGTCTTTTATAAGCAAAGAGGAATAATATTACTAATATTCAGACTTCCTGTTTTGTGCTTTTTTGTTGTTGTTGTGGGTTTAATAACTGTAATGTGTGGTAATTTAAATAGGGTTTCACCATGGAAGGTGAAATAGCTGTTTATACAGTATTCCTAGGTTTACTGCCTGATTTCTTGGTGTGTATGTTGCTAGTGCCTTTGACAGGCTAGTATTTGTTAAAATGTGTAGTGTGAATCTTTAATGGCTCTCTTCCGTATTTTTGTAATTATTGGTCAAGCAGCATGACTTAGAGGACAGTTTAAAAATCCATTCTGTCACACAAGTATTCATTTGAAAGCACTTTTATTTATTTATTAAGAAAAATGATGTGTCAGTTCTTTGTGACAATCAATTACTTTGACAAGAAGTGGGCGGAAAGAACTTTTACCTAGACCCACTCTAAAGTCTCGGTATTATTTTTTTGCAATTTGAAGAGTTTGGAGAGTTGTGTGCTGTGATGATGATTTTAAATGAGGTGTTCCCTTTACCCTTTCTGATAGCATACTTGTCACCTGTTGTGATTTTTAGTGATGGTCACAAGACTTGAAATGGCAGTCCTTCAACCCATAATCTTCAAGCACTACTTAGGCTGCATTATTTGTCTCCTTTAGGGTAGCAAGAAGAACATCAAGTAATGGAAGGAACAAAGGATGTAAGGGTGGTAGTGGATGAAACATCAGGAAAAGGGTGCAGCTATTAGAGAAATTGCTGGTTGTACCTCAGTGAGAGGCTTTAGGGGATTTCAGGGGAAGTTTAGCTGAGCACGTGGTATGGCATGGCATTTGTGGGTTCCACAGGCAGCTTGAATTACCTCCTTCCTTTCTTCAGCTCTCCCAGAGCGAAGGCTATTATTTTTCATTTCTAGAAATATTTATTTGTTGTTTGTTTTGAAAGGTTACAGATGGAAAAGTTTTTATCAATGGAAACATAAGATTTGCTGTCAGTATTCATGTCGAAATGAAATACTTTGTAACAACCTGGAAGAGTCTTAATTTCTTTTAAAAGAATTATAATGTTTTCCAGAAACTCAGGTACTGTTAACTATGTTCCAGATAAATCAAAAGTCTAAGAAAGTAACAGAAAATGCAATTTGTATGGTGTTTCTGTACTGAAACCAGTGGCAGAAGTATTTTTCTAGTATTACATTGTTAGATATAAAGTATGACACCCAAATGATTAGTAGTATATGTTAAATAGCTATTTGTATTGTTGGAGGGAGAGACAAGCATCTGCTAGATGCTGAAAATGCTCATGCTCAGTGTTTGTGCTTTGGGGTTTTTGTTGGGTTTTTTGGTTGTGGGGTTTTGTTTTGTTGTTGTTTGTTTTTGAAAACTCAAGTGTTCCAAAGGTAGATTCTATTCATGTTTTTTGAAATAGGTGTTTTGTCTAAGATAAGTTACTCTAGCTCTGTTAGCTGCATGAACCTACCTTTTTATCTCTGATTTTTCTTCAGTGTTACTTAAAGTAACCTTACTACAGTTTGGGAGGTGAACTGATAAAGCGTTTAAAAAGAATGTTATTGGGCATCTCTTTACAGTTTCAGTGTAAGAGTTTTGTAAGCCTAATTCTGGGAGTATATGACTCCCACTGATACAGCAACATAAATAGAATCCAATGCATTCAAGAAGATCTCATAAGTTAGTGAGGAGTTCTTTGTTTATGTAGATTGAATAAAGCTGACTTAGGATTTTTAAACTGCTATGAATATGCTTTTCTGTGAGTAGAAAAAAAACTGGTGTTCTCATAACTTAGATAGGATCAAGGTTTGCATTTTATAAATAAAATCTGGAATTACATTAGCCTTATGGGTTGTGTCAGCAGATAGCAAGAGTAAAGATAACAGTGAATAAAATAGTTGAGAGATTTATAAAAACCTCAAAAATCAGGAAATGATACAGGCCTCTTAAGATGAATCTTGCTGTCTAAGAAGGTAAAAAGGTGTAGGGGTGCTAAAGTAGGAGAACCTCAGTTTATTAGCTTTCAAACAGTTGTAACCTTTCAGAATAATTGGTCTTCTCTGTGAAGGTTAAGTGTAAAATCAAGTAATAAAGATGTGTGTATCAAGAATCCTAAGCAATCCTTAGTTCAATCCTACTGAACTAAGGTTCAGTAACTAGGTGTTATGAACATACAAAGAATGGTATAAAATTTGTCATAATCGGCCACAGGTTTTTATTTTTAGCTACTGCAAGACATAATTAATCCTGCATTAGGATGTAGAAATGACTACTCTAGGTCCAGTTAAAAACTATCTACAATAGTGATGAATGGTAGGACTTAGACATCTGCTAGTGACACTGTTCCTGCTTGTCTTAGGAAATTAGTTCAAGAACTTCACAAATATACATTGATATTTTCTTAGTCCTTCAGTGAGGGCCCAGGAAATCTTGATACAAGTTCAGTATGCTGATTTTGGACCAGGAGCTGCTTGAGAGGTTTGTTTGCCCTGGTACAAGCATGTCATGGTGGGTGGAAGTGCCATCTTTGTTTCCTCCAATACAAGAGCTAGGAACCACCCAATGATGTCAGCAAGCAATTAAACAGTGAACAGTGGTTGCCTAATTGGCTTTGTTATGCTGCTTGTAAACTGCTGTCATACCATATGTCATAGCATTTCTCTACACTAAAAAGTCTTGATCTGTCTGGCTCTGTAAAACAGAGGTACAGGTAGTGTCTCTGGTCCTCTTTCAAGTTCTGTTACATCATTTTTGCAATAGCTAGAGTTGCAAAAAGTATTTAATATGCAGAAAAGTTAGGGATTTATGCAGTAGCATAGTGATAGTTTTTGGTTTGTGTGGTTTTTCTGTTGCTTCCGAATAATTACACATACACTCAGTATGTCTTTTGACTGCTGGAGAAATGGCAGTTGAGTCTTCAGGAGAGTTATCCATGATGGTGTGAACATCTCATTTCCATGCAATAGTGGTCAGTTCAGACTTGGCATTTTTTTTACCTGTGTCTTTTTAATTTTGGCTACACTGACTTCCATCTACCATGTCTTTTCCTGTCAGCTGGTAGCAAAATGTTCTTTCTACAAAATAGCCTTGAGTTTAGTACCCTAAATAATCAAATATCATAAGCAGACACTTTGTCAAACTACATCTATGCTCTCCTTTGTGTGATTTATGAAGGTTGTTGAATTGAGGAATCTGGGGCAAAGAATCCTGCAGAACTCCAAGAATTACTTGCCTTTAATGTGAAAACTATTTAATTTTTCCTTCTACTTCCTTTTTTAACGTGGCTTGCTTATTTGTGTGAGGAGCCTTTTTCCTAATTAATGGCTGCTTGATTTCTTTAATAGCTTTTTGAAAAGGAATTTTGAGCAGCATCTTTTATAAAATCAGGTAGACTGTGCCAGACAGATCTTGTGTGCTCACCTACTTAAAAGGAGTCACTGTATGTAAGAACAAAGGTCTACAAGACAAGAATTCTCCTAATGAGAGTTGTGTTGGCTCCTCCTCAGTAGATTTTCCTCATGCGTTGTGCCATACCCAGTGTGAGCATGAGGCTGTTGGTCTGTAATTCCTCTACCTTCCCATAGAGCCCTCATGGAAAAATGTCACCTGTGCTACCTTGTGGTTCTGAAATGCTGCAGTGGGTTTGAAGGGAGAGATTACACTCCATAATCACCATACATCTACCAACACATCCATTATAGAAGGGCTCTGGTATTGGAAATTCCTCATGCTCTTTCACCATAAACTCATGTAAAAATTTCTCAAAGTTTTATACCATAGCCTTCTTGTAATGCTCCTTTTATGTCTTCATTTCCCACAGAGATTGCTTGGAAGTTTTCCCACTCTGAGATATTAGAAAAAAATATCATTATTATTTTTTATGGTTCTTGCACGTTATTTCTTAAACCTACTTTCCGTCATGTTAATATTTAACCTGCCGAAGTTCATAATCCTTTCTGTTTTCCATGGTGGGATGCTTCTCAGCTTCTTAGAGGATACTTTCTGTCTCCTCTCTTTTGCACTCACCTGCTTAGCCACGCTGCAGCTTTTCCTTCCATTTTGCTCATGTGCTTGTTGAGAAGTTTTATGCCTTTGGCTTGTTCCAGCTTGTCTTAAGAACCTTCATGTTGCTTCTAAAGATTTTTCTTCTTTGTTTTCCTGTTCGTATTCCCCTCTTCTGTATTTTCATTTTTTAATATAGTTCCCTTTAAAAACTAAACTTATACGTTATATATGTATAATATATATTGTAATGCTGATGAGGATAATATCACTATTACAGAAAATGGGGATTCTTCAGCAATTTCCCTGCTTTTTTTGTTGATTATGAAAGTGTTACCACCAAATCTGAAAATGGAAACTCAAGTTGATTCTTCTTTCATGAGCGTATAAATAATAAAGTTTACCTGACATGAAAATACAGAAGAAGGAAGGCTTTTGCAAAACTTGTAGTTAATACTATCTACTATTGAGAGTCAGTGGACTTGCTAATCAGATTTATTTGCTAGCATTAAAGAAGAAGCACGAAAGCTACAGAATTATTTTGCTGGTTTTACATTAGGTTTACTTTTGCTTCTGCAAGGAAAAACATCTGTAGATTCAAAAAGGATTCAGTCTCTATAACAGGAGCAGAGAAAATGGATTTACAATTATGTTTATAACCACTGCTGAGGTAGAAGAAACTTTGGATCCAATTTCTCCCATGCTTTCAACCACAGGAAAGATTTCAAAGCTCTTCAGGGATTACGGTTCACGGTGTGAACATGTACTTGAATTTTTAAATGTATTTGATTCAAAATTCTATTTTCTTTGTAGCACCACCATTTTCTAAGAATGAGACCTGGCACCAGCTATCACATCACTTCAGCTTTCTGCCAGTCTGCCCTTGCACTGAATGGAAGCCCAAAAGTGGAAAATTAATTGTTATTAAGTGTAAAACACTACTCCTTGTCTTGCATCTGAGAGTCCTGTCAAAAGTTTGCATAGTTCCTGTTTGTAATGGTGCTCCTTAGTTTGGGCTTTTTGTTGGTTTTGCTTGGATGGGTCAGTGCATTTTAGTCTTGTTTGTAGATGAGGAAAGCAAAATAAGGTCCTGTTTCTGTTGAAATGTTGGCATGTAAAAAAATTAATTCCCTCAGAGAACAAGATTGAAAGGCTGGTTCATAAAGACCTATACTGCAGGGTAGGCTGGTCTCTCAAGGAGAGAGGAGGAACAGGACCAAGACTAGCATTGGTAATTTTTAAGGTAAAGAGGAGTTCAGAATTGTAAGAGATTTGCTAAAGCTGCTACTCATACATCTTTGTTAGAAATGAGTAAAAATAACTTGAACCTGAGGACTGGTATCCAAGAGAGAAATGGAATAATTGAAGTGATTTAAAAACATTGTTTTAAAATTCTGAAGATGTAATTTGATATTTACTATTGGGAGGCTTAGCCATTAAAGCGATGCTTACTGTTGATTTCGTTAAAAATTATTTTAATTAGATTTAAAACCAGTGGGTTAATGATCTTACCATATTTTTACAGTCATCTTTAGAAGGTAGACTTAAAATTATTAATACTTCAGTGAAATTAAATATCCACACAAAAAGTCATTAATAGCATATATAGTTTCTTTCCAGTTGAATATTTGTATTGGTAGTCTACATATCTGGCTGGGTATGAAAAATTCTGAGGTCTTTTTTACTTACATATAGTGCTAAAGAAGGCAGTCACCTGGATTGGCTCTGTTAACCTGAGAGGTGACTGGCTGAGGTGATGCATATCAGTAAAGTTTATGCTAAATTCAGTAGGTTTTGGAACTTGCACTAAAATGTTGTGTGCAGAGAACTTTGTTTCTATGGATTTTTTTCCTAGGCCAATAAATATATGAATGAACAGCTTATTAGACTGACAAGCAAATGTCTCTTATAAGTACCAATAATTATTAGCAGAACTTTTTTTTTTTGTGAATATCTTAAGTATTTTTCAGTAATTACTAATAAAGACATACATATTCTTTCAGCAAGCAGTGTGGGCTCAGGACATCTGATGCACTTGTATAACTGCTTCTTGGAAATAGCTTGATTGGTTCCTTAATGCTCTTCAGTAGGTCACCAACTTGGAGTTAATTTTTTTTTTTTTTTGCTTGCATAGTATCTGTAGTGACTATATCCAAACAAGAATAACCCAAAACACCACCATGCCTACCACCCCCAAAAAATGAAAACAAAAAACCCCAAACCAAACCACCCCAAAACTGATAATCCAAAACATGCATCCCTTCCCCCAGTAAAATGATTATTTCAGCTGCAGTATGTTTTCTATGAAGTAAGGAATGAATGGAAGGGTAACAGGATGGATGTCTAGTATGTCATGCAGAACCTGGATAGTGTTTAAATCATATCTGCACAGTGTGCCAAAGAGAAGGAAATCTGGCAACAGTGTTGAGAACAAATTGCTAAATCCACTTCTAGAAATGTTTGAATTTCTGGTTAAGTTGGTATCCACTCCCAACTGTTTGAGGTCTCCTAAAAGCAGCAAGAGAAGTGAAGAAGAATCTGCCCTTAGTGTGACTTCAGATGGTTCTACTAGTAGTTACTGCTGATGTTGGTGGGAATACTGCAAAAGAAATATTGTTCTATTATCTTCTAAAAAATACAATAGAAATGGGTATTTTTCTGCATTTTTTTTTTCCAGTGAAGGAGGTAGAAAACAGTTTGAAGAGGCATGCAAACAGCAGGCAAGAACACTTGCCTCTTATCAATGATGTCTGGAAGTTGTTGTCTTTCTCTTTTCTGCTGTTTTCCCATGTTTCTGTAGTACTTGAGGTATTGTCAATATCTGCAAATTTTTTCATATAAGCTTATTAGTTTCTAATCATGAGCTGAATTGAAAATTTTAAGAGAAATAATGGATAATATTGAGGTTCTCATTCTACTGGGGTTTGGTATATAATAAACTGGATCCTAAAGAACAGATGAAACGTGGTGTCACAATTTAACTGTCGTATTACCAAGAAACTGTGCAGACCAGCCAGGTTGTTTCCTTTTCTGTCATAAAACAATACATGTTGGTTGAAGGTATGGTATCATCAGCCTGTGGGATTCCTGAGACACACAAAGGTTCAGAGCTGGAAAAGAGGTTGAGGTGATGCCACAAAACACATGAAGTGCAGTGTTGGTCCTTCTGGTTTATTTCGGTCAAATAAAAACAGCTTCTCTAAATACCTCTGAATGGAGCTGGAACACTGTGTACAACTGTTGTCTGTTATCAAACCAGTATGTTTTTTTTCAGTGCTGTAGAGCTTTCACTGTTGCTGAAGGCTAGAAGGCTGGGCTAAATCTGTCAGTCAAGAGCCTTTTTGCTGCTTACTAGGATAAGAAAATAGGGAAATTTTATTCTAATATTTTAAACATTATAAGCAGCATCATACTTAAATTCTAAATGAATACATTGTTGCTGTGGCTAGAAAAAATGCCAATCTTAAGTCTGGCAGCCAAGCAGTATGTTATATTCTGACATATTTTCAAAACAGTGAGCAGTGCATCCTTTCCTTCCATGTCTAATTAGTGGTATCCCTGCTGCAGTTTGTGGCCACTGAAGTGTCTAATCCAGTTCACTCAAAGTTGTTGATCATCCTTCATCTGGTACTGCATTGTGTCACTTGACAGTCATAAATTGTGAATTGTGACCTAGAGTAATTGCTTAGGGTACTGCCCTGTGTCCTGTTTCCTAAAATTCCTGGTGGTTCTCCCTGCACTGAGCTGTGAGGTTACTAATGGTAGTCCCATTGACTGCTCATCTGAAAGAAAAAAAAACAAACCAAAACACAACAAAATTACAAAACCAACAAACAACCCCAAAACAACCAAACCCATGACATGTCAGTGCTGATGCCGAGCACACGATAGAAATATACTTGGCTGGCGTTTGCTGTCTGTGACTGATACTAGAGCAAAAGGGAGTCTTTAAGCACAGTAGTGGCAGGCTGTCCTTCTACAGGATGAATCTGACAGCTGCTGTGTATGGTACTAACTTTGCAGCATGATTAAATGTCACACCTCCTCCTTTCACCAGCTGAGACTAAAACAATATTTTGGTATCTGCTTAATGCTCACTGCTTCAAAGACTGTCCTTGCTTAAATAGATTCTCTCTAAATCATTCTTTCTCCTTTTTGAAATGTCTGGTATTTTTTTATGACTGGTACACAAAAAATGAGCTTATAGCATATGCTCCTGCAGGAACTGTTGTAGGGGTATAGAATGCCAGAGATGGCCAGTTTGGCAGGTGTCATCCTGTGGAAGCAGAGGAAGAGTTGGTCGCCAGCCCCTCAGGCATTTCTGAACTGTGTGACTCCTATTGATGTACAGATTGGAGACCATCCTACATTTGCTGACACTTTCATAGTCTCTGGGGTTTTTTTTTGGTTGTTTGGTTTTGTTTTTTTTTTTTTCTTTTAACCTGCACTGAAACCAGTTGGATAGTCTCCACAATAGTGAAGGGATTCAAGATTGTTTTGAGATGCTTTTTCAGTTAAATTATTTTTTATTCTTTTTTTTTTAGGGAAGGGGCTGAAAAAAAGGGTTAGAAACATGGGCAGGACTATGTGAAAAATAGTGGTGTCTTGAGCACTGGTTGGTTTGTGACATATCATAGGGGAAGGTTCATGTCACCAGACAGGAAGCTGATGGTGAAGCAGCTCAGTAGCTAGTAATCTGACCTTTATTTCAGAGCCTCTCAAGGGTCTTGGTATGTGAAGATGTCACATGTTGTGAAATGATGTTTTAACTCCTGAAAGTTTTTCCATGTTAAATACTGAACTTTTGGTTGGCTAACACTTTAACAGATTTTCAGGTTGCTTTATGAAATATATTAGACTTATTTAGTTGCTTACAATATGGAGAGGTCATTTAGCTTACTGTCACAGCTGAGTTAACCAGTTGTTGGAATTCATAGGCATCTGGTAGTATTCTTCAAGAATTTTGTAAGAATTTCTTCACTAATATGTATTGAAAGATACATAGCAGTGATTGGAAAGGAGTGTTTTGGTAGCTGTCAATAAGATACTTGTGTCAGTCATGTTTCTTCTTCATTTGAATGCTGTTAATATTTGCTTTCACTATTTCCCCCTTAAATGTAGTTGGAATTTTATCTCGGGCTAAATCACCTTGAAGATCTTTAGTTTTTGACTGATTGGAGTTCAGATGTCAGACTTTTTTCTACACACCACCCACCCTCAATGATATATTCTACCTTCTAGATACACACTGAAAATGAAATGTTCTTGATTCTGATAGTATGAAAGGGGTTCATGTATACATGATTATTATAGAAGTAATGAAGAGAGATAGGAAGAATATAGTATCCTGGTGCCTTTGGAAGTCTTGGTGTAAATGTAATCTGTGTGGGTTTTTTTAATGAGTCTTTATTTGTTCCTGCATCTTAATTCTCATAAATAATCTAACTTGTTTTTAGAAATTACAAGGTTATTTAGCTCTTTGACAGTGTGAATTGTATTAAGGTTCAGTTTTCCTTGGAAATGTTGTGGTTTACCTGTTAAGTGTCTTATAAGAATCAAGCCCCCACATTTCAGATATCCAGGAGCTATGTCTGTGAGGACAGTGTAGAAGAGTAAGAGATAGAAGCTCTTGAATGTACTGATATTTTCGAGTGTACCATGCTTACAAGAACATCTGTTTTGAGTAGTGATGTGCTGATCAGCTGTGGAAATCCTGTGTTCAGTGGTTCTTGACAGTTCTCATTTCTCCCATGTGGAAGAATGATGGAGTGGCTGAAAATAGAGCTGTAGTTTAAAGTACAGATGGACAATGATTCAAAACTGTGTGTGTGTGTGGAAATTGTTATGCTAACTGGAGTTAGACATAGCTGTTTTTAAATATTGTGACTTTTATTTGTAGCTCTACTTCTGACATTGTTCAGTGAGAGGAATATGCATTATGCTATGGCTAACATGTAACTGTGCTGGAGCAAATAGACTAACTGAATGTTAAACTTTTATTAAACCTTGTGATTTATTAGGACTGAGAAGTTACTAGTATGTATTGCATGCCTGGTGAAGCCTGGCTGATCTTAACTGAAGTTCACTTATGTTCTCTGGGTTTGTAAAAGCATGCAGGCTCTTTCTTTAAATCTGGTACCTTTAAGAGCCATCTGGTTAGTTTCAAAGGTTGAGCTGCAGATTTTTGATGTCTGGGGCTCTGAGAAGTGTATGCCATCTGGCTTGGCATATTGGTTGGCTATAGAGAAGCCATATTTCACTTAAGATAAATTGAGAATGTTGTTGTGGAAGGACCATTTGTGGTCCATAATAAATTGGTTCTTGATTTATGCTGATGTACCTGTTCTGTGTTAGTTGTTGTCAAAAGTAGCTTCAGAAACACATGTGCCTATACTCAAGTCTACATACAGCTTATTTCTTGAGTCTTGTATGTGTGTGACTTGGGTAAAAAAAAATACAGTCTGCTTTGGGTGTTTATGCCTCTTTCATCTGCACAATTGGTGTCGTGAAATGGAGAGAGCTGAACAGCAGGGAGCAGGCTTCTAACCTTTGTGTGCACTATCTTTGTAGGCAGAAGTGGGTTGCTGTTGCATCTAGCCTGTGTTTAGCCTGCCTATCTTAGAGATAAGAGGCATCTGCCTCTTGCCTTGAAAGTCAGATGATTGAGTGATAAATTATCTGAAGGGAGTCACAATCAGATATATTTATAGTCACTAGTGTTGCTTTGCATAAAAACAAGGGTTCATCAGTAAGTCAATGTGACCAAAACAGATCTTAATCCAAATTGTTTCACAAAGATATTTGCTGCAGCTACTGTTGTAGACATAAAGCTTCACTGTTCTGTACAAGTTCAGATCTCAAGCTCTCTAAAGCACAAGTAGCATTTAGCAGAATTAAATATGATTGTTACAGAATCCATAGTTCTACAGGCTGCTGTCACTTCTCTGGAACATGAATGATCCTGATTGAATGGGTAAGAAATGGCATTAAATTTGAAGTTGAGCAGGTAGTACTGAAGTACTTCACAGGATGAGGGACAAAATGCTTGGTGCTGTAGTGAGTTGACATATATATGATTTAGTATTGTGGCTGGCTGCTTAAAAAGCTGCTTGTGTAGGTTTACAGGCTTTGTTATTCCATTAGTTGGTGAAAATCCTTAAAACATGTACAAAATATGTGGTGAAACAAAAAACCCCTGCAAGAATAATCATAGATTTGTTTAATCTAATTTGAAGTCCGGGAAAGGAAGGCTAAATTAAGTGTCTGCTTTAGGTATTTCTAACCTTAAATCAAAACATGCTGTAATTCCTTAGTAAACTTGATGGTAGTAGTCCATCTTCATGTCTAACTTGTTTTATTTGGGAATATATAACTCTTATTCCAAAAAGAACTCATATAAATAAAAAAAAAATTAAATCTGCTGAAATTGTTAACTTTGAATGAAATTGTAGAAAAAATAATAATTTTAAACAGAAATTAGAAATAAAAATATTTAATTTTAATATTTTTTAAAAAATAATAACAATTGTAATAGTGTTTGTGGGTAAATATAAAACGTGGAATGAAAAAATCAGTTCTGGCTCTTTTGTTTTCAGAGGAAAATGGCCAGAAGCTCATGGTACAGGACAGCTACAGCATGAGTCTCAGTCTTTTAAACACTGATTTATTTTTTTTAACTTCAGACTTACTGAAACAGTAATGCTATATCATGGAGAATATATTGGTTAAAAGATTAATTATATAGAGCTCACAGATACTTTTCAGAGTGCTCTCCAAAGACCTTTGCCTTCTCAATGGTAAGCAGTATGTTTTGAAGCTGAAGCAGGTATGCCAAATTAGGTCTCCAGAAAACTAACATACCTGATATAGTAAAACAGTTGCATTATTGTCAAGGAGCAAACATAATGGATGAAATCGTATCTTTTGCAGTGATTCTATTATGTCATCATAGGAAAAGGGCAAAATAATGTTACCTGATTTCCTTCTGGCACAGCATGTTTCTTTCATGGTTATGTGGGGTCTGAAATGCTGTGCCTTTCAATCCGTTCAGAACTGAGCAGAAAAAGGCACAGTATTCATATGGAAGCTATTCTTTCCTTGTGCTGGCTGCCTTTCAACTGGCTGAATTCCCCAGGAAAGAAAGATGTCGCTAAGTAGTGGCTATGCATATGAAGGGAGTGGTAGTTGTGCTGTGTTCATCTCTGCAAGCATGGAAGAGTTTAGCCCAGAGTGTTGTCAGTATATTCAGTCATCTCCAGTACTCTTTCAGTGCTTTTTTTTTTTGTTTGTTTGTTTGTCCAAGTCTCTTCTGGCTAGATGGCTTATTTCATCTTTTGGAAGTATTTGCCCAAAGCATCTTTAGATTTGTTACATATGTTCAGTGTTTTATCCGTGGGATACCATTTATTGATTAGTTCCACAAGTAGTCATGAGGTGAATACTATTTCTGAGCTTATCCTGGTTAAATTTTTGTAAATATTTCCGTTTTCTATTTCTGCCCCCTGCCCATATACACTCTGCACAGCATAAAAGGCTTGATATCATGTCTCCTTTGAGTATTTTCAGAGACTGCCAGATGGCCTGCTAACCTTGGTGTGTCCTCAGTCAGTGTACTTAGCCAAAATCCCCATCGGGTATCTCTAGGAATTCGGCAGTCAGTGTTCCAGGTGCTTTGCTTTTTTCATGCAAGGCAACCCAGAAGTGTTTCACAAGATCCTGATGCAGCTGATGTGTATCAAAGTCCCTCTGGGCTCTAAAGCTCATTTTAGAAAGTACAGTAATCTGGATCTAAAGGATTTGTGCAAGTTCATTAAAAAAATAATTTGCATTCCTGTTGTTACAATCAGTAAAATATGGCCCAGTGTGCTTACATTGCGTATTAACTTTCTAAGATGGGCCTTACTTTCTCGTCTAATGCCATGTTATGGGATGCAGATTCATTAGAAAGAAGCATATTAAAAATGATCAACTGATCACCCTTCCTATGCTTTTTCCTTCATGATTTATCATAATATTCACCTTAAAACCTGCTACTTGCTGTAAGTTATTGTGGTCTGTTTTTTAAATTTTAAAATATAGGAGCTAACTGTACAGACACTTTTGAGGTTTACTGATGTTTTCTATGCTTTCAAGCAGTCTAGCTGCAGCCCTCGTGAGTTGTCTTCCCATTGCTTTCTAGTACAGCAAGTTAAGTCCTCTTAAAATTTCATTTAATTCTACTGATTTTAAGGTTATGCTTGAGGCTTTGCTGTTGAACTATGATAGCATGCTCTCCTAACTCCTTCAAATTCTTCCAAATCCAAATTTCTTTCTTTAAATTGAGCACAGATATTGTGGAGTTTCTTTGCTTCATGATAATAAAATTCCACATTGCAAATTTGAGCAAGGAATGTTCTTCAGTTGCCATTGGAGGAACATATATATTAAGATAGTGCTTAAATTTAATCTATTTGATTTTGAAAAAGTGAGACTTCTGCTAAAGTAACTCATAGTTGTGTGTGTTTTACTACTGTTCTTTATGCTGCAAAATCTTTTTTAAAGTCTGCATCTGTTGTGGGGCCCATCTCTGACTTTTATTTTGGAATTTTTTCTTTTTCTCTTCCATAAAGACTTGCTGTTTGTTAGATAAATAATACCGTGCTGTTCTAGATGAATAGAAAACTGTGTAAGTAGGCTACTGTTTCTGTTAGAGTAGCAAGCTAAATGTATTGCAGGATGAAGTTTCTCTAAAGGTATCTGGTTTCTCTGGTTCTCATTCATTTTGCATTGCTTCATATTTGTAATTTTGCCTTTAACTTTGGGCATTGGTCTGTAGTAGTTTTGTCTTTAATATAATAAGGTAGAGCTGTATGAACATGTAACTAACAGGAATTAAAAGGCACGCAAATCTAGAGCAGTATTTCCAACAAAGCTAGAGGAGATCTGGTGTTAATTCATATCTGCGGTTAATTGAAATGAAAGGTGGAAAATCTCTCAAGCTCTACCCCATCAGCTCTATATGTAGTAACACTAGAGGTGTGGTGAGAAGGAAGTCTTGTGAAGAAACTTGTAGTATTGTTTAAAAAAACCACAACAAACAACCCCCCCAACAAACATAAGACCCTGAGTTTGGAGCTGTTTCCTGCCATGTTTTCTGCGTTGTTCTGTGTAGAAGTGGTTTAGCAGAAGTGTGCCAGCAGTCTGGAATCTTATTTTAACAGAGTTCCAGAAAATCGGATTTAAACTTGGAATTACACAACCTTCAAAATCATGAACAGTCCAGTGGTGGGTGGTTCCTTACTCTTGGTAAGGGGATGAGCAAAGGGGACTGTGGGGTGGGTGAGGGGAGAGAGGGAGATTTTTGTGCTGCTCACAACTATGTGAAGCAGAGGGTCAGAGCTATTCTGAGTCTTAAAAGAACCAAAAGAGAAGAACTGCTATTTAAAGGAACAAGTATATCCTGAGACAAATCCTTTCTATGCTGCTGTTGGCTTACATACCTTCATTTTGCTGTCTCATATTTTGTACTTTTTTTTTCTTCTCAGGCTCACCACAAATGCTGCAAAATCTGAGTTAGACTTGGAGAGAAAGGAAGTTTAGGAAGGGGGTGGGGGGAGGGAAACTAACGCTGAAATGTAAGGTTTTTCTTTGCATGTTTAAAAAAAGAAAAAAAACCCTAAAATTATTGAATAATGTTTGGATTTTCAGTTGGTTTACTGTGGAATTCAAGCATATGCTTGCTTTAAATGAAAATCTGACATAAAAATTCATCTGTCAGCTTTTCGTGTTATTTTCAGTTCAACTCTTATTACAGTGTTAGGAATGGGAAAGTAAAAATATAATACATATCTCAGGTTTA
The DNA here is from genome assembly GCA_035590215.1 of Microhierax caerulescens. Lineage (NCBI taxonomy): Eukaryota > Metazoa > Chordata > Aves > Falconiformes > Falconidae > Microhierax > Microhierax caerulescens. Next base: position 20,936,327 of record JAVJGJ010000001.1, on the reverse strand, counting down.
TAGAAAATGAAAGGTATAGATTGATTCTTCACTGAAGCATACTGTCTTTGGGGTAGGGGAGGAAAAAAACCCAACCCAACCATAAGTGCAGGCCTCCCTATTTCATAAAGGAAATGTAGTATCTATTTTGGCAGAAACAAATTGTCATTATGTAGCAGTCTACAAAATATAAAGTCTTACATATAACCTGATGAAGGGTAGTTTAAGGTATAGGTTGTAATCTGAGGAAAAGAATATACAGCCAAGAAGATGGAACAGAAAATGGAGTATTTCTTTATCTTCCTCTAAATTTACAGGTTGTACTTGGAAGCTCATTTTGTGATGAGAGTTTCATAATTATGTTATGTACGTACAGTCAAAAGACAAAGCAGACCTTAGGAGTCAAACACTAGGAGTAAGTAGATGATATCTACGTGTACCTATTGTAAATAGGCTTGAAACATTGTTAGATGTGAAAGTGTAAGTGCGCAGGTCAGTTATAGGAATGAGAGAAAAGAAAAATTGAAGTTTGTGGACAGCTGGTATGATAATTATTTCCTTTTCATAGTGGAACATAGATTCCAGTTCTGAACAATGAGAAAAGTGGCAGTTGCCTGCATTTTCTTTATTGTGTTGGAATGTGGGCAGCCTTTATGAGAGCCAAAAGATGACACTGGGGGACTTGTATAAAGCTGTTAACAGTATTTGTAGAATATTCACATGCAACAGCTCAGCCCTGTACAGAAATAGCAGGGCTAACACTGGGCCAAGCTAACTCTTAAGCAATAAACTATACTGAACCTAAAAATGCCCAACTTGGCAAAGAGCCTTTCCAAGCCAATTTAAATATATCTGTATCTCTTGGAGATAATGAGAATTGACCCATGTGGCATGTTCAGAAAGTAACATGACTCTATGAAAAGAGTCACTAGCATCACACCAGCAATTCTGGATTGACAGGAGATAAGACTATATACTGTTGGGTGTTTTTTTTCTTTTTTCCATTGCTGGACAGGCTCTTGCAAGTTCTTTATTGGATTGCTATAGTACAACTTGCACAGTATTGTAGTTTTCATCTCCAAGCGAGCATGTCTTGCAACCCAGTTGCATATACTGGATCAGATCTGAGTCCTAAGAACTATGTAAAAGGTTTTTGAGGAGTAAATGTGGAATGAACTATGCTTATTTAGTTTATTCTCTGGTTAGATTGTAGTTCTTATTTTTGTAAACAGTTGTGTGAATTTTAGGGCAAGAACCAGTGTATTGGATACCACTGGAATTGCATTTCCTCTTCATTTTCTTGATGTATTCTAATGCTTGAGTTGCGTAGCAATAATCAGTCACAAGCTGTGAGATGACTGTATTGCCCTTAGCAGTGCAATTTTGTAAGAAGATATTGTTAGATTTGTTGCATATCAAATAGATTAATTTTACCAAATGCAACATCTTTCTTTTCTCAAAATGAAGACTGAGGATGGTGTCTAAGATAGGGTGAGCTCCCATCTAGAAGGGATGAAGTGAAAAGGATCAGTGGAGTTATGTTGGTTAATGAACATCTGGTCACTGCTGGTGCAAAAATGACATTAAAAATGTCTGTGTCCTGCAGTAAGATTTCTAGACTTCTAAATTTTTAACTCCTGAAAAATAAATAATGAGATGCAATTGTATCACTATGTTCATGTAGTGACTTCCAGGCGCTTTGCTCTATGGAGCAAAATGTAATGAGAAATGATGTCTTGAAACTGAACACAGCTAATGCAAATCAGAAATTGAATGCATCTCATTACTAATGAGGGTGAGTACCAGTTGGAACCAAGCCGTTATGAGAAAGTAATGGAACCAATGGTTGCAATTTGGCTTGTGTTTAGGTACTTGCTATGTGAAAGCTGGAATGGTTATCCATAGCAAGAGGAGTCTTAGGGTATCATTGCATATATAGTGTGCTTGGGAGCTTAATGGATTGTATCTGTCCAGTTTATTTAATTATAAAAGGACATGAATGTGGTTCTTGAATTTCTTGTCACACATCCTATTCAGCAGCTCAAGAGATAAAAGCATTTTGGGGATTCAAGGGATAAAGTTTTACAGCAGTAGGAAACAAGCTTCTATTACATTGATCTCCAGTTTTTGTCTGAAAGCAGTCATTATGAGGGCTGCCAGGAGGACAGGGAACAAGGTGTTCCATTCTTCCTGTTGTATAATGAAGATATATGCAGCTATGTGTGAATTAAGATGGAAGAAGAAAATAATAAACTGTGGAGAAATAGAAATCCCTATATTATTGGGGAAATGTGGGGTCATATTGTGGATCACAGCTAATATGTGGTAATAATGGTCATGGTATGCTTAACATTTTGGAACCTATTGTATTTCCCGTTTGGATTAAATTAAATACATACATCATTCTAACAAACCTCTCCCAGCAGACTGAACTTTGGAAGCAGGGAAGGGAATTAATGGCGATGTATTTCATATTGGTGTTCCTCTGTCTAGTGATTCAATTATTTTCCCATAAAGAATTTACGGTTTCTACACAACAGATGTTGGTCAGCTTGTGAATAGACATTGCTGAAGGTAGAGTGAAAAATGACCTTCAAATACAATAAACTCAACAGCTATTATTTATCTTATTGTTTAAGAGACAGGCATAATAACCCATTTCAAAATAAGAGGGAAAGAAGTAGGACACAGTTGAATTGCAGTGCCAAACCCCTACGATCAAGAGCTGATCTCAAACACAAGAGGAGTCTGAGATACCAAATCATGGTAGTTCATCAGCAAGACTTGTGACTGAAGGGAACAGTGCTGGAAGCTAGCTGTCTTTAAAACAAGTATCTGAATATAGGAAGGTAGTCGTAAAAATCTGTTATTGAAAAATCAAGGTGAAGTTAACTTCTGTAAAATTATCTACTTGAACAGCTTAGGAAATGGGTTTACAGAGGGTCTTGTTTAAATAATCGCAAGTTAAACCAGTTATGGCATGTGAGGAGGTTTTCTGTGCCAAGTAATATGTTTCTGAGAAGACAGCAGCTAAAAAACAATGCATTCACAATTTCTCATTTATAGTCATTTGTGAGACAGAAAACGTCCTTTTTAGTAATTAAACGCAAAGGGGGTTTGTGTTGGTGTTTTGTATTTTTTAAGGAGGGCTTTAGTTTCAGAAATAGTACTTGCTGTTTCATGTATACATAATATTTAAGCAGGCTTGGATTCAATTACACAAGGCATTTTGGGGGAGGCTGGGAGGAGGGGCCATTTTTGGTTTTATATACTAAAAAATAGTAAAGTAGTGATGCAAGCCTCATATCTGCCAAACGTGCATAAAGCAGAGAGACAAGAATACTGTGGAAATAAATACTGAAATTTGTCTTTAATATATGGCTTGTACGGATTCATGTCTGTAATTCCTAAGCTTTGCATGCACAACCGTAGCTTCATATGTTTTAGATGAACCATGGGTGTATGAGTTGCTACTTACTAAAGAGATCCGTATCTACCCTATTTAGAGGGGGCCAAGCAGGGGAAAACTATCTTGTTTCTATTTACAAAACACATTTATAAACTGAGTATTCAATTTAAATCGTGTTAACAAGCTTTCTGTCATGTACCTGAGTGAAGATCTTGTTCATCAAGCATTGCTGATGATATCTACTGTGTAATAAATGTCTGCAAGTATTAAAAGAGTAACACCTGGACAATGATTTTTTTAATAGAAGTTTTGACATAGTGCCTTTTAAAGTAAGTATTAAAAACAGTTTCCAAAATGAACTTAACCTTGCAGACTGTGGGGAAAAGTAGCTTAGAAATAGCAAATTTTTTTTATCTCTAGAATATGCAGTGATTCTAAGCACAGTTGATAAGGACGAGACTCCAGAACTAATTCAGGCTACACAACTTGCACTGCAACTTCTGCTGTCACCATGGGGAGAAAAAAAAATAGTTCTTGTTGATGCTAGGTCTGGCACCCACTGCAGAACAGGGCTGAGTGCCACCTGGGTGCCAGTGAGCAGCATTTCCTGGGCTTGGTGGAATTTAGCCCGTAGCCCAAGACTTGTTGAAGAAGCGAAGATGGAGCAAGCACCTTGTCAATATTAATTGAATAGGCTGAGGCAGGGAGGGAAACAATAACCATGTAATAAGAAAAGCACTGGAGGATAGTGTAGGGAAAATCCTCCCATGTCTGCATACTTTCCTCTATATAAACCTCTAGTTTCTTGAATTTTAGACCTGTCCTCTGTTTTTACTCTTTCCAAACATTTTACAGCTTAATGCAATTATGAGCAATTAATGGAAATAGTATCCTGACTGAAAAGCAAGGCAAAGCAGCTAACACCTTCTGGGCATTTTGGTGCTAACCAATGGTGGAAGTTTAAAAATTAAGAGAGTTTATATATATTTTCACAAGCATAGTTAACATTTGTTGTGTTAAAGTTTTCCTTTTGGGAATCAGGTCAAATGATAAATACGCACAATCTTAGGGCTGGAATATGTACAATAAAGTCAAAGACAGGGCTTAAAATGTTCCAGCCTGTTGTGGAGCTGTAAAGGGATGAAACTGCCTGGGTTTGGGGGACTTCTTGGTGATTGATTTTGTTGTTTTTTTTCCTGTGAAGAATTGCTGTAAGAGCATTTGTGTGTCCACATCTCAACAGTAGCATGCTGAATTCTAGTCATGTCCTTTGTTGATGGACTGGAAAATCCTGCCTTGTACATGTTTAAGTATTACCACTGAGCTTTTAACTTTACAGATCTAGTGGCTCACATCATCCACCTTTCTGTTATGTATCACTTCATGCTGCAGCAATGTGTGAAAACTTCCATAGCGTCAGTCCCTTAAATAAAATACAGATAGATTTTTCTGCTTTCAAATATAAGTTCCCGGGCAGCTACCGGAAGAAACTTTGATCATAAATTGGCCAGGCTCCTCTGTTTCTCTAAAGATCTGTGCTGCTGGATTAAGCCAAGACTTCTTTACATCTGTGTAGTAATATTTACTTCAACGGAGTTTCTCTAACTTTTTCTTTATTTGATTGAGCATCAGGTAGGTTCAATCAGATGTATTCTTCCAGACGTACTCCCAGGTAGTGGCTTTGTTTTCCCACACTTAAACAGAAGAAGGGACTATGGTGATGAATGTAAAGGACTTTTCATGTGTCTCTCCCTTCTGTAACCTGTGAGTTCTTGTGTGTATAACATCCTTTTGAATAGTGTTTGAATTGCGCCATTACCACTGTTGCATATCATTGCAAAGCAATACTATCTTACTTGTAAGGTGTTTCTCTGTGAGGAGGAGTGAGGAAAAAAGAAGCAGAATTCTGTTGTCTACCTGCTGTTTTGTGTGGTTGATAGGCCTCTAAATCTGTAGAAGGTGCTGTGTTTTCCGAGTGCCAACAGGTGAATTTTGCAAGGAGAGGTGTATTTATTTTGCAAAACAGAGTGCTATGGAGTACTGAAACTTAAAACTTCATTTTTAAGTTTCCTTCATGAAGGAAACTTTATTTAAGTTGAGTATGGATGACAGTATTACTAGGAGCTGGCTTCATAAACTATCAGTTGCTATAATCTATTCTTTTCCTATAGTCTGTGGTTTACAGCTCACTTCTTGATGACAAGACTGTGTTGCAATGTATGCTTTCTATTTGATTTTTTTTTTTTTTTTAATATTTATATATTGCTGATGTTCTTCCCTGTTGAAGCTTTCTTGCTCAGCTGTCTTGGTGCATTGTGAGAGGGAGTAAGGACTGGAATGCCACTCTATTTTACCCTACAAGTTTGGGAGGGGGACGCAACCCCACTCTGTTCTGGGATTAAGTTGTTTTCAAGGCATTAGGATGATAGCTCAGTAGTTTGACTCGGGTAATTTATTGAGATGGGGACTGTTATTTATATCTGGGAACACAGTCTACACTTGGACTGTAAGAGTTAAGCAGGTAGGAATGCAGTGTAAAAATTCCTCCTCCTCTAAGTGCTGTATGTTTTGTTTAAAAAGGAAATAACAATTACTCCAATTTTAAAAAACAATTGTTTTCAACACATCAGAGAACTTTGGCTCTTCTTGATGTTGGTTTTTTTTTTTCACATAGCTGTGAATTTCTTTATTGCAGCCTTGTGGTCCGTTTTATGCCTACCAGTTGAGCCAATTTCTCTTTCTGCTTCAGAGGGCAACCTCTAGATCTCATCAATGCCACCAGCGGGGGTTGCTTGGAAAAAATCACCTTTCTGTGAGAAATGAGTGTACTACTTCTGTGTGAGCCCTTAGAGCAGGATCATCTAGAGGCTGAAGTATGGTGTTTAGCAGCAGTGTCTATCAGTGCACACATCCTGATTAAGCAGTGCCCCTATAGGCAATATGCAAGTAATCCCATGATGTCTATAGTTACTTTGGACTTCTTAATGTTTAAGGTACTCTGCTAGAGGGAGACTATAGTTCTGTTAGTTGCAGTACTGAAATGTTTCCGTATGCATATATAAAATGCAGTTTGTTAGCTCAATGAAAACAGTAAGAAAAAATAATTTTACAAGCTTTCTAAAATTTCCTACTGCTATTTTATCGTTTCCTTCTATGTAAAGTAGGTTAGTACTCATGCCAACAGTCTCTTCTATAGTATTAAAATGTCTTAGTTATTCACTGTAGAGGCACTGTTTTGGCCTGCTTGCTCATGTGTAAATCAAATTTTGGGACATGTGGTTTGAGATCACTTCCTGCTTTTTTAACTTGGGTCTTTGAGATAGGAAAGAGAAGATGGAGGCTGACTTGCTGTTGAAGACACCAGTTTGGAATTTGTTAGATTCAATTTTTTATTGCTGACAGTGCCATAATTTTCCAATGTATTTCTAGCAAGTCGCTTGATATCTGTCTTTCTCCTCAATTTCCCCGAGAGGAAGGTGATAGTGACACTAAATTTCTTCTGTGACCCACCCAGTGGAAGAAATAGGATTATGCAAGTACTTGTGGAGATGCAGTTTTGGTAAGAAAAGCTGATATTTTTTTTTTTGTTGTTTATGCTAAATATAAGAAATAATTGCAGCAAATAGTTTGAGTAATATTCAGGCATCTTTTCTGAGTCACTGAATCATTCTTCAAAAAGATGTTTTTTAAGTTAGGAAAATACTTTCCAGTGAAAGAGAAAAATAATTAAGAAAAAATCTCCTATATTTTGTGTAAGATCACTAGAAGTGGCTTACCCAGCCTAAAAGGGAAGGTGTTGCAGTAAAAGCAGGTTGGTCTCAATCACCTGTCTGCTGAAAGCTGAAACAGAGTGTTCTCAGAGGTCATTTCTGGGTGAAGCTGCACTAGATGCTTTCTACAGCAATATAACAACCCAGAGGGTTGACAACTACTGCCATGTCAGTGACATGCATTGATTAATGTCCTCAGTAGAAAGAAATTTGTGAGGAGGGTGGCATAGGGACATTGAAGTCATTATTCTTGTCAGAACTAAACACTGCATGGTCTTCTGTGCCCTTCCCAGTGTTTTGCAGTCTCTTGTTCTTATAATCAAACCAGATGTCTCGTATGCCTACATCAGTGAAACAAAAAAAGGAACTCGTTGTGATATGAAATGTGAGACGTAAGAAACTAGTATGAAAGAAATTTCTCTGCTGTTTAAATCCAAGGGGCAATAGAAAATAGAAAACAAAGCAATATTGTGAGACAGAAATTCAGCAGGCTAAAAGTTTTACAGCAGTTGCCATTGATACAGGTTTCTTGATGGGAAATAGTTATCTTTGGCTTTTAGTTTGTTTGTCTTGCTCAAATTAAAAGGAGAGGGGGAGTTCAGGGCTGTTGTTGGGGATTTTTTTTTAAGGTGTTTATTTTTTTAGAGGATTAAAGGGGGTGTTTTTCCTCAGAATGAGGTGGTTCAATAGATACCACTTGAAAACTGGTCTGTCTGTTTTTGCAGCATTGTGATTGCATGGATGGTTTAGGCAAATGCATTCATTTGCATCAGGCTTATGTATATTTGCAGGGTTTAATGGGGCAGATACCACTTATGTATTTATAATGTTATCATCCACCTCAAAACAAACAGAATATATAATTTACATTTATTTTACTTTTTCTATTTATTTAACAGATGTTAGTTAATTTTGTCATTTATTAGGAAAAGAATACTGAGGAGAGGATGCTGTTTCAAAGTCCCAGGCTGTAGAATTTATCAAAACTAATTTAAATTTGATGACATTTCAGTAAATGCCACCAGGGACTAAAATGAACACCTCAGCAATTACAGCAGAATATATTCTGTGTATTACAGTAAAAAGAACTTTGAAGCTCTCTTCAACTAGTGAGAACGCTAGTGAGTGAGATCATTCTATATCATTCTCTTTAAATCAATTCTGCGTAGCCACGATAATAGAGTAGGAATGAAATTGGTTTGAGGTGATGTGAGTTACTGGGAAGCAATATGTAGCGCGATATATAGCAGCTTAATATGTCAGATGCCTGATTTGAAGACAGAGGACAAACTCTGGCCTATAGTTCTACTAAATATACGTGATGCATATGCACTTACACATTTTATATAAATATATTCTGAAGTATAGTTCTGCATTTTCTAATTGTACTAGTCACACTGAACATCACTTGGGTGATCTGCAGCGAAACTGGCCCTTTAAGAAGACAGAAGTAAATGGCAGTGTTTTTCTGTGGAATACAAGCAAATTGTTTAGGGATTGGTGTTAGTTGTTGATAGAGATTAACATAGCTAGCTCCCTTTCTCACCTTTACAAACCCTTTACTCAAATATTTGTCAGTTTACTTAAGGTCTCTTCATAGTGATAAGCTCCAAGCTGAACACATTATTCTCCATGAAAGAATGCAGTAGTAGCTGTATCTGCATATGTGAAGCCAAGAGAAAGATGTTTTTATTGCTCCTTCCTCCCAATGGCACTTGATATAACCAAGAGAGTGTAAGTATTCTTATAGCTGTGTGGAAGAGTTCATAGTGGATTATATATCATAGTATATATTATACTTCTGCAGATGTGATGAAGACGGTATGTCTGTGCAAACATTCTTAACAGCTGTGGAAGTTTGGTAACCATGAGCATACAGAAAGCAGCACAGACATAGCAGATGGAAGGTCATGTTGCCTTAAACAGTTGCTCTTTCGAGTACAGGATTTAGAAGATAGTAATTGATAAAGCTGTCCTTTTCCAATAAGCGGTGGATGGTGTAGTTAGTTTAAGTATGGCTTACATTGACATGTCATATTCTTATCAGAGATGAACCTTGAGAGATGTGGAGAGTTGTTTTCCCCTCCATTTTTTGGGCTGCTGTCTTAGGGACAAATTATACCTTCCATTTCAGCCAGATAAAAATGTAATGGGAGAGTTAATTTTATTGAAAACAAAGGAAACTTTGTCTCAAACAACAGGAAACTACCTATAATACGCTGATTGGTCATGTAGTACAATACTCATCAGAGCAACAATATGCAAGCAAAAAATACATTACTGTATGGCAAATGGGAATAGTCCCATAATCTTACTGTTCTTTAAAACATTAAAGCATCTGCACCTTTAGGAAATGTCCCAGTGCACTTTCAGGCATGGGTAAGCATGCTGAGGACAGGTTTTCATGCCTTAAAGTAGTCAGGCAACAGCAAAGGTAGAAAATCTGTGTATTAGAGTGAAGCATAGCTCCAGCTGCTCTCACAACTACTAGAAGTTCAGTGAGCTGATGCAAGACGCTAGTAATTTCTGTCTGCGGTCCCATCTGCTCATTTAAAGGCACTTAGAGTAAATGAACTTTCTGAGTAGGTTTTCAGGTGTAACAGGTTGGCTAGATGGGACTTACTGTGTGTCTGTAGTAGGCTTAGTCATCTCCATCCTGTAGGTCCTTTGTGTGTGAGATTGCTTGTTCTTTGTGCTGCATTTCAAAGTGTATATCCTTCTAGTTAACGGTTATAAATGTGCTCGTGAATAACAGACAATGCTATGTAGCTGCTTGGTAATTGAAGACTGGCTGGCTTAAATTTTCTGTTACTGTGTTCCTTTGCTGATCTAGGGTTTGGTTGTTTTGGTTTTTTTTTGTGTGGAGTTGTTTGGGTTTTTAAATTAGTTTTTCACAGAGTCTGTTTTCCATAGGAGTGTGGCAATTTTGAGAATTTTGCTTCTAAGTGAACTTTTGATGTTGGAAAAATGTATCCAGATCGAGTGCCTCGGATCTTTTAGCCTTAGCAGTATGGCCTTTGTGGCTGGACTCATGCCTGCCTTGATGCATCACTGTCTCTTTATTTGCATGGTACAGTATCTTCTCTGATGTGCAGTGAGAAGCAACTGCGCAATGGTAGACTTCTATACTGACTCCCATAAGGCATCGTGGTAGATTTTTTTTTTTAAATTGCTCTTAATTTACTATTGCCCAAATGATCTTTTCCTTATTAAATGTGTTGCAATAAAAAGCTTTTTACAGGGAAAATAGTGTCAAAATGGTGTTACGAGAAAAACACCCTTGCCTTTTTTTTTTTTTTTGCAGTTATGCTTTTCCTTCCAAGGTCTCTTTAGAGCAGGGGTCCTCAAACTATGGCCCATGGGCCGGATACGGCCCCCCCAGGATCCTCAATCTGCCCCCCTGGTATTTACAGACACATAAAGACACCACCTCCCTGCCAGGGGTTGGGGGTGGAAACCAAGCAGCCGCAGATGACTGCCTGCCACTTAATACGTATGCCAGCCCCTTGTTTAAAAAGTTTGAGGGCCCCTGACCTAGAGCCTAAGGTTGACAGCTTCGGTCTTTGGAAGAGTTGGGTTTTACAGTGTGGTGCCAGCACCCCAGGGTCCTTGACAGGGAGAGTATTACTGTGATGAAAGCCTGTTCCTCTTCTGTCTTCGGTCCACTTTTCCTTATTTTTACACTTGTTTCTTATTGCAGTTTGCTTCCTTCTCAGAGGCTCCCAACTGAGGGCAGACCATTAGCCTCCCTGGCCTCGGGGCACCCCAAGGGCAGTTTTTTATTACAAAAGGATGACCCAAAGGTGCCAGGCTCTTCCCACCCACAGCACTGTCAGACCTAAGCACCGGCAAGGGCAGAAGTAGCCACTTGCCCTCTAGGTAAAGATTATGAAAGAAGCTGAAACCAGCTCAAGCCAAAACAAACTCTATGACAAGTCCTGAGACCTCATGCTGTTAGGTCAGCACAGAGCCTGTGGTAGATACACAAGTGGTGCTTATTGGACTACAGATGTTTTCCAGAATGCTTTTTTAGCTGTTTAAAAATGTTTAACAGGGAAAAGAAATCTAGCCATTTTGTTGCGTAGCTTGGCCAAGAGTTAAAATATATTTCTTTCGGGATATTTAGTTCTTTGCGTGTTTTAATATATTTTTTTTTTTTAATTGTGTGGAATAGATTAGAACTTGCAATTTTTGAGAATTCTTGTTACTATATTTTTGGGGGTTTTGAACACTCAAATAGTAGTTTATTAATATATGTGAAGATAAGTAAGTTGCAATGGTATTTAGAACGCCTAAATCAGTCATCAATAATGATTTAGTTCGTTAATGAAAACACCGTAACCCCTTTTGTGACAGGTCAAGTATGTTTAATACTTCATTCTACTATGTTACTGACCTTCAGGACTTTAGCTTAAGGGTATCCCTACCAGTTGTGGTTTCTGTGTGTACCTTTGATCTCACTGCTGTTCTGTGAACCACTTCAATTTCTACTATGCCTTTTTTGAAAGGAGAGATGTAGGACTCTTATCTGGTATTCCAGGAATGCTAAATCAGGGATTCATACAATGGCATAATGATAATCTCTGGTTTTATATGGCTGTGGAAGTTGATTTGTTGTTTGACATCTGTGGAGGATAAAGGTTTTGCTTCCCAAGTGGTAATGGTCAGGTGATAACCTAATGCTGACTTTGCAACTTTCTGTATGATTTGCCTGATAAGTTTTTTATTATGGACACTGGAAGCCGTAGTGACTTGAGAGTGGTGGTATCATTTTTCACTCTTAAAACTGTGTTTCTAGAGAGGAAATAAAAGTATCAGGAAAGGCCTTCGAGTATCAGCCTGAGTCCCTCACCCTCTTTTTTAACTTTCCTTTCTATTAGACTGCCTTTCCGCCATCTTTTTGAGGTTTAGTTCTTGCATTTACCCAATTACAAATTTATTTTTATAAGTTCAGCCTTTAAAGTTTGAGTACTTAATTCTCAGATAATCGGAGTAATGATTAAAGTGATACTATGAAAGGAATGTCAGAAAAGAACAAACGCAACTACTGCAATTTAGGATGTTTGTGTGCTACAACTAACTCCCTCTTAAAGCTGAAGATAAAAGTAATGTGTTAACGTAGAGGTACATTTAGATGGCATGGAGAGTGCTGTAAGTATTTAAAATAAATCCTTTGTTTTAATATTGCATGTAGAAATAAATTTGAATCGAATCATATGTTTTCTGCGTAAATGGAGAAGAAAAACTGATGAAGGTACCTGCCTGAGAACTATACTGACAGTGACCATTACCTGTGAATAATGTTGAATAGCTAGTTTTGGCACAAAGTAATGTGCTATAAGCCTCCTCTTGCTTTATTTCTATTTATACAAAATAAAAACCTGTTTCTGGCCTGAAGTGTATTTCTGTTTTACGTTTTAGTATATGTATGGAGAAGTGATTATCTATACCAGAGAGAAATATTTACTTACTCAAACCCAGCTATTAGCAATACACTTATTCTCAGCAAATACAATTTTACCCAACTTGGCTTTTGTCAATTGATTTTTGACAAATGGCTGTTGTGTATGAATTTCTGCAAGCAGTAGCAAAAACAAAACTGCTGGGACAGGTGTCAAATCTCAACCATCTGCTGTGCTAATAACCAGGAGGTTCAGAGCACTGTGATGGTGTTAACAGCCATTAGGAACAGGGCCATTATCTCAATGTTGTTCTATATGTTGATAAGCTTCTCATTTCATATAAGGCAGCAGAAAACACCGCATGCCAAGTTGCATACAACCAGAGCAGATTTTGTCTTTGGGAACTGTGAAACTAATTTGAAGTGTATCTGCAGGGACCTTTTCTTTTTGGGGGGATGGGGAGCAGGGAGAGAGGGCATATAGGTGGAAGGAAAGAGTCCTTGGGTTACTACAGCTAACCAGAGTTCATATCCTGTTCTTTTAGCATCATAAATTATGATTATGATTCCAAAATGTCTGGGTTTTGAACTCTTGGAACTAAGCATAATCTGGTTGAGAAGTCAGTCCAACAAAAATAACTGTTCTGTAGTGCTTTGCATTTTACTGTGCAAATAACCTGCTGTTAAGTAGGTGCTAGTATACCGTGGGAGGGGAAGGCTGACTGATAGTTGTCTATATTGTGTGGGTGAGTCCTCACTGCATGATCTTGGATGTTCTTGACCAGAGTAAAGACAGTAAAATGTATACCTGACCTCTGAGCTGCGAAGTGTCCTTCCTCATTACTTTTTTGGGGACGTGTGATACCAGCTTCTGACTTAGTTACTTGTTAGTAACTATTCACGTACAGCACAGAAGACATTTGGAAAAGGCTGCAAGTCATTCCCTTGTTGTTATGATCATTTGTTTACTTAACTTTCTATGTTACTGGACAAATCAGGAGAGGAATTCATTCTGGCAGATGTTTGATCTGCCAATTTTTAACTCTGCACTGCCATCACTGCCCTTAAGCAATGAATAGTTTTTATCATTTTTGTCGTGGTATTTCTCCTGAACAGTATTGCACATTTGGACAGGTAAACAGAAAATACTTTATAAATTTCAATGCTATCAGGTCTTTAAAATTGTCAGTTTCTTCTAGAAAACACTTAACAGTTCCAAGTTCTGTTTTTTTTTCTCTTTGGAAGAAAGTATAAATGACAAAATATTGAAATATTGACAGCTGTTATTTGAGAAATCAAAGCAGCATTTTACAGGCAACAGGATGGTACTCCTGAGCATGTCAAATTGCATCAGTTCTCAATGTCACACACTCCTAATGCAGACTTGTTATTTAGTGGATAGCTTATGTTGTTACGTGGTTAACACTGTAGCAGACTCTGTCCTGCTTTTTCATTCAGTGCACAAAAGCTTCATACTGAAGCCTGTGTGAGTTTCATTTGTTTGACTAATGGAATTTGGGCATTTCTGGCCAGAAGAACTGTGTGATCTGTATAAGCGTTGCTAAACAATCTGGGGTTTTCGTGGGGTATCTGGCCATGGTATATGGAATCTTTAAAGCTGTTAATTGCTTACATTTGTCCATAGTGATCATGTCCCATTTGGTCTAAGAGAAAGAGGAAATAATTTTTTGTTTCGCTTGGCCATTGTGTAACTACAACACGCTATAGTTTAATTCTTCATAAGAATTATAATCCTTTAAGTAGGAAAGGGATGATAAAGTAATTCTATCCAGTATTATTGTTTGTACTTAGCAAATCACAAGGTAATGGGAAATACTTAGAAACCATGGACCCCAAGAGAACCTTGGAACTAGTTTTATTCCCTGTTAAGGTCTTTTTGCTCAGAACGTTAATGTATTAAATTTTTATAAAGGATGACATCAAAGTCCAATGATGAAAGCAAATGAGTGGAAATCCGTGGAAAATCATTCAAATTCAAGTTGATATGAGTTGTCTTTGACTGTTGGCAAAAAGCATAGCACACATAGCCACTTGCTATTCTAGCATAACACCAAAGTGAGGTCAGGCCGTCAGATGATATTCATGAGAGCACCAGACAGTCGTGCATCTGTTCCAAAAGCAGATGGTGAGGTGACCCAAAGGAAATAATGAGAACAGCAGAGGGCGTTTTTACAGGCTGCCACCTAATCTTACATCTCTAATTCAACAGTAAACAGAAGATGCTTGCAAGAATTGCTGTGAGAGAAGTGCATTCTCTGCATATAGATGTGTAGACTGCACAGTGTATATAATATGTATTACATACTACACCAATGTATACTATGCATAGAATATTACTGGTTTATTGTATAATATATAAACTCATATATAAAATACTGCATATAAAAAAGAAAGAGCTGGGCAGTAATGATCTAGCAAAGTTGTTTATACCCATAATATTTTAATTTGAGAATACTTGGTATCAGTCCATAAAACTAACCTAAGGTGTATATTGGCAAGAAAGTTTTCTGAGCAGATTTGTTGAAGACAGTTTGTCCCAATGCCATGGTACTCTGGAATTGTACCTTAACAAATGTAGCTTCCCTGCCCATCTATAAGAAAGAAACTTATAGTAAGTCATTAGGCAAGCATCTGGCACTGAAGAGACTAAAATTCTCATGCAAGCTGCTGGTGACACATTGCAGTGCCTATTACTGACTCAGAGCAGCATGGTGTTCAAGTGTGCATTCAGAGCCCACCTGTGTCCTGCACTTGTGGAATGCATGGCTGTTACCTCTCATGCAACTGAGAGGAGTCTGTACTCTTTGCTAGTCTGGATCACTTAACTAATCACAGCCAAGGTAGTGGTCATGCTATTAGCAGACAGGTCCTACGTGCATATTCATGTTCTGCCAGCAAAGGTATCCACTTGCTTTTTTTTTAAGTGTTGCTTTAGGATGTTAATAAGCCTTGGATACAGTTAGAAATATGTTGCTTTCTAGATCTGTGCCATCATTCTCTAGTGTTCTGTGCTGCTTTCTCACTCATTTTGAATGTAATCTTTGCTTTTTTTTTTTTTTAATTGATAGAATTAGGGAATCTCAGTTTTTCTTGGTTATTTACAGATGGAAGTTTTTGTCAAGATTGCATGTTATGTTCTGAATTCTTGCTCATGGTTGTTAAAAGCTGATGGAAGGCATGAAGAGCCAGTTCAGTGCAAACTTCTACCTTACCTATGCCTCCTAGCAGAACATCTGAAAGGATATGGCCTGTTTTTCATAGATCATAGCCTGCACATACTTTAAAAAACAATGAAGACTTTTATGTTGGCTTTATATTGCAGATCCCAGCTGTACTTGTCCTCCAATATGTCTGACTTAAGCTCAAAAAGTTGAGAAGTTGAACAGTAACCAAAGTATAATTGAAGCAGTTAGCTATGAGACTGAATTGTTTCTGCTTATGACAAGGTCATGGAATATAATTATTATGCATATTATTATTTCAGATTTTAAATGGAGAACTATTTAATTAGTTGGTATTCCTGCCTGATTTTTTTACAAGAGAATTCTTTGGTTGGATTGTGCTAGTTTTTACTGCAGTGTTGTCCTTTGCCAGCTTTTAGGAGATGAACAGGCATTACGTTAAACCAAGCTATGTTTCACCTTTTTGACTCCATTTTTTGTTTCTTGTTACATTAGCTTTGTTTAAAACAAACTGACTGCTCCTTAAATGCAAAAAAACCTGCAGAGTTCTAACTCATTTGAGAGGCAGGAACAACTAAATCTAGGCTCTAATGGCACTGAGTTTCAACTGAACATGGGTTAGAACAAGAGATGTCCTTTTTACATAGGATGAAGTCCTCAATTTGGGGCTTGATGTATAACCTTAACAGAGAACACCACACATCAGTCCTTTATAGTAGTAAATAAGGTAGATGACCGGCATAGATCTACTGAGTCTGTTACAATCCCAGTCCAACTTAAAGGAAATGTCAGCATGTTAGACTAAATAAGACGTAGTCTTGTTGTTAAGTAGAGGCTAGAGGTTTTGTAAGAGATAGTATTCCTTTGTTTTATGTTCTGACTTTCTGTGTAATGCTAGACAAGTTCCTCTTTTTATATTTGTATTGTACGTTATTTAAAAAGCAGTTATTTTCACAGTATTGTGAATTGTTTCAAAATAAGGGAATGCTGATGCCTTATCATGCATTTGCTAGTTAATATAAATGAGGCATTTGGATGTTACAGTCAAGTTTTACTCATCAGAATAAAATAATGTTATAGACATTTAAAAAAATAAATACAAATTTTCAGCCTGACCTTCATTTTAGTAACTCTGTCATATTGGAAGAAAAAAATATAATCAAGGTCATACTCCTAATTCCTGTTGTTCCTTCACTGTGAGTAACCCTGATCTTTTTTTTTTTTTTGAGGCAAAACCAGCTGTTAGTTTTCTTATCTGATAACAGTGATGCTTAGCATTTTGATAACACCCTATGCTGCAGATGCGATCTTTAAATTTAGTCTGTAAAGTAAAATGGATAGTGATGTATCTGTTTTACTAACAAGGAAGCAAAGACGAGTTTCAAACATGTTTTGACAGCCCTCGATGTGAATCCTGCAGAGCCAACATCAGGTACTGTATTTCACAGAAAACTTTTTCATGCCACTCACCCAGGGAATGTAGAGGTCACATTGTCAAGCAATAAGAACAGAAACAAAACAAAAACCTGTCTTCAGAATCTCTGAAAAGATATTCTGATTGTATTGACAATGCTTTTAAAAACATGAGTTACTCGATTGATTGTTTGTTTTGAAAGCCTATGAACATATGAGTAGCTTTGATTTCTCTAACACTTTGTTACTGATTCTCAGCTGCAGAAGATTGGAGGTTTTTTGAAGGGTGACAGTGTATACAGGAATGCACTGATTCTCAGAAATAAAGCAAGCAGGCTGAAGCAGAACAGTGGTGGTTTCTGATTCCTAATGCTTTGAAAAGGAATCACAGTATTTTCAGCATGCTAAGTACAGTGCATGGGGGACAGGGAAATTATTTATTCTATAAAACTGCAAAGGTTGATTTATAGATCAGTGTGCTTTACAAATATTGTGTCCAAGTCTTCCAGTGTTCCTCTGTAATATGCAGGCACGGACCTCTCAATGAAAAATAACAAATTGAAACACAGATTTATTTTGCCCCAAGTCAATGGCAGAGCAGGAATAGGGTTAGTATCTGAGTTCAAACTTGTCTGCTGTCTCCTCCCTTGATGGTGTGAAGGCAACTGAACTTTTGGTAGATGCCTATCTCAGGAGAAGCTGATACACCTATTTCTGAAGGAAACAGGTAAACCAGTTCTGGCCCAACTTCCTCCATGTGGGCAGAGGATTGTCACTTTTAAGGTTTTGTGTGGCAGTTACAGGACACTTCAAAGACAAAGAACAGGTCTGCTAGAAGCAACTGCAGAAGAGTGCTGCCATCTAACCACTGAATATTTATGATACCTGTTACAAATATTCTTTCTCCTTTTGAAATGCAAAATAAGTCTAGGGTATATTTTCTTGGAGATACATTTTTTTTGTTCAGGAAGTTAGAATTCTAGGATGAAAGAGTTGTTCTGATTGCAATCTGTGGAAAAAATTGTGACATTGTATGACATCAGATCATTTGAGACCTCTGACCTCTGCATCTCAGTTGATACTTGCCATGCTCTGAGAACTTTAGAGTGTAATAAAGCCCCCACAAATAACATGAAGCTGGAATAGTCAGCAAAAGCAGACTTATTGTGAAATAATTTTATGGAATATTCAAGTAATTGTTTAGCTTTCAGATTGTTTGAATCCCTGGATTGCACCATCATCTGTCATAAGATATGCCAAACGAAAATTGGTGCAATATATACAGGCTGTATACTACCACTGTTTGAAGGGAAAACAGCATTCTTTTCAGAAGATGTGATCATGTAGCAAAATGCACAGACACACCCTTCCAGGTATGTGTGATGACTTCGCATTTAGATCTAGAGACAGTTGTGTATTTGAGATCAGGAAAAACTGAAACACAGAGGAGAAAAGAAATCCAATTCAGATTTCAGCTGCAGAAATCTTCTGCCATTAGGAAGTTTTGGCATTGCAGGCTTTCAACACTTCATTTGCAGTAATTTCTCAATTGCATAGCTTTTAATTAGTGTGTTCTGCATGTAGGTGAACTGTTTTGGTGCCCCTGCCAGGGAACTGTCAAAACCAGGCCAGTGTATCATGTCTGCTCATGATACAGATTTCTAATAAAACATTCATACTTCGATTTTCTTTTTTAACTGTTGAAGTCTGGCTATAAGTCTTGTGGGGGTTTTGTTGTTTTTTTGTGTTTTTTTCTTCAGATTTGAGATGTATTGCTGAGTGCAATTAGCATAATCTTACACAGAGAAATGTATAAGCAAAAAAGACAGCAGCATGTGGCAGAATTGTGTAACACAACAAGTAAATATGTCAGTATGTTCTGTTGTAGGAAGACTTGGTAAATCTATGTTAAATGGAAATTTTCATATTGAGTTTGTCACTGGCATGTGGAAGGCAGAATTTTCAGTTGCATGCTAGTGTGTTAATCAAGGTATGCAACTGAACATTAACTCTTCTTTGGTCTGAGTTAAAGCTTTATATGCTAAGTTTATGCTGTAGCATTTTGCACTCCAACAAGTGCTGCATTTGAAAAAGTTTCTGATGAGACTGGCAACAACGAAGATCTACATGGGAAGTATAGAAACACCCCCCACCACCCCCATATCCACAAATACTTGCACAGAAAAAAAAATATCTAGGAAGATTACACTATTTTATCTCCATTGTTAAAATTATGTCCAGTCCCTTTAAGTAGGATTATAATTATTCATGCATTTAATTTCTGTGGGGATCTCCAATTAATCTTTCCATCTTCTGGCCATTTGGCAGCAGGCTCAACAGTTAGGTTCTCAGAGCTTGATAGCTGAACACTACTCCTTTGTACTTATGACCTTACTGTAGCAAAGGTATATTTCTGTTTTGGCTGTCTTCTGTAGAGATTCTTTGCCAAGACCTTTTTTCTGCTGCTGTTTACTCTTTAGTTTAACCACAGTAATTTTGTTATTAGAAAGAGTTGTTATATATGAAATTCTACTGATTCATATATTTTGAGTTACATTCACTAATGCTGGCAGAAGATTATCATTACTTCTACTAGGGGGAATGCTGTTAGTTCTCATAAGTACCATCCAGGATTTTAAATGCCATTCGAAAAGTTTCCAGATTCTGATGGTATTCTTTGTGGTAAAAGTCTTTTAATGATCCTGTAGTCTTCAGAACTTACAACTTTCTAATTTGAAGACTTGATGCACAGATGTTTCATTATTGTTGTGGATACAGATGGTTTCCCTACATTTAATTTTGGTTGTTATAGTTACAGCCAATGCAGAAAATTACACTATTCAATAGGTGTTGGGTTTTTTTGGAAGCATGAACTTCAGTGTTTTCTTACATTTCTGCCATGTACTTTCTTGGTTATAAGCCCTAGTGGAGTTTCAGCAGTTCTGGTAATTTGCTGATCTACAACTTTAAATTTTCAAAACAACCTTGGAGAGGCCCTTTGTTTCTCAAATGTTAACAATCCTTTGAGTACCTAAAGCTTCATTACTGTCATTATGCAGAAGGATGGAGACCAGCAGAAAGTCAGGCTTTCTTGCCCCACATATAATGCTTACTTTCAGTTCAGAGGGAGTTAGTGGGAAATGAAGACAAACAAAAAAAACCCCACAACCAGACCTAAGGAAATAGAAGGTAAATTCTGATACTGTCCAGCAGGGAGAAGTGGGTCTCGATAAGGGTTTTCCTTTCATGATTGTGCAGGATTTTGGGAGCTGACTGGCAGGGAGATGTTATGATGGCATAATCTCTGAAAGATTCAGAGATTGAAGTCCTAGGATATTATTTTGTTTAAATATGTGTAATATGTTTCTCAGGTTATCAGTAGATCAAAATAAATACCTGGTATTGCTTTTGGGTAGCTTTTTTCCTTCAACATTGGGATAATATTGGTGCTCTGTGTAGGTACTCTTAGGTAAACAGTTGAATGCTGATCACAGTTACAAAGTTTACTCGGCAGTCTGTGTTTTTCCTAACTAGAGGCAAAAGGCTAAAGTTACAAGTCTTTCCAAGGAATTCCTTATTGTCATCTTATTTCATCCATTATGTTAAATAGTTTCACTATCCTGACTAATTCCAGTGGCAGTTAGTTAAATGAACAAACATTTTTTCCTCTTTTATAATTTTATTTATTCAAGTACTCATGTGAACTAGAAAAATTAGGTCTTGGAGACTTCAGTCCCTTGCTACAGGGGAGATAAAAGTAAGACTTCTGTAAAGCCTGGCCCTTACTGAGTGGAGGGGAAGAGAAGATGTTACCAGGCACTAGATTTTTTAATACTGGTATCTCTTTTACACAAATTCTAAAAATGTGGGGTTTGGGTTCATTGAGCCTGATGTGCCATTGCAAATACCTTTACCATGGTATTAATAACCCTTTCAAAAATCTAATTAACTGTGGTTAAAGGTTATATAAATACAATGAATATACAGAATAACAGTCCTTTAATGATAAATTACTGTTGCTGCTGAATGCTAACAGGAGTTACATGTGCACATAGATGACTTTGTTTTTCTACAGTCTGTCTTTATCCTGTAAATTCTTTTAAGAAGCTTCTGGATGAGGTGACCGCTGGTCCATATCCTATTTCAGATTACTGCCAGAAATGATACTCAGTTCATTGATTAGCAGCTAAGAAAGCATGTTTCAAATCATTACTGTCAAAACATTTAAAATGGCTGGTTTGACTTTGAGAGCTTGAAAACGTGAACTGTTTATGCAAATTCAAACCAGCATAAATATCAGTTTTTATTTGTACTCTGCAATGTCTGAACAACCACAAGCAAAGCCCAGATCAATTATTTTCTGTTTAGCAGCCACTGAATCTTGGCATTTTAACTTAAACGAACATCGGTATTTTGTAAAATACTGTTACTTGCCAAACTTGTGGAAAAAATGTAGCTTTCCTACGCCTGCAAAATTTGATAAGCAGTCTCATAGAATACTTTCCTCTTCCCTGCCCCCAAGATTTGTCACCTGACTCTCCAAGAGAGCCAGACTTGACCAAAACACTTATTGTTGCAAATTGGTTACCTCATACAAAGTAATTGAGATTGTATGAATTTTGTCAGCTATAAATTTTCCTCTGGGCAGAAGAATATTCTAAGGGAGCTGTATTTGTATTTTGCTCAGAATTGCATCTCTAATTCTTGTTATCTGCTTTCTGCTTTATTAAGAAAGGAAACCTCTGTTCCTTTTTTGAATTTAATGATATCTTGGTGCTGTGACAGTTCAAATCTGTCAACCAACAGTTCAGGCAAACAGAAACTGGTCCTTATGAGGTACAATGTGGCTTTATAGCCTTGAGAATAAATACTTTATTAATGAAATTCTCTTTCTATGCATTAAATGCAGAGTGTGAACACTAATAATCTATTAAATTCTTTAGATGCCCGGATAAGATAATGCATTTCAGTGTGTAATATTTTCCATATATAATTTTTTCTGTCTTTGGGAAACCTTTTATTAATTGTCAAAGCAGTCTATTGGTATTAACCTGGTTAAATAAAATTTAAATTAATGTAGACAGCTCATCATATAAAGTGATTCATATGCAAAGCACAGTATCTGTGCGTAATTTAGTAAAATACAGAAGTTAATATCAAGAGTTTTGGGAAAAAGGAATTAACATCAAGTGTAATATAACCTAATGGAGATTGATTTTAAATAACTTCATTTTGAAAGGAGACCTGGTTTTTCAAAAGCAGTTTGTTCCCCCCCACACACACACTGTTACAGACTTACCAGCATTGTGAACTTCTTTTATAATCTACCTAGTTGTGTACTAGGTAGATTAGTTTTCATACTGCCCAAATTTCATCAATTATCTCATGCTTTTAGTAACTTGCTACAATTTTCCATATTTTTCTTATTTCCTCATGGTGGCGCTCATCCATGCAGTCTTTAAGAAAGAGAATGCCGTATTACTGCTATTAAAGTCTTTAATTTGTCAGTATTAAGACATATTTTTGACCAAGGGCTGTTGGGGTATATATTTTGTGCTACTCCTGGATTTTCTGTAGATATTTTCTAATTTCAGTAGACTTAATTATTTGCTTTGATCTATCAATGTCACTAAAATGGGTGTTCTTAACTGGGTCTAAAACACTTGATCTGTATACACTTAAAATAGGTATTTCATAGCAGTGTCTTAAATCAGATTGAAGAAGCTGGAAATGAACCATCTCAACTTACTCAATGTAATATTACATTGTAAAAGCATGGTATTTGTCATTTGACAGAATCAATATTATGTTACTGTAAAAACTGTGGACATTTAATAATAGTTCAGCTTCATTGAAATTCTTTGGTTTTAGTCTTTTGAATCCATCTAAATAAATTTTCATTTGGATGAAAATGATCTCTGAGTACACTCTTTCCCCTGTAATTTAAAGTAAACACAATTAACACAACTGCTTAGTTGTAAAGGTGTTTCAGTAACTGTTCTGTCGGTGGGCAATTCTAGTGTTCTTGGAACAGCAAGAAAGAGTTAATTGAAGTTACTGCTTTGAAAGGTGTAGCCGGTGTATCTAGAGTTTACCATAAGGGAAGATGATGTTAGGATGTTAAGACGTCTGTGTTAGCACTTAACGTAAATCCTCTGTGTTGGTTAGTTGGTTTAGTCTGTGCCTTCTGCTGTCAGAACACCTAATGGCAGTTAAAACTGTGTAAGGAAGACTCCTATGTGTGTGCTCACTAAACGTGGTGGAGCAGGATTCAGTGTGCAAACATGGGTTGAACTATTTGGTCTATACACAGCACTTTCAGCATTGGACCTTCTGTACGATGTTATCTGGCTGTCAGGACCTGTTGAAGTTGAGTAATTAGCGTTTGAGTCTGTCTGAAAACTAAGATTTTTGTATGCATAAATGAGGCTGTACCACTGGCTAGGATGAGCCGCTGGCAAGTTCTCAGTCATTAATTTGAAAGTTAATGTATATTGATGTTTGGTGGTTGGTGTGTTGTGTATGTGGGGTTTTTTCCCCTTATTGTTCGTGTGATGCATTCATATCTTAAGATTTTCCTTACCTGTTTCACCCCCATCAGTTTCCTATCTTAATTTAGTTTCTATCCCACTTAAATTAAAATAAAGCTTTCAAACATTCCAAGGTTTATTTTTCAGTTAATCTATCCAGAATTTAATGATTTTTGTTGATCTTCATGAGAACTCCTCAGTTACAGACCACTTTAAACATGTGGAATCAAACCATTATTTTGTATGCTCCATGTAAAACAGAGTCTAGGGTATCTCATAATGAAACACAAAGATTTCTGATTTTTTCTAACCAAGAGAAACCAGGGATGGGATTCAGTTTCATCAAACTTCAGACATCTGCAGGTCTCTATAACATGTAATTGCCTACATTAAAGGTAGTAATCATTAACTTTCTTTGTATTCAGTGGGAAGGACCAGAGTCTTCTGGGATACAATTTATCTAACTTCTCTGCTTTAAGTTAAATTATATTTTAGACATGTATGTTCTCTCTAATGCTGGAGGACATCAGTGTAGTTGCTATTTCAACTTTGGTGAGAAGAGCCCTGCTCTAGAAGTTGCTGATACGACGAGAGGCAACAGATAGGAGTGTGGAAGATCTAAGAAGGATAGCCACATACCTCAGCAAGACTCTTCCCAGCCCCTTTAGAGCTCTATTTACAGTTAATGAAGTTATTTACAATATTCCGTTGTGTTAAACACAACTCAAGTAAAACAATACCTTGGGAGATGTTCAGGAAGAATTCTATCAACTTAACATTTTTTCTTACTGTGGCATAACTTAACTATAGATAAGATACTAAGGAAAGGAAGCAAGCAAGACAGACTGGGGTAAATAAAAAGAAGAGGGACTAATACCGTCCAAATTCTGGAGACTTGTTGTGGGATGGCTTTGGAGTGTTCTAGGCTGCTACTTTTGAGAATAATTATTAAATCATATTTGTATTCCGGGAGTGGGCTCTTAAGGTTGAAAATGCTGCTGCTCAGATGAGTTAGCTTTAGGTGATCTGCATGTTTCAAGGTAGCCTGGTGAAAAGTCTACTGTCCAGGAAAAAATAAAAATAATAAAAAAAAATAATCAGACTGATAGGGCTTTTTCTAATAAGGAGAAAAGACCCCACCCCAGAGCCAGAAACCTTGTAGCCTTTTTGGAAGGGAATTCTTTAGGGTCATTGCAGTCCTTCCTTGTTCTTTGCCTTTTTCCCTCATCTCTCAATTATAAATGGTTGCTGGCATTTAGTTACTACACCTAAATACCACTGTTTGTTTTGTGCATATTGTATTTGATGGATCTGATACTTTGTTCACCTTACAAATTACTGACATTTAAAGCTGCTTGTTTCTTGTAATAAAGCTGAGTTGGAGATTATGGACTAAATAATAAGGGCATGGATCACAACAGTGCTGTAGAATCACAAGGCTGTCGTGCTAAAAAAAAATTGTGCTGTATTTTAATGAAAGGTAATTACAGTAAGTGAAACAGGAAGCTATACTAGAAGATAAAATTTAAAACAAAAGTGGAAGATCTACTGAGGTATGAATGAATTAAATATCAAGAGATTCTGTATGCAGTGTGTACTAGTCCTTTACTGGCAGCTGATAACAAGGTGATCAGTGCCTCAGTGGAATGATGGTTGGCATGCTCTGCAGTCAGTCAACAACAAAACGAGCTAGAAAAGATAAATTCAAAGAAGCATCGAGCACTGTAGCTCAAACATGGGAAATTTAATTAATATCAGTTAAATTTGGCCAGGAATGGGATAGTACTGCTTGTTCTTTTACTTTGGATCCTACTTTGATTTGTATTTTCCTTAGTTTGCTTATGATGTTTGTCATAAAAAGGAAAGGTCAGGCATGATAATTCTAATAAATGTAGAAAAAGCTGAAAACAGGAGAAAGTAACAGATACATTTATGGCAAAAATGAAGATGTGAAGGGTAAAAGTGGAGAGCTCAGTTGTGTCAGAGCGGTTCTGCTCAGGATCCTCCAAGGCTGCAGCTAAGAATACAAGCAGCAGCATCACATTGTACAGTTGCATTCTAGTGTTTCGTAGCTTGATAAATGCTACTTTGGCATTTGGCACAATCAAGAACAGTATTAACCCCTGTGAACCCTCTTTACTTCCATTTGAAGCAGTCACAAGATGAACAGGTTTTACTGTGGTGGTTCCTACAATTTTCAAGGCTAACCATGGAGCATGTCACTGTGTTGGTTATCGTGGGAAGCTTTGCTCAAACAACACTATTGTCAGTGATGCTACCAATGACACAGTGTTTCACACAATTTCAGTTGTGTCAACCAGTAAGCAGAACAGCCAAGGTAAAGGCTGCTGGTATTGTTTTCTGAACAGCAGTGGCTGTGTGGAACAAGGAATTTTCCTTTTAGTCAGGATTCCCAAATATAAAAAATAGGGGTCTGAGACAGTGAAATGAATGTAGTAAATTCCCCGGCAGTATCAATTCTGAAATGATACCATTCTTAGACACTGAAATAATTCATTAGCATAAGCTTTCTAACAAATCCTTAATTTTGAGGCACACATACCCCCCCTTTTTTTTTAATTTAACTTTGTTTTTACAATTTATTTTCATTGTAAGCCTGGAGATATTGGCTGAGGAACAGGGAAGATGAGCAGACATGAAACTAGGCAGGATTCCAGTAAATGTCATCAGAATTTTGACACAATCAACGTGTTACTCTGGAGTGTTTTGATTCTTTCAAATTGGCATTTGCTCCCCTAAAGCTGTTCTGTCAGAAGAGTTTTGACTAATATCTGCAGGATAAAGCAAACTTTTCCTGCAAGAGGATTTATTCTGCTTATGAGTATAGCCTGAAGGCCTTGAAAGCAAACTGCTATGAAGAAGACTGAAATAAGTTTTGCATTTTCATTCTTCAAGAAAGAGAAAGGCATGCAGTGACTTTTGCCAGAAAAGCTGGAAAACTACTGTTTTGCTCAGCAGAATTAATCCTGCTTCATAATAAGTAGGTGGAGAGAGAGGAAGTGCTCACTTTACCTGTTTCTCATTGCCTGTCTTTTGTGATCTCCATTTGTTTCCCAGAGATAAATTTCCATTCTGTATCCTCTTTGCTGTATTACTTTCCCTTACAGAGACTTAGATATGAATAGAGGAGTGGGGGATTCCTTGCATAAGAATATTCTCATTTTCAGTTTAAAAGTTTATAGTTTAGGCCATTAGAATTGAATAAATAAAAATCCATATATCAATAGGGAAAATATATAGTAGGTATACTTATAGAGATAACCTTATAAAACAGTGTATTTCAAGAGGATTAGTCTGTGCAGGGAAGGGCAGACATAACACATTTAATTGTAGTAAAAAGCTGACAAATGGTACTTCTCAACAAATGGACTCTTTCTGTGGATAAAAAGCTCCAAATGAGTAACCCCTGAGGAAATAAATTCCCAAATGGCAGTATAATCCTCCAAGGCCAGCACCAGTGCTCCTTTGTCTCTAATTGTATTGACAGCTGGTAGTTCTAAGTCTCCAGCAATTTATCTTCCCACTGCATATTTATTGAGGGGTTTCTTGTCATAGTATTGACCATACATTAACAAGGAAGTGGTGGATAATAGCAAAATCCCTATGGTCCTGACAGATGTTTTCTTGGTATGGGAGCTTTTGCCGACAGCAATGGGCCTTGTGGCCTGTGCACAACAAAGTGAAACTTGGCGGTTTTGAATAAAAATAAAGCCTTAGCTAAATGAAAGAAGTGAGTCAATGATCTATATTCAGTTCCTGATTAAAAACCAGATTGTCATGGTAATTTTTCTTTTTTACACAGAAACATGCAAAATTATATGGAGATAAACATGTGAAGCCAAAATAAATGTAAAGTGAATGCTGAGAAGATTATGGTGATTTCAGTTTCTTCATATGATGATGAGTCCAAAAGAAATTATGGGGAAAAAATAAAATAAAATTGAACTTCTGAATTTTGGTAGGGGGGTTTTGTGTGTGTTAGTCTTTACCAAAATTGTGATTTATTTATGGTTTGATAAAAAAGCCCAAATAAACCAACCAAACCAACCTCACAAAACCCTCTACCAAACAGATGACAAAAAAAGAATCCATGAAACCAAACCACCACCTCCCCCTTTACTGCAGAGAAGGCTGAGGTATCTAGGTTGCCCTGTTTGTATTTTGGGCATCTCTTGCAACACCTTTCTCCAAGTAAAACCAATGGAAATGTTTGGGTCAGGAAGGGGTAAGTTACGTTTCCAGTGACTTGTACAATGTAGTGGTGTACTGTTCTGTTGGAAGGTGTAAAA
Organism: Microhierax caerulescens; assembly: GCA_035590215.1. Lineage (NCBI taxonomy): Eukaryota > Metazoa > Chordata > Aves > Falconiformes > Falconidae > Microhierax > Microhierax caerulescens. The sequence goes on along the minus strand of JAVJGJ010000001.1, from coordinate 20,908,312 downwards.
ATGGGTGTGCATGTGTGCGCGCGTGTGGGGGTGTTTATATGCAACATCTGGTCTGGTTTTCCAGCCCACTTGTAACTACCTAATGGAGGTATTTGATAGTCTAAAGTACGGATACTGTTACTTACCAAGTCTGAAACTCTTCTGGGTAAGACTAACTGAAGCATCATTTATATAATCTTTCACAGTGACTCTTAGACTTTTCCTGGGACCCAAACAGTCTGTGAGTAGAACCAGCGGCTTACAGACAGCTCCATCTACAGCTCACAAGAAAAAAATGTTACTGTTCTTTCTTGCATGCGTGTTCTTGCGGTTTGCTTTGATTGACTGCCTTTCCTCCGAAGACAGCAAAAAGGTGCACTGTGTCTGCATATTACCTGGCAGGTACAGACATTTTTGAGCATCTAATTATTACACAAACTCTCTTTTTGGTCTCTTAAAGTAGTGTTGTATTGCTCATGTGGATATGATAAAGTTCATGTTCACAAACAGGGCACTAAGATGCCATAGATATAGATGGATAAATATTCTCCAAATGGAATTTTTATACTTTATACATATTTTATGTGGTCATCTGAGCAGACCATTTTGTTGTCTGCTGTCACCTCTGTTTATGAACACCTGCTCTGTAAATTAGCACCTTCCTGTTAATTCCTTCTGTATGGCAGATATTTGGACCAATAAGTACAGCACTTTAAATGGTTTTGCATAGTGATTGCTGCCTTAATGACCTTTAAATGTGACTACAACACGTGTATATTAACATCTAACACATTTTTTTCAGGCCATCCATTCAACTTTTGGCAGGTGCTAGGAAATAATTCTCCTTTATAAAGTCAGCTTGGTAATAGTAATTTATTCATTGTAACTAAGGTACTGTCTTAAAGTGGTTTATATTTGCTTTGCTTCTGCAGACAATGCAAGGGATATGCATAATGTTCAGAGTGAACCAACAGAAGCCCACACAATGACTACGTTATCAGGCCATTTAGTTTTTTTCCAGCTCAGTTACTATGAAGTTCCAGCCCAGTAATGTGCCAGGTGAAAACTCATCCCTCAGTTGCTGAACAGATTTGAAAATGTTGGAGCCTTATATGAGGTGTTTTAATGTTGTACCTTCTTCATTAAAGCTGTACATCTATGATGCCTTTTGTGTCGTGGGTTCCCGTAGCTCTTGGTTCCCCAGATCACAAGTTCAGCCCATGTTTGATAAGTAGTTCTGGTTTTACTTGCAGCACAAATGCTGTGGTTAGTGCTGCAGTATGTTTGGCAAGGCACTTCTGCCTGCTGACTTGACTTACTTTGACACTTCAGCAGTTCAGGAAGAAATGAACCCAGTAATGGCATAGCTGATTAGGAGCATTATAGCTAAATGCTATCAACATAATAGGAATAAAGTTTTATTTAAATACTTGGGTTGAATTCCAAGCCTAGCGTGCTGTTCCTGAGGTTTAACAGCTTAGTTCAACAAAGCCTTGTAGCACAGCAGCAAAATTCTTAACTCCTTACGAGGACTTGGAAATGGTTTAGATGGAACAGAATCCAAAAGCAATAAGGAGGTGTTAGGGCAGGTTTAGGAGAAAAGAATAGTCCTTCAGATGGAAGTGGATTCCCCCAAAGATTATCTGCCTCTCTGCCTGTGGATGACACTGTGGTTGACACTGTGGTTTTATTTCAATACAAATATCATAAAAAAATGAACCTTTTGGATTTTGCACAGACCTACATAAGATTAGGTTGTTCTTTGTAGGACAGCTTCGTGCTGAGCTCATGGATAATACCTTTTAGAGTACGTGGCCACTTGAAAAAGTTGTGTTAGAATACTCCCCTGAAAAAATACTGCGTTGTACAAGGAAAGGGTTATTTTTCTTTAGTTGTGGATTCTCCTGATGATTCAACAGAATGAAATACTAAGAAAGACAGGCCAAGAAAGCTGCTGAAGTGGCCGAAGGCCGGAAGTGAGGATGGTGAGGAGTTTGTCAAACAGTGGTAGACTGCAGTACAGAACAGGGCGTAGTCCAATCCTATGTTAAGCATCCGAGGTTAAGCATGGCTTTGCTAGGTTTGGTAGAGAAGGTCATGGCACTTCTATGCCCATCTATGGTGGTATATGTTTGTTTAGCTGTAGATTTCATTAAAATAGCAAATACTGTTGATGCATGAAGAGACCCTAGCAATAATTGATTTTCTGGTTCATCTTAAATTTAATAAACTGTGCTTTCTGAACATTACTTTACAAAATTTTAATATCTTATCATGACAGCCTGTTTTCCTGAGATGACATATTACAGACCTTTCACATAAAGCAGCTTTAATCTCCATTTCTCAAACATCTATCATTAAATATATTCTGCCTGTGCATTAGACGAAAATCAGATTAGAAGCAGACAAGGAATTCTTAACAGCATATTTTTCTTTTAGAGAGATATTAATGGTGATATGATTTTTAGGCTGTTGTGTTTTATGGTTTGCATTTTGATTACATCTGATTAATTTAAGGGGAGGCTATGAGAGATAAAAGATTAAGTCATGCTATTTTGAGGGAGATAAAGGATAATAGATGACAAGAACTAAATAACCCACTCGACCAAGCTAATGTGCTCAGTAGTCATTAGTCACCTGTGTGATGCTCATGGTGCTTCATCATGTACAAATGAGCAATGTAAACCTGATTTATAAATACTTTTTTCAATAAAAGCATTGTTCACTGTCTGCTTTGATTTCAAATTACATTTAACTTGATTATTTTGATAGGCATAAGATATTTGGGAAAATAGTAGTGAGTCTCCAAAACTAATTAAAGCACAAATACTCATTCTTCTCCCCAAAACTTTAAAAGTTCATTTATGATGTGACCATTTCGGAACTGACTGTGTAGAACTAGCAGTTTGCCAGTGTTGGAACCAAAAGGCCGAAAACTATGTAGGAGAGGTGACTCAAACCAAACCTTGTAATTAAGAGTTGAATTTGTTCATTAATGTTCAAATTAATTAAAGTAATTAAGACTCCAGCTTTTATGGGTAATGTTTCTCCTGGAAAAAAAATCCCCACATGGAACTTGTTTCACAAATGCAGATGATTTATAACTATGAAATTGCATAACCTAACATGAATGTTGAAAAGCAGGGATTGGGCACCTACTGCCTTGAGAGCACTTTCAGCAATCATCTCCAGTGTTTCTATGATTTAAATGGGTTTTTTGGTTGTTGCTGCTCTTTTTGTAGGTGTATGAGTGGATTAGAGAGCGGGATCACTGGTTAGCCTTTTCCCATACAACAATTATTGCTTTACCTGTGTTATTTTTAGAATATCACTGTCAACATTTTGTAACTTCATTTATCCTGGATGCAAGAATTCACAGGAATAAAACATGAAGTTTGTTAAGCAAATAATGCAATTTTGAAAGTTTCAGGAGTGTGGCAAATGGCATAAGGTTTTCTTTCAAATCTGGACTAACCTGGGCTATGAACAAGCCTTTTAAATGAAAAGGGCAGCTTTTGGATGTAGTCCCTAAGCATAATTATAATTTTCCAGGATCTCATTAGTATGCAAAGTGGCATAGGCGGAATAGCAATGTGAGCCTCAGGAGCCAACTGAGGGGATAGTTACGCATATATTATTGTGGCATGTGCAATAATATTTAGCTGTATCAAGGGATACATTGGAAAGACTATGCTGGTTTAGCCAAGCATTTTATATAACCTTTAATGCCATAATATATTAATTTATTATATACTGAGGTTAGAGCTTCATTGTGGATTTAGAAGGTAAAGGTTGTAGTTTATTCATTACAAAAAGTTCAGTTACAGTAAACATCAAGTGATTTGGATGACCTAGGTCTGTGCTTTGTGGCTGTCCAGCTTTTAATTTCATTTGGGCTTGGTTTCTGGTTTGGGGGGGGAAGATTTGTTTTGGGATAGATTAAACTTTTTGACTAGTGAAATCTCAACTTAATCCAGGTAAAGGTTTGTGAAGTTCTGTGGAAATGTGGTATCTGAATACACCACTTCAATACCCAGTCATGCAGAATGTGTGTTCACCCTGCTTTGAGCAGGGGGATTAGGCCAGAAGACCCGTAGCAGGTCCTTTGAACCTAAAGATTTGGATGATTCTCTACTCCTGTGTGCTGCCTGCACATACCTCACTGTTGCTGAATTAATAAATTAAAAACAGATGGCTGTGTTCTTCACCTTCAGTTTGGCCACCCTCTCTAGGAACAGAAGTGTTGGTTTGGAAGTGAATGTTAATATAATGTTTACAGGCACTGAAGTAATTTATTCTGTCCATAGGTCAGGTCTTGGTTCATGTGGAAAGGGGCTAATTAGGCAACTTGTTTTGGCCTAATTCTATTCCAGAGAGGTCTGTCTTTCTGTTTACTGTTAGTACAGTGGCCTATGTAGATATTTCAGGAGATCCCTAGTCTGCTTTTCTGCTGACAGTGGGGAGGGACAGTTTTGAGATCAGACCGGGTTACTTTGGGCTTTATCCAGTTGGGGCTTGAAGCCTCCAGGGATGGAGGCTGCACAACCTCCATGGATGGCCTCTTCCCCTGCCTGCCTGGCCTTATGGGCAAAAAGCTGCTCCCTATATCCACTGGGAACCTCTCCTGTCCTGTTTCAGCTTAATCCTGTTGCTTCTCATCTTCCATCCACAAACTACTGTGAAAAGCCTGGTTCTGTCGTCTCCCTCTGACAAAACAGTTTTCACCTAGTGAATGGAATTTAAGTGCTCCTTCAAAACAACTTATGTAGTTTAATGAAGCTTAGTTTTCTAACTTTAATACCTCCCACCCCATTCACTAATAGAGCTCATCTGGCATGTGATGTCTTCAGAGAGTATTTCTGATTGCTTTCATTTTTTTAAGGGATGGAAGAATTTTAATAGCAACCAGCTGAAAGAGCAAAATAGTGTAAGATATTAAAGAAATCTGTGTAATAAGAACTCTGAGTCGGTATACCATCATGCTGTTAATAACATTTACTCCAAAAGTGGTGTGGTATATGCCTCATGATAAATCAAATAAATTTTATGGCTGTTACATCTAGCTGACCACTGAGGTTTTAAATTAAAAAAAAAACAAACAAAACCAAACCACAACAACCAAACCCCCCAACCCCCCCCCCCCCCCAAAACGTGACTTCACAAGAGAAAAATACTTTTGGGGAAGGGATTATGCTGGCTATTCCTGTACTTTGTGCTCTAGGGGAAAAGGAATTACCCATGTTCAACAAAAGGTTTCAGAACTGGATTTTGCTCCTATTACAACTTGAGGATTTGCCATTTCCCGTTTTCCTACAAGCTCTTCTAGGCTCATATAATCTTACTTTAATCTGTGTTCCTTTTAAAAGATTAAAGGTACTTTTGGGTTTGAACATGTGTGGTCTGAAACTTACAGAAACTATAACGGTGAAAGAGAAACAGAAATTTCCTAGGCTAATGCTTTTATTGCACTATGAGATTTACTCAGATGAACTGCATATTGGCTACATTATATCTGAGCATTTATTTTATTAGTTGTGTTGTATAGTTATATTTGTAAAAAATTGATAGGAGACAGTAGTATGTTATAAAAAAATTGTGGGAGGGATGTTTTTTCTTAAAATACCGTGGGTTTCACTTTATTATTTAATTTCAGCATTTTCATGACACACTTCTATATTTTACTCCTCTTGGCATTAGCGGCTGATATTCATTGGGATTTTATTAACTTATTCTTCTAGATTGTTTTGAAAACCTCATTATATGCTCTGTGTTCTGTGATTTCAAATCTTTGCAGTAATAGCAACCACATTTTTCTATAGAAATTTAAATGATTTCTTGTGAAAAACAGATGAATAGACATGATTTCCTAACATATGTGTATGAATACTCAAAATTTTAAAGCAATTCTTATTTTCTGTATCTGGAAATAAGATCTTTGCTGCTTTAGACATTTAGCAATCTTAAAACAACATCAAACCCCAAAACTCTGCTTACAGGATCATCCCATTTTGGCACAAATTTTGTTGCTGCAGATGAGACTTGAAACTAGTATGTGAGACTTTTTAATGAGAAAATACACCTACATGTGGCATATGCAGATTGAAACCCTGAGTCTTAAGAGTTTATGGATTTATGTCCTGGTATAATCATAAAAGTATAAACTTACTGGTGTGAGTGAGTTTAGTCATGAAGTGATTTGTAAGCCATTAAAATGTGTCTTAAGATCTCTTGATCAGGATCAAGAGGGACAGATGCCTGTCACAGGCTTGAATACAGACTGATACACATATTCTCCATAAAACTATGGTAACCCAGATTTTGAAGCTAACACTTCTGTTGCTTCTTTTATTATTCCTTCTCATGGAGTTGCTGTTTTAGTCAAGGGTAATGACAGACTTCCTGAGTATAGCTAGAAATCTTTAGGAAAAGCTTCCACTCCCTCTGTTCTTTGTGCATCTTAATTGTGTTATGTGGAGGGTGGATCTAATACAGCAAAATACTGTGTGACAGACAGGATGCTTCTGGGATTTCTAGTGAGGAAACTGTTATTGATGGTAATGATAGACCAGATGTAGCCAGCTGTAAGATGGGATGGCAAGAGCTGAGACTTTGAAATCTAGCAGCTCATCATACATCCTTGTTTCTCAAGATTGGGAATACAGACACTCAATACAAATGAAGGTCAGAAAAGTTCGGTCTAATTGAAACTGTTCAGTTGTAGGTTGTCTATTTTGTAGAGAATCAGAATACTGGGATGATGGCTTGTGTTTATATAGAATGATGGTAAATACACAAACTTTCCTGTGAAAACTGTGGACGGTACAGAAGGCATGATTTATTACCTTTTTATTTTCTTCTGTCTTGCAATTTTCTTTAAGTTCTGTTTTTATTGGAATTAAAATTTTCTGAACGTAAAGTAGTTGATCTTACTGTGTATCGATATGTCAGTGCTCTTTAAAGCTCAGAAATAGCCCAACAGAAATCATAAGTTGTGTAATTATGGGAGACTTCAGTCTTTGAAAATGTGGGAATAGTTGCATGTAAAACAAACCTGATAGCATATATTTTCCTATTTCTCTGTAATTTCGTAAATGAATTCCTACTTTAGTATGAGGGCACACACAAAATTTGGGAGTGGACTTCATTGCTTATCTCTATTTCTATCTACCATTACAAGATATTGCACTCAGAATTTGAATTGAATAAAGTGATAGGAAGAGCAAGTGGTTATTTTTTATTTTTACTAAGCAAAGAGACACTTAAGGCAAGGTCAGCAAAACTCCTCAAAAATGTCATGAGATAATGCTATCAATGGAAGTTTCTCCAGGAAGGAATTAAATATCTTAAGACAATTTGATATTTATCTCCTGTAGAATAAAATAAAGCAGATAAAATAGCTAAATGGAAATAAATATCTAAAAGTCCAAGGAGTACATTGTGCTTACACAAGGGAGGATATCTGTTAGAATGTCAGATGAAAGATTGTAATGTTTTTGTATTTTTGGACTATCATTTTTTATTCGCAACAGTGTTCCACCCTTACAGGAATTGACAGTGAGGCACTGGAATATGTTAAGCAACCACTTGGGCAACTGTTTTCAGATACATGGGAAGGCCAGGGCACCTTCCCGTTGTCATAAGCTTGGGGAAGGATTAAGAGAGTGTGTGGTGCAGAGGTGTCTTTGATTTTGTTTTAGTGTGTGTGTTCTTTACTCTGAACTCAAAAGTTGGGAATGGATGACACTTCTCAAAGTCAGTTTTAACTTCCTCAGACTGCCTCCTAATGCTTTCCCAGGTTCATTTAAAAAGCAATGACATCTCAATTGGAAGTCTCCCTAGAAAATTTCTCTGCAGTCTGTCAAAATATTTTTCTTTGATATGACACTGTATGTTCCTTTTCTTATTTTTGCTATTACTGCATCTAGAACACTAAATACTTTATCTTCATCCATCTAACAGTTTTCAGATGTCTATACTCCCTCTGCTTAGCTATAATTTGCCAAATATGTGCCTATACCAATGGATATGGAGCAGTATTTTATTTCTGTGTGGGCAGACATGGAGTGTTAGATCATCTCTGAACTTCAGAGAATGTTTATGACAGTCTCCAATGTCAGATATGGAACTGTATTGGGTTGGCAGGCAGTTACCGGTCTCCCATCCTTAAAATACAATTAAACAAATGGCAGATTGCACTAGCAATGTTGTTTGTTGTCATTAGTTGAAATAAAAATGCATAACTCTGTAAATGCACAAATTTCAACTTTAAATATTCTTGGCTATCTTGATACCTCGTACTGGGTCCAGTGGCAGACATAGTTCTAGTTTTGCTTTTTAGTCTGAGACACAACCTTATGCTTTTTCCACACTCTTGCTGTTGTTTTCTAGTGTTTGTTTAAAGGAGACTGCTAATGTAGCCTTTCTGCTGTTGATGAGCATGAAAGAAAGTGGGCACTGGAAGTGGTGCTTATGCAGGATGGCATCACAATCGTTGTACTTCATGTTTTATGGTTTTTATATTTAAAAAATTAATATTTTGTTTCATTTAGTTGATTAAAATGGGGCTGACAGGTATTTTTTGCTATTAAATTTTAAAGCCACTGGGAAGGCCTGAGTTTAGCATGAAAGGAGAGTGAAAGCACAGTTCACCTTCATATACATTAGCATCTCATGACCAGGAATCAAAGATGACTATTTCATAATTTTTTCCAGGTCTTTAGATAATGAGCTTGCTAGTAAGTTGGAGACTGTTCTGATGCATTGGCCTCACCTAAGGATCTGTTTCTAAGTTTCAAGGGACTGAAGTATTTTGTGTGAATAGTCTCATAAAGACTGTCTTGGAAAATTCTACTGTTAGTTATATTTAAAAAAGGTAAAAATAAAAAAGTGTGTAGCAGTAATATGACTCTTAAGATTTGGATCCATAAATAACTTGAGAAAATGCTGAATAGAACCTGTCAATGTGGGGAACAGGAGCAATTTCTCAAGTGCTGCCTTGCAAATACAAATCAGGAACTCAAAACTTTGTCTAAAAATTGAAATTTAAATTATTCCCTCCTCTGATGTCCAAATTCACATCCAATCAGTTACCCGAAATAGACAAACCTTACTTTAAAAATAACTACCTGTGTTAGAAGGCAGAGGCTGCATTTTGTTCTGTTTGTTTAGCAGTTCAATTTTAAACAACATTCAACAACTATAATCTAAATAACTACCCTCCCCCAAACCCTTAACCTCACCTGTCAAAATAAAACTGTTTCTTCAGTTTAAAACTGTTGTGCTTCTAGGTTCAGCCTGTATATTGATCTTTTCTAGCTGAGATGTCAAATATTGCAAAAAGCTGGGCTAAAATAGACACTGACTGAAGCTTTTCCATTGTACATTTGAAATGTTGAGGGAAAAGATTATTTGTGACAACAAGGAAAATGACAATTGTTGTTTAGACACTTAAAATGTTGCAAGATACTTGGTAGGAAGGCAACACTGTGGGACTTGGGCAACATATCCCCCTTCATTTTGTCACAGAAACTACTCTGAATATCACCATCTCCCACAGCATCAGCTTCTCAGCTGTAAATTACCCCTGTCTCTTGGGCCAGGGTGTTTTAATGTACTCTGTAGCTATAGACACCTTCCACAGTAATCTAGCGACGTATCAGTCATGTACACGAGGTTCTTGTGTAGTAGCAACGATTCCCATAGCCAGTCAGAATAGAAAAATATTGTAAAAGCCAAGATACGATTAAAAGGTACGGAGCTGATGGGAGGCCATACCTTGGTAATGCAGAGCTAGCCTCATGCACGTAAAATTTTATTTGGATGTTTTGTGTGTGCAGTTATACTGTCTTTTATACGTACCTCTACATAACTTCAGAACTCTGTGCTTGCTGCTTCTCTCTGAACATCTGAGCATCAGAAATACACATCATTTCAAGGTATCTGAACTTGAGCTGTGATTTACAACTGTGCTTTATGTATTCAAAAAACCAAAAATTCCATTAATTCCTCTGTAACGGAAGATGATCTTGTTGGCAAATTTCACAAGAATTAAGGGGGAGAAATCTGGATTCATAATGACTATTACTGTCTTTTCATTAATATTGAATAGTAAAAGTGAAGAGCAACCATCTTTTAACTTCTTATGATAGAAATCTACAGTATAATTACACCCTTTTTTGAACCTTGTTCCATTCTTTAATATTTACTTTCTTGCTATAGTTTTCAACTGTGATTACAGTTGTAAGAATGATCTCTCAGAAAAAGAAATTATATCCTTCTTTTGCTACTTAGTGCAAAAATATGATTGGTTTCGGATTGGGAACCCAAGTAAAAGAGTGAATATCTTTTTCTAGCAGTAATGGACAGTATATTGGACTGAAGAAAATTACCTTATTTCATTGCATTATGTTTGAGCTAATAACATTGAGATAATAGACAACAGACAGCATTACTGACAGTTGACATCAGTAAAAATTGATGTGTTTAAAAAATTAATGGCATTGTGATAGAATGGAATGCATCCTATGAGTATATATAACTTTTTAAAAATAGATGAACAATGCTTCTCATTGCAGAGATTTTCCATTGATTAGAAAATTGGCTGCCTTTTGCTTCAGACTTTTAGAAATTTTCAGTGATGCCGATGCCACTTCATTTTCACTCCTGGAATATTCTGAAGCAATGACAATTTAAACGTGTAGCGCAAGAGACTCGTGTCGTTGATGTTGGTAACTCTAGATACAGACACTGGTTTAGGTTTTGGGCATTTGTAGGAGAAAGAAGAGTTGGAGCAGCTCCCTCCTGGAGAGGCTCAGGTAGGAGGATGAAGGGCAGGTTCAGTGGCAGGGAGGGAGAGGAGGTTCCAGGTAATGGTCAGGGTTTGCTATATGGCCTGAATAGAGTTAGAATTCTATTTCTGTTTTGAGACAACTAAACCCAAGTATTTTGTCAGAAAAGCACAGATAACTGTAAGCTGTCCATTCTTTCTTTATTTTTGACAATCAAAGATTAGTAACCAATTTTTAAATGCATTTTCTTTTCTTTAAACTATGTTCCTTAGTGCTATAAAAACATTCGGCGTAAGAAGGTACAGTACCAAATAATTGTTGTTCCATGTTCTCTCTCTCAAATGAAATATTAAATAGCTGAGAGAATTTGCTTCTGAAGAATTCAGTGTAGCTGATTTGGGGAATCTTTTTTGTAATTTTTGTTTTGTTTCTATGATGCTAGTTTCTGGTCAAAATCCTGTTTTGAAAATGATATTCAGACTCTTGACTCTTTCAAATTACTTGAAGATGATGCAGCAGCATTTTCTAACTAGCAGCAGAATGTTGCTATGTCCTGTTAGCCTGTATTTCATCACTGGAGTGTCCTCATTTCAGGCACAGATGAAAGGATTCCTTTGTTAAGTGGTTTGCAATATGGGCTGAAATTCATAATGGAAGATGTTTTAGACAAAGACTGGAATATATCATTTGTATAACCTCCCTGTAGTCTAGCTAGTTATGTGAAAGCTGACCAGAGCCCAATAAATGAAAATGATAATTTTTAAAAGTTGATTTATCTGGCCATTTGTTAGCTTGAGAGAGCACCAGATTTTTATATTTAATGTCTGAAAAACAAAAGAAATAAAATGAGAAGGGTAAAACTTTAATGTTTGCTTAGAGGAGGTAGCACTCTTACACATGTTACACCAATACATTTTATCTTGTTAAGCAAACCTCTGTGCTTTTGGAAATCTCAGCCCCAAGATGTGACAGTGTTACCTAGAGAAGTAGCATTTCTATTACACATTCCACTGTAGAACTCGCTTCTACTTTTCCTGATGTAAGAAACGACAATGAAGAAAATCTTGCTTCAATTTTTTTTTTTTTTCAGCAGGCATTAACTATCACGAGGATTATCAAAGTTTGTGTGAATTCAGTAGAAATGCTTTCCATTAGTGAATGGAAAGGTCATGGGTAACTTCCTCCTCTGGTGGCTTGTGCTGGGAAAAGACTAAGGAGAGTAAGACCAAGAATTGTTTGTAACTCTGTTTTTAGAACTTTGCAAGTTTGAACAGTGTCCCTTCTTTTATTTTTAAAACCTGCCTCCTTTTCCTCTTTCATCTGCTTTCTCCATCTTTGTTGAAGCATTTGGTATGTTTGCTGTGTGAGCTGTTACAATCAAAGTAGAACACCTCTAGAATAATCCTAGAAATGATCTTCAGTCTCCTACTTGTAACGAGTCCTGATCCAGAAATTCAGGGGTCACAGAAAATAGTTCTCCCCCTTGAAAAAATATGTCCTGTAGGAAAAGCCTTTCAGTGCTATGCAAAAGACTATTGAAAACAGTGGTGGTTTCAGAATAAAAGCCAAAACACGTTTTGTAAGCCTCCACTGAAACAGGAATGCTCTTAAAGTACTGGTGGTTTCAGGGGAGAGGACAATCGTGATGTATTCCAGAGGCATTTGCTTTCCTTCTCTCATCTTTACTCTGGTGTTTGAAATGTTCTCTCAAGACACTGAGAACCTCTACGCTCTGTTTCAGAGGACACGCTTACATGCAGTGTACTTCAAAGCACAAGATACATGGTGACAAGGATGAAAACATTCTGTCTTCCACTGCTCATATACTGTAAGCAAATTATTGTTGCATTACTCTCGCTTCATATCCTGTGTTTACAGTGGGAATTGCTTAAAAAAGTTTATTTAAAAAGTGAAATGGAGGAGTCATCTAGTTAACAGCTGTAAGTCTCAGAGGGACTTACAGGTCACTTACACAAGAGAAATTGAACAGATAGTATCTTACAGTGACTGAAAAAAGGGTGAGTGGATAATCACAGCTTAATAACTGTAGAAGTTGTGTAGCATTTGTCAGATTCTTTTTTTTTTTTTTTTTTCATCCTGGAAATAAAAGCTTTATATCCAGTCCTTCAAGGAGTTTCACACTTTTGTCTGAGTGCTGTTATTTTTATTGAACTCAAAAGAACCACTTACAAATAGATAGCTGACCATTTCCATTGTGGTGTGCTGAATCAATTCTGTTTGCACTTATCTGCAAATTTAAAAACTCATCTATACAACATTTTTTAAAAACTGCTGTGGCTTAATATTGCCAAGTCTGAAATTAACCTGGAGGAGGTTACCAGTTTTTGTTAAGCTTGTAGCAAGAACCAACTAACCAGAGAAACCCTAACCCAAAACTGAAAAAAGTAATTTTATTTTACTGTAGATCTTTCCCGTTATCCCTTAAGGATCTGTGATGGGCAAGTCCCCGAGTTTGACCCAAAGCAATACCACAAAAGCTTAATTTGTCTAATTAATTATTAGACAAATAATATTTGTCTAATAATAATAATAAATAATATAGGTGTTATTTAAATGACTTGGTAGTTTGTGTGGTATGTTCCAGCTCATGGTGCAATACCCCAGCTCGCTGTATGACTTCACATGTCTGCTGAGAAGACCCAAGGGATACAATGCCATAGCACACAGAAACAAAGCAGTTGCCTGAGAACATCAGACTCTTGCTTGAGTGCAAAATCCGCTCTGACACAGCACACTTGTTAAAAGAAAATAGTGTTTCCTCCTTGCACTGCCCAACATTTGTGATTGGATGGAACATCTCCTTGCCCAGTCTTTTCAGTCTCCTAAGTACAGCCTGAATATTTTTATTTATGCAATCTAAGAGCCACTGCTAGGATTGTTTTAAGATATGATGTGCCCTAACAGCATCATACATCTGACCTGAATGTGGACTGCAACATCAGGCACAGTATTTATGGCAGATTATTTGTTTGGCTTTTGATGTTATGTTTTCTTTTTCTGAAACATGTCCAGCAAAATCAGTGCGATGCCCAATATGGCATTGCTTTTTTGGCTTCTAAAAGCTACAGTTCTCATTCTCAGCATCTCAGAGTGCAGCCTGTCAGTATATGTAAATGTCCTGCAGGTATGATTTGTATGCCATACAGCATGGAAGATTTCTATTACTTGAGAGATCTCGGGTATTTTGAGAGATACCAAGTATGGATATAAATGCCTGCATTCTTTCATAAGTTTGATTCTTTGTCAGTAAATGAACAGGAGTGATTGGTGTATTTAGCTAGCTGGGTTTTTTTTCATATTAAAACATGAATCTGTTTTAAGTAATGGACGTTTGCTGAAATAATTGACACTCGTTTTCCATGTACATATATTATACCTGTACACATTAAGGACATGTGAGGGCAGATGAGTTACATGTTGCCAGATTGTATTTTCCCTGTACATTTTGATTTTTGTCAACTTTATAGGCGAACAAGAGCTGGTGTTCCTACGTTAGATGGACAAAGAGTTAAAGGTTAAATAAGTATACACCTAACTCTGAGAATAAGCAGCTGTCTGTTGTGTTTATTCTTCATTGTCTAACTGAACTTCACAGTGCTGTGAATATAAATGAAAAGCATGTGAGATCCTCTGTGCTTTCAACGCATAGCTTATGATTTGCAGAACCAAATTTTAAGTAAATATTTGAAAACAGTTACAGTATTGGACCCAAAGTAGGATGCTGCCTGGTGTAAGATTTGTTGCATATTGTGCTGTTTAGTCTCCTGAATTCCAGAGAAGTCTGATGTTTAAGTGAAGTTGGGGGAAGTTTTAATCAAGTTTGACTTTAACTTTGAGCACTAATTAAGTCATTTCTTTTTACTTGAAGTCTCTCTTCCTTTCATGTATCATTCAGTCACTCAAACTATATACTGTTGTTGACTTATCTGTCGTGCCTTATTTTGGCATATAGCAACATTCAGTTACATGACTGCACTCTTTGTAACATATGCACCCCAAACAGGGCTTTTTTTGCCAAATATCACTGACAACCCATTCACTGACTTGGCGGGGTACCCAGGCACACTGAACTGTGTAGCACTGTGCAGCTTCTCCCTCTCTACAGTTGCTGTATTGACAGAATCTGCATGTCTCCCAGGAGAAGATGAGAGATGTCAGGCTCTGCCAGGCAGTTAAGCAGAAGCTGTCAGCTTTTTCCAGCAGCACACAAGTTCTGTGTAGCCTCGGATACCATTGTCAGAACAGGTACAATAACACTTGTAAATCTGACTTCTGAGTGCATATTCAAATGAAGTGTTTATAGAGGTATGAAAATATCTTCACCTTTGTGTTCTTGCTGAGCATAGCAAACTGCCTTCAGCAGGGCTGGCTAGTTAGCGTGGTGGAAGTTACATCTATATTTGTTAGCTCTCATGTGAAGACTAGTGTTACCATCTCACATGTAAAATTTGACTCTGGGTCTAAATGAGTCCCTAGTCAGAGTAAGTTATGATGTGGGTAGTTTCAGTCTAAAAGATGAAGTTTGGAGAAGTTCTGAGTCTGTTAACAGAGACTGTGTAAAGACCTCAGTTTATAGGGCTTTCTCTAGTATATCACTCTGATTATTAGGCTTTTAAAGTGCATTCCTATGTGCTCTAGCCCTGCCTCCACAGCCAATTAGAGCTTGCACACATGTCTGTAAGAAATTAAGAATTGGTATGTGGCATAGAAAATTCTATTTTGTTTGTCCCATTTCCCATCTAATCAATGATCTCTAGTTCTAGAAAGGTCTCTTGTGGCTGATTGAATAGTGCAAAATCGGAGACAGGCAGAATCCTTGATGAAAAACAGTCTGAGGCAGAGATGCTTCCCTCTTCCTGACCTTTTGATATGGAGATAAAATATATACAGCAGTAGATGCTCAGCCCACTTTGGAATTTCCTTTCATATTGGCTTAACAGTTTTCCTGTCTCCCAGTTAGTCTGAAATTTGTTTCTTGAACATTATTTTGAATTGCTGAATATAAATCAAAAAACTTTACTTCATTCTTTTAAATAATGCATTACGGAAATATTAGTACTGCCAAGTTAATGTATTTCCACTTCCCGATAAAATTAATAGTATAAATTGCTTTATTTTGAAGATTTGTAAATGTTCCTTTTAAGGAACTGTACATGCATCTTAATGCAGAAGGTGCCAGGAAAACTTAAGTTGCTATGAAATCCACTGTTGTATCAGTTGCATCACTGTTTATCCCGCTCTTTGGTGTATATCTCTGTTGAAAACGGGAGCTTAGGATGGACAAATTTGTACAGCCTAGTTAGGACTGGATCTTAAAGCAAGTTTATCTCCTGTTATCTGTGCTCTTCTGTTCCATGTAAAAATGAAATGTGCTATGACATATTACTGTGCCTAATGTATGAGTTTTCCCATTATAGTAAATTTACAGTGATTAGAGTGGTCTTAATTAGCTTAGTGCATAGGAAGAGGCTAGCAGTGAATTAGACTCCATTCTCCTCTCACATAAGGTGTCCCTATCGTGTTTCTCTTATTCATGTTAAACCCTTCACAGATTCCTTCCCTGAGCCACAAGCTGTGATGTGCGATTATTAAAGGGTCTTCACTTGATCCTGACTTCTGGTCTTTGGGGAAAAAAAACAGCCACTGGATCAAAGAGAGGTGTTAATAGGTTCTGGCAGAAAGATCTATAGCGAAGTGGAGACGAGTTGTATTGATATTATGACATGCATTTATTCAATAATCTATTCAGGATAGCTCCCATTAAAGCAACATGTAGCTGGGACCTGTGTAATCAAGTTTTCTTCTGATCTCAAAAGTTATGTAAATAACTTCATAGCTTAAAGAGGTAGAAGGAAGTTGAACTGATCAGAACAGTAGATAAATTAGAGGGGGAAAACGAAAAATTCAGTGCTCCCAAAAACATGCCAATGAACCGCAACCATCTCCTTTACATTTGAAGAGAGGTAGTATTAATATAATTCATGCTGTAACACTGGAAATACTGCTTGCCATAGCGTTCAAGCAGTGCAGTTCATCCTGCTTCCTTCTAACAGTTTGACCTCCCTGTATGCATTTCAGAGCCTTTTGTTTTTCACCAGGCTCCAATCCACTGAAGTATTTCCCACACTTCTTTTATGATTGCAGACATAACTAGGAAATGACATAATTAAAGTCATGAGTACTTTTTATGGATATTGCAATGATTTTTGGCTGTTTACATCTGGTATCTTTCAGAATTTGCTGACTTGCAGACAATATCATAGATTCCAAATAACCTAGATAAAGTGAACAGTGAAGGATAGAGCATAGTTACCAAGTCACTACAAAATGTAACTTTTCAGATATCTATGGGCTTTGGGCCAAAAACCGCACTAAATGTGTTTGGTTAATGTTGTTGTGAGCACATACAATTACTGTGCTTTATGCGTGGCTTTGCTAATTGCACATACATAGTATAAAGGGGTATGGATGCATAGGAGAGTTCCCAAACTGTAGTCCTGTCTTGGAGAAGAAAATAACAAAAGGCCAAATAAGTAACTTCAGTAAATAAGCCATGTACTTCTAATCTAGCAAGTTATTGCTCTTCATTTCATTGCCCAACCATTTTCTTAGATTTTTTTCAATCTGACCTGCTAGTATACTTGCTTCTTGTCCAGTAGGGTCAAAACCCCCAAAATACTACTTTTGTCCTACAAGATCAGAAAAAGTAATGGTTGCCATTTAATTCATATTAGTCCCTGTACGTGCAGAAACTCTGTACCTATCAACTGTGTAAAATGTCATTTTATTCTTTGGCACTATCATCACTCTCTAGTAATAATGTTTATTAGATGTAGCCTTTCAGTATATCTGGCAAACACAAAAAATTGCTACTGGTGACTAGCACCTCAGTTCAACCAGATAATTAAGGCCTTACCAAAACCTAGTAGCAGAACTAATCAAATCCAAGCATATGTGCAGCTAGGAATGGGTTTAAGTATTGAGCTGGCTGAATCCTAAGGCAGTTAAGGTACCAGTGTAAAATAATAACCACTTAGCAGGGTGAAAACTGAGGCTTAATGAAGTTAAGTAATTTCCTTGAGGCTGTGCAATAAAGTCAGTAGTTTACAAGACAACCAGGAACACTAGCTGTTAAAACCTTATTCTGTCTACTAGGCTGTCGGCGTATAGAAATGTCACTTGTAGGAACAATTGAGTTTAGTTTAAATATAGCTCAACTAGTATTAACAATTGTTTGGAAGAGTGGCAGATGTGGATGGGTATGTTCTTTGTGCCTTTGTTCTAATGCTACGCAATATTTTACGTTTCTTTTCATTTATTGGCATTGAAAATTCCCAAAATATCTTTAAATGCTTTGGGAACGGTAACTCAAACTCACAGGAAAACATAGGTGGTCTTTTCCTCATGCCCTGTATTGTATATTATTGAGCCATATACAGAATAATACCCTGCCAAATGGTGATCCTGTAGCCCAAACTAATCTCTGTAAGCAGATGGGAGTTTGACAGGGGAAGAGACAAGCTGACAGCTTTTCCTCAAATAAGAGTCATAGTGTGCTTCCAGTGCCAAGCTGGATTTGACATTTAATTAAAAAAGTACCTCAGGAAAAAACCAACCACCATCGCCATCGCCACCATCACAAAAAAAAAAAAAAAAAAAAAAAGAGAGAGAGGAAAGCCTAGTGCACACATGCACTGATACAGCTACAGAATCATTTTGGTCTTATTTAAACCTGAAATCTTGGCGCCCAGAAGGCATATCATTTTGGGGAGAAAAAATAATAATCACTGAGATACCATTGGGAATAGAGACATTAAAAATATATTTTGACTGGTCTCTGCTACCAAACTTGGCTTGAGGGTATGGTGATGCTGTAATAAGCAAAAGGAGTTACTATAAATACCCAGCCCAAGCAACTATAATTAGAATACAATATGGATGGTATGTATTCTGATAGGATTGAGTACAGTAGTTATCTGCTTTTTGTGTGTAATTGTGAAATTAAGATTATTGAAGAGACAAAACCCCTTAGTACCTTTGCAGAAAGTACTTGTAGTCGTAGAAGATATTTCTGTGTTTCAGTACTCTGTTCAAGATCACACTTGTTCTGGAGCAGTTTCAGTCCCTGAGGTGGTCCTGTGTTGTTCTCTGCTCTCCCTTGGCAGCAGCAGTTGCTGGCGCTCAGTTCCTTCCTGAAAATTTCTCACACTCACAGGGGAGAAGGAAACACCAGAATCTGTGTTTAAAAGGTGTGAGATTCTAGGGAGGGTGCCCCAAACCCTTCACGACAAAATATATTTGTTTCCCTTGGCCCATTTTTTTTATATTAATGGTTGCCTGCTTACATGGAGAATTTGAAGATGAATCTGATGTTGGCCATATGAAAAAGAACGCAAATGAGGAAGCTAGAATTGTTCCCTTTGCAGTTGGGCCAAGATTATTATAATAAACTTGCAGATTTTATGGTATTTTCTGAGGGTTCAAATTCCATGTCAAAAAACTTGATGGTTGGGGAGGGAGGGAAAGCAGCATAACACAAGTTCCTTGATGTTTGTGTGGCTTGTCACATAGATGCATTATTAATTTTATTATTTAAATTTGCACATCATAGTTACTGCTCTGAAAAGAAAATGAGGATAGTTCATTTCCCACAGGGTTTTTCAATGTAAGTGACAGATGTAGAGATGACAAGACAAACTAGCAAGCTGTAATTTGGAGGGGTTTTGTTGTTCATTTTTTGAAGTAATTCTGTACAACCTCCTCACTATATCAGGTTTAATAAAAGATAATACAAAATTTATTTATAATTGTGGAGATACTGTAGGGTTTTAGCAGTTTACATTAATAATTGCTTCATTCAGGGTAGGAATGTAAAAACAATGATTATTCCTATTTTGTAAAGCTTTGAGCAAGATTTTTCGAAGATGGTGAGCTAAGTACCTAATAACGCCCAGATGTTAAACAGTGCTGGGCAAGTTGCGTCATTATTGCCTAATGCTTCTGGAATTATCTCACTCATATTTTTGATGACTTCCAAAAACCTTAGTAGCTGTTTGTTGGTTCTTTTAGGCACATGAGTTTCTTCCATATTTCCTCTGTGTGAAGCTTAGTAGTTGCTCAGGAATACACTCAAAAGTGCATAAATGTCCAGAGTTGCTACTGACTTGGAAAGTCTGAGCAGTTCAGCCCTCTGGCATCTCTGAGCAAGCAGTAGGTGTTCCTCATGCTGGAGCTTAGTGGGATTTGTGAGTGAGATCGCAGAATACCATGGGGCAAGAGCAGGCTCTTTACAAAGCACAGGCTCTGCTCAGAGCAGAAGTGATCATGCCCCATTGATGGAAAAGCAAACTGTTCAGAGCACTGACTGATCACAACGCTGCAGTGGTGGACACATGATCAGTCCCGGTGTCTTCATACCTTCTCCCTTGACAAGTGTGTTTTAAAAACTTGCCTCTCTTGATTTTCTTTTTAGGGAAGAGTCACAGGTGCGCCTCTATGGATGCATTTGCATCTGCAGTCCTGCAGTGAACAGAGATGGCTTCTGTTAGGCCCAGGTGCAGTAGCTTTGACTCAGAGGTGTGGGATTTTGGAGCTCCTCTGACTTCAGTACTTCCTTAGTTTCATTAGGGCTTTTTATTTCTGTATTCCTCCCAGCCGTTGCAGGTCAGTGTCATGACTTGCACAGCTGCTTTCCTAGCTTGTTGGTTGCTTTGAATCCACACAGATATGTAGCTCTGTCCACATTATGTATATTGAGCCTAGACCCTGAATTCAGGTCCCTGAGATTCCCACTGGGGACAACAGTCCCAAAATTAAATCGGTTGGCACCAGCACCAGACCAAGAAATCTGGGTCCTTCAGTATCCCCGATTGCTTTTAAAAGTAGTTTTTGGAATCCTATATAACTTTGGCTCTCTTGGAAACAAGTTACCCAGTTGTGTTATATAGGTTAGCTATTACATAAAAAAGTAGCAGATTTCAGCAATTTTGGTAATTGTCTTTGTAGAAAGAAGCTTTTGAAACTATTGTTTCTACTTTCATTTAATCCAGGATGATACTATTTCATACAATTGCATTGTAAGGAGGATTACTACTGGTTCTGGCTTTGTCGTAAAGCTGTAGCTGTGTTGAGATTTAAAGAACCCCAGCAACAATGATAACTAAAAATTTACCATTTCTCTAGGGAGCCAAGATTAAACATCAGTATAAAGTGCCTCTGTAGAACATTTAAGTCTCATGAGCAATAGAACATGAACTTTTTACAACACCTTTTAAACAAAAACAAGCCAGTTCAGACAACCTTTACAGATATTTTTTTCTATTATTAAGTAGTGAATTTAATCCCTTTAGAATGTTAATACTTTTAACTGCAGCAGGAAGAGATATTTCTGTCTTTAATAATCAAGAAAATGGTAAATTGTCTAGCGTTCATGCATTTCACTGATCCTTAGATTTAATAAAAGTTGAAATCATATATAATGTCAACAAAATACAACAAAATTATATGGAAACATTATTTATTGTTGCAGGTTTTGAGACTTGAATATACTACTAGATGTTTGGAAAAGTAGAAGATCACAGCCTGCACACAAAATATGTGTTTACTTAAATAGGCAATAACAGCTTTGAAGAGAAGCAATATTCTTGGAAATCTAAAAATTTGATCAAGTGAATTGGTAGGGTCTTTTTTTATGAAATAATTTAGGCATGTGAGTATTCATTGATTCCTCTTGTTATGGTAGCAGGGGTTGCATCAGTACTGATCCCTACCAAAAGCTGCTCACTGGACTAGCCAACAGCGTATCCCAGCAAGATGTTACCAGGAAGGAAATTCTTGTGACCAAAAAGGCACAGCTTTATTATATTTTGTCTAGTGGTTATAGTTCTGTGATTTGGTTGAAGTATCTTCCTTTTGTCCCAGGTTGCATGAGACTATAATTGGTAGCTTTATTTTGTGAAACATTGAGAATATTTTTAATCTATATGGAAGACCATAGCAAGGAAAAGTTCACAAAGGACCTTGAAAATTCCTACCAAAGACAGCGAGTCATTACCACTAAAAATGAAAATGAAAAGCAATACTGGAGTCATAAATAAAATTGGGACTGTCCTAAAATTCAGGAATAACCTCTCTCTTTAGATGCATGCTATAAAGAATTGAAATTATACAGTTCAGAGCATTTCTCTTATCTGAGCAGTAGGTAGAAAAGGTACATCTTCCACAAACTAAATGATGCTTGGATAATTGACAGCATTAGTGCAACCTCATGTAAATAGAAGATGAAAGGTGAGAAGGAGGAAGCAAATACCAGAATTTTTATGACTTTATCACTTCTCCTTGAGAACCTAGAGGCATAACACTCATAAAACATCACAGACACCAAGAGATACAACGAACACACAGCATCATAAAGAGATGAATTTGCATTAAAGGGGGCTTTATCTGTTGCATAATTGCATCTCAAGTAACGTAGAAAGCTTCAACATGAGAGTTGCCAACCTAACTCACTAAATCAGAGGTAGGTTATGCTGCAGGAACTCAAAAATCCTGCCATAGCTATGCTTTAATGGTGTCAGGACATGGGTATGGCAGCAGCAGCTGGTGAGAGATCTCGCAGCCCAGGGAGCCTGGCTTACAGTGGACTCTGGAGCTGTTCGTCATGTGAAAGGAAGAACAGAAGGAGAAGTATTATGGGTTACTCATTTCAAAGTGACAACATAATCAGTGTCTTCAAGACAGTAATATAAAAACAAACTATTTATTTACCAGCTAGTTTTAGTTGACAGTCATAAGTCAGAGCGGATGAGTAAATCTTCTATGGAGGTATGGTCTGTGTTGTGAAGTTCCGCTTTACAATAGTTCCACTTTATGATAATGCTGAAATCAAGCCTCCTAATTTTTCTGTTCTGGAAGAATACAGTTCTTGTTTGAACTTACGGATGACATCAGTGATACAATGGAATTGTGCACATCAGCAAACTGCAGTGGTAACCCATAAATATGAGGCTATGCAGTTGGCTATATTGAGTAGTGTGCAGAAACTGAGCGTTACACGTGATTCTGCCTACCCAACA
This sequence comes from Microhierax caerulescens, assembly GCA_035590215.1. Classification (NCBI taxonomy): domain Eukaryota; kingdom Metazoa; phylum Chordata; class Aves; order Falconiformes; family Falconidae; genus Microhierax; species Microhierax caerulescens. The sequence goes on along the minus strand of JAVJGJ010000001.1, from coordinate 20,885,451 downwards.
GAAAACTTCAGGAAGCCTCAGATATGATACTGTTTTTCTCATTCTGGGGTTTATAGAAGCTGTTGTATCTGCTGCATAGCAGTGCCCATTCTGCACACTCAAAACTAGCACTCAGATATTAATTCTTAGCAAGGCGTTAATGTGTCTCTGTCTGTAGCTGCAGCTGACCTAGAGCATAGCAGCAAATAGACTCCCTGGCGTGAAGGACCACTTTTGTATTCTGCGTGTCTCCATGTCTTCCTAGGACTGTCTACAAAGCACAGGTTATGTTGAGGTTGACAGCCTTGCCAGTTTTAAAATCTTAATGCTTTATACTTAATTCAAGTCTTTCTCAGACCTTGTCTTTACCTCTGCTCAGATACATTGATAATCTTGCCAACACACTTCAGGCAGTTAATCGGATCCCCACTACTGTGACCTTACAGTCTGCTTTTTTAAAGGAAAACCACCAAAGATTATTTGAATCTCTTCTTTTGCTGCTCACGTTCTACCGTTGGGCTCTTCTCCTTTCTTCTCTTGCCCTGTGTGTTTTACCAACTGTGTGAACTGGTTAGTAAATCTTTACAGGTAGAGCAGTGGGACTTCATTCTGGATTTCCCAATGGAGGAAATTTTACTAATTCCTAAAATTTTTACTGGGAAGTAATTTAAAGAAAAATATATTCTTTATCTATACTATAATGCCACAACTGCATTATATCCTCGTGTTTTCCACTTCATCTTGCAAGTACATATTTTGCTTTTCTTTGTGGACCTAGGCTAGACCTCACAAACTTCTGGTGTAGAATGAGCAAAAACTGAAAAGGATTTTGCAGAAAATACTTGCTTTCCTCAGAAAATGTTCCTGGCTCTTGTTTTGATTTCTCAAAGAAATAATTTTTTTTTAAAAAAATTAACACTACAATATTTAAATCCTGGTGTGCTGTCATGGAAGGACCTGTCCCTTACCCTTACTGTCATATTCACTGGGCTCCCTCACTGAATTTCCATTTACATGTTACAGTTTCTTGTCATGTGCTGATGCCTCTCACGAAAGGGGCAATTCCCTAAATGTCATCAGCTATGCAGGGACTGACAGCAGGCTTATCTTGGAGTGCTACTGCAGGGTATTTTGTGGATATTTAGTTGTTTTCAGCAATTCCTATTTGTTTTTGCCAAAGTTTCCATAGGAAGAAAAATTCTAAAATTCATTGACACTTCATACCATCTTTATATGCCTTTATTTTCATTCTTTGTCTCAGTTAAAGTTTTGAAACAGATGAAATGGAGACATACCCTGAAAATCTAACTTGCCTTGAACTCTTGATAGCACTAGTGCCTAGGTCTTGATCTGTACTTAGCAGCTGTAGTATTTCTTTCATTCTTTACCATTTCTATATGTTATTGAATGAAACATAAATTCAGGGAAGAACCTTCAAGAGATGATAGCCTCATTTCTTAGGCATTTGTAGAAAAATACTTCTGTTCTTTAAGTACTTAATTAGGCTTGTGTGATGTGAATGAAAGGCAACAAATATACAACAAACACAGTCGTCACAGCATATTTTCTTTTTCTGAAGCAAGGAGTTTCAGGTAGGTTTTACCCACTATAGTGAAATGGTGATTTTTTTTGTTTGTTTTAGAAGGTGCTGATTATGATGCTTGGTAAAACACTTTTCTATTTTGTGTGAACCTGGGATTCAACCTATTCTTTGTGCTAATACAATTAATATCTGTAACTTACTTCTTCACTATCCACCTTTTTTTTTTTTTTGTGTCAGTGGAATTGAAGCTGACATGTGGGCAGAGAACCGCCTTTCTGTGTTGACGAGCACCCGTAAACTGAGAAATTAAACTTCCCTTGTTTTACAGCACCTCGGATACGCTCTCTACCATGAGATGGCAGCAGTGAGTAGCATCTGCCTGCTAAGCATTGTTGACGTGCATTGGTACAGATTTTACTAAAGTCTACAGTAATAAAGTTAACTGACATACCTTACCTACACCTTGAAATCAGAAGAGTGGGGAAGATACATTGAGCTAATAATCAGAAATCTTGTTAAGCATTGTCATCTGGACAGTGTTTTATGACTGGAACTGGAAGCTATATGAATGTGAACTGTGCAAAGAATGAGTGCTAGAAAGAACAGTTCTAATGTTAATATAAATAATTATAACTGCATAACTATTTATATTTGGCCCTAAAAACTTTTCTCATTTCAACTCCTTGTCATGATTGTTTAGATGTTGGGTTTTTTCACCTCATATTTGCTCCATTGCACCCCCCACCCCCCCCACCCCCAGCCCCTTTATATTCCAGAAAGCATTTACTGCCGGGAATACACATAAAGCAGCAGGGAAGGGAAGAAAAAGTCAAGAGCCAATACCTCTGTGCAAGTTCAGGAACTCTTGCAGTTACTGCTTCCTTGGAATACCTCTATGGGTTTCACAGAACTTGGGATTTTAGTGCCTCAGATTATTGTAGCTATGCACAAAAAAATAGAAAAAGAATCAGAGTTCTTTGTAGTCTTAACAGCAGGTGCCTGAGCTAGGATAGTGGCTGGTTCTGTGAGCTACAGGAGAGATCTGCCTTGTGATATCCCCGCAGCAGGTAAAGAGTGAGCTTTGGAAACTTAGAAGCTTTGTTCTGTATGAGAACTTCCTCTAAGCTGTTTTTAAGTAATTTTGAATATGTAGAAAACACAGGAGCAACAAAAGGTTTGGGTTTTTTTTTAAATTTTTGAATTATTTTTATTTTCTTGTGCTCTTGCTTCTTTGCAGAAAGAATATATGTGAAGCTTGTTTGGTCTCACTTCCTGGAAGGATTTGGTAAGGATCAAATTGGGATGACTGGCTGCTTTTTTAGAGAAATGACAGAATCCAAGTCCAGTACTGCTGGTTGGAGTGTGAGGTCCTTTGTGTCTGTGTGATACCACTGTTACTGGTTACATCCCAGTAAAGAAGAGAAGTGGTAGATAGTGTTGCTGATTCACAGCTGCTGATGACAGGCATTAATGTTTTAGTGGAGTCATCAATGTACCACATTATATTTAGGCATTGGGAAGCTGGAGTCCTACCACTTGTCACAAAGGACTTCCAGGTCAATCCTGGTTGTTTTTAAGTAATTTAATTATAATTTTAACTAATAAATAAGAGCATAGGAGACCCAAATCTACCTTTACCATCACTAGCTTCCCACCAATTTGAAAACAGATTGAGTAACCACAGGGAACAGTTCTTCATGGTGATTTTTTTTTATTACTGTTGTATCCTGCTGTGGAATACAAAGATAAGTGTGAGTAGAAACATGCAAAGCTCACACAGGAAACTACTCAGGTAAATAACTTCGCTGTTAAATGTGTTTGCTAGATTACATCTCTACTGGAGTTCAGTTAATCATTGAAGAGCTTCTGATTTGTGTGGTCTTCATAACACATTAACAGAAGGAACTTCACATTGAATTGCAATGCTCAGTTTGTATGACCAGGGAAGGCTGGTTTGTTTATGTTTTTCTTTTAACCTGACAGGAAAAGGTGCCTGTTTGCTGTTAGTATAGTTCAAATACAACAAAACCCAAGTTTTGTTTGGTTTTTGCTTTACATTGTTTGGGTGTTTTTGCCAATAGCATAAGAAAGAAGCTATTCAGTTTTTTTTACTTCATATTTATGGCTGTTGAAACAGAGTATCCTCTCTTAAAATAAAATGAAAAAATGTATTTTCTGCCTCATATCCCATGCTACAACAGTTTACTGCAAAACCTCTGAGGTATTTTAGTTTCAGAAGTTTTGCCTTTTAAAGAGGAATTCATTGTTAGGTCTCTAACATTCAAAAGATATTTCCACGTCATTGATTCAGTGGATGATGCGTCATATAATGTGTAAAGTAACCTTGAAAACTAAAATCAGGCTCCAATGGCAAAGTTCTTTAACTGTCACAGTATCATGCTACATCTCTTAAGAGTCTGTTTCCAGTCAGATAGCTTACCCAGTTCCGAAGTAGACTTTCAAACCACTAAAGTTTATGTAACTTGTTAATACTAATAATTGGCAAAAATTAAGAAAACATGAAATGAAAAACAGTAACTTTGAGGTAGCTTTTGTCTGTCTGCCCACAATGTCTGCACAGGGACCATAGTGTATTTCATTCAATTAAAAGAAAAAAAACAGTAAACCAAACCCTGGGGACTTTTTTCTGTCTAAAGGTTAGTTTTAGTTGCTTGTAATCTTACCAAATGAGACAACTGGTTTAAAATTTTGCATTTACTTTAGGTCAACTCTTTCTGTCTGTCTTTGCGCTTTCACCCTCATATAACCAGTATTAAGTTTAGTTAAATAACCTTACCTCCTGTTGTGTGGGTGTTTTACAGCTAGATGTGGTCGCTAGTTTCTTTTCTTTGCAGTCCCCCTTAGCAATATTTATTTTGTACAGCAGCATGTGAAAAGTAGACAGTCACATCTAGAAGTACAAAACCAGCAGTAGCTCCACTGCTTTAGTGCAATTACATTTGGTCTGTTCAGGAACATCTCTAATTCTCACTGTGGTATTGCAGTCGCAGGAGAAGTGGGAAAACTACAAGCAGACCTCCTACACATGTGACTAACAGGTTTTTAGGATGTACGAACAGAAGCAGAGGGTATTTCATGCATATTCTGTAGCCTACAAAGAGCAGAAACCAAAAGTGCCAAGTTCACAATTTATAAATATTTTGGCAAGTAAAAAATGAAAAGAATAGTTGTGTCACTCTGGGAGGTTTCTTCTGGTCTTCTGAAAGTACAAGCACAATATGAAGTAGGTGTTAGAAAATATTTTAAGAGTGCTTGTATCATGTGGCAAACGTGGACTCCTCAGAAGATGCCATTCTTAAAATGCCATTCCTGACTTGCCTGTGTACCAGGAAATAGTCCTCAAATCTCTTTAGAGAGCAGAACTACTAAGGACCTGATTGATGCCAGCCTATTCTTGTTGGAGGGTAAAGAGCAGGAGAAGAGAATAAGTAAAGATTTCAAACTCTTTCATTTTAGAGACTGACTGAGCAGTGCCAGTTGGTGTTAGAAATTCTCCTACACGCAGTCCATTTTCCTGATAGAAACATACTAAATAAACTTGAGTCATGGTCATTAAAATACGCAACTAGAAGGTTCTCTTCTTTCTTCTTTACATAATTAATTCAGGTTTAAAATTAAAATCAGAGGTTAGATTCTAATACTGTGTTGTGACTCTGAAGTAACTGGATTCACATCAGTGCAGTTACTTGATACTGAATCTAAGTAAGCGAGATTAAAATCTGACTCTAGGCCCATTCAGTGGGGTTTGCTGTTTGTTTCATTTATTATTGTTCAGGTAAATTGGGAAAGAAATGGAGAAGTTTGTATTCAATGAATCTGACCTCCCAGTGCCCTTCGTTAGCACTGCACAAACTCAGTCTCTATAGTTGACTTGTAGGTAGTATACAGGAGTCTGCAGTTACAATCATTGTGTTTTATTAGTGTAAGTTTGATTTTTGCCCAGAGATGAAGTGGGGACCATAACCAAAGAATGCTGGCAGCTAAGCAGGTAGACTGCTACAGAGATTGCAAAAGTGCTTCAATTCTTACTTCTTCCTTTAAGTGAAAATACACTTCTCCAAGAAATCAAACTGACAACACTGAGAGACATTCAACATACGACTGTTTTCTAAGTGGGCAATAGCTTCCAGAAGTTGGAAGCATTTACAAGTTAAAAAAAAAAAAAAAAAGCTCTGTTCTTAGCTCTACCAGTGCAAAGGTATGAGCTTGATCTATCAAATTCTAATGGACTTCGGTTATATCAGTCTAGCTCAGGTGCACTGTGGTGCTGGAAAATTGACTTAAATGAAATCCTTCCTCTGTTCTAGTTCCTTTTGCAGTCAGTGGGGATTTGAATTGCCCCATGACTATCTCTAGCCACTGAACACCCTAAGGTGGCAAAAATAAGTGGCTTATGTAGGCTTAGATGGCTAAAGGCAGATAGGATGACTCCTGTATGCTTTGATGTGCTGGTGAATGAATAGAACAGTACAAAAATATTTGTGTATCTAAGACATCTTGTGACATGTTCTTTAGATGGAGAAGACAGATACATATGACTGCAATTCTTGGTTGCTTCCAAAATAAAAGTAATGAATCAAACTAGGTAATGCCTTGAAAACAATTAATCAAGCTCCATCATCATAAAAAATTATTACTATTAACAAAAAGCAAGAAGTGAAATAACCACCATTGCACTGATTTCTTTCCAGTGACTGTGTAAAGCATCCGGTGGTGGATATACAAGCTTGTGAGATCTTTTGGTCAGGATCTGTCATCAGTGTAGGTTCTGATGCAGCTGTGCACCTGAAAAGTGCTTTATGTACTGTCACAGTATGGCACCTTTGGCATTCTGGTATCAGCAGGCATGGCTCTCCTTTCCCTGCGGTAACTTGTTCAGCAAGTGCTGCTACTCATTCACAGTTCTGCTGAGTGATGGGTTGGGCAACTGAAACTTCAAAGTCCTGTCCTATGTCTTCAAGATCCTGGTGCTGAAATGGCAGAATACTGAATCTCATTGTCTTTGTCTGTAACTTACCACCAAGTTGGTACCACACTTCCAGTTTTCTTCTTGGTGTCTTTTGTTCTTTGATAGAAATAAGTTTGGGGGTTTTAGTGTGTGAGAATTAGTGCTGGTATACTGAATCCTGATTTTGTGTTGCATTTTGTAAGATAAAATTAGAGGGGGGCAGCCTTGAATCTGTATTGGTAAGCAAAATAATTATGAAGTTCACTACTGGCAAGTCCAGATTTTTTCCAGATATCGCATGACTTAGTTATTCAGACTGTAGAAGAGGAAGTTTTGCATGTTGCCTAAGGCAGCCTACAGACAAAGTACGTGATATAACCCATCCGTGAGAGCCAGCAGCTCTAAATTTTGTAGCTTTGCCTAATTATTCAGTCTGTGTCATTGTGAATAAACTATTTCTGTTGAGGTGAGAAAGAAAAACAGCTTTCAGGGTAGGATTTCTGTTGGTTTCATAGGGAGTTACATGACTAAACACTAATTGAGGTTCTGAGGTTTAGTGCTCTCTTCCCAATAAATTCCTTTTGAAATTTCAGCTTTGGAATGTAAAGCTTCTCTGCTGATTTTAAAAGCTCATCTGCATTTGTAAAACAGAAAAGTATGAATTATTTTTACTTTCAAATTCATACTTTTCAGTTTCTGGCTGCTCATCATATTTTTCTCTGTACAGGCTTGTGCTGTTATTGGAAAACTGATATTTACAGAAGCTGCATGTTTGTATCCAGTCCCACTGTCTGGGAAGTAACAACTGAATCTGATGGTTTACTCTGAGCTCTGGGCTAGTAAATTCAGTTGTGATAACGTGTACAACTGAGCTATCTCAAAGCTGGCTCAGATGAGAGAGATGGCCTGTAGTTTAGATGTACCCAGATTATAGGATTGAGGCTTTCTTCTTTGCCACATCAGGAGCAAAACCTTGGCAACAGAAGTGTCTATGTATACTGCAGGCTGTGGTCCAGGAACCTTCTCAAAAGATGACATCCTGTTCCACTGTGTTAATCAAAGTGGCACCATCGAAAACAAATAGACAAATTCAGAATTTCAGGCCTTGGTGTATTAGCGGTTTTACTAGCAGTTATCTGTCTCAAGACACAATATTACTAATCTAACATCTTATTATTTCAGATTTTTGAAAAATCAATTTAAAGTGATAGAAACTGAGCTGAATGAACTGTAAGTTCTTTGTACTTTTGCTGTGGAATTGTGTTATTGTCCTGCTCGAAAGAGTCAGAAAGGGGAGGTCAGTGGAACTACCTAGCTACTGCAAAATGTGTGCTTTGCTTTCTTGTTGACTGTTCCTTTGTCTATATTATTCCTTCTTGGTGATATGGTGATAGAGCTGAATTTTGCAGAAAAAACATGTTCCTGGTGTGATTTCATTACTGATGGCTGAATCATAAATTAAATGAAGAAGTATTTTCCATAATTTATTTCTCTTGGATTTAATATGTTTCTCAGACTATTTTCTTCTTTTTTTTTCAGTATTGAGGAAGAGAGTATAAGGGGGAAAGGGAGTATTGATTGTACTCTGGAGGGGAGGAGAAATGGATTTATTTTTTCTTCAGGAAATGAAGGTATACTATTGTGTAGAGCAAAAATTACTGAAGTAGTTTTATTTTTATTGTGTATTTATCTTCTGAAATTTTCAAACTTCCTAGGAAAATGTCAGTTTATCAAATTCAATTATGCAACCTTCAGACTTACTAAAACCTTACACTTTTCTACTTCCCACATGCTTTCTATATTTAAAAAGAGCCTTTTCTGCAGTAACTAGCCTTGACAGAGATAATTGGGAAAGCAGTTTGCTTTCTTCCTACCTATCTATGTTTTTTTACTTTCTAAACTAGTTCCTCACTCCAAGATGCAACACCTCAATCGTAAGAATACTTTACTGGTCACAAGGGTTTCCTGCATGAGCAGTTGCTTAGGAGTGTTTTGAGTCTAGGCTGTGAAATTCATTACTCTTCCAGTGCCAGGCTGGTTTTAATGGCTGGCTTTAAGATGCTCTAACAGCAGTGATAAATAATGAGGAGGAGTCTCAACAGATCCTGTTTTAATTCGTAAGGATTTTATGTAGCTGTTTCATTTTTCACTTTTTATAGTTCTTTTAGTCAACTTGTTTCACAACATGAGCCACTGTTCTTTGTCTCTTAATTTGAACTTGTGTACTGACTTTGTGTACTGTGAAATATAGAATATGGAAAATGGATGGCATTGTGTGAAGCACAATGGCATGACTAATTAGAACACAGGGTGGCACATACTGAAGGTGATTGGACAGGTTTGAGGATTTGCATCTTTTATGCTTTGTGTTTCAGAATTGGTTGCACTTTGTGAAAGGGTTCTGTCTAGGATGTCTTCGTGTTGCTGATGCTCTGTAAAGACCATTTTCTAGATAATGTCTGCTACAAGAAAAGGTTTTACTTTGTTTCCTTGGTTTTCTTCCCAGAAAAGTTTTTATAACTAATTCATATTTTTATGCATCTACATAACTAAAGACTTTGGCACACTAAGTTTTGTCTTTTCAGAAAGGGCCATTGCTGTCAATGTAGCAATATTGTACATGCAGTAAATGTTGTCTGCTTGAATTATTACATATAGCTCCCTCAGAAAATATTGGTACAGATTTTGTAGGGCTTTCCATTTTTATCTTCTCCATATCCAAAATATACCTTCATATTCTATTTTACGGTCTAGTACTTGTTGTAATTGCACTTGGAGCAGCATGGTACCTCATGGAGTATTTGGAGAAATTTGCAGTCCTGTTGAAGTAAATTGAAATCTCACCATTGACTTCAAATGGGGACAGGAGACCGTTCACTCTGGATCTTTTTTCTTTGTTTTATTCTATTTTTTTATTTAAACTGGAGGGAAATAAACAATTGCCTTTATAATATGCTTTCGGGACATTGAACTGTGATTAGCTGGTATTTAGACCCGAACATGCCTGGTAGTATAAAATCATTCAAGTAATCTTTCATATATCTGTATCTATATCTGGTTTTTCATGTTCATGCCACCAGGAAATTTAATGTGCATTGAAGAATATCATGTATCTGACTTCACCGATCCCTCCTCTGAAAAGATAGGTGAAAAATGTAGGCCTTTACAAAATATCAGAAGGTTATAAAAAGACCAGGCCACGGTGAGCCAAGGAGGGAATGGCTGGAACCCTCAAAAGATATCTTTGTTTGATTTTTAGTTGTTTTGGCTCCCCTAGCATCTGTAATCCTGCACTGGGTGCTGGACAGGGAGGGTCACAGTAGGGCAACTCGATGACTATGACTTTACTTAACCTAAAGGAAATTCTGACAGGAAGGACATACATTAATCCTTCACTTCTCAGGACACTGTAACTCAAGGCTGGCAAAAGGAGCCTTTGTCACATCAGAATTCACAGCTGGTTGCATTTCATACAGTAACTGTTGAACACAAACTGTCAGTTTCCAGGAGGAGGGTCTAGCTGAGCTCCAGCTCGCATCTCCACTAGCTTACCTGCCTTAAGCACTGTGCTGGTAAATCATACTCTCACTTGTGTTCTCACTTATTGTTTCAATTAATGATTTCTGTATAAAAAAGACACACCAAAAAAAGCTTTCTTCCCTCAGGAATGTGGGCTGTGTCTCCCTAAGGCCAAGACAATTTACAGTCACATGTACAGAGCACTCAGTTAAGACATCTTAATTCGAATCCTTTTGGATTAAAGGGAACAGTGAATATAGCTTTTCTAGATTCCCAACAGATGCTTTATCTGCTGGGCTGCCCTGTGAGAAGGAAGTGCTCAAGGGCTGTGTTTTGTGTTTAAGTGTGTATTCTGTGTGTTTGAAGGGCATCAGTTTGATTGGGCATAGATGAAGATAGTCAGGTGGGCATCTATTTTGATGCTTCAAGAAGGTGTAGCCATCAGACTGCTCAACTCCATGAACATAGAATCAATTCTAGGTATGGCACAGAAATTATAAATTTAGTCACACAGGGAAGAGCACTTTAGATACTGCTAAAAACATTCACAGGTAAAGGAGTGATGTGGTTGGAGATTTACCTGCTGGGATGTTGATGCTTTATTCTGCTTTAGTTCTCCTACTTTCAGTCTTTTTGTAAATTTGGGTTCATGAAATAAAAATAATCGAACAAATGGCTGAATGTTGGATTTTCAAAGTGTTAGTAATTTTTTTCATTGGCACATATTCAGAAATATTTTTGAAGTGAAAAATCTCTCCTTGATGTAATCACCTATAACAAAGTAGTAGGTTAAGATATGTTCAGATGTCATTAGGCCTTTGACACTCATTTGTTAATATGTTTATTTTAAAGGAAACAATGTTAACAATCTTCATAAGAATTTGTTGGACTATTACAAGCTTTTATGAAGCAGATATTTAATAACATGATAATTAGTTTTGTAATTACTAGGCAGTCAATGCTTAATATTATAAGTGCAAGTTATTTACCCATGCTTCAGGTGTGTAAAAAGCTTAATGAAGCACAGCAATCGCATTCAGTACTGTAAAATTAGCAGCATGCATACATATCTTGAGCACACACATACAAAACCTGTGAAAAAATTGCCATGAACTATGTCTATAAGGACAGGAAGTAAATTAAGGTTTAGTAATACATCCTTAAAGAATACAGTGCTACTCTGCTCTCCCATGCAGGAAGCTGCAAGGGGAGGAGCGCCTGTCAGAGTACGTGAGTGATGCAATTATAAACTGCCATCAGCACAACCCTGCAAATAGAGGTACAGTCAGAATTTTCAGGTTGCAAACATGTTCAGCCTGACTGTTTTCACAGTTATCTGCCCTCTCTCTCTTGTTGCTGCAATATCCAGGGGTAATATAGCGATTCATAATTATTCCAGGATCATGCTCCCCTACATATATTCTTAGAAGTTAGTGTTGTTGGCAAAATCACATCCCATAGACAAGGGTACTTTTGATCTGATTTTGACCTCTCAGACTCATGGGAATATGTCTGGAGAGGAGGTCTGAAATTCACTATCTTTTATTCTTGCAAGCCCCTGTAGTAAAATAAATGGATTAATGTATTTATAGGAGTATGTATGTTGGGATATTTCACTTGTAAAGAACTTAAACTTCAGACTTTACAGAACAGTGCTTAAAGTTAGTTTCAGGTTTCAAAGAAAGTGTTCTGAAGAACAACATGAAAAAAGTTGTATGGAATATCGAGATACTCTTACCAGAAACAGAGATAATGAAAGTCAACTGTGACACTAATATATATCTTTTATCTTTAAAAAGGCCTGTTCTCTTCTGTCAGCTGATCAGTTTTCCCAAGAGACAAATGCAAACCCAACTCCTTTTAGATATAGTGGTTTCTAGATATACAGCTCAGAAAATCAGAGTACAATATTCCTTTTATAAAACATCCTCTTTGATACAATTTGATAAGAGCTGGCCAAAATATTGTCAATGAAAATTGTCTTTTAAGGAAAGCTTTAGTATAGGTGTGTTTTTCCTCTTTCATTTCCTGCTTTCGTAAGCATTACAGTTTCCTGAAGAAATCCTTTTAAAAATATTTTAAAAATGTGAAGATTGAAGCATATTTGTGACAGAGTAGGTTGGTTTTGGCTATTTTTTCCCAAAACCTGGGCAGACAGTAAATGCCTGGTGTCTTAAGCCTGCCAAGTAACACTTCTAAAATTGTATCAGAAGCAATACTGGTCCTGAAAGTGGAAGAAACAATGATGTTTAATCTGCTTTGTGTGGTTGTTTTCAACAACAGTTGAGTAACTCCTTATTTTGACTACTTTGCAAATCCAGCCTTTATAACTAACTCATCTTTTGTTGTGTTTATTTAGCTTGGAGAATAGAAGATAGGCATGAGCTAGCTTTATTCTGAAAGGAGGAAGTAAAGGAAAGTATCTTCTGTAACAATCTAGAGCCTGGCTTAAAATAATGCTCCAGAATACTAGCATGATTCAGAAATATCTTTTCCTCTCTGCCCCTGGGTCTTTTCACTGGCCTCTTGCTTCTGAGGAAGTCTGTACAAAGTAAAAACTTAATACGGTCGTTCATTCATTTAGACCGCTCTAGCTTTCCCAGTTCTAATAGGGAAGATTCCTCATTCTCATTTTCCTGCATCTGCAGTTACTGAGTCCTCATCTCACAATTCAGCACTTGCATAATTGTTGCCGTAAGAATATCCAGTACTACAGCAGTGAACATGAAAGAGCTTTGAGAAGGATATAAATCGTCATGCTGAAGGGTTTAAACTACTTGAAACTTTCCTTGAAAGCAAATAATGTCATAGGTGCCTAACACAGGATTGCTTCTGTTTCTAACACAGTTGCCCTTAGCTGCAGGTTGACAGTGTAGACAGGTCACTCATTTAACACGTAAGAAGTGCAGGTTTTTGTAGTCTTCACCTACCTTCTCACAAGTATGCATAAAATTTGAATCCCAGGTGTTTGCAGATAGAGCTCCTGCAAGTGTGGTTACTGAAACTGAGCCCCAAACTGAAACGTCACCTGAAGAAAGTGTATACCTATCTACAGGAAACAATGGCACACATTTTCTCTTGTCAGCTGGTGAATCGTATTATTGCCAAATATACTGAATTCCTAATAATACTTACTCAATTTTTAAGCCCTGCAAATTTCTAGAAAATCACCCTAATCAATCCCATTGTTCTTCACTGAACCTCAGAACAGAAGTTCCCAAAGCACTGAATGCAGATAGACACCTCACTGCATTTAAATAAACAGCAGTGATCTATTTAAACACCATCAGCAGACTCTGAAAATATAGTTGTAAAGCTAGACATATGTTTTATTCTCTGCACAGGTTGGTAGATAGTCTGTACGTCTTGGAGAAGTAGAGAGAGCAGGGGGATTGATGTGCCTAACTGCCTGAACATTCATATACCTTTTTGGAGTGTGTTTGTAGCCCATGTTTAGTTTGCTGTTCTGCCACCTTTGCTGTGGTAGTATTTCATCTAATTCCCTAAGCAGGTAGTTATTTTGTGAGAGTGTCAGGGTTTATTTCCACCTTGCTATAAGATGTAAAAATGGAACACGTGGGTTTTGTTCAGTCTGGTTTCCACTTTGATGCAAAGTGTGATTAGGAACATGACTAGTGTTTGTGTCAGTTCCCCCCAGTCAATCCTTAAGACTAGAAGATGGACAGCTACCATAGCAATTGACAGAACTTGGTTTTTTTGGCATAATGATACCTAAAGCAATTAGTCTTTTAGATGCTTCATTAGAGAGACCAGCAAGTGGTAAAGAGGGGCAATTGCACCACAAAATTCAGGTGGTGTTTTGGTCATTCATATTCATGTTTTTCCAGATTTGGAGTGCACAATGCTGTGTTGCCAGTCAAGGACAGATTGACAGGTGAAAATGAAAAGTAAAGGAATGTTGTATTGCACTTTCATGATTGATTGATATCTTATTACTTGGCATTATCCTTTGTCTTTAAGTCACATGACACATTTTTATTTCTCAACCATTAAGCCTTGGTTGCATTTCAAGTGTTTCTCAACGTAATTGAAAGTAAGATTGACACGTGAGTCTTTGGCAAGGGATCCTAATGTCCCTGTGGATCATTTTCTGAGATTGAGACCAACATTTACAGTCAGATAATACAAACTTTCTCTGTAGGATTCAGTTCTATGAGATGATAAACTCCACGTTACCACTAGTAGCGACCCAAGCGCTTTGAACATCCTATGTGAAATAATGCCAAGATTTGCATCCAGCTTTGATATCACCTGGTATTTCAGGATCCTATTTTCCATCCTGGTTGCTCTGAGACGGGCAGAGGGTGTGTAGGCCAGGACGATCCTACAGGATGAAATTGCTGTTCTGAGTCAGGGTCTGCACATCTTTTGAAGAGCCCCATCCAAGGCCAGCTTACAGCATCCTCTAACGCGGTTGGGCTCCAATCCACAGATGTTAAATCGCTACATCGCTGCATGAGTCAGGCTATAATTTGGGATGAATATTAGATTCCCATCTGTTTCATTATACAGTGTTTCATGTTCTGTACCTCCCACTTTGAAGTCAATATAGGCCTTTTGTAACCCAACAGAAGTTTGCCCTGTTTCCCATTCAATTTTAGGAGATGCCTCATCTCTCAACCTTTCTTTCACTGAAAGACCGTTATCAGGGGTTTGCTTGTTTGTTTTGTGTTCTTAAAAGAAAAATAAGCCTTTCAAATGTGGAAGAAAGTGAAATTGTTTTGAAGAGCTCACTAATACTGTAAAATCTCTGCTCAGATTGTAAACTTATTATGCAAAATTCAAAATAGATAGGGAACAATAGCTCAAAGAGGCATGAAAAAGTATATTATAGGCAGAGTGTTAATGTTTTTAGTTTTCATTAAACCTAACCCCTCCATTTCATTTTTAATAAATTATGCTGTATTCAATTATACTCTTAAAATGCAGAATAATGAAAATCTAACATCTGTGATTATATCAAATTAGTTCTGAAGACTACAAAACTATTCAGGAATCTGTGCAGCATGGCCTATATTAAGTGCTGATTGAATTAATATATATGAATACATTTTATAAAATGTATAAAATACAAAGTGAAAATTTGTAATGCATGAACAATATATTGTCACAGATTGTATATAATTGAAGTTTGTACATGTGTGCTTATGTGGAAAGGTATGTGGACTTCAAATATTTAGAACTAATCTGGAATTCTCTCTTTCACCATTTCTGCCATTGTTGTGTTCAACTCATGATTTAGTTTCCTCTTCCTGTAGTATGTCTGAGGTTTTTGTCACATAGAGCATGTTGATGCTGCCATAATGACCATATCCTGCAAACTTCTGTATACATGACTTGACACTGATACAGTGAACTCTGTATCAGTGAAGTTTCTCCTGTATTGCATGTGTAAAATAATGGACCTGAATGAAGTCTTGAACCAGATTTACCTTTAAGTATGCTTAAAAGCCTTACTAATTTCACAGTCCAAAGAGGTAAACGTGAACTTTGTAGGTTTGCTATGTAAATAATTATGAAGTTAGTTGGTCAAGAAGCAAATGCTGCACAAGTTTCAATAAGCCATTTTATTTGAAAGACTGTGAGTGCTACCCAATTTTGTTGCTGAAAATTGCTACATAGAGCCAGACTTTATTAGTATTAAAATCCCCTTAAACTTTACAAGTGTTAATAGCTGATTGAGTGCGATTTTTGTTTTCTGGTATTTTTTGTGGTTTGGTTTTGTTTTCCCCCCCACAGGCATTTCTAGTTTGCCTAATGTTCAGTTTGTTGTCATGAATTTTATCACTTAGTTAACATGATTCTAACAAGAGTAATAGAGGAAGGAAATGGTGAATTTAAAATAGGTTTAAAGCATTTTGGGGTATATTTAGATAGATGAAGCCAGCAAGACTTAATTAACTTGCTTGTATTATTAAGGAGTGTGTCCAAGCTGCCTCTGAACCAGAGCAGTTAGTGTTAAGAACTTGGAGGGAATGGTTTAGTCTGTACCAGACTGGAGGAGGTCAGAGGTTAAAGAGGAGGCTCTAAGGAAGTGAAGTCTACTTTGAGTGATTAGAGTATTCAGGCAGGTACCAGGGTAAATTTGGGAACACTTGGTTTCTGTGCAACAGCGGCAGAGCAGGTTGTGAAGAATAATCAGCACAGATTTGTGGAGCACAAATCACATTAAAACAAATCTAGTTTCTTCTTTTGATCAAAAGGCCAGCAGAATGGGTAAACAGGATGAAGATGATGTATTTGGAGTTAGGAAACTTACTGAAATTTCATAGACGTGAATTTTCTAGCCCACAAACTGAATAAACCTCTTAGGTTCTTCTCAATCCAGTTCTATTCAGTAGTTTCCTTGAAAGGTTAGAGGGCATAACGAGGGACATGTATGCAATCCTGCACTGACAAGGGGAGAGGCCTCTTGGAGGATGGGAACAGAATTTAAGATGTTCTCAGAAAGGGTGGAGAAATTGTGTGAGTGCAAGAAAATGAAGTTAAGTACAGTACCATTGTTAGGAAGGAGAATTGGGTAGCTGCGTGCAAAATGAAGAATCACAAGGTAAACATTGATCAGGATTTGGTTGAATGGTTCAACCATTTATGGTGCTGTAGAGAGAAAAAGCCAACACAGCCACCATGTGTTCACAAGAGTGTTCTGTGTAAGTGAAAAGAGGTGTTTATATTATATATTTCTGTAGATTTAAAAAGAAAATGGAATATGCAACTATATGAATGCAGTAACGCCCAGAATGAAAGGCTTTGGACAGAGTACTGTGCCCAGGTATGGGCACTGCTCTTGAGGGGAAAGATTATAGGAACTGTGTTTGCTTATTCTGGAAAATGGTAAGGAAACGTGGATGTGATAATAGTTTCACAGTATGGTTAAGAAAAAAAAAAAAAGAGGGAAGGGAGGAGGTTCCTTCAAAGATGACAGTAAAGTTTTTTTGGTGCTCCTTTAAGGTATGACAAGGATTAATGGAGAAAAATAGGGAAAATATCTGATTATAGCTGTAGTGAAGCATTGCAAAAAGGGTGTGATGTCCTTCATTTGGAACTATATTAGACAGACATTCTGGTTTGGTCAAAATGTAATTAGTCTTGTCTCAGGGCATGGGCTTCCAGCCCTATATTTCTCTGATTCTATCACAAATATTTTAAGATCTAACATGACTGTATTACTGCATCTCTGAAACTTTGCAGTATGTTGACTAAAAATAGCTATATATTCTTCTGCATTAGAATTTGTAAGCATAGTTTTCCTAGCCTGCAGCGATGTAGACCAAAGCGTTCTTGCAAGCAGCAATTTTAAGCTACTCTGTATAGCACACAAAGAGGTATTAAAACAAATACAGTGTAGCATTGTCTGTCTGGATGAGGCATTGAAGAAAAAGGGAATGCCCTAGGCAAGATAGCCCTTCTTCAATCCCACTCAGTCCGAAAAAGACCAAAGAGGAGAAACTGCCTTTTGCACATAAATACATTTGGAACTTTTCTAAATGGAATCTTTATGCAGAGACCTGAAATGAAAGCAGAGCCATAAAAAGGCTTTTCCAAGAGTAATCTCCTGAAAGTCACAGCATATTAGAGACATTTTTAAAAGTCACTGAACCTGAGTTTAGGCCTCTACATCTTGGGGTCTTACAATTCATGACTTCTTTTTGGTGGAAAGAGGGAAGAGGAGGTATTTCTCTACGAGGCTCCCTTTTCATAAGCCCCAACTGTAATCCATGATTTTAATGCTTCAGTCAGACTTCATAACATGATCTGAACTGTCCATTGGCTTACAGCCTGAGATAGAGCAATTTATTAATTTAATAGCATAGCTTAGTAAGGAGATAACCTCAATATTATAACACACAAAAAATCAATGGAGAGCACCTTATAGAGGCACAAACTCTCTGTGTGGAAAAGAAGCAGTTTTATTGCTGATTTTTTTTTTCCATAGTGTTTGTCTCAAAAGTGTCGAAACCAGACAATACCCATAAAATAATCTTTGCAAAGCATTTCAGTCTCCTAGCAAAACACAAAACAAGATTACCTTCTAAAACAGAACAACAATTTTCTATAACGTCCTTATTCAAATGGAAGTAAAATCTGGCTCCTAGCCAGAAAGCCACATAGCCATAAAGCCTGTTCTAAGCTTGAAACCATTCAGAAGGAAGTTAAGTGGAGCCGTAGGATACTCGTGGTGTTCTGCTTCCCCTGTTTGCTTGAGAGTGAGTGTCCAGAATGACCGACCTGCTCCCTAAAATCCCATGTGCTAAACAAGCCAGATACTCTTTTACATCATAAGTCACTCAGTGTTGCTATTTACCTCTGCTTTTATTATTGACAAACATGTGAGTAGAAACCTCAGTTTATACTTCAGTTACATAATGAATGTTTCTCCTGCAAATTCACCATCACAGTGGTTTGCTTTCAAAATAACAGGTTTACTCACAAGTTTCTCCTGTATTGTCTTAGAATTGTGACAGCAGCTACTGTTCTGACTCTACAGTTCCTGTAGGTTTTAAGAAACATTTTCCTCTAAATAGTTAACTTAATGATAGCTGAACGACACTGTCAGTCCCTATAGACATTAATATTCCCACTGGAAAAAGAGTTTTACGTATTCTGGTGTTCAGGATAGAGTTCAACACAAACAATTTGAAGTTGGGACTTGGAGTCAACCCCCCACAATTTATGGAGGTCTGTAATTGAGTAAAACTTGGAAAAAGGTTTGTTGGGTGAAAAGTCTTTGCCTCAAGTGGCAAGAATCTGGCAATTAAAGATGATGGCCTGCTGAAATAGTGCTGTAAAATCTGTGAGAGACCAAAAAGATTGGCTTCCCTCTTCTATCCTACCCAAATTGACTGGCTAGAGGAGCTGAATGCCCAGAAAAGCAGGAAATGTGATAACTCTGAGCAGTCCTTCAGCAGCTTCTCTCACAGGATTTGCTGGCAATTAACTTATTTCTGTGTGTGGAATCACAAGAGAGCACTGGTTTTTCCAGTGTCTTACTGGCTCAGAAGAATGCTGTTCTATGCATTCTTGCTCTAGATGTAAGGGAGGGAGTCCTGTATCTGCAATTGTGCCATAGTAATGCAGTTAATAAGGTATAAATTGTGATATGCAAATCTTTCTTAGCAGCTGTGGTATTAATTTAAAAATCTGCAAGCTGTGTTTTTATTTGAAGAATCCTATGTAAATCAAAAGCTTATCTGATTTTTCCCACTTAGTCTTAAAAAGAAAAAAAGATGGGGTGGGGTGTTTTGTGTGGTGTGTTTGGGGTTTTTTTTGTGTTTGGTTTTTAACTTGGCAAGCCTAACTTTCCTTATAGTTTTGTTTACAGCAATACAATTACCCATTTAGATTGGATATATTGAAAGAATTTATTGCAGAACTTTAATCAGTTTTTAGAATTGTGTTTAAAACAAAATGAGTATTTAATGAATAATAAACATGTACAATTTGTAGTGCCTAAATAAAGTACGCTGTCACCAGCAATTGACATATTTGAAAAATTTAGTATAGCTACTTTAATTTAAGACTAGTACAGTGAACTGAGAACCAGTAGGCTAATCCAACAAAGTCAGAACTCTAGGGTTTTATTTGCATAGAAGAGGCAAACAATGTTGTTATAAACCATGTGGAGTTTGGCTAATCAGAGATGAATCACAGTGAAGTGGTGTCATGGTTTAACCTGGCAGGTAGCTAAATACCACACAGCCCCTTGCTCACTTTCCCCTGCCAGTGGGATGGGGGAGGGGAAGTAAAATTCCTGGGTTAAGATAAAGACAGTTTAATAGGACAGAAGTGAAATAAATAATAATAATGATAAAAGAACATACAAAAGTGATGCACAGTGCAATTGCTCACCACTTGCAGACCCCTAAGCAGAGGCTCCTGGCCAGCTTTCCCCCTGGTTTATGTACTGAGCAGGGTGTCATATGTTATGGAACATCCCTTTGGCTGTTTGGGGTCATCTGTCCTGGCTTTGTCACCTCCCAGCTTCTTGTGCCTTTCCAGCCTGCTTGCTGGGGGGTGGGGTGAGAAGCTGAAAAGTCCTTGACTTTGTATAAACACTGCTTAGCAACAACTAAAACAGTGTGTCAGTGTGTTATCAACTTTATTCTCATCCTAAATCCAAAATACAGCACTGTACCAGCTACTAGGAAGAAGCTTAACTTTATCCCAGCTGAAACCAGGACAAGTAGTCAAAATTCAAGTAGCACTTAATAAGCATAAGAAAGTACACAAGTCCTTCAACGTTTGCTTTATTCTGTTCTTCATGAAGAAAATGTCAATTGCCACTTGAAATGGAGATAAAGTTTGAAGCACCCATACAATGGTCAATTTTCTCCTAACTGTAGATCAGCTAGCAGAGTATTACAGTATTTTGGATTCCAGGCAAGACTATCTTCTGGACATAGTGTCCACAGATACCTCTGACCTTCTTCATTTTGTCTGTACAATGCTTTTTTCAAGGGATTTTAGATCTTTAAACTTATTTCTTGAAGGAAACAAACAGTTGCAACATCATGAATGGAATATAATCCAGTAAAAAGATTGAGAGTTAAAAAGATGGAGAGTTGGTTAAAAAATAATGTATCTTATTTCATCATGCATTTTATTAAGATTTGAAAAAATAACATCTGTAACCAAACATTTCATTCATCGAGACTTTTGGGAGCTGTTTAGAAGCCTATGTGGGTTGTGTAGTTACAAGTGGTTTGTGCTTCCTTGAGGGGATGTAGACAAGAACAGATTTGTCTGGAAGCTGACAGTGCACTTGTACTGTTTTGCTGAAATTTGGTGCTTTCAGAAATCCCAAGTGTGGGAGACCAAGGGGAAAGTCTGAAGTAAGGAAGACTTGCCCTTGGTGGAGGACAGTCAGGTTAGAGAATATCTGAGCAAACTGGATGTGCATAACTCCATGGGCCCTGATGGGATGTGCCTGTGACTGCTGGGGGAGCCAACAGATGTCATTGCAAGGCCGGTCTCCCTAATGTCCAGAGGTGCTGTCCAACCTTAAACAGGCTGATTCTGTGATGCTATCCTCAAGCAGGGTTTCAGGCAGAATGCCCATACTGCTCAAGCTGAGGTCATTATGATTCTATAATTAACTAAGGAAGAACAAAAAACTCCCACCTGAGATAGTTTATTTAAAACATGGTCTGTTTTACCTAAATTAAGACTAGGAACTGTAAGAACTTCTGGCAACTCAAATACAATCCAGTGCAAAATGTAGTGTTCTCAGTTTCTGGGAGAAACAACAGCCTTTACTGTTTACTTTACTTTACCTTCCCATTACTACAGACTACCAACAAAATACTGGTAAGATTATGTTGAATTTTGTTATTTCTGACACTCTAGAATAACATGCTAATCTTTTCCTTAAATACCGTGGCATACTGCAGATGGGAACTTGAGATGTCCTTTCTCTTGCTCTTCCCGTTGTAAGACGTGAGGCAAAGTGAAATGGTGTTTCTACCATACAACTCTTAGAGTCAGTAATACTGCATCATACTGCTTTTCTCACTCTCCTCTAACATTTGTACAGAGTTAGCCACCTACAATATGTAGCAAAAGTGATGTGGACAGATAACACCAGCCCATCTTTACCTAGTGTAGATGAGCAGTTGCAATGAAGGCATATGGTGGAGGAGTTGGCACAAGGTGTGCTACATGCCTCCTAGACTGTGTACTTACTTGGGAGGCAGAGAGTCCAGTCCATATGGTTGCATTTACTGCTGCTGTTTGCTGATCTCATTAGTTAAGCTAATTAAATTATAGTAGCAGAATTACACCTACTTTGGTTACAGTTTTACCATTGGGTTTGTCCATAGGGCCATTTTCAGAAGTGACTGAAGCCCTTAGAAGCATCATCTGCATTGACTTGCTATGAACCTTCAGTTCTTAAGGGTCTTGCTATTGATTTATGAGTTTACAGACCGATATTAGCAGGGAGTAAGAGTGTGGGAAAATTAAAATATGTGACTATATATCTATAAAAAAGACAAGGCACTATAAATGTGATGTATCATATTTCTGTAGAGGCCAGCAAGTATATTCAATGTCTGAAAAAACTAAATAATTAAGTAAATAAATGGACTGTCTAACTCTAGCAGGGATAAAAAAGGATCTCGGGGCTGCAGGGTTAGCAACATCAATAGGAAAATTCATGCTGCTACTGTAAGGCTGACTTCTTGAGGACTGTCTGCATCTCTTGTGTGGCACACATGAGGGAATACAGATGCCTCTGTGTTTGTTAGATGGCCACAGTGTTTTCATTTGTTTGCATTTATAATTTCCGTTCTTTAGTATCTCTCTGAAGGCTAGCAAAATTAGCAGTCTTCCTATGCATTTCTGCTGAAGAAAAACAACCCCACTGTTGAGGTTTACTACACTTACTTTAATCTGATTCTGTCCAAGTTTTGTAATTTATAACTCTTTTAATTTTCACTTGTCTTTTGTCTCGTGTTTTCTTCATTTCAGATGATAATGGGTATATGCAATATCCTGCACCTTGTTCCTTAGAAAGTCTTTGAACTGTTGATCAACAGACTTTTCATTGTACAGAGAAAACTTCATTGTTATGTTAACTTTGCTAGAAAATGGGATGGGTTGTAAGAAAGAGAATAAGTTGTTAGGGCTTAAAGAATGAAAATGATTTTTTGCGAGATTCCTCTACAACTGTCTTAATTATATTAGTGTTTACTTAAGCCAATTTAATCAAATTTTTTATCAATGTAGATAAAGTGGTTCAAATACACTACATCAATACTTTTTTGTATCACTTTGACTCATGTAAGTCTGTTTTGTTTAATTCATTGATTAAAGCAGAAATTAACACTACATTAAATCAGTGGAAAAGTTAGAACCAGAACAAACAAAATCTTAGCCAAGAACCTGGCAAAGGTGAAAACTGGGGGCTCTAGGCCATTTGTGCCATGGCTTCAAGGAGGCAGAGAATGTGCATCTCTTTTTCTTCTTTTTTATTTTCTTTTACTTTTTTTTTGTATGTTTTCTGTTTGTTTTTCTTTTTCTTTTTTTTTTTTTTTTCCTCCCCCTCTCTAAAATGTGGGAAGTGAGGTCAGAGTTAGGTTACCTCAGAGGCAAATTAGAGAGCCATGATTTGAGACACTTTGAGGTTTACCGATTTAAAGAAGCCAATAGGTTTTGGATTTTTCCCATGTCTGCATGTACCAAATAACCTGATTTGACTCTTACTGTCAAGTGCTTATATTCTCCAAACTGTATTCTGCCATGTGCCTTCCATCATGTTTAGTGGATAGTGCTTACGAGCACTTTGGAGCAGAGGCCTGTCAGCTGTTTGGTCCAGTCCTCCTGCTATAAATAACTGATAATGTTCTTTATTACTTATAATAGTAAACAATAGATTTGTGGAAATTAAGAAGTTAGAAGCAGCAGCCACAGCAAGGACAGAACTAGATTTAATAAACGAACAACTGCAGTACCTAAATAGATCAGACTGGCTCAAAGGTTTGAAACATTTCTTTCCCCTAAGGCAGTAATTTGTAAGTAAGGAAAACAAGCAAAATCAAATAAACTGGGACCAGAGCAGAATAGAAACAATGAGCATCCATGATGCCAGCAACACAGAAAAGTCAGCAACAAAAGGAGAGATGAGATAATAAAAAGAAGCAGAGGAAAAGATGAAGGCTACTAGGTTTTTAGAGTTCTGTTGAAGCACTGTCTCTGCTTGTCAAGTTTACTATCACACACGTGGCACCGGAGCGCTGTGATGCCTGTATTGGTAGTCTCTGTGCACACACATGCTTTGACATGTGCATGTCTTCTGGAAATTTA
>JAVJGJ010000001.1:20847380-20861517 GCA_035590215.1 Microhierax caerulescens | reverse complement strand
TGTCTTCTGGAAATTTCTGTAGGCTCAGAAGGAGGGTATCAGAAATGGGAAGGACAACAGAGAAAACGGAGGGGGAGAGAGTAACTTGAGAGTAGCTCTCCTCTCTGTAGCTGCATTCAGTTCCAGTGCTCACAAGGAGGAAACAGATTGATCCTCCCAGAAACACTCCCTGGCAGATTTGGATGAGTTTATAACACACTGTAGGCTTTTGTCAGCAGTGATGAAATCTTCCAGAGAGAGCGGTGATTAGGATAAGATTGCTGTTGTTCAGAGTTAGCTGTCAAAATTATAGAATTACTTGGGAAAAATTAATAAGAATTATTTGATTTACTTTCACAGATGCTAAATCCCTCAACCAAGACACGAGCAAATAAAAGCTCAATACATTATCACTATGTTTTCTCTGTGAATAAAACTGTGTGATACAGAATCACAAGTAATTAAGGAAAATGCACATGAGTGAAGGGGAAAATAGAAACAAGAAACGAGGTTTCAATTTAGGGCTTTCTGTCAGAGTCTAATAGTTCTAAAGTTTCAGTAACAGTTGGTGAAATGGTTGGTGAGTTGCAAGCTATGAAGACACCACTGAAGGGATAGACTCCTTGGGCACAGATCTTGCATTCTCAGTGACAAACACTTAACCCCATCCTCTTGTTCTTTTATTGTCAATGCCTTAGCTGCACTCTGCGTTGCTATGTAACTGTTCTCACTCCTGGTTATTTCTGTAGTGATGTCTTCCATGGGATTATTTCATCTCTGGTAGATTTCCAGTCAGATACCCGTCTTCATGGAAAGGGACATCCCAGCTTTGGGAAAGAGTGTGCCTGAAAGGATGTGGAATTGATTGCTTTTGGCAGTGCTGTTGCCACTTTCAAGTTCTAATTTATACCAGGCAGACACAGAATGCCATCTGGTCGTGCCAAAGTGATTTGAAAGGAAGAACAGAAATACACATTTGAGTTGGCCATCTGTCCTCATTTCTGTAACATCGTAGAGGGAGGTATTGGCATGTCTGAGGCCAGGAGCTGAGGCTTTGTTGTTTTTTTCAGAGCATGGGGAAGTAGGATCTGGCATAGTCCTCTAGTAGTAGAGGTCCTTGGAGTTTTTCAAGCTTGATTGCATAACATAAAAGGGGAAGAACATGGACTAATATCTGCATCCTTGGTTTCTCACTCATTCACTTACTTTTTCCACAAATACGAGAGCATGTGTTTGTGGGGGCGTGTGTGTGTAGGGGAGGTGGATATATCCAATTCTGAAATCACTTTGTTAGAGGTAGTTGCCTTCTCACTTTGGGCAAGGAAGCAACACAACGTTAACAGTTCAAAGAAGTGAAGATACTTTTTTTTTTCTTTGTGGTGTAGTTTTTTAGGATTTTGGGGGGGGTTGTTGTTTTTGGGGAGGAGGGGGAGTAGTTTGTGGTTGAGGATTTTTTGTTTGTATTTGTTAGAGCTGGTGACTCTGTGAACCCACTAGAAATAATCAAACGGAAAGAAACCTTGGCTGCTTACTTCAGAGCTTTGGTGCTCACATGTCACACCAAGTGCTTAGAAGAAGTGATTAGGAGTTTGATGGATGAGTCCCTCCATTTATTTATTTTAAAAAAGAAGTTTCCTGCCTCACAGCTGTGACCATATGAATCGCCCAAACACAGATGAACAGATGAATTCTTTACTAAAAAGATAATGCTAGTAATTATATAATTAGGACTGTTACATTGTTACTAAATTTTCTTAAGGGCTTTGTCATGTGTAATTACAGACCTATTGGTTGATTACTAGAAATTAAGGGTGAAAAGACTGGTTTTATAAACTCCTAAAAATTACCAGCACACTCTGTGCGTGCGTGTGTGTGTGTGAGATTTTCGCTTTTCTGTGGGTTTTTTTGTTTGCTTCTTTCTTGATTTTTTTTATGGCAGATGAGGGAATCTAGATAACTTAGGCTGGTACTGAAAGTTATATAAAGCTTGTGAGGTGGTAGCAAGTGTTACTGAAAATGGGGCAGATGAAGGAAGTGCACCTTTTTCTGACCTTCTTTTCATAAATGTTATTGACAGGCCACTGGATATAAATGGATGTTAATCCATTAATATTATTTCCGTAATGCATCTTTCCTTCTCTGTCTCTGTTCTTTTTTAAAATAAACTTTTGTTCCTGTTGGGCTAAGTAGATACCTTTCACATGAAGAGTAGTATCTTGTCTTCTCTTTTGTAACCCCCATTCATGCAAATTAATGCAAAAAATTGCAAATGCAGGTTACACATGGAAGGAGAATGTTTTTCTAGAATTTTCATAACGATGGACTAATCTGTATGCTGAGCTGGAGTTTACTGTTTACAGTTTTGTGAATTCCCGTTTTGGTTGCTACACGTTCATTAAATGTAGTGTTGCTGGGCAGAAACAAAGACTGGCAGTCCCTATAGATACAGAGAACATAAGGCTGTATTATTTGTAACTGAAAGTAGACTTTCCACCTGAAACTTCAAAGGGAGAGAAATATTGTAAATGTCACTTCTAAAGAAAACTTTTGAATAAAAGGTAATGAAGCCAGAGTCAGCAAGATAATGAACTGTTGGAATTTGCTTGTTGGGGCACAAAAGGCAACAGGCTGGGATATACTGTGGCAGAGTTACAAAATTAATCCATTCCTTTTGGTGCATGTGAAGCATAGAACAAATCTCCTATCTTTGTTTATTACATTTATCACTAAATGAGTCCTTGAGCTACAGGCACTGGAGACTGGAAGGGTATCCTGAAGAACAATAGTTTTCCTTGTTGTTTTATGCTTCTCGGGGCTTCAGCTACTCGTCACTGATGGGAATGCAGCACTGAGCCTGAGCGAGCTTTGTGGTGCCCGAGGATGGCAGCCCTTACTTACACCCCGACTGAGGGAGAAATGCATGTTCAGAGGTTTAAACCCATGCTTGTAATGCCTTCTGAGGTTTCAAATCTTGTAGTAGAAGATAGAATCCTATTCCTACAGGGTGCATTAAGTAAGTATGCATAAGTCTTATCTGGTGTTAGAACTCCAACAGGAGCTCCTCATACAGTTTCAGGGTTTCCAGTAATCAGCAGGTGGGCAGGAAGACTGTTCACACAACTGACAACAAGAACGGTTTCCTTTGTGTGGAGGTTCATTCTAATCAGAGACATTAGGATAGCCAATGGGTTTTGCTCATGAGCAGGGTCTGGAAGTTAATACTTTTAAAACTAATAATATCTCTTCTGAGATCTAACTCTTTGCATGTTGACACACATGCACAACTACAGACACGTCTGCCACCACTCTGATTTCCAGGAACAGGACCTTTCTATGTGCAGTTGGTTTACACTTAAAGCATTTCTCAATCATATGGGTAAATCACTTGATCAAACTTAAAAGAGTTTCAGCTTCTCTCAAGGTCTGGGAAAGTCTGTACACTCAGGAGGAAGAATGATGTAGGAAAAAAAGATGTACCTAAGTCTCCTTTTATTTTTTTCTCTGCTTTTATTTTAATCTGCAAATACCCATCATGCAAATGCTTTGTTATGGGAAGGGACTTTTATTAGAGGTGTTGTATTGTGTTATCAAAAAATGGTAAAATATTCCCACATTCCCTAGCTTTTATAATTGATAACATGCAGAGCCACTTGTAAAACAGTGCTAATTTTGTAGGCCATCTAAGTACAAAACACAGTGTGCATGTTTTGCGTGTAATCCTCACACAGCCCTCATAGTTTGGGAAGTACTACTACAATTTTAGGATATCCCCAGCTACTAACAGGTGGCTCTGATTGCTAGGGTAGAGGATCAGGTTCCCTTTTACCAGAAGTCCTCTGGTGGCTGCTTCCCAAAACCCACGAACAGCCAAAGGGTCTTCCAGAGAAGTGGAGGCTGAGAACTTTCCAAAGCCCCCTCCTGCTGGGAATGATGTAGAAAGCCATTGCCTTCCTGCATGGTGCTCTACCCAGGGGATTGGTACGGAAGAGATGAGCTTCTTTTACTCCTGTTGTCTTTCTGCACTCAAGTGCGTTAGCTTTGCTGGTAGCATACCTAGCAAACTAAGCTTGTTCATGGGTCTAGCGTTATGGATGCTTAAATCTGGGTTCAGTCAATTGTCAGCAGCAGATACGTACCTGGGCAGTTTTGTGCCTGCTGCCAATGCCCAATAAATACACATTAATGTGCACAGTGCACTTAAACAGGCTCAGGTGAGGTTTCTCTGAACAGTTTTCCAGGCTTGGTATTTTTAACAGCTTAAATCTTTCTTTGATCTTATGTTTGATACTGCATCAGCTAAGCAAATGTGAGTTCTATCAGTCACTTAGGAGCTGAATCAAACCCATAGAGAAATTTTAATCCTGGTAATATTAATGCTGATGCATGAATCAACTAAACACTACTTTTTTAGCAAATGGGAGTGCGTTAAACTCTTGTGCTTAACTCTGAATTGCAGTCCTGTCTTATTAGCAGGGGGAAATATGTAGTACATGTTTTTGTGATGAGAGGGTGTGAAAATGGGAGAGGAGGGGGGCACCATATTTGAACATGAAGCCTTTTTTTATTCTGGTGTGTGTACAGAAAGTAGAAATATACAGAAAGAAAAAAAATGGTAAGACAGAGGATTCTGATCACTGTATGGGTGGAAGGCAGGAGACTGTCCTTGGCTTTTGGAAAGCAAAACTTGGGAAATACAAAGTGCAGATCACAGCAGTTGTACCCAGTATGCTGTTTGGTATGCAGCAAACTCAGTGAATAAGGCCCTAAGCAGCAATCTTTGTAATCTATTACATTTGTTCCACAAAGTCACTCTAAACCTATTTAATCTCCTTCATCTCTGCTTCTGACGTCTGCATCTTATGTACTGAGTAGACAACTGAAGGAGGAGATTTATAAGGCAGCTCTCTCAATTGATTCTTAGAAGGCCAGTTTTCACAATTTAGGAAGGGCTGTGTTTAATTTTCTATATTTTTTACTTTACCTTCTTCCTTCATCTTCCATACTGGATAACACTACCACGGACCCAGCAATACTTTCTGTTTTTAGTAACTAACCAAAAATTGGGTGGTGATTATCAGTAGCACTTTTTCAGGGATTACCTTGCACAGTCACATAGTTCCCCTTCTCCACATGGAACAGGGAAGCGCTGGGAGCAGAAAAATGGTGAGGGACTGTGGCTTTTGTGTTTATTCAAAGGCTTTTTTGAACCAGACATTTAATAGCAGATCGGTCTTTTTTTTCCGAGTTCTTTTTTGAGGGCACAGAGGCCATAGAAGCTGTGGCAGAAATCCTGAATGCAGCAGAAGGAGCAGCTGGTTTCACACACTAGTGCTGGCACTAGTAAATAGGTATTGGCAGGGTGACTGAGTGAGGAATTCTGGACTGGGAAGTAAATCAGCAGCTTTCTTTTTCTGTGTTTCTGTTTCTTTTTTAAAAGACCAGTGCTTAAGGAGAGGGAGACAGAGAACATGGCAAACTTGCTGTGGAATTTTTAAAAGCATTCAGTATTGATCAGACACATAGAAGTTACCAAAATCCCTACCTCAAGTCAAAGAGGGAAGAGTTAATACAATATTTTGTGCTTTAAAAAGTTCTACCACTAGAGAATAGACTGTCGCTGAGTAAGCGACTCTTAAGGCAGTCAGAATCCCAGCAGCAAAGACGATTTGCCCTCCTATTAAGGTGTGAGCTGAATTTGCAGGAAAGATCATTATCACGTCAAACTACAAATCTGCTGTCGCAGCAGTGTCAAAGGTCTGACTGTCCCTACCGTTATGCCGGCATCGCTGAGAGACGTCTGTCATGTCACAGCCTTGCTGCTTCACATGTGCTTTCACAGGGGTGGCTAGCTCTCTGGAGGCAGGTGGAAGCTGGTAGCAGTATGGTAAAGAACTATGTATCTTTTCCCTCAAGGCTTTTCAAAGTTCAGAGATCAAATGCACAGAAAACTAGTAGTCTAAAAATATTATTGGAAGGCTAAACAAAATTAACCCAAAGCATAAAGGGGCCTCGGAAGAAATTTTCTAGAGAGAAACAAAATTGTGCTGAGCTCTTACTAGCCAGTAGGTACTGCTAAAATACTAAATAATACACTTAAACTCAATTCTTGTACTTAATTATATATCTTTTGAAAAGGAGTGTTTCATCAGTTTAATAATGATTATCAATTATAAAGTTACTCTAAAACTGTATTTTATTTCAAAGATAAGTGATAATTGGGCTTCATCAGCTGATATTGCATGTTAATCTAGAGAGTAAGGAGTTCAGTAGGTAGATCCTGTTAAATTAATCAGTAATTCTCAGTTGGCTTTTCTTACTAACCTGACTTTTACCATGCATGCTTCACAATTCAAAAGAAGAAATGTCTCTTGAAAGATCTGGAAGCGGTCAAGTAGTATCTCAATCCACAGGCTTTGTGGACCTATAGTTAAATACATTTCTGAAATATGGCATAATGTGCAAAACCTCACCTGATTGCTGTTCTGTGGAATTACTTCTCAACAGAGAGCTGTTAGTGTTTTGGAGGTTTCTGACTGTAAGAAATAAAATACCGTCTGCTAAAAGGATTGTGGCAATACTGTTGTCTTCAGTGCATCCCTTCTGGTTATTGTGGGCAAAATAGAGTGAATATTCAGAGAAAACAATGAGAGAAGAACTAGTGTCATCCTTATTCTATTGCTTATGTTCTGTCCACAGTGGTAAGCCTCCGTATAGACCTGGGAATCCACTGTGTTAAGTAATGTATAAATTTGTTGGTGCCCAATTGAGCTGAATTCATTGCAGAGAGAGGTTACGTGGCCTCATCAAGGCAATCAGGGTTGTGATAGTTGCATTTCTTCCTTTCAAATGTGTTCATTTTTATTTCTATCACACAAAAGAAATGGAGAGAGGGATGAGAAATGCAGAAGGGGATGAATGACAGCTGAGAATTTGTGAAAAAGGAAGGACGGGAATTTGGGTTACTGTCACAGCGAAGATGATGTTATGAGGAAAGAAGCCAGAGAGCAGTCTAGGTACTGCACCATGAATGGTGTTAAAGAGTTCGAAGGAGATGAAGCGATAGTGTCATCTTTGCTAGTGAGTCTGGGGTGGTACCCACCGTGCTGGCCCTGGAGATCTGTTACAGTTCTGAGATCTTAGAACCAAAGACTAGGAGAGAAGACAACATTGCAAGCAGCTGAGAAAATGCACAAGAATACAGATTGTAAAGATCAATCTTTAGCTTTCTGTGAAAAGTGAACAACTGCTAGATACTTTATTAGCTCTGGTGCTGCTCTGCTTGTTTTTTAAGCACTGTTTTCATTGAGGGCAGTCCTGTTCTCTTTGTCCTAGCTCACTGGGCAAAGTAGGGAGGCTGGTGGGAATTGTATCTTCAGAGGAATGTTCCCTGTGGTAGAATAAAATCTGAAGGCATATGTGAGTCCCAGCTGATGTCTGTTAATTTTGTTTATGCTATTGTTCCAGACAGCAAACTAAAAAAATCACTTTCCATTGACTGGCTTCTCTTCTGTGGAACAACACAACACACTCAGTGAATGATTTCTAAATTCACTAAAGAAACCTAAGTGTCTTTTAATGAAAAAATTTTAAAAGCCCTTCCTTCTTTCAGTTCCACTGATAAGAGAATCAAAAAGGCTAGTAATGCAGGGAATGGTTACAAATTATAAAGGTAGATACATAAAATATTGCTTTCATTTTCCAGTGTCCTCTATAAAAGTAATGGGTTTGAGTTAAAAGAAACACTGTACTGTTCAAAGTTTTTTGCATGGATAAAGGAATGAAGTGTTCTCTTTGCACAGCTACAGTGCTGCTGTGTACCAGAGAATCTTGCTTTCTCCACTCTGAATCTCTCGGATTCTGTCATCGTCACTATATTGAAGGTGCCGAGAGTCAGCCTTCTCTTCTCCTGCTCAGAGAACAAGTGCTCTGACTCTGTCCTCAGCTTTCCCAGGAAGTAGCTGAGCCTTACACCATTTTTCCTGCTAAAGAACCTACTGAGATGTACATGGTGGAGCTCTGGAGGTGTGTTTTAGTGCATGCTATGGTGATGTTCCACAAAGAGAAATGGGGCTTATTTACTAGTGTTTGCATTTCTGGTTGATAGCTGAAAAAACTATTTTAGAAGTTTGTAATTAAATGAAATGGATGCTTATATAGAGCAAGAGGCTTAAATTCAAGAGAAATCCTGGCTTTTATCTACTTGTACTGTTCAAGGAGTTCAATCTTGGGAGGGGAAAAAAAGCCTTTGTAATAGATTATCTTCTTTTTGGCTTGACTTGTGTCATATGACTTTCCCTCAGCAGAAAATAAAAATGAAATGAGGCAACATAGATACAGGTATGAATACAAATATTGCAAGACATCTAAGCTAAAAGTACTTGAGCTATTTTTTATACATGAATATATGAATGTAATCAGGTCACCTGTTTTAATCACTCCCTTTTTGCTGCCAGGGAAAATAAATTTGTAGTGTACAATAGGTCAAGGATCCGGTAGGGAACAGAATGTGCACTTCATAAATCTGTACAAACATGCAGGGAGCACAGCTACAGCTGTAAAATGCAATAGTGGGTACAACTTTTCCTTGAAGATGACATTTTAATAAATTGTGACTTCTTTCAGAGGATGGGCTGTTAGATTAGACTAGATTAATTCCTATGTGCTTCCACCTGTACGGGGGAGGGAAAAAAAGTCCATGTTCAACCAGTTGACACACTTTATAAGCAGGCCACTATTCTAGTCTACTCAGCTGACATAATGACACTGCTCAGTCACATAGAGAAAAATAGTTCAACACTCAGAGAATAAGTTGGCAAAGCCAGACCCTCAAAAGTTGAAGTACAGAATCATAGTTTTGAACTTAATCTGGCATTTCTCTGTGTAAAATTTACCAAACCCTTATTTGTATTTTCCTATATCAATATATTTATGTTTTCTCTTTATGGTCCTTCTTTTAGTCAGTCCACAGAGTAGACACCTACTGGTGACTGAGTGGCAACTCAGTAATTTTTTTAGTGTTCTGTGTCAAGTACACAGTTCTATTTGCTAGACGACATCCTAATATCACATTTGATCAGATTTATGACTGTTCTCATGGGCTTTTCATGGAGTTCATTATCATAGTATTTGAGTGTTTCACAAAGGTGAACAGGTTTATTTTCACAGCTCCTTCTAAGTGGTGGTATTATTACAGACTCCTCTGAGAATTTCCTTGCCAGTCTTTATTTTCTGCTGAATATTTACGTTCAGCCAAAATTGGGCAGATATTTCTTGGACAAGCATCAACAAGCATCTCCTTAATTCCTGAACGTCACCATTGTCAATAATCTGGCAGTAATCAGTAATCCAGTGAACATTTCAAAAGTATGAATGCTGGAAAGCTCATCGGCTAAGCACTTAAAAGTTTGCTTGCTTGGTTTTGATTGTTAAACTTACGTATTTTCTCTGGCTTTGTTCTTGGAAAAGGCTGAGCTTTTTTTGTGTGTTTTAACTTCCTAAACCACTTTTTCCTGTGGACTGTAGCCCAAGCTGTTTAAAGCCTGCAAAATACTAAGCAATTGATAATGAGATTTAAGAAAAGCATGCCAGAGAAAACTACCATAAATGATACTGCTTATAAACATCATGCAGTTCAGTAGCTTCAATTTGTTATAACCCAATTGTTAAAATAAATCATGATTTATTAATATGATGCAAAGTATGTAGAAACTCTATTGAGACATTATATATAAATTCTAATAAATATTTTTAAGTCAGCTGCCCAGTGTTAAGTCAGAGATTTTAATTAGTGGAAGAGTTTCCCCAGAATCTGGCAGGAGCCCATTGTGTTTCCACCAGCCCTCCCATTGCTCTTGTTGGATGTGTTGACATCCGGTCTCCAAAGGCTAATTCCTTTGTCTCTGTACTGCAAGTAGGTCATCTCATCGCAGCAAGATGGGAAGCAAAAGGTAGAAAAGACAGAAAAGGAAAGAAGAGTAGCAAAGAAACTGGAGAAGGTCTGTTCAGATTCATAGAACTGACATCCGTCAATGGGAAATGTGAAAGTAATGTCCTGAAGAACCAGATTATAACCCAGACTTTTAAAAAGCTACACACTCCACAGCAAGAGCAGAATCTTTGCCAGAACAAAGTGGGAAGTTGTGCATGAAGGACTGAGTTACTTCCATGCTGACGAATCCTTTCCTTCCTTGTGTATGGAATGGAGAACTTGTGTGCTATGTGGATGAACAGCAAGGGCCAAATTTAAAGTTTTTTAAAGGATTCTGTGATAGTGGTTTTAGTGGGTTTTAGCATGTGTTCCATATACATTTTTATGTGCCTTTACTCCTAGTTACTGATGTGAAACATAATTCCCCTTAGATGTCACCTTGAAGGTGCTAAAATGGCTGTGAAAATCCCTAGGCACCAGTTAGTTGAATTAATGCATGTAAAAGGTATCATATCATGACGTTACATGATGGCAGTCAGCTAACCTCAGCTTTTTGTATTGTAAAGCTTTTTAACATATCCTGCTCTTCTGAGTATGTTTTATTTTATTTCTGCTTAAATTAGTTTTGCTTCTATGGGCTAATACAATATTTTGATTTTCAGAACCTGTCCTTAAGTGTCAAACTCATAATTGTATCTCTTCTATATGTATGACCTTTGGGGGCAGAACTTAAATGTAATTTTTTATGTGAGTGTGCAGTGGTTTTATGGGGTCTTGATTGGGTATGGAGAGGTGAGATACTTTATGTATGTATACAGTTAAAGAAAAGTTAATTGCACTTCTCATCTGTGCTTGAAAGGGTTTGAGGTATTTCAGGAATTGGAGTCTTAGGGGTAGTTTACATGAAAGCTACAAGAACGAATAACTTTTAAAAGCTTCAGGGTTTCCTCTGCCAAAGCCCCTTACCCAGGGAAGAGCAGCAGGCATGTGAAGTCTTCCCTGGTGCTGTGTTACTCGCCCCGGAGCACTGGGATAGAAATGCTGTTGTTGCTTGCGTTGTTGTTGGCAACGTTGCCCTCTACAAAGATCTCTCAAAAGCTCAGTCAAGGCAACTGCATCCTTCACACCAGCTTGCATTGGTAAAGAATCACGAAGAACGATGCTTGTAAAACTGGGAACACCAGAACAGCATTATCTCTAAAGCTGCTCTTTCTGTATGTACCTGTTTCCTTCTCTGCCTCTTTCTGCAGGTTTGGCTAATGCTCTCCTGTGCCAATTCCTGCAACCATTCTATTAAAGAAACAGCCCAGATACCTTCACATTTACTGAGGAAATTCCTCTGTTCTCCTCACAGTTTTCTCATTGCAATGTTCAGTGGAATGTTGTGATCTTGATCAGATGAGCCTGCATACTTGTTACATCTGATTTCTGATACTAGCACGTATAATGTTTTATACATATAATGTTTTATATATAATTCTTAAAAAATCATCACAGTAGTAACTTCTTCCTGATTTACAAAGTCTTATAACTTAAAGATTGTTTATGCAACATGAAGACTTAACTGATCCTTGTGTAAAAGGTTCATCTGCTAAAAGGAGAGAGGACATGATTTAGTGGTGTTGGTGTTTCCAACCATCATTGTCCCAGATACTGTAATTGAGTTTAATCAGCTGAACATGGCAAAGATAAAAATCTGTTAATGCTTCAGAAAATCTGCAGAGATTTATGATAAATTTAGAACTGATTTAGAGTTACTGAATGACTGAAAGGGAAGGAAATTCAGTTAAAAGAAAAATGAAGTTCATGCTTAAGTGCATGTATGTTTTGGATATGTTCATCATTTGAGGGAAGCGGATACTTAGAAGGCATGGTGATGGATAACTGGTAGCGTAGTACAGCAGATACAAAGGAGTAAGTCTTGACCAACACTTCTGGTCTTGAAATAAATAGAAGTTTGCCCCTTCCTATCAGCAGGACTTTGCTCAGAACACTTGGGAGTATTCAGAGCTTAACTTCTCTGGCCATTTAGCTACAAAACCAGACAATCTGTACTTTGGGGAGGCAGGACCAATACCTTGGTACATAGACTATTCTCCCCAGAGATACCTTTTAGTGTAAGTCTGATTGGGTTCACTTGACATGTACAGTTGTAATGTTCAGAGTGCCGCGTGGGGCCAGGAGACAGTCCCTTCTGGAGGGGTCCTTGGGTGGCCGTGGCTGGCTGAGACCATGCAAGTGCCATGGCATCAAGGTGGGTAGCGAGGCTGCTCCTTTCCAACAGCCACTGTGACTGAGGAGAGCCAAAAGGATTCATAAATGAAAAGTGTGTTTCCTCTTGAATTTTGATCATACCTGTGAAGTCCATCCTAAGGAGGGGTGCCAGGTTCTGGGCCAGTTGCCAAAGCAATGACACCTCAGTGCATCACCGTGTAGAGCTGGAAGAAGGGAGGGCAAAAACATGCTCAGGGGTTCAGGCAGACTGATGCTATGAGAGCAAGTGCATGTTGCTGGGTGGCAGGTTAGAACAGGGATGGCCTTCAGAGAGGATCATGGGATGCTGATAACTTAAATACCTGTTCCTGCCTCTTCCTTCTATTAGTCCTATGTCTCTGCTCCCTCCTTTTACTACAAGGAAGTGGCAGATCAGGAATACTCCAGAGACTAAGTGGCTTTTGTGCCCAGGACCCCTCGCTATTCAATGTAAGCATTGCTACAGCTCTTTGAATGTGTCTTAATAGCCTGGACTTAGGTCTCTGGACACAGGTATTTGAACAACTTTTTGTGTGTCCTAAAAATGAATATAAAATAACCAGAAGTGATGGAAAATAGTCCTGAAAAACCCAAGATAAGTTTGAATGCAAGTCATTGAGCAATTACAGTATTGTAATCTAGTTTTGTAAAACTGTGGATGTTTTTTTACTTGTACTGAAATTACAAAAGCGATGCTAATTAGCGCTCTCAGAGCTCCAGGTTGTTGTTACTTTAACAGAATAGTAATGTTATGGATAGGGACCAGAAATTACGTGTATTTGTGGGGACTGAGAAGAAAATCCATACTTGTAAAGTCTCCTGGAGTACAGGGAAGTACACTGACTTCTTTAATGTCAATAAAATCTGATGTGCAGATGCTGTTACTAATTTGGTATTCTGCTTATTGAGTTTTCATCAAGGTGTAACACAAAGGAAGTTCTTTTCATCTCTGCTGTTCCTGGGCTCTACTACGAGGTTTGTGCAATGCATTTCCATGGCAATATTTTAAATTATTTTTATTTAATTGTTCTCTTGATTTTGTTGCCAACCACTGTCAAATGAAAGAGGTAGAAAATCACAGGTTTTGGAACAAGGCTGTTCATATCGATACAGATTTTCTCTATCTCATTTCCTTGACCAGATATTTTGTTCTTTTGCACGTTACTGTCCTCAGGTGTGAGAAGCTGTCATTTTAAATTTTCTACAAAGCCAAATCCTTATTCAGTATTTTAATTCAGAAAGAGTCCTGTTGACACTTAAATAATGCTTGTGCCAGAGTAAGATTCAAATGACAAGTTAATTTAAAAAATGTATTAAAAAAGATATTTAGGTGACTCAGCTTGTGATCTTGAGAACTTCCTATAAGCCAGTGAAGTACACCAGCATAACAACGCCCTCAGTGTGACAGTGTGATCTTTCACATTATCCAAAATGTTGCTTCTGCTTATGACACCCTGGTACTTTCTGCATAAAATCCTTTCTATTTTGAGGAACACAGCAGAGCTCTAGATCTCAGTGAGCAGGTGCCCACCCTGCCAGCATAGTTCCAGGCAGCTGAATATTTTATAATATAGGTGGATTATGAGGGAGAAAGCCAAACACAAGGAGGGGCTTTAGAGGAATAGCTTATCTAGGAAATTGCCATGAATGATCTAGATCTTCTGAAATCTCTTCAAAAATTCAATCAGTAGATGTCGATACCATTTTATTCACAAGGAGAATTCTCTGAAAATGCCAGAAATCCCAGCTGTCTCCAACTAGCTGCCAACATGTCCACCTTGACCCCTGACAGCTCTAACAGTGGCAATTCACAATACAACATCTGCAGCCCACTGACACTTGGAAGCGAAGTAAAGTTGCTTGTGCTGCATATCAAATTAAGGGGTATCACACAGAATGCGTAACAGTTGTTTCAGAAGGAGACTTAGAGGAATGGTTTTAAATGGGAGGAAAAATGAATAAATATCCTGCTTGGGG
>JAVJGJ010000001.1:20817977-20847280 GCA_035590215.1 Microhierax caerulescens | reverse complement strand
GGAGGAAAAATGAATAAATATCCTGCTTGGGGTGGGGGTGGGTGGGAAAAGAATGATATTAGGGTTTCCGTCCATTTTTCATACTTTTCCCAAAGATCCACTGTGCTATGACATAAGCTCTTGAGTCTGAATTGAGCATGTGCTAGTCAGGTTCTGCTCTTTACTTCAGAAAAGAAACATTTAATTAATTTGGAACTATGCACTCAGGTATATATTCCAGTTCTATTACCAGACACTTTCCTCTCCCTTTCTTCCATTAGTATGCTTTCTTTCAGAGCGGACTGTAAGCTCTTCGTGTATAGATTGCACAGTGCTTTCAAGGCCCTGGTTCTGACTGGTGCTGTTCTGAGCTAGCACAGTTCCATGTAAATTACAGCTACCAAATACCTGAACTATTTTTGCTTGCTGCAGTTTGCACATCTCAGGTCTAAAACATACAACTTTGTATGGATTTACAGGCATAATAAGCTAAACAGATTTTCACTTTCTTTAGTGAAATAGCTTTTATATCACTTGCGGCAATTACTGTGTTAAAAGTTGTAATGTTGCAACCTCAGCTTTTGTGCCAAGCAGTTTAGAGAAAATATGTATCTCTTTTTTGTTATTTTGTTTTCATTTTAGGTAGGTATATGGCAATTTTCATACCCTACATCTTAGAAATATTTGCAAGCATGAGTTACTAAATTTCACAGCACTAGAGGAGGTAAGCAAGTTTTTGTGTTTTAATGGCTAATTCTCTTGTGACTGAAGCAGCTGATGCCCATATGGATATTGTGTTTCATCTTAGCTCTATTGCCCCTGTCTCAGTGTATCATTTAGTTCCGAGTCAGTGCTGGATCGGCAGCTGTTTTTCCAGAGCCATCAGCAAATATATGAACCCCGTTAGGCCTGAGATGTTTAGAAATAGAGCTTCAGTAATCAGTCTTTAGCTTAGAATTTCTCCCATGAGTTAACAGTTTTAGCAACTTCTTTAGTACAGAAATCCTTCTAAGCAGGCCCCTAGTGCATTTATCTCAAGTGGCATATTTTCAGCTTATTAGTATTGTTCTATTGTCACTGAGTTGATTGCATAAATAGCCCATCCTAATATTGGTGCATACAACCAACTTTTTGAAAACATTGTTCTGTGGTCTTTGTTGACCACTTTCTGCTTTAAAAATGTTGTTTAAATTTTAGAAATGAATGTAAATTTCAGTCTTATTTTTATGCAAAATAAGTCAATACCACTTCAAATAGATAAATGATGAATAAAAGGTGAGGTTTAATTTTTTGAGGTCTTTAAAGTTGAGCTCCAAAGTTATTTTTCTCAGTTTTGACACAAAGGCAATTTGGAAACAAGGTTTTGTGTATTTTAGAGTTCAAGATTTTTTACTGAGAAATGAAATAAAAAATGAGGCTGGAAATGAAGGAGTTCTTAAAACATTCAGTATTTGTCACTAGGAAGTCTTTCTGTGAACTAACTTGGGTAATATGCATTAGTTTTACTTGCAGTATTTAATGGAAGGGCCCTCCATCCCTGTTGACCCTATTGTAATGTCTGGCTTTGATTAAGCAAGACTAGTCTGAAAAGGGTCTTCCTAGGTTACCTACTGCAGTACTAGCAGCTGCAACATAAAAGCCTCTCTCTTCCCCCATTCTAGAGTCTTGCAGGCTAATTTTGATCTCATTAATTGGGCATAGTCTGCCTCCTCCACTGTTACTGGATTTAACCTATAGTTATACAGCCTTTCCATCCATTTCATCATTTTCCAAAAATATTAACAATCTTTGGAAATATGTCCAACTGTTAATCCGATTATCTTTCCACACCTTACACAGCAGTTCCTGCTCTTACTGGCAAACAAAGAAACTTAACGCTTCCTTTAAAAAAAAGCCAACAATTTACTGTGGTAAGAACCATTCAGTTTGTTTGGCATTTGAATCAGTTGAATTTTATCTATTGTCTATTCTAAATGTTGGCTTACTTGCTCAATGTCTCACCGATAATCAATTTGTCACTTATTAATCTTTATAAATCAACATAGTTGGGATGTCTTTTCAGCATTGTATCTGCTAATGACCACAATCAGTTTCTAATCCAGTAGATGCTCACTGGAATTTAGAGACTGAAGGAATGTGCTGCTTTGAGGTGTTTACCTGAGTATTATCAGCTGTACAGGTGTGAAGTACTATGTTCTGCAATTAAACCAAAATTCTTTTTGCATCATTGTCTTCCTTAAAGCCCTTTATCATTCTTCTTTTGGTCTACTCTCTCTATTTAGTAATATTCATAGTACTTTGTTTAGTCTGTGTGATACTATGTAAAATTAATAGTGTAAAATTAAGTGCATTGTTTTAAATGGTATACATTTAAAGAGCACATAACGCTTTACATAAGGAGCACTTAGCTGGTGTGCTGGAAATGGTCTGATAAACTAAAATGTCAGCTTCTGGAGTGCTTGCTTTAGCTTTCTCAAATACTGTAATTCAGCTTTTCTGCTCCAGACTAGAGCTGGTCTCTGCACAGATTTTTTTTTATGAGTCAAAGAATGCACCAGTTCCTCCCAGTGTGGCAGCTGCACGTTTGGGACTTCTGTACATACAGCCAGAGGTCAGGCTGTGTCCCAGAGAGTGCAAGGCACAGCTAATCTCAGGAACCTCACACTTCAGAAGTGTGCTGCAGCTGAAGAGGAAGAATAAAAGCTCTGCTGTTGCTGTACGGCAAAGTGCTGGGTTAGGTTTGTCCCCAAGAGGAGAAGCTTCAAGACATTATGTGACTCTTCACCTCCCCAGCAGGATACTGCTGACTGACAGATCATCCACCAAGACTATATGAGGCTTAATTAGTTCTTGTTTCAACTCCAAGGAGGCATACTACCATCTATTACATGAAGACTTAGAAATCAAGAAGTGGAGTTACTAGCCTTTAGTACTAAAAATCAAAGGAGCAATTTTAAAAAGCAAAATCTTGGTATCAGCTCTTGATTTATTTCACATTTACAATCTCCTTGGCCTCATTTAATAAAAAACAAACAAACAAACAAACAAACAAACCCAACAAACAGCTGGCAGATCTAAAACCCATCAGAATGAGGACAGTGCCGAAGAACTTTATAAACCATTATCTTCTCTGACTGAAACTATTGAATTTCAATCTCCATTTGCTTGTCTCCCAGAATATATTTATTGTACCTTATTCCACCACTTATATATACATGTGCATCATGTACATATTTATCATATCATTAAAATTAACGTGACTTTACAGATCTATCAATGTTCTAGGTGCCAAAGACTCCTAATATTTCATAAATCTTATCAAAGTGTTCTCAACACCCAGTACTAAATGATCTGCTTGTTCCACATAACACGCGGTCCAAGAAACTAATGTTGCATACATAACAAAGTTCTATTGCCTTTTACTCAGGTACAAAATAAACCAGGTTTTTTTTTCTATTAAAATGGGAAACATGTTCATTTCTATTTATACCAGTCTTGCTCAGCCTCTAAAGGGCCAAAGTTGTTCCTACTTACAACACTGTAATTACAAAAAATGTCCCAACAGTCAGGAAAAGCAGATTTTAATAGCAATATTGAGCTTATCGTTATAGTCATGGCTTCTGTTCAGAGCTTTTACTTCTATTTGGGGGAGTTCGGGAGAAGGGTGAAAATCAATTTTATAAAGCTATGAAAGTTAGAAATAGAATTCTAGAAACAGTAGAACATAAAAGTGAAGAAAATCATTACCTATGTAAGAAGTACTTGTAACTGCTTGTGCAAAACTAAAAATTGTAAGTAGAGAAAACACGTTTTTACTCTTATGGAGGGGGCTTAGCTTTATAGCAAGATATTTTTGACCTGAAAAGGGTGTAACTCAGAACAGCCTACAATATAATGAAAGTGGCATTATCACAACAGAAGTGTTAGTTCATCAGAAATGTAAGACTGGAAGGATGTAGGCAGTACAGTACGTTTTAGTAAAACGTTAAGTGAGGGGCCAGTCTGATTGAAGCAAAATCTATTGCAACAGCAGAACCAGCAAGTGCACAATTTCAATACAACGTGTTTTTCAGTCCTATTTGTATGTAAGTGACTAAGTTATGGTAATTGTTTGATAACCTTACCTTTGTTCCTTTTTCTTTCTTAGTGATATTTTGGGTATTTTCTCATTTGGGGCATAGATCAGTACACATTTTCAAGTCTTTTCTGAAACATCCCTAAGGGTCATTAAAAAATGAAGACCATTTAATTGTGAGGATACAATGGAAACATACTTCTAGATAGATATGCTGATGAAGACTCTAGAGGCTATTCTGGTTTGAATTTGGAAGCAGTGACTAGAATCCTTTTTGTCTAAATGACAAAGCTGAGTGGGTAGTTTTTAAAATTTGAATAAGTCTCTGGCTTTATTTTTGTTCAGTCTTGGTAACTTATTTTATCACAGTATCTTTTCAAGCATTTAGAGGAAATATCCATCAGAAAGATACCAGGATATTTCAATTCCTTGCTTGTTTTGTACGTGGGTTCCTTTTTCCATGTACTAACCTGTTCTCCTCTCCAATTTGACAATGCACCAAACTACCTTATGGAAACTGTCCTGCATTTCTAGACCAAAGGCTCTTGCAGCAGCGAAGATCAGCTCTCATGCTTTCTAAGCATGTGTAGGGAGTCTTAATACAACCCAGACAGATTAGGTGTATGCAGCCTGTAATCCATCTGCAGACATTCAAGCATCATGCTGGAATTGCTATTTATGTAAAGCATGAGCAGTTCCAGCACAGTCCCTTCAGGTTACTGTAATTTATATTCTCCTAAGTTTGTGTACTATGCAGAGTGACATGGACCGAGTGTAGGCATACATGGCATAGAGGCAACTACCTGAGTTCAGCAGAGGATCTCTCTGCCTTGGTCTTTCATTTTGAAACCTGATAGCCTTGGGCGATATTGTGACATCTCTTTAGGATATTTTGGAATAAAGACTTCCCTTGACATCATGAAAGAGATTTTTTTCACATCAAGATGCTTTTTGGATGAGTTAATACAACACATGTATTTAACCATTCAAATTTACTTGATGGTTGGCACTAATGTTCTAATTTTTGACCTGCTTTTGTGGGTACTCTTAGTTTAGCACTCTTACTACTTTTACAATTACTATTTTTTTAATATTAACAGCAATAATATGAATGAAAATGTAATAACATTATTACTGCTTACTGTTGATAAATCCAGCACAATGGTGAATTGTACTAGTGTAAGGAGGATCAAAACTGTGTTGTTCTGATTTTAGAATGCCATGCAAAATTATAGCCCTATGCATTATGTGAATGCTTTGTTTTATCAAAAAGAATAAACTAGATCATTATCTGAGTTAAATAATTTTTCATCCATTTCTGTCCCATGGGATTTCAGTGATTTACAGCACTGAAAAGCTTTCATAGCCAGACCAGTAATAAATAAAACTGCATAGAACTAATTCTGAAGTGTAGAATATAGAAGAAGAAAGGGTAAGGTGACCTAGCAACTCTGTCATCTCTCATTTTTATGATTCCTTGGGAAAAAAAAAAAAAAGTATCTTTTGAGCTAAGTATGGTCATTGTAGCAAAATTACTATGAAAGATCCCCATGGGACACTTGCATAACTGACCATTAGAAAAAACTGGCACAGTCAGGAGAATACAGCAGATACATTTTCTGTTCTCATTATGATCTTTGTCCCAAGTGTAGGACAGGGTTATGTAATCTCAGTTAGAATCTGTCTAGCATTATAATACACTGATCAGAGACTGAGGATCTCGCCAAGACGAGAAGATGGCATTCAAATTAACTCAGTCTTGGGACAAATTGAGAATTCTGCTGAACAGAAAACAGCTGAAAGTGGGCCTGTCTACAATACTTGTAAACTTCTTATAAATGTTTCAGACTACATCAGAATCTCAGCTAGCAGTTTCATAACCGTTTTATAACAAGTATAAGATACTTTTATAAGGTAAAAGCTAGTTTGGGCTGTGGCATTTCCTCATGCCATTGTTCAAAGGTATTGTAGTGATTCTTTACTGTACTACTGCATTAGGCAGTTTCATCTCCAAAAAAAATAATGTCAGTGTAGAATTGAAGATTGTACTGATGTGTCACAAAGATAGTACAATTATTCTCAGGGGATAAAAACTTCAGTATTGGAAACCAACGTGAAGATTATGTTTATTTCCTGTGCAAACACAACTACTTTTAACTCCTCCTGTAATTCTACAGGGTGTTTGAATAGTTGTGACCACACTTATGTCAATGGGAGGAAAAATACCTGGAATTATACTACTTGTGTGTGAACTGAAAGCACATTGAAAATCAGTGGAAAGACTTCTATTAATTAGAGTAATTCTATAGCAGAAGATCCTTGGCCTGGCCTTTTGTTGCAGGCCTCAGTATTCAGATTCGCCCATCTCCCTCAGGATCCTCACCAGAATTTTTCAGCACCATGCATAACTGAATTCCTTTCCAGAAAGGCCTTTTTATGTCAAGTGTTTTTGATAGGTCATTTAAGAAATCATTTAAGCTCTGCTTGAATGATGTGAAATATGTTGAAATGTATGCCATGGGGCAGTGCAGCAAAAGGAACTGCAACGCAGGTTGCTGGAGTAGCTCCCATAGCCACCAAATCGGTTTGTGTACCATTTGGTATTATTTTTTTCTGTACCTTGTTAACAGGCAATCAATATCATTATATGGGGAGACTGGTGAAATAAAAAAAAAGATCTGCCAACTCTCCCCCACTTGGTCCCCAAAATAAGCTCTAAAATGACAAAAAAAAAAAGGCAAAATAATTTTAAAAAGCA
This sequence comes from Microhierax caerulescens, assembly GCA_035590215.1. Lineage (NCBI taxonomy): Eukaryota > Metazoa > Chordata > Aves > Falconiformes > Falconidae > Microhierax > Microhierax caerulescens. The sequence continues at coordinate 20,840,468 of JAVJGJ010000001.1, read as the reverse complement.
TTTTTTAAGATATGTACTTATCTTGTTTTCTGTCATGATGCCATAGAATTGCGTATCTTGAATTGTTAGATTTCAGTTACAATTAACCCACAACCAAGTCATTCCCATAACTGACTGCAACTGAAAGAATTTCTCATTATTTTCTTCGTTTCAGCGGACAAGGACATATGTATGCGGTATGTGACTACAGATGCAGAGCTTTTCTACAACTGTTTAAAAAGCACTGTGTCTAAATTACCAGAGTCCTGAACAAGCAGATTTCCTGTTGGTTTAAAAAATAAAATAGGCTAAAATTAGAAGAATCAGTAGGGAATGATAAATATCGATTAACCGGGATGCTGGTACAGTCAAACTCTATTGATTTTTGTTGTTAAGGACTGCATTCTATATCTATCTGTTTAACTATGACGCAGAGATCAGCATGCTACTTGCCTAGGGATGCCCTGTGCTTTCTGTCTGCTGGGGCACAGTGGGGCAATGACACCAGGGATTTCCAAAACAGAGAATTCAAGTCAGAAGTAATACAAAACCAATGTAAAACTGGCATTTGCAGACTGTTTTGGTCTGTCTTCTGTCCTGTTGAGCATTCAAAGAGCCTGGATGTTACTCTGGGTAACAGCAGGTTCTATTCAACACAAGGAAGTGACATAGTATATGAAACTTGCAGCCCAGCTGTGCTTCCTTGTGCTGTTATAATAGGAAACTGCAGACAAGCCTTTGTTTGTCCCTCTTTATCTGCAGTGTGTTCATCTTCACATCTGGAAGGTCACTAAGTTGCTGTATTCCTTCTCGTGCCTCGGCAAGGCATGCCACACTTAGCTGCAGCAACCGTAGTGCAGTCAGTGACTTGACTGAGAGTACAGATGTGGCTGAGGAAGGATTAACCAAAAGCAGTTATTAAGAGAATACTGGAGACAGAAACTTTTGTCTTCCAGGGAGTTCTTTGTGATCAAATTCCATTATCCAGTTACTTGTCCTCCTGCTCGCAATTCAGTTGCAGCTCTGTACTATAGATTAGATTCACTGACACTTCCAACTGAGTTCACGTAAAGTGCATTTGTGCACTGTTTAAAACTTAACAGGGAGCCTATAAGGTGTTCTTAACTGTCAGTAAGTATTTATGATTCAACCTTAAAGTGTTGCCATTGTCAAAGTTTTCTTTTATTTAAAAGTATAAATCTATTTATGTGCTTGGAATTATTTAAATACAGTCCTAGATTTGTATGCATCTATATCCTGTTCAAAGTGTTGGGAGTTAAAATGTTAAAGTGGAGTAGAAAAATAGAAAGGTTAAATACAGGTTTGTTTTTAAATGTTAAAATGCTGTGTTTCCAAAATATATGCTGGAGCCTCCAATTGATAAAAGTATTTGGTTTTGACTGAGAACTAATATGTTTATAAACTTCAGTGATTTGTAATTAACACTCTTGTATGTTATTGATAAACTTTACTACTTTTGCCATCTTTAACATCAATACCTACCATTCCTATTTCAGAACATACAGAGTTCATGCTGATCCTAGGTTTATTTATAGTATTAATTTTTGAAGGTTTTGTTATTGCAGTGATATATATATATATCTTTAGGCTATAGTGCAAAGAATGTTGTTTCCCTGTACAATATTTAGCCAAATGTAACATGAAAGCTAAATCATGCGTCAGCAAACCTAATATAATTTAGTATGAGGATAACTGCACTAATAACTACTTATATGGTGTAGTGATTGATGTACATATTATGAGCAAACATACATACCATGCTTTGTTTTTCAACAAGTTTAGGGGTTGCTTTTCTATTCTACTGCTAAGCTAATAAATAAAAATTTGATATTTCAATTGTGTTATTAAAACACGGTAGTATAAGAAAGTATATCAATTAATGTGGAATTCAGCTGATAAATATGATGAAATGATGAGTGGCAGTGTAGTAGAGCCCACAATAGGAGCAATATCCAATAGCAACTTTCTGGCACAGGAACAAACTTGAACATATTACTAAGGTTTCCAAGTACAATTTAGTCTGACCTTTAATTAAGCACTGATCTCTATAAGGTAACTAAATTATCTTATCCCTAGGGTGGTCACTTAAGATAGGTGGCATTGTTTGTGTAAGGTACTTGCGCTATAGAGGCTTAAGAAAAGTGTGTGAAGACTGACTCCCTTAATTTCTTCCTTTTCATCAGCTGCCAAGCCATAACTTTCCTGAAGTAGTTTGTTACTTTGTGCTGATACCCAGCGGTGCATGTGTATTTTACTTTGTCTGGAAATGTCTCATTATGCTTTTGTTGCATTGAAGTCGATTAGCACTAGTAGTAAATGATTATGTGGAACATCTTGGAAGCTGAAAGCTAGCACAGCCCTTGTATGTTCTGTGTGTCCATTTGTCATTGTCTTCCCATGTTTTATGTAATTACTTCACCCTTTTTTATGTCACTCATTTCTGAAATCACTCAGAGATTAACCCCCTCTTCCTGCATTTGTCAGTCAGTTCCACTTACTGTTTTTCTGCTGCGCACACAGAATTTTCTCCTAAGTTCCCTTAATGAATAGTCCTTTGTATATCCAGTTCATAATGTCTTGTTTCAGGACAAGCCCTCTTAGCTTGAAGACCTTAGCTTGAAGGAGTGTGTATTGTGAGCATGTGTATGTGAACAAAATCTGTAGAAATGGTGAAAGGGAGAGTTGGAAAATCATCCATGTAGTGTCAAGATAAATGGGAGTCACCAAAATGAGTCAGGATAGTAGAGGAAAAATGACTCTCAGGTAGATGTAACCTGTTGAGCTGAGCTTTGGTGCAGGTTATTTCCGCATTGGTGAAAGCTCTCTCAGCCACCGTCCTGACCATAAGGGACTCAGTGAAGGGCTCAGATGGTGGAAAGAAATGGGGTGGTGTGTTTTGTTGATCGCTGGTTGGTTGTGGGATTTTCTGTTAACTTGGAAGTGCTGACCAGGACCAGGCCAGAAAGGACGGAGCCTGTGACAGCAGCTTACTGCCCACATGGCCTGCAAGGACTACTCCACAGTGTCAGGGGGAAGAGTATGCTAAGTAGGAGGTCCCTTTTTGAATTAGCAAACCTGGATATTTTAATTTTCCTACATCTCTTCTAGGAAACTGTCTCAGTTCCAATCAACAAACACCAAATTCCTTCCATAAAATAATAATAAAAAGAGCTATCTTCTGAAATAGTGCTATGAAGCATCTGCTTTCAGTTAGGCACAAAATTTTGATTGTAAACACCCTGCTGGAGGTGAACACCAAACTCATTCATTTAATAAACTGATGCCAAAAACAATCTGAAGAGATCTGTTGGTAATTGGCTTGACAAGATTTCTCCTCCAGAATATTTGAGAACTGTTAGGGACTGTTGATTCACCTCACGGTATCAGCTGTTGAGGCCTTTGCAGCTCAGGCAGTATGCAGCGGTGTTGGCAGCTGTGGACATGTCGCTGATTCAGTGACTGAGAAGGTATGCATGTCTGATTGACACCTGCATACTGATGAGGCTTGGTTTGGCTACCTCTGGGCAGCAAAGGTAATCAGCATTCAGTGGGTTGTGCGATGCTTACAGACTTGTGCAGCCTAACTTTCCACATTCTGCATATGGAAATGATTATACTAACAAAGAATTAAAACCAACATATCACAGAAAGGCTTGCAACACCATATGTGAAAACAAGCCTTTAGCAGACTAAAGGAATGCATCTACCTTTGGGTATTCTTCTGATTGAGAAAACCAGAGCTTTTTAAATGCAGACCAATTAAGTTTTACATTGGGAGTCCAGATTTGCACAATATTTTTTTTCTGCCTTGAATTTGCAGGTGCTATAATTTATTGTGTGAAAGGGCTTTCCCAATAATACTGTTGTGCATGGGGTTTGTTCTACCCTTTTCTACAGGGTTGCACTTTTCAGCATGCATCAAAAAGGTGCATGCTTTGTGCAGTTACCTGCTTGCACTGAAACACATCAGCCCCTGCCCTGCTCCTGGCTCTCCCAACGCTTGGCATTCTGCTCTTATTTGCATTAGGATTCAAAGTATTGCTGCTTTGGATTTCATCCTTGTTTCAGCTACTTTCAGGAAGCAATAACAAAATGTCTCTTGATCAGGTGGGGTTTTTTTTAACTGGATAAAGTGAACCATCATGTTTGAAACCAACAGAAAGCCTTAGTGGTCTTTAAAACATTTATTATTATTTTTTAAATGTGCTTATACAAATTGTATGAATAATGCGCTGTAATCTGTAAGGTCAGTTAGTTGGGATGGGAATACCTGGAGAGGGGTTGCCCTGCGCCCCCCCCAAACTTGACACCCATGGTAACACACTAGAAAAGCCAAGAAGAAACATTTCTTAGCTAGTATTCAACAGCAATACCAGTACAGGTACTGCTTTATGCAGTTGTGTTTCATCACTTTATTTTCATATGAATCAGTTCAGAGTATTAACACATTAAATTGAAAAAAAAAATAGCAATTTTGAAATAGAATAGTCTTTCAAAGAGTGATGGGGATGAACAGGAGCCCTGGCTGTGGAATTCTATGGAGAAATACCTTGAAATATCCAGGATCTGGAGTTTGCAGAGAAAATACACCTTCTGAATACTGAAGGAAACTGCTTTTCAGTAGTTTTCAGGAGTTTTTTAAAGGCAGAAAAGTAATAAGAAAAAGAACCCCAACCTCTACTGATTCTCCTCTTCAAAATGTGAAAGAAGGAAAGTAAACATTCAATTAAGGGTATTCACTTCACTTTGTCACACAATCTTCATTACTAAATATCATCCCTTACGTTTTGTGCAATTAGCCAGCTCAGTTTCCTCAAATAAATGCAATGTTGAGAACAACATGCTCATTAGAGACAGTATTTCCTGGTTAAGGAAGTAGTTTTGGGGCTTTTTTTTGCAGCAGCAATGTATTTTTTAGTATCACTGATAGCATTTAACATTTTAAAAGGCAGTTGAGATTTTAGCTGGTAGGTTATGTTCAGTGAAAAATATTGGAAAATATTTGTGAACTCAGAGTTGTGCTGCTCTGTGTGAAATGAAGATGGGTCTGTTCACTGGTGGCACAGGAGATGGTTTGTGTTGGCAGAAAGTAGCTGGCATTGTGGTGAGTGTAGTGCTGTTGGAGTCTTGGAGCCTTTACTGCTTTGTATCTCTCATTGTGCAGTGTGATAGCCTATTTCATTCAAAGTAACAGGGATAAAAAAATGTTTGTTTTGCTTTACATTGGCATTGGCTTATCTAGCAAAGCCAATGGTGATTTGATTTGAGCTTGATTGCATAGCACGTTCATTTTTCGTGGAATAGTCCCTTGCTGGAATGATTTCTGGTGACACATTGCAAGCTACAGAAAATATAAGTTTCAGTGCCATTTTCTCAGCAAGACTTACTCACAGTAGCAGAATACTTGTGCACATAGTTCTTCCAGACACATCTTCTTCTGTAAAACTGAATGTTGGGTTGTATTTATAGAACTGCTCTTAAGCTAGAAAATTACAATCCTCTACTTTTCAAATGTGTGTGGGTAGCAGGCTGCAGAATCCAAACAGAAGCTTCATTTCTGTACATAGAAAATCAATGACATGTTGAAATTTACAGCATGCCTGTCCCCAGGGTTTCAAATTCTGACAAATAAGCACCCTGAGCTTCTGAACTTATCAAGTCTCACTTCAAATTATTTTGAAAGACAGTTTCAAATTTTACTTTTTAGTTCCCAAAGGATGATAGCAGTTTCAGACTTTCTCAGAGATACGAGCAAGGACTTGAAGGTACTGACTACAGCAGTTGGATTGCTAGCAGAAACAGAGCGATGAGGAAATAATTATACTGTAGTTGGTTATTTGGCCTTATGTTTCTTGAAACAGACTGGGGAAAAGAAGAAAAATGATTCTAACAACTGGATGAAGAACTTCTCCAGGAAAAAGGAAGTTGAGGGGAGGGAGATAGGCAAACTTTTAAACAAACTGTATTTGATGGGTATTATCATCACTGTAACAGTGAGTCACATCAGACTATTGCCAAGTACCTAAGAAGAAATAAATCCAACAGAGATCTACTGATTTCTGTGTCCTAGGTGTGGTCTCAAGTAACTTCTCAGCAGCTTCAGCAGAGACTTCTGCTTGTTTGTATGTATTACTAAGAACAGCAGAATAGGAAAAGTTTCCACAGTCATCAGTGAGGAAGGGCAAAGAAAAGCCTTTTCCCTGCAAGTAATAATGGTCTTTTTGGGTGTGTTGCACTTCTAAAGTCTGAAAGCTGAAAGAATTTTAACAGGATTGTTAAACAAACGAAAATATTTTCGCTCAGCTTGCTCTTCTACCATTACAGATCTATTGCATTCTTGATCCTCGCTTGTCAGCAAAAATACAATGGTAATGTTAGCAATGACACTCAGAAGAGAGAGAGTATTTTTCTGAGAAACATGGTCCCTTGCATCATGTTTGATGGTTGCTTTATTTATAAGTGATCTTCACTTGTAACTGTAGTTTTTTGAAGTAAACTAATTTCCAAACTGTCAGGTTCCTTCTGTCAGCTCTGCTTAACTGATATGCTAATATACTGAATGTCAGCACACTTTAAAATTACCTTTGGAGTTTGTAACGTCAGAGCCTAAAAGTCACCAGTTTCCTGGATGCATGGAGGAGAGGGCAAGACTGGCTGTACGGGGAGGTAGTGGATTTTGAATTTGACCAGTACCTAGCCAGTGCCTTCAGAAGGTGATATGATGCAGTGTCTAGATTTTTTGCATTACAGAAATGTTAATTTGAAGTTTGAATTAGGCCTGAAAAACTTAAAATGGAGTAAAATCAGATGGATAACTTGGTTGATCATTATGGGTCATACAGTCATTATTAAAGTTGACACAATCCTCATAAAATTGTTTGAGAAATGTCATCTGAATATAGTTGTTGAAAAATACAGAGATTTAGTGTTGTAAGTTACTCTTCTAAATCATAATAACAATTTCCTCAGAATCGAGGGCAATACGTTGGGTGTAGTCACACTGTAGAGAGGAGACAATTAGTTCTTTGTGGTTTATATAATGTGTATGCCTATGCAACACAAAATTACATTAACTTTCCAGACTTACACATTGCATTGTGAATAGTTGTCTGATTATCTTTCCTCTATCACTCCTAGGTTTATTCCCAAATTACTGATTTCCAAATCTTCCCCTCTATTGAATATCCTTATTTCAGATTTTCTCCAGCTATTAGCTTGCATTTTTTCCAGGCTGAATTTTATTTTCCTGAGAGAACTCTTGCCTATGGTTTTTTGCTACCCAAATAATGTTTGTTTTAATCCACATTCGTATTTCAGTGTCACTGAAACTTAATATTGTGAGCAGATCCATTGAAACAGTATTGCTTCTTATTTCCAGCTACCTAGTGACCAAAATTAATCATGATTAGATATGTTGGCAAATACCATGTTCTATCTTCTTCCCCACCTGATACTCATCCACAGTCTTCATTTATGTCTTTCAACTTGCTTTTAATTCAAACCTGTGCTAACAATTTTTTTATAATTAAAATTCCTTACTTTGAATATATGAAAGCTTTCCCTCCATCATCCAGTTCTGATTTTATGTCAAAGCAAACCATGAAATCTCAAAGTGGTATAAATGCTAAGGCAAAAAATCTCCATTATACAGCCTCTTTTCAAAAGCTTTTTATAACGTAAAAATAACATTTGACTGCCCAAGTGTAGGCATGTATTATATCTATATCTGAGCTTGTCATCTACATTCTCTTTGTAGTAAATTAAGAAAACCAAGCATTTTTAGCCTGTAGTTAATAACATCCTAAAGAGAGGTCTCAGTCTATGAAGCAGAATCACACTCAAGAAATTCCAGTGTCTCTCCATGTCTCTCCACTAATTGAACAGAGCTCAAATATAGACAGCTAGTATTAAGTGAGGTGAACTCTGTCTTTAATACCACAGGTGTGTATTTCTTTATTCCATTAGGTTTCTAAGCTCTTGCATTAACCATTTTACATATGAATCTAAGGCTTTATGATCCCTTATTGTAAAATTTTAACAGATAGTTAATTGTCCTTTGATTTGAAGCACTCTGGTATAAGAAAGTGGTTGTATTAAATACAGTTTTCCCCACACTAAGTCACCTTCAGGGTTTTTTTGAGGCTCCTAGAATGCTGGAAAAAAACTTGTAACAGAAAGTATTTTTTATAGTATTCCTGATTTCTACTGCATCAGTAAGAAGGACCTTTGTCCAGCAGGTTTGTTGTCTGTGCTTTCAACCTGCTGCAACAACTCCCAACCCTTTGCTTATGCATTCAGAGTGTGAAAGCTCTCTTAAGACTGGAAAGGTTGGTAAAAGCATAGAACTACCACTGTGGAAATTATCACCCCACAAGTATCATAGAAGTTTGTATTGGTTCAACAGTACCCAAGGTCGATTCTTCATTTTTTTATACCAGAAAAATAACTTTCTTGTCTCCTTAACTTAGATTTGTAGGAAATTTGTCACTAGTCTCCTATAAAATCTATTAACACTGAAATAGAGACATAGGTTTTCCTATGCTATGTCATTGATAAAGTTTACCAGAAACAATCACAAGTATTGCAACTCCATTTTCACATTAAAATCTTAATTTTAATCTACCAAAGTTCATATACACAACAGGTGTTTTCAGTGGCAGCAGCTTCTGGACTTCATGTGAATAATTTAGGGTCAAGTCCTGCTGCTTTTCATTAAGGCTTGTTAGCAAGTTGTTCCACTGGGGGGAAAAAAAGGAGGAAGTAACATGATTTTTAAAAGTGCTCTCTTCACCTGAATGTGCTTGACTCTATTTCTTACACCAGATGGAATAAACAACTGATCAGTGTGGTGTTTTTCCTAACAGCATAGCCTCAACAATTCAGCAAGCCTTTTTGCAGAGACTTACTGCCTTCATCAATTAGCTCCTGGACAAAATGTGGAGAAATCTATAAAAGCATTTTAGGGCATTCAGTTCACACAGAGGATACCTAACATAAATTAGGGCAGAATAACAAATTCAGGTTCCACCACTGGGATAAGTATCCTGATAGCTCTGCCTATGAACTGCATGTATCAATTTTTTTTTTTAATTTTCCTATTTTAGATTTTTCTGTTCCCTCCTTTGTGATTGTTTTAATGAACTGGTAATTTCAATGTCTTTTGGTTACACGTTCTGACTGGGTTGTGTGCTGAGTTGATATCGCATACGCTTGGAAGTAGTGTAGTTTCAGCCTAATGCGGGTGAAAAATAGAGCCAAAATTTGAGGGGCAGGGTGAGGTGGTGTTGTATAGATTATTTTCTCTGTGGAATGTAATGCTTGTTTTTCAGCTATACATATATCTTATGAGAATTAATTTCTGCTCTTTATGGAGAATATTAGGTTTGGTTTGTTTGTGTGTGATAGGTTGACCCTGGCTGGGCACCAGGTGCCCACCAAAGCTGCTCTGTCGCTGCCCTTCTCGGCTGGGCAGGGGAGAGAAAATGTAATGGTAGGCCCATGGGTTGAGATAAGGATGGGGGGAGATCACTCACCGATTACTGTCACAGGCAAAACAGACTGAACTTGGAGAAACTGGTTTAATTTATTACCAGTAAAATCAGAGTAGGGTAATGGGAAATAAAACAAAATCTTAAAACACTTTCCCCCCACCACTCCCTTCTTCCTGGACTTAACTTTCTTCCTGATGTCTCTCCCTCCTCTTCTCCAGCGGTGCAGGGGGATGGGAATGGAGGTTGTGGTCAGCTCATTACATGTTATCTCTGCTGCTCCTTCCTCCTCAGGGGGAGGCTCCTCACACTCTGCTCCTGCTCCAACGTGGGGTCCTCTTCACAGAGAGACAGTCCTCTGTAAACTTCTCCAGTGTGAGTCCTTCCCACAGGCTGCCGTTCTTCATGAACTGCTCCAGCATGGGTCCCTCCCACGGGGACACAAACCCTGCCAGCAAACCTGCCCCAGCCTGGGCTCCTCTCTCCACAAGGCCCTGCCAGGAGCTGCCTCAGTGCGGGCTGCCCCCGGTGGGTCACAGCCTCCTTTGGGCATCCACCTGCTCTGGCAGGGGCCCTCCCTGGGCTACAGGTGGAGATCTGCTCCCCCGTGGGCTCCATGGGCTGGGGGGGACAGCCTGCCTCACCATGGGCTTCACTATGGGCTGTAGGAGAATCTCTGCTCTGGCATCTGCAGCACCTCCTCCCCCTCTTTCTGCACTGACCTTGGGGTCTGCAGGGCTGATTCTCTCACATAGTCTCACTCATCTCTCTGGCTGCTGTTTTTCTTGTGCAGGTGTTTTTTTTAACTTTTCTTCAAAACGTTATCCCAGAGGCACTACCACCATTGCTGATGAGCTCAGCCTTGGCCATTGGTGTGCCCGTCTTGGAGCCAGTTGGCATTGCCTCTATCAGACATGGGGAAACTTCTAGTAGCTTCTTGCAGAAGCCACCCCTGTAGCCCCCCTGGTACCAAAACCTTGCCATGCAAACCCAATACATTGGTATTACATGGAAAGCTGGAATAAAGAATCTGTTATTAATGTTAAAACCTTATTTCTTTGGCTCACTCACAGTGTTTAGAGGTGTTGGTGTATAAAGGGAAGCTTTCAGTGGTACTGAACCTTTCTACATCTCTTTATTACCCTTGTCGCAGCCTTTGGAGAACAGCAGGGACCAGGCTCAAATGGCTTATGCTGTGCTGCCTGTACTCCTCCGTGTGACAGACAGACTGTTGCAATCTGCTGTATTAGTATCAGGGTTTGGTCAGCTCTCTGAGAGGTCCCTGGCCTGTTTTGCAACATGTACGTTCAGCAAATTAGAATCTTGTCCTAGAGGATTACTGCATCTAAATACCACTTATGCATATCTAACTGCAAATAGAAAATAGGATTACACCTTTCCATTTATTTAGAATTTCTATCCTTGTATTTTATGTGCAACGATTAAAAAAAACCCAAACCTAGACAAAAAGAGTTGAATACTTAGTCATTTTAGCTTCCCTTTCATTGATTTGCAGACAGATGGTAGATAGACAAAAAGAATTAAAGAAGCCTGTGGCCAATAAAGAGGGCTATATCAGAGAATTGTAAGTATATAAAAAACAATTGAGAGAAGCAGACAAATGACTCTGGAAAAGAACCTGGAATTTTCACTGTTCATTTGTCCAAAACTGGTGAGGTTCTTCAGGCAGTGTTGGAATATGTTCTGGCTCAGGATGGATTGGGGAGCTCCAGTGATGTCACTGGAATTTTCCTGATTAACACTATCTGAGCCCGTGACTTTGAATTCATCAGAGGGTTAAGATCCAGATTGCAATGAAAATAGACCTGTGTAGCTTTAAGGCTACAAAAAGTCTTCTGTAACTGTCTTGCCACATTGCATCCAGCTGTTGGTTCCAAGGCAGGATAGTAGGTCAGAGCTGCAGGGAGTTATTCGATCAGCTTCTCCACAGAGGAGGTCCTGGAAATGGAGGGAGATCAATGTGGGGCTCAGGCAGCCACACAGGATAGCAGAAAACAAGGTGTAGCAATGTTGGACTGCTTTTGTATCTGTGAAAGATTATAAAAAGCTTTGCATTGAGACTGTCTATTTGTAACTACTCTGAGAAACATGGGATATGTTGTTCACTATGCTTTCTCATTTTTAACAGTATTATTTTAGCTGGTGTTCTTTCTATACATTCTTGGGGAGTAGTTTTGGAACCTAGTCTGTTAGAAACCAGTAAAAGTTGTGGGGTTTGTTTTTTGGGTTTTTTTTTTTTCTGTTTGGGATTTGTTGGTTTTTGTCTTTTAAATTTCTATCCTAATATTTACCGGAGTCATTACACTGGCCTTAAGTCTATTGAATGCCATTTATTTGAAGAAAACCCTGTGCTGAAAAAGTGCAAGAAGCATTTATTGTTTCCTTTTCCTCATTCAAGATGGACATCCTTCTCTTCTGATTACATGGTAAAGGGGTAGTGTGGCACGTGCAGTTGCTAGGTGGAGAATATATTCTGTGGCTAAAATGCAAAACTTAAAAGCCAAGGCCAAATGATTAATGCCTGGCTCAGCTGTAGAATGATCCAAACAAGACAGCAAATCTCTGCTTGCCTCCAAGTATGAATTGACTATATCTCTGAGCCCTTTTATACCTCACTTTTGCTAAAGGGAGTGTTCCCAGCACTGCATTCTTTCTGTCTCCACACACACACACTTCCCCCTCAATTACTATCGCATTGTTCTGGGCATTTCCATTACGTGAGCTTTGCAACTTAGTGCACCGCTTTGTGAGCCTGCTCAACTCGCTGAGCTAGCAGGAAGCTAAAATAAGGGGTGGGGTGGGATAGAATTTTCCTGGGACTTTTTCCTGCAGGCTTAGCAAATTGCACCAAGGGGAAAGGGGTAGGCTGTAAGGAGCAGGAGTGTGGGGTCAAGCAGAAAAAAAAGGAGAGCAGAACGGCAGAAGAGGCAGGGGAGTGGAAGTACTTTCTTGGTGGAAGCTTAAGTGTAGTGTCAGACAATATTTGTACCTTCTGCAGCCCTGTTTGTCACTGGGGACTGTATATAACTTGCAGGGTTAGTGTCTCAGTGAATGAGTTCCTCTAAGTCAGCGTAGGTTTCAATGGAATAAAATGACTTAAAACCACTCATACATATATTTAAAATAAATTACCCTTACAGAATTGCTGACCTGAACCATTTCAAGCCAGGTTTTCATCTAATATAAACCACTGTTTTGTACTTTTAAGACCAGAGGACACCGTGTGTTTCCTCATATTTAAATGCTACTTATGTTTACTACAGCATCAACAGTGTTCCTTTACTTCTCATAAAGGCATAGCAGTAAGTAAGCTTCAGGTAAAAGGAAAATACCGTAGCTGTATAGAAATCAGAACTTCACCAGCATCATCTGCAGAAGAGTTCTTTTTTGACAGCCTTTTCGGGACTGTTTGATTATTGAGCAGTGCGTGTAGTTGTTGACAAAAACTGTTCTTGTGCAAAGGGCTATAACTTCTTTGAGGAATAAAAGAGGTACCACTTCCTGTCATAGTATATGACCTAGAGTTTCTTACACCTGTAGAAGTACGAATTTATGAAGGTAAATCCTCAGCCAGTGTAAATGTACATGGCTCCAGTGAGCTCAGGAAAAGCTGACGTATTTTATCCTTGAGTGAAACTAGGCGTTGTGGCTGAGCCAATTGTATTGTTCACAACTTCTGAATCAAGCATTTCTGCTCCCAGTCCACAGGCCTGCTCCCTTCCTTGTGCTGCCTTTGGCGGCTGTTGCATGCTGCTGAGCCCCTTCAGCTGGCAAGAACTAACTCACTAACTACCCAGCTGTAGACTGTAACTTCACCCTGGCCTGGAAGTGTCTCTTCTATAACTGAGTTCATGGTGTTAGGGTGAAAGAGTTTGCTCGACTGAGGAAAAAAAAAAAACCAACAAATTGCATGTATCTTGAAAAAAACAGCCCAAACCAAAGCGTTGCTTGCAGTCTAAAGTCAGCCCAATGCACAGTCAGAGATGTGGAGCCGGTACAGAAGTGTCAGACAATAGCGGTCTGGTTTAGTTCAGTAACATTAGGTCAGAATCACTTTAAAGACACAGTTGCTTTTATATGGTATTAGACATTTGGGTATTTAGTTTCCTAAATGATTTCTGGTAATGATGAGTTCAGGGAAGAAAAAAATCTAATTTCATTTGTAAGTATTCTTGCAGAGACAGTTTCTTTAATATCAAAGGTCTGTGTGACAACATGAAGATTTCTGATAAGAAGATCTAAACTTAAACTAGTTCCCTCAATGTCTTTGTCTTATGTAGTAAGGATTAAAGAAGATGTTTCCATTTATGAATTGTAGAACTCCATAATGAGAGCTAATGATATAGTCAACAGAATGTAATATTGTTCCTGCTACATTGTGCTGTACGATCAGGTTTGAAATTTGGACAGATCCATTTGATTCAAGCTTATTTTGTTCTCTAAATAAAGCTTCTTACACACTGAAGTGGAAACTGAGAGCTGGGATCTGTTGAGTATTTCCTAATTGTTTAAAATCATTACCTGAATCAGTTATTGTTACTATATTAATCAGGCTGGAATAAAAAAATAAAATAAATAAATAAATAAATAAAAGCAGCCCACCTCAACCCCAGTGGAAATTAGAAGAATTTGACCCCATGTAAAACTTAAAATTCCCTAAAATTACAGGACATCTGGATGTGTTGCTGTAACTGTGATACAATGAGTCTTTCACTACATATAATCCAACCATACAGAATGTGTCTGGCTTTGCCTTAAATTTTGGAAAAAAAAAATAATCACAATTTAAAAGTTTCCTTCAATAAAAGGAGTTAGTGAGTAGCTGCTGCTGGCATCAGTTCTGCACTAGACTTGGGGCGCTTTCTGCTTGACTGCTAAGCCTTCTAGAGACTTGTCTAGAAACGGTTTACTTTTTTAACTATGGGACTTATGTAAAGTAACTAATTATTTAGTGGAACCAAAAAAGTATTTCTGGGTTAATAACTAGACAATGGTAATGTATGCTGTCTGCTCTCTTTTTAGGGCCTGAGAAAGCAAATCAGAAGGTCAGCTGCTATGGGCAGTAGAGTTGGAATGCATGACACTTCAAGGGTGGTCATTCAGGATAGTAGTACAAATATTTGCTTAATCCATTTATTTAAAACGGTACTGTAATTCTCTGATGTCCCTATCACAAACGTGGGAACTACAGGTGGTGATAGACAATAATGAATGCAATTCTTTTGGATAACCTGTGCATCCTTGAGAGCGTGAATCTTGCACTGTGTGGGGCTTTTTCACCTACTGATAATCAAACTTCCAAAAAATCAATACGTACTTAGTGGAGAAAGAATTTTGGTTTTGCAGCAAAGTACAGCAGGCTGTATTTCTGCCTTTAAAGAAGGTATCAGAAGAGGCAGTGTAGTCTCTGTCAGTTCACTAATATTCTTTCTAGCAGTTGTAACCATTATGTTGGTGACAGTCATTCTGTGGCAAGAAGATTTGATAATGATTTTATTTACCTCTTAGGCTTGCTTGAATAACAGTAACTCTTGTCTACAAAAGATCCTGTTCTGTGTGCTGTCTGTACGTGCACATATGTGCACGTAACTCAGGTGATTTGAAGCTGCACATATTCAGATTCTGAGTGCATTAATTTACATCTGACATGTGAAAGTGTGAAGTAGGTATCATCTTTTTCTGACAAAACCTCAGTTCATCCCAATTTGGTACTCTGCTTCATAAAAATGCAACTACTGTTCAGCATATCACAAAATACATTTTCTTAGACTCCACAGCAGATAATCAGAGAAATGAAGCTCACACAGTTCAGTAGGCTCTGCCATATGTGTGAGAAGGTTAATTCACAGGGGCTTTAGTTTTAAAGTGTTAGCTGCTAGAATGAGCCTCCAGGCCTTTGAGTAAGAGTTTGATCTAATGATTAGGTGATCCCAGTTTGAGAAGCTTTTCTCCATCGTGTTGCAGACTTCTTCACTTTCTGCTGAAACCCTCTGTTACTTGAGATGGGCCTGATCACTACAGTTCAGGCACCCTGCCTGCTCTGAGGACTAACATGCAGAGGTAGGAGTTGGGCTGGAAGCATATCCTCCTTCCTGCTCTTGGCAGTTAGCTCTGATGGCAGCCCTTGTTTGCTGGTGGAGAACTTTTTGCTGCCTGTTGACATGAAAGAATTCAGGCAGAACTCACTGAAAATAGTACTACATCAGATTTATCAGCAAGAGTTCCCTCTGTCAGCAAATATCCAGAGTGCTTTTCCAGCATCATGGTTTTTCGGCTCCCAGCAACCTTGGAAGTGCCAGTTGCTTCAAAATCGTTTCCAATCTTGAGCACAAGGTTTTAGCTTTTGTTATGTGCCTTAGCAGCAGCCTACTCAAAAACCTTTGCAGAAAAATCTAACCCTCTTCTACAATAATGCTTGTAATTTGCTGCCAACTCACTGGACTATCAAGGCTCCGAGGGAGAATGGCTGAGTTTTTTTTACACTGTTAATTATGCAAATTAGGATCCACAAAACTTTCTTTGGACTCCACTCATTCATAAAAGGCCCAAGTTTCCACATTTATTTTAACTGTTAAAAAGCCACTATAAACATCAGGGGCTTTCAGCATCACTTTCATGGCCTGCCGGCTGGCCTCAACAAAATTAGTAGAATGACAGTGGAAAAACAGTTCATCTCTTGTAGTTGGAGTCATGCTGCCACTAACCAGCCTCATCCCTGGAGAGCAGCTATTACAGCAGTTCTAGAAATGCAAACAAAACCATGTGCTGGTATGAGTAACTGGAATTATTAAGCTGGTTCTGTTCTGCCAAAGATTTTCAGTGTTTGGTCTCAGGAACCCTAGAGAGACGTAGTAACTTCGGTAAACTGTATGGTTCATGGTCCCTGGTGCTTATTGTCCCTGGTTCAGGAAACTGCCATGAGAAGTGACCTGGTGTCTCTAGGCTATGCACAGCTCTACGCCTCCATTGGAAAAAGAGCAGGGAGGAAGCACTGAAAGAAACTGGAAAAGTTTGAGAATTACTGCAAAAAGCACCTCTAACACTTTTCATTTCTCCACCGCTTTTGGAGGTTCTTATTTACACGTACAACTGCAGTGTTCCTCCCTTGCTGTTGTTTTGTAAAATTGGCCTTTGAAAAGTGTGTTTTCTGCTTGAAGCTCTCAACACAGCAGAATGTGGCAGTGAGTTGGAAATGGGGATTCTGCAAGAAGAATTGTGATGAGTTGGCACCAGCAATATTTTCCGTGTTAATTCAGCAAAATAATTAAGTGGAGAAATCAGTCATTAATGAGCCCCATTAAAAATGTCAGGTTAGTACTGGACAAATACATTTTAACACTCTTGCTTATCTTTTTTTATTGTTTCAATAATCTGTATAATTTTCTATTAGACCGGAAATAAATGTGGAGTTTAATGGTGTAGGCAGTCTTGATTTCATGACAGTATAAGCCGCTGTTTTTATTACATTTAATGACTTTATAAATTGATTAAATTGTTCAGTAGATTTCAGCTTGGTATATAAAGTAGCCTATTCTAATCTGAGATTTAATTGAATGTATATCAGTTGTCCTTCATATCTTTCATACAAGAACTTAATGTTATTTGGTACTTTTTTTTTTCCAAGTAAAATGAGCATAATTAAGAACTTCTTAATTAGCTGAAGCATATTTTTGGTTTCCTTTTGCTTTAATTCCTCACAGGATTGTCTTTATTATCTGTCAAGGGAATTGCCCCCAAACCATTATCATTTATCATATTGGAAGACCCACTTTAATTGTACAAACTCTTAAGGTAGAGATAGACAAGAAAAATGTCTGCTCAGTTAATACAGTGCTATATGTAAAAACCCTGGCTTGTCTAGTAACTACAGAAGGTATTGTGAGCCAACAGTGGTTTCATTTATGGGTAGTGTAAGACATAGGTATTAGCAGATGTCCAAAAATGAAAGAGTAATAAATGAAAATTGCTTAAAACTAGAAGTGTTCTTCAAACAGAGTTCTACTTTGATGCAATGTTCAAATTGCTTTCTTCAATGAAAATTCCTAAAAAACATTTTTGTAGGCATAAGCAGAAGGTATCCAGGCTGCAGCAAAGGATATCCAGAGCCTATCTGCTAAGAATGGCTGTTGTCAGAGGAGTGGGTTACCTTTAAGAAAATCCATCATTTGTGTTATGTACTACTGCTATAGTACGTTCATCTTTAAAATTCACATTGCTGTCTTTGCTGAACCAAAATAATGGTTTTTTCCCATACTTTTTTCGTAGTCAAAGGCAATTTGTATGTTCTTAGTCCGTCATCTTAGAATCACAGAACAGTTTGGGTTGGAAACGACCTTACAGATCCTCTAGTTCCACACCCCTGCCACGGACACCTTCCAATATACCAGGTTGCTCTAAGCCCCGTCCAGCCTGGCCCTGAACACTGCCAGGGACAGGGGCATCCACAGCTGCTCTGGGCAGCCTGCTGCAGTGCCTCACCACCCTCACAATAAAGAATTTGTTCCATTTAGGCATAGGCTTGCTGGCCATGGCTCATGCAGGTACAGATCTTCAGATCCAAAAAACCTGCTCTGTAGCTGGTTCTGTTATCTGAGACCCTTGATAATGTCTGCTGTGATTCACATATCCTCACTACAAAATTAATTCAAAGTTATGCATTTGCTGCCTTTAACCCGCCAGCTGCCTCTGAACATCCATCTCCCTCCAGCAGTTGGCAGTGCTTTCAGCCAAACCCATCTGGCTCAGCTCAAGGGTAGCATCCTGGCCAGAGCTCGAATCTCGGCTTTTACCTGGGTCACTCCTGTCCTTCTCCGTCACAGGAATCCTGGTCTGGGGACTCACTGGAAGGTTCACTGTGGGGGTCTCCTTTAACCACCTTGACACGGCACAGTGAAGGAGGATGAAGGTGTAGCTCAGCACCCAGAGCCTCACAGTGTTCTAAAAAGTCCATTGTCTCTAAGCAGCATGGTTTGCCCGCTTCCACACCAAGCCAAGCGAGGTGTCGGAGGAGCTTGCAAGCAAAGGCCTGGAAGTCTAGTGGCTGTGTTATAAAAACTTTCCTTCAGGGGAGACTGTGTCGTTTGAAACAGGTGCAATATTAACATTTTGCAACTGGATGTAATAGTCTCAGGGAACAGCACCATCAGCATTTGAACAAATAAATCTGTTTCTGTCATAGCTTTGAGCTCTAATTTGAACTGATTTTTCAAGTGGCTATAGTGGCCAGCTTGTATTTTTAATGGTCTTAAAAATGGTAACACCTACATGCTAGAGAAGTATCTAAAGAATTAGGCAGACTTAGATGACAGAAATCCAAATGTTTTCAGTTTTTTTCAGTTTAAAGTTGTTCATTGGGGTGGTATTTGAATGTTTTTTACATAGGGAATGGTTTTCTGAAAACGTGAAAATTTTATGTAGGTGAAAATGACTAGCATGAAATTTTGTATACATAATCTGAAGTAAAGAAAAATACATCCATCTCCCCTTGGATTATACGAAACATCGTTAATTATTTCAATTAACTAGTTAGTTAAACAATTGAGAGATGCTGTAGAAATGCGGATTGTTATTGCCAGTTGTTTTGGTACACAAGTAGCAATGAGTATTCCCTATATTCAAGACTAATTACTTCAAAATGTATATTTAATTAAAAAAAAAAATAATCTGCAGTTTGTCACTATAGATTCTTTTCACTGCTAATATTTAACAAATAGCTCAAATTTAACTTCAGCAAAATACTGAGGTGCTGAAAATTTCATTGCAAGTAACTTAGCAATACAGTTGCAGTTCTCCTGAAGGAGTTGCAGAAATTTAGAACAGCGCTTCTCCAAAGTTCTGATCATGAAAGAATGAACAGGTTTCCAGCAAGGAGCTGGAAAGTTTCTTGCAAGCAACCTTGCAAGAGAGCTCCTCCATTAAAAAAGCAGCCTAAGTTTGCTGAGTAGGTGAGTTAAGAGGCATTACCTTGCCAACGGTTTTTCAGTTTATATAAGTTAAGCAAGAAGTAAATGAACTCTGCATTTACTGAGCTGATTTATTTCTTTTCTTTGGCTCCTTAAGGCTGTAACTTGCAAAGTTTAGCTCACTAAATTGAGATGTATGAAAACATTGGCTGGAAATGGTGCTCGCTGGAGTATATGTCATGTTTTTAGAGAGTAGGCTTTTGCTCCTACTAAACACAATGGGGATTGTGCAGGTTTAGGCCAAAAATACTATTCTACACTTTAGGGTTTGTGATATTTTCATCTCACTTGTGTATTTTTAGTCACTGGTTGGCCAATGTTACAGTTCATCTAAATGACATCTAACATTCCATCTCCTTCCAGGGCAGTAATATAAGCTAAAACAAAAACCCCAAAGCAAACCTATTACGTGTGTGGCTATTGTTGCTTATTGGAAATGGATGAAATACACAAAAAGGAAGCTGTAGACCAAGAAACATTGTTTAATAGCTGAATGGGGATGCAAAGAAGCACAGGTGTCTGAAGATTAATTTCCTCCAATAGAAGGAAATAAAAAAGGAAAAATATTAGTGAAGGATACCCAACCTTATCTTCAATACAAAATTAGATCAAATATAAGAACTCTTTTTAGGCTGTTTGGAGTGGTATTTCACTTGGAGAAAGCTTGAATGGGGAGAAAGAAACTGTTAAAACCTAAATTCATGATTCAATTTCCGTGATTATACTAAAGCGAATGAAATTGTCAAATGTAATTACATTTATATTTTGGACACAAGAATGATTTTGCATGAAAAGATCATTGTAATGTCTTTTCTTTATGTATAATTACTACAATTAGAAGAACTAGGAGGCAGAGGTACAAGGAGTTTAAGAGATTAAGATAGCAGAGAAAAATAAAAGATGAGATATATGAGAGACTCATGGAAAAAATACACTCGTCTCAGAGTAATGGTTTTGGATATTGTGAAGATTAGAGACTTTCTCACGTGGCTGTAAGGGAAGGTGTGTATCTGTGACACCATTTCAGGAAAGCATAATTCATCATCCCTAAAGGTTTGCTGTCCTTTGAAGTACTGCTAAAATATTTTTGAGGGTAAATTTTCAAATGGTGATACTGACCTTAGAATATGTTTCAAGGAGCTTTGTGGCCTCTAACACACTCTTATCCTTCCATGAAACTGAGAAGAAGCTAGAGTAAAGGAATAAAGGATGAATAGGTAATTGAAGATAAATTCCTTGCCTCAAGATAGATTGTTCTGACAGAATCCTGCACTTTACTGTGAACTCTAGCTTTTCCTTCTGCCCCTCAAAAATCTCATTTACTGTTAAAGCTACCTAATTGGGCTAGTATGAGAACAGTTGCTTATTCAGGCCAGCCACTTTTTCATATTTAAATCTTTTTTTTCTTTGTGTTCTACCTTATCATTGCTTTTTATGCGTGATTGTATATAGATTACAGTAATTATAGAGAAATATTGAACCAGATCTCCCACAGGCTGGAGATATGAGGTCTTGAAAACATCTACTTCTGATGTGTTTCTCAGCAGGATCCATTTCATTATTACGAAATTATCGCAAGAAACCAGAGCTTTTTGCCTATCACTCCAGACAGTAATATGTGATGAACGCTCTGATAAAAGAATGGTAGAGAGCTAGGTCTGGTAAAGTGAAATCTGCAGCTGTGAAAAACAAAAGTTGTGGCACAATAAATAGGATAATAGGATAATATCTCTGAGCTTTCAGTATCTTCGCTTGGAAGAATAACTTGCTCTGTGACAAATATAGGACAAAGTGAAGAATCAAATTAAATCCAAGAACATCAGAGTGTTTGGGGTGCCAAAAGGTGCACAGGGAGATAATTCATTTTTGTATTGCTTGATTTGAAATATACTTCATCTTCATATCAGAAGCTTTGCTTTATGTAATGAAAAATCACACCATTTTCAAAGCAGACAAAATAGGAAGGAGACGCAGGTGCTGTTTAGTCTGAGGTATAAAAGATATGGAAGGGACATTTAGACTGATGGAAAAGAAAAACAAGTTTTATCCAAGATTTTTTTTTTCTTTATCTAGTATTCAGACTTCCAGTCACACATGAAGTGTTCATTTTGTTTTCTTCATTAAAAACAAAAAGACAGACAGACGTGTAGTGGTAGAATAAAGTAAGTGATATAGATGAGAATTTGTGGTCATGCATTTCTTGTGCATTATCATTGTATATAAGCTCAGATGGAGATGAATTAAACTATACTTGCATCTATTTTTGGTTTCTTGCCACTTCATATTTCTGTAGAGGAAGCACAAGGCAGAAAGCTGCTGGATTGAACTGCAAGCACAGCTTACTACATTTTTTTCCAATTTATTTTTTCAACAAAACTATATTAGTGATGATAACTAATAAAACACCAAAGGCAATGTTGGTACTAACTACATTTTCGTTGAAAACTGTAGGTGGGATTTCTTTTGTTTGGTTGGTTGATTTCTCATGTTCTAATAGCACTGTTTCAGAAGAGATTTTTCTTCAAAATGCATGCTTCGTGTTTGCCTTTAATCTAATGTAAGTAGTGTTCTTTCATTTGCTCTTTATCCAGGTAACAGACTATTCAATAGTTTAGTGTTTACTAGTTGCTTTTTTCCTCTATAAAAAGGTGGAAATCATGTGGAGGCAGGATCTGATTCCAAATAACTGTCTTTAGTTTTGGAACAACAAAAAGCAGATTTTTGAAAGAGCAAGGGAACTTTCCATCTAGCAGTATTCTTAGCTGTTTTATCAATAAACATTTACTTTTGCTCCAGTCCTCTGAACAATTTGATTATAATTTGACTTTTAAGAGCTTGGCAGTCCTTTAGTCTTCAGTAAGACTACATCTTTTTCTCATCACCAAGATGCTCACACCTGTTTATTTGCTGTTTGAAGGTTTAATATGTAAAAGGCAAGAATAAGGAGTAGGAATTGTTATTGGTATCCAATAGTTTCTATGCTTCCATGAGGAAAAAAGGGTATTGTAATTAAATGCTCA
>JAVJGJ010000001.1:20796056-20813853 GCA_035590215.1 Microhierax caerulescens | reverse complement strand
ACCAATCTTACAGTGGGAAGCTTTATTGATTAAGCAGAGACAGGGCACATTGTAATAATTTTTACAACACTCTGCTGCCTAAGGTTCTAAAATCCATTAAATGAGGATTATAAACTTTGTTTTAAACTGGATCCTAAATTGTTTCTTGATGTACAGTCAACAGCAACTTTGTGAGATCAGTCACAATTACTAAGACATATTAAAATCAACTTGTTCAATTTTAATTGCTCATTCACCTTACCCTCTGTGAGGCAGCTGTTCATAAAGCTAAATTTCTTTTCTCCCAGACAGGAGTTTCATTTTACTTTGTGGTAGACCTCTGCCTTGTACGCTAACCAGCATTTTGCTTTCCGTTCTCCCTCCTTCCTCCTGGCCCATGTTTCTCATTTCTCTTCAGATAATTTTCTCCCTTTTTTTGTACTATCCTCATTAGTAGAAGCTGCAGCCTTGCCAATCAGTCAACTTTAATAAAGTAGGTGGATCGTTTGAATTATTAGTTAATATAAAGTTACAGACCTGGAGCTCTTTTTTGTTAACCTGTGCTACACGAGTGATTATGCTTATGGACTCCTAATCAGATTGTAAAAACTGCTGGCTGCATTGCTGTGTGTATTGTGAACAGGTACATTTATTTTAAACTTCTGTTATGTTTTCTGTTTAGCTGCATGCATTTTAGTGTCCTGGGCTCTGGTTTTCCTTAGGGGAATTCTATAAAGCTATTTAGTAATCTAATCCCTGCTTTTGCATCTTTCTGTCGTACTGTGTTTTG
This sequence comes from Microhierax caerulescens, assembly GCA_035590215.1. Classification (NCBI taxonomy): domain Eukaryota; kingdom Metazoa; phylum Chordata; class Aves; order Falconiformes; family Falconidae; genus Microhierax; species Microhierax caerulescens. The sequence continues at coordinate 20,813,084 of JAVJGJ010000001.1, read as the reverse complement.
ACAGTGAAAGATCCCTGTTCAGTTTGTCTCAATTTATTTCCTTCCTCCAGTATCTGAAGTTAGTCATAGACTTTAGTATCAGAAAAGGAGTAACACACCTGAATATTAATTGTACACATAATGTGTTAATATTACTGTTGCCCTGATCTTAATTTAGTAGAATGGTCTTAAAAATACCTACTGGCTGTCCAACGTGGACACAAGATGCTGCTCTATTTTGAAGAGTATTGGGTGCTTTCAAATTTCCATTTGATTTTCAGGATTTTCTCTGTCCTTCAGGAGGCAGTTGAAGCACCTTTTTCTGGTCAATACTTCTAGCTGATAGTAAATGCAGAAAAATAAGAAAAATACCTTTCATTTATTGAAAGGTAGCACATTTTCAAAAGAGAACAGGTGGATGCAAGAGATAGGTGAGCAAAACCAGAATACTGAATCTTTTCTGAAGAACAGAAATGGTTCCAGCACACCAGTTTTACAACTACTGCATCTGTATAAGGCATTACAGTAATGGCATATTAAGGTAATTAAGCGGAAGAGATTAGGGTGATTTGGACATATTATCTCTGATTCTTGATGCAAAGGGAATCGGTGGTATGGGAGAAAATATGCACATTTCCTTAAAAATTTAACACAATACACAGTTGAAGAAGTAGAATAAGTATTTCTTCTACAGTAGAAGAAGAAAATAAAACCTAAGTGGTATATAAAAAAATGTAAAATTATCGAGCACAATTACAGGAGTAAACAGGACCAAGTAATTCTGTATTTATATTTTACTAAAACTCTTATCTTAATGATAGCCTTAGATTTAGGGCACTCTGCGGATTTTCCCATACTTTCACTTCTATCAAATTACGAAGTTTTTTTTTTTATATGGATGATTCCCTTAATTCCATGAATTGATTTTGGATGTGACTTTTCTTTTTCTGCTTCATTTCTCATTTTTCATCTATATTCTGTGTTACTTCTGCAGATTTTAAAATGCAAGCTGCCATCTTCCAGCAGGTGAGGAGGGGAGAGGGCTCACATACACTGCTGTCTTGCTGTGGTCGTAGAAAGCTTGGTAAACCAGGGAGCTCTTTAGAACTTGCTTTTTTTTTTTATTATTTTTTTTTTTTTCTTGGCTACATATAATAATTTGCACTGACCTGGGATTTTGGGGGTTCTCTAAGCCAGTAAGAAATGTTGGAAGTAAGAGAAGCGTTCTATAAATACAGCTATATTGCAGATCTCTAGAGAGCATCTGGAGGCCACAGTCCACTGAGCTTCAGCTACTTTTATGTAACCCATGCTTTGCAGCTGGCTTGCCTTTTCCTTAAGCTTCTTCCTCTATAAAGGTTTGTATGAGAGCACACAAAGCCCAGAGTCCTGTCCTGTGGCCTGTCTGTTCTTGAAAAGATCGGAAAAGCCACACTTGACGGTTGTATGTTTCTGTGCTGAATTTTCTAGAGATAGCACGTCACTTAGCAATACTACGTATGCCTTTATCCTCTCCTCATTCGACATGCCTGCTCAACACTTTCTTCGACTACATGTATCTTCAAATACAAAGGGAATTTGCAAAACTCAGCTAGAGTTTCAAGGAGAATGCACCATTTGTAGAGATTGTTCTCTGAGGGTTTGCTGCTTTTGGGATGTGCTCCCTTGTTGATCTTAAATAACTTGAATTTGTTAATTTGGTTTTTTTTTTGGAATAAATAAAGAGCTACTTTGGCGTGGCTTTGCTTTTCATTATCTGGAAGGGCAAAATTTTAAGCTAGAAGTTTATGGAGGTGAGCTTACTGTCTAAATAAAGCACAAATTCTCTTATTCTAAAAAGGCCTAGATTCATTTAGGTAGATCTTTCTACAGAACTGCCAGATAGAAAACAAATACATGATTTAACTGTTTTCCTCTGACTGGGCCAAATTCAGGAAAAGACGTTTTGCTGTAAGAAGGTGACGATATATGCTTCTGTGTGCGTATCATCTGGGAGAGTTATGAATAATGGGCCACCTGAATTGGAAGGGGCCCATGGCTCACGTATATCAACCAACTACCATGGTGATGGACATCATATCAAAATCTCACTAAAATATAACTCTAGGATATTCTCCCTAGTTTTTATTGTAAGTCATGGAGTCATAGAATAGAATCACAGAATCATTGTGGTTGGAGAAAACCTTTTAAGATCATTGAGTCCATCACTGAACCATGTCCCTAAGTGCTACATCTACATGTCTTTTAAATACCTCCAGGGGTGGTGAGTCCACCACCTCCCTGGGCAGCCTGTTCCAGTGCTTGACCACCTTTTTGGTGAAGAAATTGTTTTTAATACCTCATCTAAATCTCCCCTGGTGCAACTCAAGGCCATTTCCTCTTGTCCTATTGCTTGTTACCTGGGAAAAGAGACTGACAGTCAATGTTGCTACAGCCTCCTATCAGGCAGTTGTAGAGAGCAGTAAGGTCTCTCCTGAGCCTTCTTTTCTCCAGGCTGAACAACCTAAGTTCCCAGGCAAACACTCCGAGAAATGAAACTCCTCTAGGCAATGTTAAATGTAACACAGCTTTGACTTGCAGGAATTCATCTTCAGAATGGAAAAATTGTTTGTCTTTATGTCCAATTAATTCTTGGCTTTCATTTGAAACTGCCAGCAAGTTTGCCAACCCAGTTTTGATGGGTTTTATTTATGTGATACAAATCCTTGTCGGCTGAGAATTAGTCTCATATATATTGGAAAGTGATTTTTTATTCACCAGCAACCTGCATCAAAATGTACACAAGAGACCTGAAAATGAAAGAATCTGTTTCACCTCATGAGCCACAGAGCCAATCACTCTCTCTGAACAGCTTTGACTCTGCATGCCCCATACAGGCAACAGATAAACCAATGAAACACTGATTATTAACAGAAAACAAAATAGATAAATCATCATCTTCCTGCCTAGAACTCCTGTTAGAAAATAAGTTTCCTGAATTCCTCGGACTTACTTTATATGAGGTAAAATTTTCATTTTCTGTACTTGCAAAATCTCTCAATTTATTCTGAAAATGAGAAACAGTAATGACTGTAATGTTTTTGATCAAACACTTCAGACATATTGCAGAGTGTCTGAGAGTTATTGCAAGTTTCATTTGCAAATTCTACTTGGATTCATTCCAACATTTGGAATAGGCCTGCGGTTTTTTACTGTTATCAGTTTTAATGTTACGCTCCAATAGAGATTTCCCACTCATAATCTTTCTCTTGCCACAGAGGAAGACAGCAACACTGTCATTGCCACTCTCAGTATGTGGACATCAATCTTAGCTAGATTATTTTGCCCTTGTCTGAAACTCATGCTTGGTTCCCAACTGTCCGATGACTTAGTCAGGCATGTAATAACCAGGGTTCTCCTGGGCTGGAACCTCCTGGCTCAGCTGATGCTTTGGCAAGTTGTTGATCTTCCACAGCGGCCTCAGGGATTTGCTTGCACAAAGTGCCCAAGAAAGGTTATGTAAGTCTATCAAGAATAAAAAGTGACTCAAGCAGTTACCTTCTCTTAGAGATATTATTTAAAAAGTACATATATTTTGTGACCTGCACTCTTCAAATTCAGCTACATTCTTGTAATATTCTCTTCAAGCTAAAACATAGAATTTTGTGCATTCTGACTCAGTATGTGTGCACATTACACAGCACATCTGACTTGAATGTGGCACATCACACCCTGATGTGATACACCAGTGTCCACCAGGAGAAACGTGAGTGTTAACACTGTGGAATAAATCAGGACCAAATCCATGTAAATCCATAGAAGTCAGTATTGTTAAGAATGAAAGTTTGTCATGTTTAAGGATCTATTTGAGTCAAAAACTCATTTCATGTTTTTTTTTATCAATAAAACAGCCTCCATTAACAGCTTGTCTGCTTATTCAATTGCTTCCAAATCACATTTTACCAAAAAAGCTGTAGAGTAGAAAGTGTACATCAAAAAAGTGTGAACTGCAGAAAAAAATTGTTGACTTCATACTCTTTCTTGAACTCAATCTGTATTTCTGTATTCTCTTGTTATTTATTATGCTTAAGAGAGTCTGGAAGAATGAGAAATGTAATTTAGTATATAGCAAATTTAAAATTTATGTGCATAATTCTAGATGTTGTGAGCTTTTGAAGAATGGAGATGGATAAGCACAGCTAGCTGACCTTTTTTACAAATACACAAGTGTCTGAATTGTGTGTAATCATACAATATAATACATTATGTTCCCACAACACATAAAATACTGTAGAATGATAAAATCATTTGTAGTTTGAGTTCAAACTAAAATGAATGATTGTAGAATGAAAATAAAATTCTAAATCAAAGCTTTTAAAAATCTTTGATTGATAGAAACAAAGGAAAAATAAAAGGTAAGCAATGGAAATGACAAAATGCAGATTTTTTTAAGGTTCTAAATCAGTAACTTAAGATGCTACCAATAGTAAATATGAAGTCTGTCCAGATGATAACAGAGCTGAATTTCCAAGAATCACTTACTCAGAAAAGGATCTGTGAGTTAGAGCATTACAAAGATTGAAGGCAGGCTATTATCAAGAAAGCAGTTGTTGTATTGGGATTTATATGGTAGGCAGTACTCCTCATAAAAGGCGTGGGGTAATCCCTTTGCTCTACTCAGTGCAGGATCTCATCTGGAGCACCTCTGCAAAGTCAGGACACTGCACTGCAAGAAAAAGATCTGTGCAAACCAAAGAAAATCCATGGGAGATCAAAAAGTATATTCAGAGAGCTCCAAAATAAGACCTCTAAGGAAAGTGTTTTGGAGCTACTTCGCATAAACATCATAAAAGATAAAGCAGTGATTCATTAAAGATGGCTTCAACATGGCAAAGCAGAAATAATTGTCCATGTTCATGGATAGGATAGAAAAAGAACCAATAAACTTAAAATGCATTGAAATTTTTCTTAAACATCAGGAAAAACTTTCTGATAGTAAGGTTAATCAAACACTGAAACAGGGGTAGGTTTAAACAAAAGCAGAATAAGCAATTGTATAAGCAGTGGTAAAATCATAGAAACAGCAGACCTTTTCCTTCAGTCAGCTGCTTTTTGGTATCCAGCCCAGGCAAACTCTAAAGCCAGAATAACAGGGGCTCGTAACTGAGGGATGCACACCTGACCATTCTTCATGACTTTCTGTCTTCCACACCTGGCTTTTAGAGGTGGGTTTGCTGAGCAGGAGACTGCCCAGGCAGTGGAAAGGGTGGTGGGGAGGACCTGGAGCTTTTCCTCTAGCTCCCTGCTCTTGGCTTGCAGCACCTCGGTCAGGCATGCAGCGATGGCCTCTGAGCTGTCATAGATCTGAACACCATGGCCCCAAGGAGAAGAGCATACCAAGTTTGGGAGGATTTTTTGTCAAATTCAGAAAAGTCTCAGCAGAATTAAAGGTTGCTGAAAATAGAGAGCATTAGCAAGTCCTAATAAAAACTGATAAATGCAGGAGTGTGGGGAGCCTCCATCACTGGAGTTCATTAAGAATGGGTTTGACGGTCATTCTAGATCTGTCACTGATTATGTCCTGGGGCAGAGATATGGCAAACTTGGACTCTTAGTGTCCCTTCTGTTACTCCTTTGTCATCTGCTTCTGTAGTGAGAACCCTTTTAGAAAGGGTCTGATTCCAAATACAGCTTCTATTGGGGATTTTTTGTGGGTGAGATGGCAGTACAAAAAACCTCTAGAGAAGAAAAGTGATTAGCTACTTCAAAATATTTTTAAGCTATTCAATACCCATCTCAGTATGTTCCTGTAAGGAGTTTTACAAAGATGATTTTTTAAAAATATTTTTATAAACTCTCTGCTAGAGTATTTCTAGGTTAAATACATAGGTGGAGCATTTGAGGAGTGTGATTATAGAGTTCCCAAGACCGTCCCTCCACCCTCAGGTTACCTTGAAAATGAATTGTCTTATCACTGCATTGATCTCCCACAGGTTTCCTAAAGGATGGGACACTTTCCCCCCCACCCAGGTTTTCATGACCACATCATGTGTTGGCATAATCCCAGTGCAGCTAATAGAATCACACAACTGGAGAATTTGTGGTTAACCAGATAGTGCTGACTATGTAAGATACTGGGTTGATCACCGAGATGTTCCCAAGTAGTTGATACTAGGCTGATAAGATTTGTTTTACACAGATAGCTATATGGGTAGTTAGTGAAGAACTGAAACAGATGATTACTGAAAATAACTGATTTTCAAACTACAGTTCTTTCTTAATTAAAATTATCCTGAGGCACTCTAAAGCTGTCACTTAAAGTTGTAATAGATTTCCAAGCGAGTCCTCACTTGCAGTGATTTTTAGATACAGTAACCACTTTGAGTCATGCTAGCAGTAAAAAAACCCTTATTATTCTAAACTATTTAACTTTATGCTTTTTTTTTTTTTTTTTTTTAATTAGATTAAAATTGAGTTTGGTTTGGTTTTCAAATGTATTCCAACCAGGAATTTGAAGGCCATCTTTAATACTGGGGAAATAATGGATAAAAATCCCCACTGTGGTATAATCAGCTGGAACTTCACCATTTGTTTTGGTCACAACAAAACTTACCCAGTGCCCTAAAACAGATTTCACTGGAGAACAACAGAAACAGTATCAACCCTGGCAATATGAAATACCTCACTTTCCTGAGCTTACTGTGGGCTGCTAGTCTGGTCACTAAAGTTCCGGAGTGTTTTGTACAGACCTGCTTTGTCTGCAGAGATGAGAGAAGCCAGTATTTCAAAATGAAGGATTTTAATGCTTACGGCATGGGGATTATTTCTTAAAACAAAGCTGTTACATAGCAGCAACATGCAATAATACACGTGTGCTAGGAAAATAAGGGGGCAATTTCACCTAGGCTCTCTTGCCCCCTGTAGCCCTTCTGCTTTTGATCCATGTAGAATTATTCAAGCCCAGATTTAAGACTCAACTTCTGTTCACTTAGTCTGCTCAGCAGCCTCTCCTTTTTCCAACCTTGCCTCTGATTTGGTGCAAAGTTTTATATAGGCATCTTTTTGTGAAATGTAGTTTGTGAAGGGTTGTGGTTATTTGACATGAGAAATTGCAAGAGAAAATGTGCTACACTTAGGGTAAAGCTTCATGAAGTAATATACAGTATTAGTCATTGTCCATTTAAATAAAGGTAGATTTCTTTGCTGCCATTTATTTTATTTCCAATTCAGGTTTGTCTGACTCAGTTCATAGAATCATAGAAGCACAGAACGGTTTGGGTTGGAAGGGACCTTAAAGATCCTCTAGTTCCAGCCCCCTTGCCACAGACAGGGACCCTTCCCACCAGCCCAGGCTGCTCCCAGCCCGGTCCAGCCTCGCCACCCTCATAGTGAAGAGTTTCTCACAATAAAGAAATTCTTCAATGATAAAAATAAGATTTGTTTGTGACAGAAATAAGTTCCTGTCCAAGAAGTTTCCCACCCCAGCCCTTGCTTGTGGGCTCTATGAACAGAGTAACTTCAGTATCATTGTGTCTACTCAGTGATTTGACTTTGCCGGAAAATATTGATCTGTAGCGTGATCTGTCCAAGGGCAACAGCATCATTAATTGCTAAGTGATCTGCAAAACAATTAAGAGACCTCCTGGCTGTTGTACAAAGAGATGAATGGAGCTGTCTACCTAATCAGATACAGTTGTATCTTACTATGGACCCAATTGTGTTGTTCAGAAACGTCTTCTGCATCTGTCACTATCTCACTTCTCACTTCTCACAATAACATATGCCATGCTCTGCACTGCGGGGCTCCTGTTCAAAAGCCTTTAAAGAGAATTTTCAGTGGCAGGGAGTGTGCAGAGTTTTTAAGGAAATTTTTATCCCATATCTACATTCTCAGATTTGCTTTTTGAGAAACAAGTAGGATTAAACTAATGTTTATAAGCATACAAGAAGCTGAAATCCATATTTGCATTAATGACACTAAGGCAGGACAAATATATTAAAAGTTAACTCAGAGCCTGGATGCAGTTGATTTAGCACTTAGGGGAATGAATAGGACTGCTGATTTTCTAGGCTGTGTTGTTCAGCACCTAGTGCAGTGGGAGTCTGGCCCTGAATTGGGTCTCTGAGGACTAAATGGTAAATGGTAAGACTATGCATTTATCAGTGTCATATTTCTGTATGAAGGAAACCTGTTAGGAAGGAAATATACAATTAGTATCAGTCCCCTAAAAGTTAGAAGGCACAAATGTTGCATAAGTATCCTCTGCTTAAAGTGCTTGTATTGAGCTACAGGTGATTATTGGAAAAAACAGAGGAGTCATGGTAAAACATACTCTGCAGACAAGTAACAGGGAATTAAATCTGTGATGTGGTGGGGTAACTCTGGTAAGACGTGTTCCTATGAATGTACTTATGTTTTTCTCACTACTCCTGTTGTATGTTTGTAGAGTCTTTGAAGGATTTAGTCTGCTGTTTGGGGGAGGATAAGTAAACTTAATTTTCTTAAAGAAAAATTGTATTTTTAATATTGTCTTACAGTGTTTAAAAAGTAAATGTAAGCACGGTATGCCACACATTAATGCTGTTTGTGTGTGACAGTTTTATGCCTCTCAACAATTCACTATTGAAGATTAGCTGCTAACATTTGACTTTCTTCATATACTTTTTTTACCTATGTCATTGTTTAAAAGCTCTTTCTTTTTTAACCTGGCAATGAGATTTATTAGCAAAATTCCAGTGGCAGTCACTGTCATTCCAGCTATAATTGGAGTTGCTTTTGGTTTAAATGATAATCTGATTTTAAGAAATTTTCTTCTATACAGTATTGTTTTAGCAAAAAAACAGTAAGAAATATACCCAGTGGGTAACTTTCAGTATTCTTATTGCTATTTCTGGCCTGTATTTGGTCAATAGAGTTCTACAGAAAAGCAAAGATGTTACTGCTTTTAGTACAGGCCTTGCTACATAGAGTACAAGGGCCAGAAGATGAGCACAAGTGGGAAAGCTCATATTTGAGAACAGATGTGTGTAGGCTGCTTCTTTATATGTGATTTAAAGCCTGCTTCTTTTAAGCAGTGGTTAATCTTTCTAAATTAGCAACAGATCCACTGACCATCCTTCCAATCCCCCAGAAGGAAAAGGGATGAGGGAGTCCCTGCAGTGAGTGATGGAGTGCAATCCCCATTATCCTGTGCCTCTGGGGAGGGCACTGTGAAAGAGCCAAGAGGATTTATCTGGTAGATAGAAGGGTTGGAGAGAGAAAGTGATCCTTTTAAAACAACCAGAAAAGCAACCTGCTTTTTGTTCCTTTTAGAAGAAGTTTCTAAAATAAATAAACTTCTCTATGAAAGCAGCTGTGTGGTTCCCATTCTCATTTTGTCTTTTAAGCATGAGTATTCACACATGGGTACAAGTGATACTACTTTTACAGAAATGATCCCAATTTCAGTAGAACGGTTTTGTAATGCTTTCATTGACACCACATGGGAGGTTAGGTGGTGTGACAGAATAATAAACTGGCTTTCCACCTCTGCAGACAGGTGTTCAGATACACTGTAGATCACATGTAAAAGCGAGTCTGGCAGTCCTGTCCCTAGCGTTCTGTTTTATAGCCCAAAAAGGGGAGGAAGAACATGAAAAATACTTAATTCTTGGCAAGGTCCCAATTTAATTTTTGTGCATATATTATGCTGCCCTCCATTCAAATATAAACAAACACAAATCATAATGCAGGTCACAAGAAGGTAACAGAACGTCTGAAGTAAGAGCTGAAACAGTGGCAATTGAATTTTCTAACAGCACTGCAAAGGGTAGGTGTTTATAGCAGAGGAGATTTGGTCTTTATTCATATGCGATTTTCGTTTCCACAGTTACTGGGATGGTTTGGATGGTGAAGACTCCCACAACTCAGCTATGCTTTTCCTAGCACTGTTTTTGTGTTGCTGGCAGTTGGAGTTTGGAGCTGCCACAGTGCTATTTCACTTGCATAAGCAAAAAGCTTTCTTGGGAAAGTGTCATTGTACTGACTTAGTTATACATAACACAAGAATTTTTCTGGAGTGTAAGGTATACGAATGGAGTATTTGGGCCTGTAAGTATTTCATGCAATGAAAATAATTTTCTCTTTTTCCTGAATAAAATTCTTTTTTTCCCCCTGAAAAATCCACAAATGTTTATAGCCAGTATTTTATAGTCAGAATATTATAGCCAAGGCAGGCCATTATAGTGCTGCATAGGGATTCTCTGTAGGTCAGGATCTGTATTCAACCTCTACCTCATAACATGCTATATAATCTCTCTCCCATCTTTCTACCAAAAACATCATGGCTGTCTGCCCCAGCAGTCCAGATCAATGTTTGCTCTTGAGATCACAACCCAGAAATGCAAGAGGATTTCTGTAATGTTTTACATTATCACATTTTAGTTTAAAAAAATATTCCTTTCACGAAAACCAGCATAGTACATGTTTTCAGTAACCTATTTTCCATGCAAGAGCCCATGTGCTCTTGCCAGGGCACATTCTTCCCAGCAAAAAAGGTTTGAAAGTCACAACCTTTGAGCTTTTCATCTGGACTTTGTAGCAGCTTGCCTAATGCAGGCACAGTCAGAAAGGGCTAGGTTCTGCCACCCTTGTTGATGCTCAGTAGTCTGCCTGTTTAAGTAAGCCTCTGGTACTCAGCTGAGCTGTCTGGACATTACAGTGATGGTTATTCAGAAGCTGGGAAATTAAAACTTGGTAGTGTTACATGCATTCTTGTGCAGAAACTGAACATTAAGAGGAACCTCTGAAGCAGTCTGTGGCTGTTTAGAGTTGTGTGCAGCAACATTTAGTAAAGAAGATTGATTGTACTGTGTGATACTAGCCAACAAAGCTGAAAAAAAAAACTGGATTAAAAGCAGATTTACTTAATTCACGTATTTTGCATCTGTGGGTAGATGTGGCAGTGGAAGAAGCGTAGAGGATGAGGAGAAGAGTTCCAACTTTCAACAAGGCTTTTGGTTTTAAATGTACATGCCAGGCTAAAATACAGAAGTCAGAAAATGCACATAGTTGTAACTTGTTTTCAGGATGACTTCTTTTAATTCAGCTGCACATTGTTTGGGGTAGAACCTGACTCGTTTGACACAGAAAAAGTCGTTCCTTTCCATTGCTTTACTGTGTTTACCAGCTCCGTGCTCCAAATAAATCCTTTGATCAGACAGTGTCATCCTACTCTTCATTTCCATTTGCTAAACTGAATTAATAGCAGCTAAAAGTACATATTTTTCTCAAAGAAAACATTAACTCTTCAGTGCTGTCATCTCAAATATTTGCCTAATCAGCCAAGCAGTTCCCTGTGCTTTTTTCAGTATTTCCCAGCTGTTCCATGTCTACCAGCTGCTAAAACAATGAGCGTTCATCATGAGGATGTCTGTAATTCAGTCATACATTATCAGCAAAATATCAATATATTAGCTTTGAAAAGTGCTGGTGATTTAGAGAGAATACTAAAATCATGTTCCAGGTAAAATAATGTTGGCTATCTCAACGTTTATTCATTTTTGTGTTAAATGCTGCAGCACCTTCGTTTGGACTCCTGAAGATTTTCTGGTTTGCCTTACCAGAGGGGAACACTTGTCCAAGATAAAATTGTCATTCAGATTCTGAAGATTGTTGTGGAGTCTGTGCTGTGCCGGGGCATGGGCTGCCATTGCCTTTTAGTGCACTTTGACCAGGACAGTCCTTGAAAAGTATAGGACTTCGCAGGAGTACTCACTTGCTTCTGGTAGGAGAAATGATCACAGAATACTAAGAGGTGCTTTCCCCATGGTTGTTACTGTTGCCCGGTGGACAGTATATATATGTTGCCAGCGTGTGCATTTTTTTAAAACAGAAAACTTGTGGATTATAAAAAACAAACCAAGAAAATCCCTCTGCTTGTGTTTTTTCTCTGCAGTGTTGCTTTTTTGTTTGTTTTGTTTTGGAGTTGCATGGCAATATATTATTTAACGACTGTGTATTTTCCTGTGGAAGGGTTACAATACAAGCATGGAAAAAAAGGATTAAAGGAAATGGAATCATGTGAATTTTAAGAAAGAAAGAAAGAAATGTTTGCCAGTGTAACTTTTACATCTCTCTTACACAGACACTTTTTGTTAAGGATTTGAAAAATATATACTGTAAAAAAAGTTTTTCCTCAAAATTTAGATATTTCTAAGTTTCAACCACACTCTCATACATGTTAGGCTTCTGTGTAAGGTTTATAGTGCAGCACTCGGCTTCTGTATTATAAATCAAATTTTAAAATTAGATTTAGTATAAAAAATATTCTTTTTAATTAAAACTATTGAAATACCCATTTCTGTAATGCCACCTAAATTATTTATGATTTGTACTTCTGATTGCAAACAAAAGACAACTGCAGTGAATAACAAAAAAGCGTAATGATAGGCAGGTTTAGCTTTTCATTGTCCTGTCCTTTTCATGAATTTCCTCAGGAAGAGTATCTGCTGCTTGAGAGTGCTTATAATCACTCATCTGAGGAAGATTCATAGTAACATTTGTAGTCTTTAGAACAAAATGTCTGTATTATACAGAAGTTTACCTGAGTCAGATAGCTAAAAGTCAGTCAAGTACATCAAACCAATTCTTTTCTTTCCCCACACTCACCTATCTACTTTATCCAAGAAGCCTACCATAAATTTGAGAGTTGATTTTAAAATTCTTTTACTTCTCAGAGCTGTTCTTGTGAAGAAAATTTCTCTGAAAACTTGAAGTGTTCAGCCATTGCAAACACACACTGGAAACAACTAGCCAGAGCAGTGACGTATCATTGATATTGGATACTGCCACCTTCAATTTTTCTTGTAAGCATATTTAATCTGCTAATATAAATATAGAAAGAAAAGACGGTATATTCTAGCATCTGTTCTCATTGCAACATCAAGCTGTATGTAGGCAGAAATGGTGCTGTTTCCAAGGCACAGTGTAGCTGTTGTTATTGCAGAGGAACTGAGGACTGAATTGTGAGAACTTCAGGTCATGTATGGAAATGGAAGTTCTTCTGCCATTTTGTCCTGGTTTCAGCTGGGACAGAGTTAGTTTTCTTCTTAGTAGCTGGTGCAGGGCTGTGTTTTGGATTTGGTGTGACACCAGTGTTGATAGGACAACTGGTGGTTGTTGCTGGGTAATATTTATATTAAAACAAGGAGTTTTCAGTTTCTTGGGCCCTGCCAGCGAGAGGGCTGGAGGGGCATGCGACATTGGGAGGGGACACAGCCAGGACAGCTGACCCAAGCTAGCCAAAGGGGTATTCCATACTGTATGGAGTCATGCTCAGTATATAAACTGGGGCAAGAAGAAAGAAGGGGGGGACATCCGGCATTATGGCGTTTGTCTTCCCAAGTAACCATTACGTGTGATGGAGCCCTGTTCTCCTGGGGACGGCCGAACACCTGCCTGCCCATGGGAAGTGGTGAATGAATTCCTTGCTTTGCTTTGCTTGTGTGCGCGGCTTTTGCTTTCCCTATTAAATTGTTCTTATCTCAACCCTTGAGTTTTACATTCCTTTCTGATTCTCTTCCCATCCTTCTGGGGGGCAGTGGGTGGGTGAATGGGCGGCTGTGTGGTGCTTGGCTGACAACTGGGGTTAAACCACAACACCACTTTAAGACAATATGCCTCCATTTCAAAAAAGGGGAGCCATGAGCTCTTTCTCCCCCTGGCTTATTCCAATCTCTGTGCTTGTTCTAGGGAGACATTTCTGGCTCATGCTAGAATAATAAATACATATCAGGGGTGACTGAGTAACAAAGCTTCATCCAACACTGCTCTTCATGCAGGTCCCATGCACATGGTTCCCCCAAGGCTCTCCTAGAACAACCTACTCCTTTGGAGATTTCCTTGTTCATATCCATACAAAATGCGAGGGTCTGTCTTCTGACAGTTGCTTGTTAATCTCCATACTGATTTTGCCAAGTTATTTTGATTTGTGTTCATAACATCAAAGTCTCCGAATCTTGAGAACTAATGTAAAAATTACACAGCTGTCTTCTACTAACAATTTTACCAACTCATTTTGACTGAAAGATTTACCCAGGGTATTCCAAAGAACTATTGGGAAACAAGATTTCAGTGAAACTAAACCAGAACTTCTTGAAACTACTTAGAAAAGGCTCAAATCTGAAAGGTACACCTGAAAAAATAGTGAATTCCTTAGGGAAACTAAATCAGAGCATTATCATCACCTGCAGATCCATATTTAGCATTCATGTTTTGTACTGGATGAACACAAAACTTGTGAAAGAACCAAACATCCTTCCAAATACTGTACTGTACTCTGCTGTCTCAGTACTGACATAATTTCCAATGATAATAAACATAGTTCCAACTTACAATAAGCCATAATTTATAAAATAATTACGCATTACAATAAGACAGAAAGAAAATTATTTTTCCCCCGTTAATGGCCACATCTTAACAGATAGGTTAAAAAACATAGGCACCAGAATTTATTCTATTTCTAATGCAAACTGCTCAGTCATAGGAGATACTGCTTGTATTTCCAACAAATGAGAAAAGGATAGAATTCTGGTAATTTATAAAAAATACCCACATTTTCATAAGATGGAGCCTACGCAATAAAACCAAAAGTGCTATGCTACAATTGACTACATACATGCATGTGCTGTCATGCATGGAAGGTGCTAGTTTGTTTTTCACACACTGGGAATGCAGAGAAGGGTTTAATATCTCTGTGACAATGCCAATTGTGATGAGTCTTAGCACTTCACCTGCCCTGCAGGGTGGGAAACTTTGCCAAGAAATATATATTATTGAATGAAGTTTATTCTCTAGGGCCCAAATTTATCTACTAGACAGGTAATAGCAGAGGGTGGTATAACCTGAGCATGTAATTCTGCGTCTGAGTGAAGATGAAAGTCAGACATTCTTTGGATATACACTAGAAATAAACAAAAGCAAACATATTTTACTGTGGTAGGCTCAATGTCATACTTGGCAACATTTTTACTCTTGACAGCAGTGAAGGCCAAGGTAAGGGGGGCTGAATGTTATCAATGCCTGCATAAAGCTGGCAGGAAGGGCTACCTAGGTTACTTAATGATGTGTGCTTTGCAGTTAATGAGTCATTCCTCAGTTTTGTCTATTTAATAGAGGAATGAGAAGTTGCTTTAAGAAGTACATTTGTCAAGACAGGATGAGTTGTTTTGATGCTTAGTATTGCAAAAACATAGTATCGGATGTAAATACATGCATACATATGCAGTCTAAAATGTGGGGTTTTTTTTCGTTTACTAAGCATAGTATTAATAAGACACAGACTATTATGTTCATATATTAAATGGGTTTTTATAACATATGCTGTCTGAAGTTACAAAAGGTAATTTTGTGACATAATTAATGAATTTTGCCTTAGATGTGCTAAAAAATACATAAATGTAAGGTACTACCAATTTCTTCATTATGGTAGCTAAGTTGCATTTACTCTGAAGAAAAACAGAATAACCTTGTAATACTGAATTACAATTTACAGGTGACCGATTCTTAATGAAATATTCTAGAATTTGCTTTACCTGACTTATCCATTTGATAAAACCTATTACTGCTTAGTCCACAAGCACAATTAAACAGAAAGCAAGCACATACATGTGTTTAATATATACAATTTTATCCATATACATCCCCTGAATATATTACATAATATATATTTGCATAGTCTTGCCTGAAAGTCTATTGTTAACCAATTTTTTGAGGGTGTTACAGTATCTTTCCGCTATGAAAGAGAAGCTACTAAAAAAAAAAAATATTGAACCTCATGCAGAAGACACACTAACATTCAAAATGGAAAGGTTTTTAGACCAACAAACTGCTTAAGTTCTTCCTACAAGCCCTTTCCTCTTATTCTTACAAACAGAATGTTACAACACTGCTTTCACCTTTGTGAGAGGAGACCAGCATTGGTCCTGAGGATAACAAGTTTGTTGCCCACCACCAACTAATGCAAAATAGTGCCCTGAAGGAAAAGAAATCATCCAGGCTCAAACTGGCAGGAATTCAGCCTGCCACTCTCTAGGCAAATCAAAGGCTCAGCTCATTACAGTTGAAGTCCACGCACATAAAAATGCACATGTATGCACACATGCATGCCTTGATGTTCTGCTTGTTTAATTTGCTGTATTACTGTGAGAGACTACATCACTTCCCATTTTAAAGACAATAAATACAACCTACTTACACCTAAGCACCCTAAAGATGCAAAGATTTGTCCTCAGTATGAAGTAATGTTGATAGGCAACCTTACATGTGGTTATAATTCTGTGTAAGTATCCATGCAGTGTTTAATACAATGTCATTTCTGTATTTTATGAGTAAGGCAGAAGCTGAAAGATCTAAATAGTGCAGTAAGATACTGCCAATAGGTGGTAAATGAAACATAACTGTAACATACTTTACTATTAAATGTTCTGGTCAGTGTCTCAAAACATTTTCTTATTTTGGAATAGCTACAATTTAACAAAATGGAAAACTGACTGTTAAGAAACATGACTGCAAGTCAGGAGACTGGGATTGAACTCTCAAATATGCTATCAAGTTGTTAGTATGACAGCTAATTATCCTCACAACAAGGCAATACATGAGAAGTTCTGGGTACAGGGAAATGCTAAGGTACAGTAACTGCCAATGCTGCAGCAGAAAGGAAAGCACTTGTTCCAGAGGGGATACAAAAATCCCCACCCACAACCAACTCAAAAAACCCACCCAAACCCAAACCAAATCAACACAACCCAAGCAATAGAAAAAAAAGAAAAAAGAAAAAAAGAAATTGCTTTAAAAGGCAGTTCCCATAATTCCTAATTTTGCCTCCACTCTCTGATGGATCCCACTACCCTACAGCTGTGCCTCACAGTCTGCCCTGTCTCCTTCCCTTACCGTGGCAGGTTCAGCGCTGCGCCCTGCTCCCGAAGACATGGCAAGCTGGGGCTTCTAAGTGTGTGAAGCAAGAGCCAGTGTGGCCTGGTAAAAAGGTGTGTGACAGCCGAGTAGCCCCAGCTCTGCACTATGCCAAAGGT
>JAVJGJ010000001.1:20784504-20795045 GCA_035590215.1 Microhierax caerulescens | reverse complement strand
TTTCATTTTCACCGAGTAGACTAGAGCTTCTCCCACTCCTTGCAGATCTCTAGAGATCATAATTGCGACAGGGGGAGATATGTCCCTGCCTGGGAGATGCAGTTATATCAGCCATCCCAGGAAAGAAAGGATGATTTAACTGCCTGTAAAGATGTCAGACAAGTCCAGTGAAATGCAGGATTGTTAGCAAGGGAGCTGGGCATCATACCTACCCATCAAGGAACTAGTAACCCTGAGCCACCTCCACATGTGAGGTTGCACAATGGAGGGGAAATAAATATCTCCAAATTGTTCTATATTGGTCTAAATACTCATCCTAGGAAAACAAAACAATCCACATTTGTAGGAAATTTCCTTCTTCTCTCACCAGAGTAGCAGGGAGTAAGAATACTGCTGAAGAGAATCCAGTATGGGATAAGAATCTGTGAAGCATTCATTTATTTTTTTATTCCCAAAGACTGACTGCACAACTTTTTCCCAACAGTATGGTCAGTACTGTGCCTGGCTCTCTGGTACTAATTTAGGTGGCCCTGCCAAGTGTACCCTAAACAGTGGGATTTCAGAGAGAGTAACCTAAGCATGCTTGTTCCTATGCTTACAAACACTGTGAACAATCTTCATAAGATACAGAAAAGAAACATTACTATTTCTGTTTTATTCCAGAACATCTTTACAGTGTAGTACTTTCTTCTGTTTCCCCAGTGAAAAAAGGTTTTCTAGGAAGAATGATTTCTCACTTTTGGGATAGCAGAAATTGGCTGATGTAGGATAATTCTTTCCATTGAAGTTCAGGAGCTTCATGAAACATATATGCTTAAAAAGAGAACAAAAATGTGTAGCAAGGACAGCTGCCATTTCTGGTTCTCACTTGGTAATTTCTTTCCTGGAAAAACATGGATAACACATACAATTTACCTGCCAGCACCTGCCAGACAGAAGGCTTACGCTGGGGGGTTGACTACAATAGCCTAGATCTCATGCTGAAGTTAACCAAAGCTAAGAAAACTTAACCAAAGCAGTGCTGGTGGTAATGTCATCTAAATTTTGATCTAAACAGTGATGTCTTGGTGGAGTATTTTGTGGACTTTCATCCACTTTCCAACTTTTGAGCTCATAACTTGGATAAATCTGCTGGAAACTATTTAGTCCTGTGTCCTTAAAAAAGTAGATGCCACTTTTCTACCTAAGATTAGGGTAAAAAATAAATATCCATGAAAGGTTGAGGGTCTTCTAGGTACTACAAAAGAGTAGTGCCATCAAAGTAGTTGATTTGCTAGGTCAGTTTACTAACAAAATGATTAATTTCATTAAACCTGATCAAATGTGATTTACATAAATGTGATTAAACCTGAATGATTTGTCAAGTTTCTCTTTTATAACTATATTTATAAAATAACTGTCTTAATACACTCTTGTTTTCTAGAAGCACGTTACTTGACCTCAGGCTGGTGATTTTATCAATGTTACCCTTCGTTGGTGGCCTGGTTTCAGCTGAGATAGTTAATTTTCCTTCCTGGTAGCTGGTACAATGCTGTTTTGGATTTAGTATGGGAATAATGTTGGTAACACACTGATGTTTTAGTTGTTAAGTAAGTGCTTACCGTAAGTCAAGGACTTTTCAGTTTCACGTGATCTGCCATTGAACAGGTACACAAGAACCTGGGAGGGAGCAGTGCCAGGACAGCTGACCAAAGGAGCCGAAGGGCTATTCCATACCACAGAATGTCATGCTCGCTATATAAACCAGGGGAGTTGGCCAGGAGCGGCTGATCACTGCTGGGGGACTGGCTGGGCATCGGTCAGCAGGTGGTGAGTAACTGTTGTACATCACTTGTTCTTGAGTTTTAGCCTCCTCTCTTTGTTATCTCCCTTTTCATTAGTAGTAGTAGCAGTAGCAGTATTGTATTTTACTTTATCTCTATTATTCAGCTGTTCTTAACCCATGGGTTTTACCTTTTTCCAGTTCTCCCCATCCCAGTGGGGCAGGGTGAGTGAGCCAGCAGCTGCCTGATATTTAGTTGCTGGCTGGAATTAAACAACAACACTTGGGAAGGTGAAAAACTGGAGTCACTTTCTGTGTCACCATTCCTCCATGGAGTTTCTTCCCTATCATTTAATCCCTGACATCCAGATTGTGCCCCAGTTAACCAGAGTACATGTAAATAGCATGTATCTAAGTGTAAAGATGCAGTATAGTGTATGGGGCTCCTGGTTTTTCTTCTCCTTAACATAGTTTGTACTTCAGAAGAAAAAACTTGGTGCTTTTTACGTAGGACACAAAAAGAGCAATTTAAACAAGCTAAAACATCTTTGTTTCTTCCGTCTTTATGCAGAAAACAGATGAACAGTTTAAAACTACCTTTAAAAATTATATCTAAGACAACTTACATGCCAAGCTTCAGCCAAAAATACTTTTTGCAGCCAAATTATCAAACCCTCTGAAAGAGCATTTATAATGGAATTGCTGATGCAACCTTTATTATAGGGATATGAATAGCTATAATGAAGGCTTAAGCTGATGTTCTGGCAAGCCTACTGCTAAAAATTATTCTGAATTTATCTGGCATTCAGAAAATGCTTGAAGTGGCCCAAATGTTTACACCATCATTATCATTTTGACAATATCTCTTTTATCCCAAAGGAAGTCAGTGATGAACAAATTCAAGCAGTGTGTGAGACATGTGCATGTTTAGCATCTGTTACGCATTCTCTTGGCAGCATTGTTTTATATGAGTAAACCAGGGCCAAGGGCTCAACCACCAACTTACCAGCAGTTGTGTTGAATCCAACATTATTGCCTATTGTGTCATTTTAAAGTGTATTAGTGAACTGTATTATGCTTTTCCCTGATTATTTGATTTTGGTTTGTAAGCTGGAAACTCCTCGCTCTGAGCAAGTTAAATTTGAAATACCATTCACTCTGTTATTCTTAGAGAAGTCATACAGAGCTTTGTTAATCATGGGCTAATTACAGATGCAGCATTTTCCTGTGAGCATGTAACTTTAGACTCCCAGAGCAGATCTAGGTAGATGTCTGATGATGAAACTTAATGGTTGACTTTTAATGCATCATAGTATAGGATGCATATGGACAGTTGCATCTTTCAGTAGCCTCATCTCCTTATCAGCTTTCTTTTTTCTACTAGTATGTTTTCAGATGATAAAAAAGTGCCACTTTCTCTGCTTCTGATGGTTTGGCTACTTCTGAGATTGCACTGATTAATCAAGTTTGGGTGCTAAATTGATTTTGTTAAACCCTTGTTCAGGGAGCCATCAAGTAAATTAAACCTGTCCTGTATTGACTTCCCTTAAGTTGAGAAGGACTTGACTTACACTAGATCAATATAAATCAAATTTAAAATTATTTAAATGAGTGCACAGAAGTGTGTTTGCACCAGTATAATGAAATAAATTTTTAAACACAGTTTAGACAAGTTCGATATGATGTACTTCAGGCTTCTGGATGCATTTTCTAAGGATTTCAATGCTGTAGAACCAGAATGTCTTTATAGAAAACCTTCTATGTGAAATTTCTTGAAAGATACATATTTTTTTAAGAATCAGGAGTTTTCCCTCATAGAATTTTCATACAGCAAATGTTAAAATTTCTATTGGAAAATTTATGCACTTAGAAATGTCAAAAAAAAAAAAAAAGTGTCATAGCATCATTTTGAAAGAATTTTGAAATGAAATAAATGGGTTTTTTAAGTGTCAGCTGCAAATGCAGCTTTCTGTCACTTATCACCGAAAAATACAATTTTGTAATATTGGTGAATTCTTCATTTCTCTTTTTTTACTTTCAGAAATCTGGAAAAGGAAATTGAGAGTGAAACAAAAAATTATCACTTTAGTTGGAAGGCTTTAAATTGATTTTGTTTTGAGCAGCTTTGCTAGCAACTAGATATGCTGATATGCTGTTTTGAACAAAACCTCTGTCTCAGTGCAGCTGGGGCACTAGCCCAGGAGGAGGGAGTCTCTTGTTTATTTTCTGCTTGTCATCAGATTCAAAGCAGAAGATTTTTATTTTTTTTTAATATATACCAAATCATTCTGAATGAGATGGAAAGATACTTGAAGTTTGTCTTGCACTGTCCCTGTACTGAAGGAGAAATCTTGGTACATCATCATACTTTAATGAATTAAACTGAGAGAGGGTAGGTTTGGATTAGATATAAGGAAGAAATTCTCCCCTGTGAGGGTGGCAAGGAGCTGGCAGAGGCTGCCCAGAGCAGCTGTGGGTGCCCCCTACCTGGCAGTGCTCAAGGCCAGGCTCGATGGGGCTGGGAGCAGCCTGGGCTGGCGTAAGGTGCCCCTGCGCGTGGCAGTGGTGTTGGAACTAGAGGATCTGTAAGGTCCTTTGCAACCCAAACTGTTCTACGATTCTATGAATGAAAAAGGCTAATGTTTCAATCAAGAAAAAAATTGTTTTCATGCAAGTGTTTGAAAAGTTCGACTCTAGAAATGAGCAGTAACAGTATGTTCTGAAATGAGGGAGGTTGCTGTGAAATGGATCTCCTCTTTGTTGTTGTGTTCAGACCCAACCTGCAAGTCCTGCTCAGCTCCGGACCTTATTCTTTAGTTTTTCACATTGCTCTTACTCAACAGCAATTGCTTGATTTACCAGGTTACTACTGCCATTTTCATTCTTATCACTATTCTACCTCCTTCCCTTCCCAAGCAGCTGGGTGCCTTTGTCTGAAGTTTATGGCTGTACATGAGAAAACTGGAAATTACTAGCTTCATTGTATAATCCTAATCTTTTCTTCAGGGTCATGCATTGCTTAGAGAAGGAATCTCTTGTATTAGCAACAATAAAAAACAAAAATTGGTTCTTAATGATGGTACTTGGCACAGTTACAGCTCATTGCAAGCTTAACTGATAGTGGGTCCTTTCTCAGTGTGAGATTTAATTTTGTTTTAGGTAGCTGGCTGTGCTTGGTGTCAGTACATATAAACCGTCTTGTCAGCAGTTGGTTGCGTGCTGAGATGGAAAAGTGCCCTATGGGAAGGAAGAAGAAAACCACTTCTTAGCATCCTATCAACTGTACGACTCTGTGCAGTGCTGTCATCATGTCAAGGTTGAGCTCATATGTTATGGATATCAAGCTACAGGATATCTTATAATTTGAAGCAAAGAAGCTGTGGTACACAGGGAGAGTGGGAGAGGCTGTACTAAGCACTGTCATATTAATAAACCACCAAAATTACATGGGATTACTATAAACACCTATGATGCAACTCAGCCCATAAAATAGCTGAAACCAGCATCTGTCTGCTTTCCATATATATATATATATATATATATATATATATATGTATGTATGTTTGGTGTGGGTTTTTTAGTGATTAACTACAGTATTATGATTTCCATGAAATTTAATGGAGAACATAAAAATTATGTGAGATAACTTGTAGGTCAAAGCAGAAGCCACTTGAAGCCACTATTTTTTCTTATAAAAATATTATAATGATGTACTTAGTGTGTGACAGTGTAAACCTGTTAACAGCTTGGAATAAAACAAGGGAAAAAAAAAAAAAAAAGGAGTGAAATTGAAGAAAACAAAAGGGTTGTACTGAGGATATTAGCTAGAGCAAATGCTCTATTTGTAATCCTTGGGAACGCAACATCTCTCAGGGTCACTTACTTTGAAACTACTTGAACAAGTCCAAAAAGCACATACCTGTCTCTTCCAAGGGATCATAAGGTAATAGATCGATATTTATCTTAATTGCTTCAAACTTTTCAAAATTGGCATTTTGCATAAAAGGTCAAGTTGAGGCCCATAAACATGACTCATAAAAGCTACAGGTTGTCAATTCATGAGAGAGTTCTGAATTTCTGTTTTTTGTTGTCTAGCCTTACCTGCTCCTAAAATTCTCTTTTGGAAACAGCTTAGAATCCTAAAGGACTTCAGACTTTTCAGAAAATGCAATAGCTTGTTCAAGAATCTGTGTGGTTTACATTAACAAATCATAAATAAAACTTTACAGCATTTTTCATACAGTATCAGGAGGACCTATATTATATGTAAGTGTGTGTATACAAAATTTATTATTTTTTTTTACTTTTTTGAGCTAACTGGAAGAGCATTTTTATCTTTTTTGAAGTAGGGCTCCTCCACAGAAACATCTAAAATAACCACCAAGTACTTCGTTGACTTCTAGCATTCAGTCCTTTCCATGTCAGTGTTAACCTTGTCCTGGAAGCCAAAGAAAAAAATGTTCCACTCTCTGCCACTGCTAACATATGTGGGAACCATGGGAAAGCTCCTTCTGCTGGGGAAGTTGCAATACATAAACGTACCCAGGTGATCTGTGCACAATTCCATGAAGGTACCATCTGGCAACCAAAAAGAAGTGAGAATTTCACGGGTAATACATGGAAGATCAGCACATACAGTCTTTGATCAAAGATTACTGTGGGTGTGGCAGAACAGCCCCAAGCATAGTAATGTAAGTGAGGGGTCAGAAGCAAAGCTTTCTAATGGACACAACTGATGTAGGCTTCCGATACTGCAGGGCATGACAAGTAATAAAGCTGTTACAATGTCCTGTTGGCTCAGGACATACATGAGAGGGTGCTGGGATGGAGCAGCTACTGAGTGGGAAGGAAGTTGTCTGATTATCTTGCCCTGGTGTACCACGGCGGGTGGAAAGCTGGGGAGTGAGAGATGTTGCTTGGGGCAGTTGAGCACACATTCAGATGGGAAGATCTCCAGAAACACAGGAAAGGCCAGGCAAGGAAGGAGCTTGTGGCAGTTTCAGACTGGGAGGATTTCTAAAAGAAGTAGGGGGGCTGCATGAATTGAGAAGCAAACACAAGATCAGGCTTCAGAAATGACGGTAAAAACAAGACTCTCCTGGAAACTCAGGTGGAACTGTCTTAAGGATGTTCAAGCTGGGAAGCCATTCAAAGTCATTGGCTAGAAGAGAGCCCAGAAGGTCTGCCATTTTATGAGAAGACTTCTCTTTTCAAACCTTAAAAGGTATCCTTAGATACTGAAAGCTTTTGGTGTTTTTAGGATGTTTGCAGAGGGAACAGTCCTATTTCAGCACCAGGATTTCTGTTACAAGGGTTAGAGACTCTTTATACATAGCAGGTGAGTTCAGAATTTTCACAGAAGTGCTAATGACTTCATTAAGAAGTCATAAAGATCCATTTCACATTTGGTGCACACTAATTCAGAACCATAGATACTTCAGAACGTTATTTGAAGGTTTCTTTTTAATGGCTGGGCTTTGACCAACCTCCTTGGTGGTGGTTATTGACTACTGCATGTATTGTGTGTGTAATTCTGTGATGTACAGTCTAAGTTAAATAATCCCAAATAGAATATTCTTCAAGAGGACAACTAGAAGGAAAGGTGATACAATTTTTCTCTGGTTTGAAAAGTTTTCATCAAAATAAATATTCAGTGGTATGAAAAACAACCCTAAACTAAATGTGAATTTTAGTCAGATTGGTGAATATTCCCTTTGAAAAAAAAACCTGAAAATAAATTTCAAAACTTGTTTTAGAAGTGTTTCACTTCTTTTAATTTGGAAAAAACTCCACAAACTAAGCAAATCTTTGTTTTACCAGAGAGAACTCTGAGTTTTTTTCCAGGAGAAAATTAAAATGTTTTGCTTCAACTGACCTGAAATGATCTTTTTTAACGGGTGCAGTTATTTGCACAATTCAGCCTGTCACTCAGTTGAATTGACAAAGATCACAAGTTTTGATAATTTCTGTGTCAACTTGGGTCTTCTATCAATTTTGTAGTTAATGTTTATTGACAAGCACATTTCGATACAGTGGTAATTGGGAGTTAATTTGAAATATTTTTTTTCTGTTGGTGCTCTGATTGGCTTTTCATAGCAGCAGCAGAAAGCCTGCTTAAGCTGCTGTGCCTGAACTGAAATGATAGCACTGGCAAAAATACACTGGAGTGTTGTGTCTCAAAACTCGAGAGTAATTGTGTAGCAGGGTCAACCCAGGAATGCCTGCTGAACATTGAGTCCACATACCCCATACATTTCAAGGTGCAGAACTTTCTGCAACACTTCAGAACTAACAAGACTATTAAACCAAAATTCCGCAAGTGCAGAGCTATTTTCCCTCCAGGGTAGAAAAAAAGCATTTTAATATTTTGTTTCTGGTAGATCCATTTGGATTCAGTCTCCTTTGAACTAAATCTTTTGCATTTGAGAAGAATCTTAAAAGAATCCATTTCACATTGCTTTGTGTAACCATCTTGTTAAACCAGTAGTAGTTCTTTCTACAATACTTTTTCTACAAATTGATTCTCTTTAAAAAGGTGTAAAAATTATCAGAATAGAATTGCTTTTTCAAAAAGCTTAGCAAAAATACTTTTCAAGGATGAAATATAACCCTAATATACCTCGAATCATGTGAGTCACAGCAGTGGAATTACCCGGGTGTAACTCAGGGCAAAACTGAGCCCTCAGAGAGCAGTTGGACTTAAGCCTAACTTTAGAAGTGATAGATGCATTCAACCAGCAGTAGCTGTATTTCATTATATCATTTAAAATGTGGTTTAGTCACATAAAGTATTTAATTTAAATTATTCTAGTTCTTGTGATAGACAGAAGCAGGGAGGGTGGCCTCAAATATTAACAGTTCCATTATTCTTCAAGCTGCCAGTCATTAGCTAACTTCTTCCTTTTTAATAATAATGCTTACATGATTTTCTTCTGAATAATGGATTGAAGATTTTCACCACCAGCAGGTAGGCCAGCGGGCAATTGTAATTTAAAAAGCAGGTTAGTAAAACTATTAAAGGAGCAATAAAAATAGTTTAAATGGAGCTTGAGCTGGCTTGAGATGCTTTATTAGGCAAAGGATGTTGACAGACAGTAGCAGAACTTGATCTCCACTACATGCCTGAAGCTTTGAGATTGTAGACTTCATAAAAATAATGTTTAACATTTGATTTATTTAAAGAGTGGTGCAAAGACAAAAAAGAATGTAATACTGCTTTTTATTTTCTTTTGTTACCAGGCTCCTTTCACTGAAAGGAATATTGCCAATGTGCCAACTGAAAGAAGGTATCAGGAGCCTTCCAGGAAGAGCTATCCAAGAGAGGCAAAACCAGGGATGTGAAGTATGATTGTTATGTAAGTGAAATTTGATTTTATTTACACACATGTGTATGGTATAGTTGCAGAGGCAATCTCTCCTTTTGAGAACTCCACACCAAAGTTACTGCCTGCCTGCTTGCCTGCCAGGGGAAAACTGTCTCAAAAACTGATTGTAATTAGAGAGCTAAGTACAGAGCCAGTTCTACTGACTCCCTTAGAAGTGCCCTTTACCCTGAACCTGGTAAACAAAATCTCATGTGTTCATCCTCAAAAGGTGGAATCCTGCTAGGATAATAGGTGCTTCAGACTGTTTATTGGAAGAACAAGGTTTCTGGGAAATGTACTGCCTTCTGATGGTGTAAGGCAGACTGGAAAATAATAATAGATTAAAGCTTTAGTGTATCTTAAGTGGAGGAAGACCTGGCTGTGCTGTTTAACATTTTATGTTAAATGTGGCTGAGATATCTACTTGCTTTTCTTTCTTTGCATAATGATTCATACAAATACTAATGTGTCAGCTGCTCTTTGAGGGACTGTAGCTGTTTTGCTGAATTCTACACCTTGATGAAGTAAAATGTGTAACCTGAGGCAAGAAAGTTGGTTGTTTTGGGTTTTATTTGTCATTGCAAATTCTGCATAAATTCAGTCCTACAGGGTCTGTCACAGGAGGTGGTAATTCTTCTAAACCATGAAAACTTTATAATGATAACAAATACTACCTGAAACTGCTACTGTGAAGTCCAGAGAAAAATAGACTGTTGTAGTAATTAAGATTATAAGCAATGCTCTGTGAGCCCAGTAAAATGGAAAAATCTGTGTAGTATTAGGATGACTTAAATTACTAAGGCTAGTTGTTATTCTTTCCAAAATAAGTGAAGACTGATCTTTGGACACAAGGTGTGAGCTGTGTAAAATTGCCTCTGCTAAATATATGCTAATTGGCATATGAATGAGATTTTGTTAATCTTCTGCTTAAATAACAAGGTAGAGAAAAGGTGAGTACAAGTCCTTGTTTCTCCCATATAAGAAAAAGGACTTGCTATCATAAAAATTTATATTACCAAATAAAACACAAACATATATTTGTAGATATAGCAGACAATTAGCAAGCATTATTTGGGAACAGTATACCAAAATATATGTTCCTGCTTTAATCACACATTTCTGAGGATTAAAATTAATAGATTACCCAGATTGTTCGAGTAAAGGTATTAAACGCAGTTTTGGTGTCCCCTGGTTTCTTCTCTACCGTCAGGGAAAGTTTTCCAAGAAATCCTTTATTCAGTTAGATGGGGTGCTCCAATGTCCTAATGAACCAGAAAACTCAAGTAATGGAGTTAAATTTGTGGTTCAGTAGGGGCTTCTATCTTCTTTTTGTCTCAATTCAGTAACACAATTATAAACTGCCATAATTTAAAGAATAAATCATTCCATTTTTAAGGGCTTTGTAGTCTTTCTTC
>JAVJGJ010000001.1:20721570-20776042 GCA_035590215.1 Microhierax caerulescens | reverse complement strand
CCACCCCCCTGCAGTCAGCAGGGACATCGTCCACTAGATCAGGTTGCTCAGAGACACATCCAAGCTGGCCTTGAATGTTTCCAGGGGTGGGGCATTAACCACCTCTCTCATAAGGATATACATTCCACACAAGCAAAAGTAATTTCAGGGTGAAAGGGAAAACAAATGGAAGCAGCAACATCCTATGCCCAGGTAAAGGGAGAGATAACAAGACCCTTTGCTGAAGGCTTGGCTTAACCTTTCTTCTTAAGGTCAAAGGGCTTCTGCTTTGTGTTTGGGTCACAGCAAGTCACTGCATCTCTATCTGCCAGAAACAAAATGGGCCACTGTAATTCAAAACTAAAAAGGATAACTGGGAAGTACTGTTCCAGTATTTTCAAATGTAAAAAGGACATAAATACTCCAAAATCTCTTATGATTTGGGTTGGTTTGTGTGGAGTTGCAGCTTGTCATGTGTAGGGATTACTTAAGATTGTCAATTGAAGAGTAATGATAATACTGGTACAAAGATAAACTTATTTCTGAAGAACTCCCATGCTTGGGTTTTTTTTTATTTTTAAGGACATTGTGCGTAATTTAGCAGTGAATAAATCATAAATTAATTCTATAATAGATTATGAAAAGCACTTTAGAACATGAAAGAACATTCCACATTTGTTAGAAATTACTTCTTAGAAAATAAATTGTACCATTTATTATCAGAAAAATCAGATCATTTGCATTTTATCCAGTTTTAGTGAAGTTTTCCAACTAATGTGGTTTCTGTGTTTATTCTGGAGACATCATCAATCTGACATAAATAATTTTCTCCTGGAAATTAACCTATCACCACTTCTTTTTTTCCTCTCTTTTATGTTGATTTCATGTCATGCTTTCTAAATATCCCCAGACTTTCAGTCTACTAACTTAGATATCTTTGGGCAAATCCTTTGGCCTCTTTTTCAGTAATCTCCATCTGCTGAGTGGGGACAGTGCTTCCCTATCTCCCTGGGGTTGCATTAAATGGACTGATGTTCATAAAATCCTTTCAGTGCCTCCTGTCCAAAATTCAAAAAGGAAAATCATTAGGCAGAGCACTGTGGATACTAACTATGCTTTGAAGAAATGGAAGGCAACCTCTTTTTGTCTCCCCTTGTTTACTTTGTTTTTCTTAAATGTAGATACATAGAAAAATCAAGCCAGGAAAAATAGAACAAAAAGCTTGTACTTCTATTTGACAGATTTTTGCTGTTGAATTAAAACTTCAAAGGCAAAATGAAAATAAAAACATACATTGTTTACCTATCTGACCTTTTATCTTTGAGTTCTTGAAGTAATTCCTGAAGTAGAAACATTTCATACATACTTGTGACATTAGCCATATGTCACATGAAAGGACAGGCTGTTCCCATAACATTGGGATATCTATATTAATGGAAGCCTTTACCTAAGTTAAAAGAAACACCTGAACACCTTGTGGCCATGTTATTCTGTAATTATCCATTTTAGACAATCCAGCCTTGCTTTGATAAATAAAAGTACATAGGGGATACATGCTTCCCCATAGGGGTTCAAATAAAAAGAAAAAGAATCATTGATCACAAATGCTAGTTACACAATGTAAATCCGATATTAAAAGATCTTCCACTATCGTAAGAATCTCAATCTATTGATCTCACAGAAAGTTTATGTTAATTAATGATGACCACTTGCAAAGATGGATTGTGTACTGTTCTGATTCTGAGTGACAGTTTCCCATTTATAAAGGGACATAGGAAAGACAAGGGTTGAATAACTCTTAGAGGATGATCTAAGACACTGAAAAAACTAGGAATGCTTAGCTTTGGAAACTGGGTGTAAAGAAGAGAGGGAGGTGGGAGCAGAGTGATGCTGTAATAGTTGTAAAAGGTATATAAAAAGCTGCTACAGGCAAAATGTATATGTCATGTCCTTGGGGATCAGCACTAGGACAGATGACCTAAAGCTGCAGGAAAGAAGATTTAGGGTAAGCAACTGAAAACCATTCTAGTGGTCCGGATAATGAGGCACTAGAGTAGGTTGCTTGGAAAGGTTTTGTAGTCTCCTGTGGATATTTTCAAGTACATTAAGGAATGACTTTACTATTATTCATTTGTTAGGGCAAGGGGATAGCTTAGATGAGTTCTGGAGGTTTCTACTATTACTAATTTTCTTTCGGTCTGTCGATGATCTTCATAGTGTCTTTATTTAGGCTCCAAACATAAAAGAATTCTTTACTTATATTATCTAGAGGTTTAGGATCCCCTAGTAGTAGATATGACTCTGGCAGTATCTTAACTGACTTGTTTGTACAATCTTACGAATGCACTAAACTAACACCTCAGTTTGACTTCTTTTGACAAAGAATCAGAAAGGTGGTGTGTATACTGACTTCCAGTTCCACTTTGTAGCTGTGAATATACATCTGAAGTAAACGGCACGGAAAGCTGGAGCTGCATGCAGCTTTTGTGGCAGAAATTCGTAGAGGTTTAGACTGCTGTAACTTCAAAGTGCTGCTGAATGAATATTACCGGCAAAGGTCACAATACTTTTCCAAGGTTTCTCACTTCTGCTAACCTGTCAGTGCAAAACAGTGCACGCTAAATCTATAGTGGGACAAAAAGTTGTACAAGAAGAATTATTTGCTGTTAGAATAAGAGCAACATGATTCAAGACATATATCTTTTGTTTTTTTTCATATATACATGGCTTATCCCTTTTGAGGAAAATTGTATGTGCATCTCTGGTCGTATTTATGTAAAGTAAATCCTACTTGGACATGCACAGGCATTTAAGAGGAATGTACTTTTCAGCACTCATATTAAATGAACTGGAAATAGCCAAACCCTCACTAGTAAGTATAATGTTAATTAGGAATGTAATGCTACAGTAAGTAGTTGCTTTCTGCTTAGCTGGAGGGCTCAAAAGCAGTTAAGTGGTTTCACCAGTCCAGCATTTTTGGACGCTTAGCTATTGTGACTTGCTTCTTCACTGCTCATACTGCTCATCATATATGTCTTTCCTTCTATGTCAAGCAAGTCATTCCTGATTTCTAAACCTTTTACTTTTCCCTCCAAATTGAGCTTGAACTCCATGGATTCAGTGCCAATTTTCATCTTTATTTTCTGTGATTTGGCTCCCACATTTTCAGTAAGTGCTGTATCTGTCACCTATGATGTCCTCAGGTGTAAAAGACATTCTGTTCCATGTACCAAGTGGTTACTCATTAATTTCTGTTTCCTCTTAAAACACACTTTTGCAAGAAACTTTCCAACTGTGATGCACTTTAGGAATGAATCTGTAATATGCATAAATATGTATATTTGTCAGTGCGTGTTTTTCTGCACACTGCAATTCTAGTACTTAAGTTGTATCTTTTGTAGTTCTTTTTTGGAAAAATTGGCTTTACACAAGATCAGGTTTTGCCACCCTTATTTGCACAAAAGGCCCTGTAACATGAATAATAATTACTTTAAACTAGAATTTTTAAAATCTGTTTTTCTGCACCTTGCTGTTCACCATGCTATTTTCTGCTGTCTGTAGGAGTTTTATAGCTGTGACTTACGGTTTTCCAAAACTGCTCTCCATTTAGAGACTACTAGCCACTCCAGATGTATATAGGAGATCAAAGGAGTGAGTTAAAGATATTTCTATTCATCAGATATTAATGTGTAAATGACATTCTTATTCATTTTCATTTCTAAGTATTTTAAAGCTCAGGGGTAAATGGTTTGACTCCATTAAAGCTCTCTTCAGGATTTTACAAAAATGTGAGTTGTCTGGCTGTAGCAAAGCAGACACTTTGAGAAAAAGCCTTATTAAAGGACAGGTAGAATGAGTGGGAAAAAGCCATGAAAACTGGCCCCGAGTTTAGTCATTTTCCCTGAAGCTGGAGAAGATTTAGTCACCTTATTACTCAGGATCCTCCAAGCAGATCATGGAAGCTGATTCCAGGCCTGATGGGTTCCCAAACAGGCAGTTCCTGGAGCTGACAGCAATGCCTGGCCTCCACCCAGGTGCTGCTCTTGTAGCCCTAAAGGGCTATGGTATTATTAACAGGCAGGTTCTATGGAAAGAAAGATGCTGTTGCTGGTATTGTTTCATGCTGCAAATTGCAGCTGCCATGGCTGATCATTTGGGATGTGTACTGTCCCAGAAAAAAAAAAAAAAAAAAAAAGCTGAAAACTTTTTAGTGCTTTTCTGAAATGTTGTAAACCTGGCATAGGTTTGGTGAGCCACAGTATATATGGGCTTTCTACTAATGCAGTGAAGTCAACCAATTAATGTTGCTGTTATTATTATAGTAATAACAATAATTACACGTTTTTTCTTTCATTAACTTTGTGATTTTGATAGGTTTGCTGCTTTTAGAAAGGCACAGACTAAATCTCGGGTGTCCATCCTCTAAAAAAAAATCCTTTCTGGGAAAAAAATCTTCCAAAGACTGAGGAAAAGCTTCAGCTTGCAGGTTTTTTTGAGTTGTTTTCTTTGTGTTCTTTTCTTAAGAAACTGGCCTCTAGTGAGCAGGCTTCATTTCAAGCTTCTTCAAGCAACTCATTGGGAAGAGTGCTATTTATAAACTCTGGGTCAAAATTTGAGGGAATTTCCTTCTGTCTACACAGCGTCTTATATGTGATGATTTCCCTCCATCTTTAGGAAGTATGCATATTGCAAACTAATAGTCTCTAAAATAAGGGCTGCAGGAACAGAATGAATAAGGATTGAGAAAGTGCATTTCTTTTTGGAAGTATTGCAGCTGAAAATACTTTTTTCTTCTTTTTTTTTTTTTTCCTATGAAGTAGAGATTTTGAAGTGATGGCAGTCTGGGTTTTTTATGTGAGCTTTTCTGTATAGCTTACTTTTTCCTCCAGCCTACTCTCAGCCATGCAACCTCTGAAGAATAGGAATGAGGCAATAACAAGCAATGGGTAGTCAGTGCCCTCAGTGATACAATTTATTTAAACACAAAATCTAGAAGTGCTTTATTGTGATGATCGTTAAATAGACTGAGGGCTTTGAAACTTGGGAAGGCAGAATAAGTAGCTATTTGATTACTGACTGAAATGAGTGTTTAATTTAGGTATAATAAAATCATTTAAAACCCAGGTGAGGTCTTATTAGCATGTATTTTCCTCTGCCTATTTTCTTAATAACTCAGTGTTCTTTCAGCAGCCCCCACCCAGGTCCTCTGTGCTTCCTCTGGGTTCTCAGGGTTACGTGTCTCAAGTCAGAGCATGGCTCTGAAGGCTGTAGGCTTGCCATCTTCTGGAGTGGAAACGGAGCTGATGCCTTTCATTTTAGGACAAAATCAAATTATTTTTTGCATCTATCATCATCCGTAGCTCATTTCATTGAAGTGAGCAGATACCATCTTTCCACTTTCTCATTGTATTTCTTTGAATTGATTTTGGTAAACTCCGCTGTCTAGATTATGTGCAACCCCAGTAACAGAGGTTCATTTGGGGAAAAATAGTTTATTTTGCTGTTAGACTCCTTTTTTTGTTGTTGTGGGGGTTTTTTTGTTTGTTTGTTTTTGTTTTATTTTGCTTTCTTTTTTATGTATCTTTTTTCCCCTCTTTCTTTCCCCAGAAGAGACATAGTAGGCTTTTAAAAAAGTATATCTGGGAGCAGAATAAATGGTAGAGGTTTGTTTTATGTTCACTAAGGAAGAAGTTTATCAGACTGTTTTGTTGATCTCTGTAGATTCATTTTATGGAGAAAGGCTGCCAAAATGTCAGTCAAAGCTTAAGGCAAAGCCTACAGCAATCCTGATGCACTGAAATTAAAAAAAAAAAAAAAGTGCTGAATGATAACCCTTTAAAGCTCAGTTGCTGACCATTGAATTACTGGAAAGACTTTTTGGGGTTTTATTCAGGGGATATTGATGTGCTGGATGTGGCTGGAATTGAGTTAACTTTCTTTGTAGCAGTGCGTATGGTGCTGTGTTTTAGATTTGTGATTCAGACAGTGCAGGTAGCACTGCAGTGCTTCGGCCATGGCTGAAGGGCGCTTGGGCACAGTGAAGGCTTTCTCTTTGAAAGAGAGAATGGAGAGATGTAAAGAATGGAGAACTGCCTACACACACACACACACATACCCCAGCACTAAGTACGCTGGGAATGGGCACAGGCAGGACACAAATTGGCCAAAGAGATATTCTGTATAATAGTGTGTCTGTACAATACTGGGGTGCTGGAGGAAGTGGGGGGGGGGGGGGGGGAGCGACGTGTGTTCCAAGGTAGTTGGTGCTCAGAGACTGCCTGGACATCAGTCTGCTTGAGGGTGTTGGCGAGCAATTGCCTTTGCATCACTTGTTTTTTCCCCTCTTCACTTACTAAGCTGTCTTTATCATGACCCATGAGTTTTGCTTTGGCTTTTCCTATTCTCTGCCCCATCCTGCTGTGGGGGAAATGAGCCAGAAGCTGTGTGAGTACTTCGCTGCTGTTGGACAGCGGAGACAGCGGGGACAACCCACTGCAGATGGACAGAGGCCCGAGTATCTCACTCATGTTGTCAGTGTCAAAGAGTATTTGTAAATCATGTCTGTACCAGGGTTCGGTTTTGAACGTTGACCACTATTCTTGGTGCTGAGGTGGCTCCACTCAAGAGGATGTAAAGTAGCCACCGTTCATGCAGCCCCAGGCATTCCTGATGGAACAGGTCAGAGCTGGAGGCAGGACCAAGTTTCCAGCAGGTAAGCTTGTCAGGCATTGCTCCTATTTTTGGGCTAATGTTTGAGAAGTCTGTGGTACAATTACTTTTCATTGGTGGGATGACAGCACCCACTTTCCCTTTGGAATGGCAGTTGTGATGTGCTATTTGAAACAGTATCTCAGCCCCTATATCAAACCCATGGGCCTTTTTCTGCCCTAGAATTTATGCTGAGCTGTAGGGAAAGAAAGTATGTTTGATGGATGTGCTCATTCACTCACTACTCTTGCAGCTTGTGCTTTTTTCATGACACTTGGTTCATCAAGACCTCATTATCTTGTGTCTGAGACATACAGTCAGTCCCTTGCTTAAGATAACTTAGGTTGCCACAGACAGCTCAGAGGTAGTAGGGAATGGAGGCCATGTATTTCATAGCATAATAACAAGTTCATGTCCAATTCACTATGTCACACTGTCCACCAGAAAAAACACACTGGCTTCGGTGTGATATGTCTGTGATCTGTTGATTATTATCTTCTTCTCAAGTCAGAAACAGAATCCCCTGATGTTTGGATTTAGTTGAAGTGGTGTAAAAAATTGATGACACCAGCAAAATCAAGTCTAGTAAAAATCGCTGGGTTCTCAGCAAACATTTGCTAGTGTTTTCTTTCTCACTAATATAAAAAATCCCAGATAATGAGAATTCAATTTTATATCGTTTATGTTTTTTTCATGGCACTTGCTAATTGTTTTGTACCTAACTGCTGATAATTAGTATGCTAGTAGCTTCTTACAAATAGTTGTGTCAACCAGTAGCCAGGCTATCATGAGTCTGTCTCCCTAGAGGACAAAAAAAGGGCAAAAAGAGTATTCTTTTGCTATCTATACCAGGTGTTAAGTGGAAGAGGTTTAATTCTGATTTGGAATTGATTTCAATCCTTTCAGCTTCAAGGGAGACCAGATTGCACATCTTTTAAAGCAGAGATTTATCTGATAAAACATGAATAAGGATCTGCATAGCTAGGTCCCTAATTACCCAAGTGATTGCCCTGTCAATTAGCAGTTCCCAGGCTTGAATGGCCATTCTGTCTCTGGGTGATCTGGGCTTGTAATGTTTCTTGCTTGTGTGCCCTTTCTTGCTGTAATCCAGTCAAAGCTAGAAATCTTTGCTTATGCCCCTTCACTCTGAACCCTCCTTGCACAAAAGGATGCACTCACGGATCTCCAATAGCTGTATACTTCCTGATATATTGACCTTATTTTAAATTAATTTCATTTCAATTACTGAGCCAGACCATTTCTTCCTCAAGTTTCTTGCAAATTCCAGTTGATTAACAAATAAATATACATCTGATTTCCAAACACTTCTTTATTTTTTGCAGAAATAAATGGGGTGAGCTGTGTTTAATTGGATTAAATTGTTTGAGATGGAAAAGCTTACTTAATTTAGTAAATTACTCTGTGGGTAATGATGAAGGAGGATCGACCTGTTCTACTCGTGTTCTGACTTTCTGATGGCATCAGCAATAAAAAGCCCAGAGGACCCATTTTAATCATTAAAATTTCAAAGGTATGTCAGAATACTCAAGTAAAACAGGTCTTCTGAGTAGATGGCATATTTATGTAACTGCTTTCAAAGTAAAAATGCTTTTATGGTTGTATCATTAAAACAACAAAACATGAGAAGTGCAGCAGCAAAGTTCTCAATCTTAATTATAACTCAGCTCAATTACAGGTACAACCTAACTTGTATTTCTAGTTTTCTGCCTATAAAATTAAATTATCTTTGTTGATGTAAAAGTACAGTACCCATCTGTCAGGTAGATGAGTTAAAAGCAGTAAGAGCTTCATATTTGTCTTCATTTTTTTGTATTTGTAACTACATGTATCTGAACAGTGAACTAGCATAGAGTTTTTATGATTTTAATTTTAATTCTTCAAGCACTTAGTTCTCCCAGTAGTGAAGTAACCCAACGTTGCTGTCTAGGTTCTAGGCTGATTAATTATTAACCAAGTAGAATTAATAAAATGTACATATTTGTATAGCAGTATAAGATATTTTTCAGTCCTATGCCAGTACTTGCAACCTAAGTGCACCCACACAGGTTCTCTCCCTTCCAAAGCAGATCTCCAGTGCAGTGGAGAGCAGTGGTGAACATGTATGTGGTGTGAACAAAGCTGAGTGCATGCAAGTTGTTGTGAAGTTTATTTGTCTTTAAAGATCTTCAGGGGAATTAAAATTCAATTCCATTAGACATTTGCATCAGGCCTGCAAAATGTCACTGGGCTCATGGGATTCAGTCATAAACACTTGTTTGCAATAGGAACTAGAAGTGAAAAATCCAGCCTGGAAGCCAAGCTGAAGGCAGCAGGGAGGGAGCAGATTAAGTTGCATGATTCATAATCCGTCTTCTTTAAACTCTGTCATGCATTGCAAGGACTGTGGCTTTAGTATCTCAAATTCCGTTTTGGGCCGTGTCTGAATTTGTGTGTCTGTGCTAATAAATATCAAGTGAATTCAGATTTATGGCTCATGAATAAACTACTTCTGAAGCCTTTTGTTAAGAAGGGAATGTGATAACCAGTGTCTGGGCAAAATGGGAGCAGGACTGAAGGGACACGTAACAGATACATCCACATAGTGGAAACTTATTGGCAAACCTCAAGGGGGCTGTAGCCACAAGTTTTCAAGCAGGCTGATATCCAAGGTATCAGGTCTTGACCAGGGAGTGGAAAGAGACTAAAAATTAAATAAGTAAGAGAGAAAAATCTATCACAAATGTACATTTCAGCAAACAGCTAGAAAAAGTACAGCTGAAAATTCAGGAAGAGGACTGAGCCAGTTTTACCCTTTAATGCACTCTGTAATGAAGAGCACATCGTGAATTTAATGAGCTGTCTGTGTTGGGGGTTATTTTAAGTGGATCTGTGTCTTCGTAGTTCATACATGTATTTATGATATTGAAAGTACTGATGGAACATTAGTGGGTATAGATTTTCAGCTGTTTGAATCTCAGTGGATTAGAATGCGAAAGGGACAGTGCAAAAACACTTGGTTGCCATTAGATTTGTACATAAACTTACAAAATGTTTCCATAAGAATTCTAGATCTGGTTTGTAAAACAGAAAACAAGAAAACCCAGAGAGGTGAGGTTTTTGCTAGTAAAACATTCTCCAGGTAGCACTAATGTATAGGCAAGTTCATTCTTGAGCATCAAGCTCAGACAGATACTGGGCATCTGGAGTAACAGAACTCTCCTTTACATGTTGCAGAGCTATAGCACTCTAAGATAACTTGGTCTAAATGAACCACTGAGAAAGACTTCAGCATCTTGCTCTTGAACAATATTTCAGAGAAAATAATCAAGGGAGACAAATTTAAGCTATTATTTATTATTGCCCTATCTACCCTAGATAATTTACAGTGCTCAAGCAGCACGACAGTAATACACTGGCTTTGCTATGTCTCATTAGTTGGTTGAATGAACAGCTGATTGGAATTAGCAAAAAAATTTATTTAGGGAAGAAGTCCTCCATGAACTCCAGTGATCCTATGTTTGATTGCAGAACAATGTAACTAATCTCCTGTAGAAAAACTGGCTCTTTCATTCCTGCATGGCTTTAGACTGTGCTTGGCAGCATGCATGTGCCAACAGAAATACCACACATGCACTTACTCACTGGTTTTAGAAAAGCAAATGTGGATTAAATGTGGTAGAATCAAGCCAGCAATGAGCAGGCTTCCAGAGGAGGTAACTCGTGTGACGTATACCTGTATCTACAGGTAGGATCTGGCGTGTCCTCAGGGCCTGTCTGTCCAGACCAGGGACCTGGGCAGTTCTTTTCTAGCTCTCTTGTCTAATTATCTTCCAGAGTAAGCCTCGGCACAGGGGGCAGACAGGAAAAGGACAATGTGAAGTGAAGACAGGTTATGGCCCCAGCACTGACAAAGGCTTGGAAGACCGATGTTTAAACATATTAGAATATGACAGCATTGAGAAAGTAATTGTCAAACAAAAAGGCTAGTGAGCCCTCTCTGCAAGCACGGTAGGGACCTGGCAGGCTGTACCCATGACTTTTTGTTGTTTTAACTAGATACTAGGCTGAGGAGGTTACATTGCATTGGTGTGTTATTTCATTTAAGTTTGTTTTTAAAGATGAGAGAAGCTGTAATAATAGCTTTAGGTAGCAGTGAATGCAAAAACAACTGGTTTTTTAACCTGTCTCTGGTGGCTGGTGTCTATTCACTGGCCTCTCCTGTGTCCCCAAGCAGACACACAGACTACCCGGGCATTGTCACTATCAAATAGTGTTACATTTCAACAAACAAAGAGAATAATTTGTACTGTTTCTGTGGGGTTCCAGTCAACCGAGAAACATGATCCTGTCCACGCACTAGACTTCAAAGGAAGGCTTGTGTACTGCCTGTGTCTAGCATTTGTAAAACTTCTAGCTGCAAAAGTATATTTTTCTGGACTTCCAAAACATACATCTTCCAAATCTAGTCAGCAGTATCACCTAAACCAAACCATTTATTTCTGGGTACAGCTTAGGTTTAGCATCAGTTACTCAGAAAAGCAATGTAGGCTGTCCAGAATTTAAGAGGAGACACATTTTTCCTTTACACTATCACACAGAGAAGTCAAGAGACCAGAGTTCCATTTGGTATGTAATTAACTCCTTCAGTTTCTCTCCTGTCCTCTGCACAATGGGATGAAATAGTGGGAGCAGCAGGGGAGTTCAGTGGGGAGCTTTCACATCCCCCTCAGCAGATCAGCTGGTGCAGTCAGCACCCCTTCAGAAAACAAGAGCAACCATGGGCTCCTCTGCTCCATTTTAGGAAAGCATCATCCAGCCAGCTACTGGTCAAAAGCTGTACAAACGTGTGCACACCGTAAACCTTGTGCCTCAGGATACGCTAGGTCCTTGCATGCCTTCAGCTGGATGTGCTTTATCCCACCCCCTGCTTGCAGGGATGGAGTTTTCATACCATCCTATTTCAGCATCTTGTATTTCTGTTCAGGCTAATGGGGAGAGAAAGATCAGTTTTGGTTTATAGTTTTATTTGGCTTTTATCTTTTTTTCAATGGATTTGGTTCATCAGTCTCTAAAACAAAGTTTTAATCCGTCTTCTACAGGCATTTTGAATAAATGTGGTGACAAAGAGGGGTTGATTACCTCTTCCAAGACAAGTTTTGGCAATTCACATACATGATTCTTTTCTCATCTAATTCCTCCACATGCTTTTGTGTCTCGGTAGTGTTGGGAGTTGTTTCCTTGATGCCATTTGTGGCTATCCTTAATATTAAATATCAACAGAGAACTGTTTTGAGATTTTTTTCCCTAACTTGGTTTTCAGAAGTGGGTGTCTGGAATAGATGTGCTTTTGTAATGAAATTGTCTATCCTGATTCATGACATAAAGCTTTCCTTCTTGTTCTTTATATCCTAATTGTATAGCACCAAAGAGAATTTCACATACTAATGAAATCCACTGTTTCCTAAGGTTTAGTGAATTTTAACTGTTTTTAGTGAAAGCTTTTATTTTCTCTATAGTTAAAAAAGGAGTTAAAAGCCTTTCTTGTACTTCACAGTTATTCTTAGAAAGAATTAATCTTTGCTGTATTATTTCAACACTCTGTTCCAGTTTGTATGTTAAGTTTTGTTACTGTTTTCATTATGTGGGTACTGAAACTGGGATCTTCTGCAGGCACTAAGCCAGGAGAGTGGAGCAGCAGGGAGGTGAACAATGGATAAATAGGTAACTATAGAAATAATTTCTCCCCATTCTCACCCATCGTGCATTGTGCTTCAGCCTACGAGAGGAACACGTTCTCTCCACAATGCATTCACTGCCCAATGTTTCAGGCATTTTCTCTACTTCTATAGTGCATGCATAGGTGGGACTAAGGTAGTCCAGGTGTCCTCAGGACCTCAGTGGTGTATCCAGTCATAATCTGTTTCTCTCCTGTGGCAGAATGCTCTGGTGACACCTATAATAAAGCATCTCCTCAGGCGCCTTTTCCTGGTCTCGCCGCTTGCTGCCCCAGTGCCTACAAGAAGTTTATAAAATCTGTTATCTTGCCTTTGGCAGTAATCAATACCATGAGATGTGTGTGTGGAGGTGGGGAACAATGTGATTAGCTTGGCTGTTTTGCTGTGTTTAGGATGTCAAGGGGGCATTCTTTCCTGATACCTTCAGTTTGCACTAATAATTAGAAATGCTGTAGTCCTAAAAAGCTCTAGAAATATAATTAAAATCAAACAGAATACTTTCCGGGACAGAAATTGGCAGTCGTATTTTCTGTTCCCTAGGCGGTATCCAAAGTAATAAAAATGAGCCCTTGTTTGCAGACAGATGGGAAGCTTCCTGTGTTGGACAGAGGAATATGTGTGGCTGTTTATACCTTCATCTTACCGAGAGGGACCAAAAGAGAAACATTGTTCAAGTGAAGATGTTCAGTCAGCTTTTACCTTCTTTGTGGAAGATGCAGTTTATCTGTCTGAGGGATAATTGGACACCAGATGACAAAGTGAGCTAATTTTATAAAAGGCTAAGGAAAAAATAATTTCGTCTAGCTATGCCTAATTCTGTTCTGTTCACAGTAAAAATAATAATGCCTTTCCTTTGGCATGGCCATTTTAGCATTTATGTTGCAAACGACTAGTAGAGCAACTTGATAGAAAAAGACATAAAGATTCTTTCTATACTGCAGCCATTTTGATCAAGAGATAAAAATGACCAAGTTGTAAAAGTAGTAATATCTGGGTCATTGAATCAATTCTGCACCAATTTATGACTGTGCAGGGAAATAAAAATGGAAAACAAATAGTCTTTAAGTCCTGTTAACAGATTATATCCATCACTCATCCTCAGCTTTTCATTTGTAGGTATATGAATACTATAAGCACTGAGCATGACTGTTTGCTCATAAATCAGATTTGAAACAAAAGTCTTTTGAGGTCCACATTATTGCTTTATAAACCAGCAATATAGATGTGCAAAACACAGATGAAGATTAAATGTTATATCTATAAACTTAGACTTTGGAGAGTTTTAGGAAGGGTATTATCATTTTCATGGACTGACAAAGGCAGAAAGACCATTTGGTTGCTCCCTCATTTGTTCTTAAGATTTCTTGAATTCTTAAGTGCTACTAAATTTCACCAAGGAGCTGAAGTGCCAATCTACCAAATTAATTGAACTTGTTCAGGAGAAG
Source organism: Microhierax caerulescens (assembly GCA_035590215.1). NCBI lineage: Eukaryota > Metazoa > Chordata > Aves > Falconiformes > Falconidae > Microhierax > Microhierax caerulescens. The sequence continues at coordinate 20,762,175 of JAVJGJ010000001.1, read as the reverse complement.
CAGTGATGAGTATTTCATTAGAAAATCCGTATGCATGGTGCATAGCAGTTTCAGTATCCTCCTAAGCTGCAGAGAAATTCAAGCTGATAGAAGCTCGATAGACTGTACTTACTGCCTGTTCGGCTGTTAAAGGCACGAACATGTCAAATCATCCACTGTTAGGATAATGTGTTGCCAAGACCAAGGTATTTTGAGTTAACATTTACTTATATACAGAATGGAAATGTCAGATGTAAAGCATGTTACCATGTTCCCTTATTAATTTGGGGTTGTATTTGTTTATTGATATGCTGCTTCCACAGGCCCTGTGAATGGTGTTCCTGCTCAAGCTGTAAAGCAAAAGCTTGTTGGTGTGTTTCTTTCTACAGCCTTCAGTTTGTTAATCTGCTTGGTGCCCTGCCTGCTACTCTACTTGAGCAGTACCATTTTGGACTAGGACTGTAACTGGAGATGTTACAGGGTGTTTCGTGAAATGATGTTGGCAATTTTAGTAGGTTTGCTCTGTAAACTATCACTGAACCAAGTGCTGACCAGCACCAGGCAGCTCCGTGCTGCTGGAGGCTTTATCTTTTCCAAGTGTCCTCAAAACATTCAAGCATAAAGAGTTATTCTGAACAGTGGAGTCAATTTCTGACTATTTATAAAATTTTTCCAGGGAACATGTAGTATTTTTTACTCATTTCTGATGTCACTTGTTGAGTAATGCCTTTAGCTCAAGCTATCTACATTCCATGCATTTTGGCTGTGGCAGTGGGTGCTTATGAACAAGGGCAGATGCAGTAACACTGACCTATACGCAGATGTTCCAGTGTCAGTCTTGAGTGGTATTTTAAGGGGGGGAGAAAAAAAGTTTGTTTTCTCAGTTGTTTCTATATCAGCAAATAAAACAGTCCCCAAAAATATTAGGCATGTACAAAATAACAGTATCTGATTATGTTATGCAAGAGCAGCATACCAGTTCATGACTCATGGCTTGTTCTGTATACTGAAGGGAACTCAGCTGGAGGGCAGTGAGAGTGCAGGGAGCTGTATTTTCATCCCGTTGTTCTTACGTAGCATAAACAGAGTCCAGCTACTTGCTTCCAGTCTATAACTAAGCTGCACATACAGACTTCTTGCAGTTTTGTCCATACGACAAGAGTGTGATCAGCTGAACTCAGCACATCTTGCTGCCAGAGCGACAGTGTTTTGGTAAGGCTGCATCTAGCACAAAATTGATGTGGTAGGGGGTGGTAGGCTCAGTGAAATAAAGTCCTGCTTTCTGTAGAATATTCCAAGGTTTGCTAAAGATACATGCCTTTACACCTTCACTGCTTCTTGGCTGCATGAAGATGAAAAATGTTAGTTTTACTTCAATAGCTGACAGACATTTTTTAAATTTGAAGTAGATTTTAAATACCCCAGCAGAGAAACCCCTTTCTTCTCCGTCACACACAGACATGATTGTGTGCTGATAGAGCATTTGGAGGGGAGCTGATGTGTAACCCAAAATGGGAGCTGGAGCTAGGGAGCTGTGCCAGGGTGATGGAAGTGGAGCAGCTGAGAGCTCTGCCAGAAGAGTCAAATGAGGAGGGAGAAATGCAGCCTGGCTGGCCACCTTGGGCCAGAGGCAGTGAGGAAAGAATTGCTAGGGGAATTTTGAGAGTTCTGACAAAGATTTCTGACAGCGTAACAAACTTTTGAGAGCTAAAGCCCCCATTTGCTGTTTCAAAGGCCAAAGGACACCTGCAGGGAGGAAGGGGGAAGACAGCGTGGGAGTCCTGCAGTCACCTTCCAAGCCCTACTGTCTGGAAGTGATGTTATATCACTTATATGTGGCTCCCACAAGCACCACACACTGTGAAAGAAGCTGCAAGGCTGGAGCACACTCCTTCTTGGTGGTTTTGTGCTTTCAGGGGTCAGTGAGTCTGCAGTTGTGAGAAATTAATCAGCTGTAGTACCTATAGGGACTCAGGCTCAGTGATGGTAATTTCATTCCTGGGACCTCCCACGTGGCCAGTGAGTTTCACCATTTGGGACTGGTCATAAAAGCAGGAGTAGCCCCATTCATGCACTCTTCATGGCCGGAGGTTTAGGTGTCTGTTTACTGCAAAGAGCAAGACTTTTTGTAGCATGAGTTTGAAAACTCAAGTACTTCCTCTCATCTCCTGGTACTTTGAGCTTTTCTGTTTATGGAAATTCTGCAAGCATGAAGAGCTGGTCTTGTTTTGTAAATGTAACGTTTAGCCTAAATGCAGAAAGGAAGAAGCTTGCAGTGTAATGCCCGATTGTTTTGGTTTCTTGCCATGTCTGAATTCTACTTATTTTATGATCATAACTCTCAGATTATCTGTGAATTACAAACATTTGAATAGAGGTTCAGAAGGGAGAGTAAATTATACACATTTACAGGCAGAACAAGTGTGGTAAGAGTCCCCTTTTCCCCATTGCTCCTGCAGACTCTGATCCCCCACTTACCGCATAGTCTGCTGCTTCTGTCTCTGGGTATTTGATCCCCCTTTCAGCACCTCGGCCACTAACTCTGATTTTGTGTGAGTTACCAAGAAATGATTCTCAAGGAACTGGTTTAGAAAAGCAGGTTATCTGCGTGTTAAAAGTATCAGCCAGTTTGCCATCTCTGAGTCTGTAGTAGGTATATCCTAAAGCATATTTGTTGTTCTGCGTAAAGCTTAGTCCAACAGAAACAGTGTATTATTTTACGGTCCAGGTGCAGTGCCAGAAGAATAGGGCTCGCATAGGTAACTCTTCGGTACCTCTAAACACAGATCTGAATTACTGATGTATTTTGGTACTCAGATCATTGCTTAGCATCTCTCAAGGGCAGGCAGGTGTTTTTCTTAGTGTTCTCTGTGGACTATAAGAGAAATACTGACTTCATGAAGCAGTACCTAAAGGAACATTGTTAGCATGTCATGGAAATTATTGTGATACACTAAAGAATCGTGTGCTAAAGTTATACACATGCAAGCTATTAGCGCTTCCTCCCCTCCACTTAGCAAGCTGTTTATCTTTTGAAAGGCTGGGAACTCTTCATTTTCTTTTCCATAGATTTCCTTATAGAACAAACAGCATAAATAATATCCGTAATATGAAGCTTTGGGGATAAAAAAAGATAATATTTGTGCCAAATTTCTTTCCTTCTTCCCATCATGTCATGTTCTACATTTGCATATAAAATTCATCTCCCACCCTTTCCCATGAGCATTATTAGTGTCCTGCTGTGCCCTCCCACACAACTTGGCTGATACTAGAAGACCTTTAAATCTGTCTTTGAAAATGTATTTTGGGAACTACATTTTAGACAATATTGCTGTTTAAATGAGTTTTTCCTGGTTCCCAAATGTTAAAGAAATACAAGATAGAGACGCTAGGAGAAGGGCAGACCCTGCTGCTGCTGAAGTACGTCTTTTCTTCAAGTAGAATGCTAGAAATAATATTGCCTAGACTGAGTTGATGAACCTGAAGCTTTAAGCCATGCTGTATGTATTTATGTATGTAGGTATGTTTGCATTCTGTTCCAAGGAGCAGGAGGGGTAGGCAAAGAGAGTGCATTAAGATTGACGTGTGTTGCCTGTACACACTGGTACGGAGCTGCTGTTGCTGAGGATTCTGAATGCCCACTCTGCTGTAGCTGGGACCTCGGCTAACATGTCTCCCTGTGACTTGTTATTCTCACAAGGAGATAAAAATAAGGCACTGAAGTATCTTGCTTGCTGTTATTTCAAGTGAAGTTACACATACAGCCCAAATTGAAATTGGGGACCAATTTACTAAGCATTGTACAGACCCGTAAACTCAGTGCTGTTTCTCAAAGTGAAAGTTGGAAGCGGCTCTACAGGTGGTTTGTATAATTGCCCCAAAAGACACTACTGAAAGCCACAAATAGATCTTATCTCATGGTTTTCAGACAAACGCTCTCACCACTAGAACAGGCTGTAATACAAGCATATTTTAGCACTCTAGTACAGTGATGCCAATTCCTGTGTTTAGAACTCTTTTATTTATTTATTTTATTTTATTTGTGATTGCTGTGGTATTTGACGTTTTTCTTCGAGTGTCAGTTTCTGTACTCAAGCAGCTGAATGAGGAGCATCAGCTTCCTTTAGAAACAAAAGTTTTAAGCCCTCATTGCAGAAAATTGCTTGAAAAAGGGGCCCATTAATCGTTTCATCAGTTGGTTTTGAAGAGTAGAATGATTGCATTCTTTCTTTGCATTTTTTTATCTTTTTTAACAGCTGTCACTAATAATCACTATTTTAAACATTACTCAACTTTCTCAACTAATTTATGACTGTGTGGTCATTTATTGTGGCGACACTGCAGGAAAAGAGCCTTTAAGGACAAACAAGCCTATATTTTTTTCATAGCTGTTAGATGTGCCTCTATTAAAAGGTAGGAGTGCTGAGACAACACTTAGTTTGCATCCCAGCTGCAGTAAGATATTGCTGATGGTCCATCACAACCACACCATCTGCTTTTTCCAGGCTATTTATTCCATCCGTGTCTAACCTCTTTCTGCTTTAGAAGCAAGCACATTTTCTCAAACCTGTTACCATTCACCTAATTCTTTTTTAAACCCATTCAGGAAAGTTTAATCTGGGCTCTGGGTTGTCAGATATCCTGTTGCTGGAGCAGCTGTGGTTTCTGAGGGAAGAAAATCCTGCTATCAATTACAGTTACATCATGGTGACTGTGAGCAATGGACTATCCAAACTGGAAGTGCCTCTTGCCCTCTCATCGGTTAGTCATCAATTCATACAGGCTGCTTAAGTTTTTGTCTAATTTTCAGTGTGTCAGTTATCATCATGATCTGTGAGGGAATATCTGCAAGTATAAAGGAGGCTAATCCTTGACTACCTTCTTGAATCAGCGCTTGAATAACGAGGGACTCCTTCTTCATCCTATCTGTAGTATTTTATAATTGTGTTTAGGAAGTTTTTTATTGATTTTAGAAAGAGATATGGATTTCATAGAGCCCTTGCCTTCAGTGACGGTGGTGATTGGTTCATTATGCAGGGCATTTTATCAGTTATACATTTTTTGCTTTTAAACTTCCTCCTTGATCTTACATTATAAGAAGGCCTATAAAAATGCATGGCTTATCTGCACAGTACTTTGTAGCCTGGTATCACAGTTTCCCTAAGATGTATCCTCTTTAATCAGAACAGTTCTGATCTCCTCTTCCTTCTGCTCATTATTATTGTCATTTGTCTTACATAGTGAGTGTTGCACAAACAGAACATAGAGACCAGCCCCATAACTTGTTAATCGTCCTTCATATGGAAATGGCTGCATTCCTTTAACCATTAAAATTGATCCTTTTAGTCTCCTGTCCTGTCCCCCCAAAACTTTATATGTGTATCTGTTGCCAATGACAGGCAATGAACAAAATATTTTTGCCAGAAAATGCACTGCTGATTTACATTAAAAAACTGCAGAACTGTTTTCCCAGTTATTTCCCAATAGCCTATTTCTTAACCATTCCAGAGGGTTTTGAAAGGAAAGGCTACACCTACGTGCTCCTACCAACTCCACTGTAAGAAATTTTCTTTTAGAACAACTGTGGCAAAGAGAGAGGAGGTTTTCATGGAACTGTCCCTAATAGCGTTCTCTTACCTTTCTTGGGTGGTTAACGTTTGAATGCACAGAAAGTGCAAATAGTTTGAAATTACAATGATCGGTTGTGTATTATTTTGAGTTTACTAACAACCAATTCCATCTGTTGTCATGCTTCTCTTTTGCCTGGCTTTCTTGGGCTCCTCTGTGTCCTTGCAGACATGTTTGTTTTCTACGTTATATAATATCACAACGTTTTTGTCATGCCCATTTTCCAGATGGCTGTTAAATATATTAAAAACTTATAGTCTAAAGCAAATATAGAACATTACGACTCTCTTTAAACATACACAGTTTACTACTTATTTCCACTATATTTTTCCTCTTCTGGCCTAGAGCTGTACATCTTATCCGTGCTGCTTGGAATTTCTGAGTGCATTTTATCATGCTGACTTTGACTTATTCGTACAAGGCTGTATGGCTTTTGGTATTCCTTCGCTTTCTACCTTATGTGGTAAAAGTAACTCGAAATGCTGAAGTTGTTGCTTGTATTTTAGTGAGGAAATAAGAGCAGCAGGCCCCTGTGAGAGAGCCTTCATTCCTGCAGCAGGCCCCTGTGAGAGGGCCTTCATTCCTGCAGCTGCTTCCATTCTTGTTCCAAAAGAGTTTGGTTCCCCTTAAACCTAAGGGTACAGTCTATAATGCTTAGGAAGGGGCTTAGAGGACTAGGCTTTCCCTCACAAACTGCAATGAAGATAATAGTTGAAGGAATTTTATGCAGTCTTGATAATTTCATTTAATTGTTACCTTCCCCTCCCCTCGAGGAATGCAATATAATTGGAATATTTAGCAAGTGTTGCCAGTGCCACTTCATTCATGGAGATTCAGTAGCTGAGAAATTTTGAACTAAACACTGGAACTGAGTCCTGTGTTCCTTTGGAAGAACTGAAGACCTGGTCTTCCTTGGTTTGTGATTCAGGGATATCCCTGGTAGATATGCATGTTCTGTTAGTGCTGTTCCTCTGGCTTCTTAGTCACGTGATTTTCACTGAAGAGAGAATCTTTTCTCACTTAGGAGAGGTAGAGAGTCTTTCTGCTGTCCCTGCGCAGCTGGCAGTACACCTGGAAGCCCCTGAGGAGCAGTAGGATGCACTGGGCAGGCTGTGGGGAAGCAGCATGGCACCGTGCTGTTCCCAGGTCCAGACCCAACTGCTGGATCAGAGATGTGTCTCAAATAAAGAACCAGCAACTGCATGACCTATGTTTGCATCAGAAGTGTCCCATGTATAAAGCATAACTTTGCATAAATATGTATGCTTGTTCTCCCCCCCACCCCCTCCTTGCTCTCTAATAGTTTTCCATTAGATTCTTGAACAACAGAGCAGATGGAAACCTTATTTAAATTTAGAAACCATGAATACCACATGCTGAGCTCAGTGGAGCAATTCAAGTCGGTTTCCCTTAAACGAATATTTTTTTAATGCTGGATTCCATTTAGAATTTTTAAAATAGCATAAACACATGATATAAAGCATTTGAACATACCTGTATTCCTTACTACATAATGCCTCAGTTATATAGAAGTATGCAAATCTGTCCTAAACAGATCATATTTCACAACTAGTTGTCCTAAAGGACATCAACACTCCATTATTTATTAGAGCAATTATAAAAGAAACTCCTGCACCGTCCCTAAAGAGAGAAAATCTGTCATGGTTCCCAGGAAAGAGAAGCAAGGATTATCCTTGAAAGCAATCAAAGGAGAGAATAGTTTTTACCAACTTGTCAGTGGAGTTGCCATGGGCACCAGCCAGGACCCTAGGTTTAAATGTCAGATTTCCCTTCCACTACTGTCTTTTCCTTTTCTTTAGCTTTATTTTTGCATTCGTGCCATTTTTTTTCCTTATAAGAATTTCTCTATTGACATCCCTTTTTTCCTAATGCCCAGCTTCACTTCTTTTTATGCCTATCCTCAGACATCGTGCCAATGCCAGGTAAAGAAATCTGTGGGGTTTTTTAAGAAGTAAGACAATATGTTCTTCAATACTTATTTGAAAGTCATTAGCATATTAATATTTGTCCAGCAAAGAAAAAAAAGCAAAGAAAATTGCATTGAGAGACTGACACAGTTAAGGAAGAAACAGCAGTGTAGAGTCAGCAGCAGCTCCCTTTCAGCATTATTGAGCCTGGTTGTTTGGAGACATGTGGTACATTTCATTATTTGCTAAAATATTACACAGAGGGGGATGGGGGAAGGAAAAGAGCAGAAGGAAAAAACTTACATCTGTGGTAATGTCTCTGCAGGGGGAAAAAAAAAGGCAAATCCTACCATTTGTGGAAGGTATTCATGTGTTGCCGGCTGGCTAAACTGCACATCAATTGAATTAATGTATCCATCAAATCTAGATAAAAGCTCAGAAGAAGCAGTTTAGAAAATACTTTTTTCTTTTCTGTTCCTCCCCCCCCCACCCCCCCCTTAATTCCTTTAAGCTGGCATGGGACATCTGGGTTGGTTTTGGTTTTTGTGCTGGGTTTTGTTTTGCCTTGTGTATCTTCACTGTGAAAACCCCAAAACAAGCCCAGCTGCTTGGAAAAAAAAAAAATAAAATCATTTGTGTTTTGCTTACTTGTTAATAGTGTTAGCATGTAAATTAACAGATCCAGGCTATGAAACGAGCAACTCACGAGTGGGTGGGAAGCTCACATCTCCTTTGGTGCTATTGTTTCAGGCTGTCTAGCTGCAGTCTTATCAGGGCCAGAAGAGCATGGCCTTGTGCATAAACAAAGGCAATAATTGCAAAAAGAAAACAGAATTTTTTTAAGAACCAAATAATGCTGTCATTGACTGGGTGGCCATAACCTCTATTTGGTCACTAAGTTTGTTCTGGAGATCAAAGATACAACTGTAGCACTAGCAAGTTTTCAGATTTGGATCCTGGGTTTAGTCTCAGAGTTTATTTTCACACTGCATGCTTCACTGTGGCTGTGGAGAATGTGGTAAGTTAGCGCTTGTGGTTTTGAAACCCCTTTCTGATCTGCCTTCCTATCATCCTGCCTTGCCTCTAAGAAACTCTGAGCATGTTTCCCTGTGAGTTATTGACATATAATTAATGATGGGTCAATACTGACTTGGAAACTGCGTTGCTAATAGAACTAATACGATGCAGAATTTTGGGATGCATATTCCTAATGCAAACTGAAGTTCCCACAGTGATTTTGAAGTCTGTGATCTCCTGTTCACTCTTGTGAATCACGTCTACGTTCTTGGTGCACATAGCAATGGTGCTGGATGGTTGAAAGTTGCACAGACATTGCACAGAAGTTTGGATGGCTGTGTTACAAAAAGAGAAATGGCTGTTCAGAGGCCAAGACAGCCATGAGTCCTCTATGCATGGCCTGAGGAGTTTCATATCATACAGTCCTGAAGTCTGTTACCTGAACACCACCTGGCTCTTGAAGCAAATACGTGAAGATTCTCCCTGTGCAAAAGGGAAGAGGGTGTGAAAGTTTAGTGCCTACAATAAATCATCTCAAAGATTAGGAGATGCTATCAGTGATGTCTGTTGAAGAGCTTGAACATTCTTGTTTGCTGAAGGCTGTGCTGTGGTAGCACTGATGTAACCAGTTACTTTGATTTGGGGTTCATTGGGGCCCAACTTGCAGGGACAGAGAGCAATGTCACAGTGTGGCATGCTGAGTGCTCCTACTGTGCCACGTAGATTAGTTCTTGCTGTGGGATTTTGGTGACTGTTTTGTGCTCTGCCCTAGATGACCCCAGAAGCCTTTGGGGTGCTGGGAAACAGAAATGTCCTGCTTCTTCTCAGCTGGGCACTAACAGGGTCACTGGTGCTGAAGGTCAAAGCCCTCCAAGCACTCCTGGAAGCCCAGTTAGAAGCAGAAATGTTAGTTCCTTCCTCTAAAGCTTTAGCATGCAGCCATTACGGAGAGTTTCAAAAAGGACTAATATTCAGGGATCCTTGGGAGAAAGACTGAACAAACTGAGCACAAGCATTTAAAGAGAAAGAGCAGTAATCTGTTCTCAGGGTTTTCTGTGGATGTAAATAGAACAGGACAAGAAATAAAGGACCACAAATCCAAAAAGTTGAAATTATGATTAATCATTAAGAAGTTCTCTGAGATAGTAAATGGTGGTTAGACACTGAAATAGATTGCTTACGGAAACTGTGAAATATTTATCATAAGTTTAAAGAAAAAAATAGGAGACTTGTCAAGAATGCCTTGGGTGCAGTTGCTAAAGAAAAGTGCTAAATATAACTGTCCTGTCGTGGGACAGTGGGAAAGACTGGAGCCCTTCCAGCCTCAGTTTCCATAAAGATCCACCATTTCAAGTAACTGATGAAAAGTCTGGCCTAACAGCAACAGTGGCCTGCCTACTTTGTTTAGAAACCAGAAATTATTCATGACCCTGGTTCATGAAACCTCCTTTTAAGCAAACCTTGGAGTCAGGTTAATAACAACTCAGAAACCTTCACTAACTGGGAAAACTTTATCTTAAGATCTTATACAAGCATTCATCGCCATAGTAATTTAAAATCTTTAATATAAAATCATAGCAAACCTTTTCTGGCATCTCTGAAATCTTAAGAGTAGAGATTCTGGATGTGCTTGAGGTTTGGTACTATGTCTTTAGTTATTTACTAATTTTTTAAAAAAAACAACTTAGTAGGGGATATGTTTCTTTCAGAAAAAAAAAATTAACCTGCTCAATAGGATAACTGAATGACTGATACTGGTATTTTATTTGCAGTCTAGACCTAAAGTTGTCTTCATCCTCCAGTGCAATATGAATAGTCTCGCCTTTGAATCCCTGTCCATTCAAAGCATTTGTTTTCATGTTTCACTGCATAGTATAATAATTTCATTTCTGTTAGAATATAATCTTACTCTGAAATAAAATATATTAAAATTCACATTGACATATAGCACCTAGAGCTTTTTTGTCCTGACTTCTTGTTTCTTGACACGTAAAATAAAACTCTCCATGTGTGTCATGCCAGTGAAGTCCACATGAAGTGCATTCTGCTGGGGCCCAGCCTTGTAATGGAGAAGTTCTAGCCCTTCTAAGTGAGATACACAAAGGAAGAGTAAGAGATTGCAACCGTAACTTCTAAGGTTTTGAAGTTAGAAACCTCTTTATTCTTGTCTGTAAAGGAAGGCATATTTCTTTGACTTTTCGTATATGATAAATAATGATGGTGGTTATATGAAATCAAGTATACTATTATTAATGTACAGTAAAATAGTATTAATCTTCTCTTTCTCTCCATGCCCCACCTCTGTCATCTTGGAAAGGCTTTGCTGTGGAGCAAATGGCAATGCAGATGTAGCCATACGTTAGTGTAGCAGCCTTGGTCTTCAGCCATGTGGGAATGTAGAAACAGGAAATCAGGTTACCAGATAGAAAACTATAGTTGACATGTGAATATAAATCAGTATTTCCAGGATGGAGGTTATTACCCTGTTACTAGCAGCAGTCAAAACCAAGAATTAATATCCTAATTCAATGCTTAAAAGAAACAACTTGATAGGTGAAACAATATGAAAACAAGGCACTTCCCCTGAAGCATTAGTGAAGGTGTATGTCTGATGCATATGATTAATCTTAAACTGTTACTGTGTAATGCCATTTACTTTATAGTAGAAGCTGGGAAAACAACTGCTAAAATGGGCTTAAAATAGAAAGGTACATCAACGAGTCACCTTTTCAGGGATGTTACAAAACCACTGTTTCCAGTAGCTGTCATACATACTGTAGAAGCACTGGAAGCCCTGCATAGTATTTAGGCTGTGCAAAATGTGATTCCTGTTCTGCTTTGATATATTATGTGACAGTGTTAAGTCTTTGAGTAGGATTTGTCCTTATAGACATGGTATTGGGTAGTAAAGAAAGGGGTTAATTTACAGTGAAAAGCTTCTCACCTGAGGTGTCCATCGTGGGTAATCTCAGGCATACCACATAGGAAATCGCTTATTCTGTGAAGTGCTAGCTGATACCAAGGGCAAATAAAAAATAGCATAGTCATTCCACAACAAGATGACTGCCCACAAACTTCCTTGCCTAGTCAACAGATACCCATATACAGAGAGAAAGAAGAAATAAAGAGAAGTAGGAGAGGGAACAATTCTTAACAATGTGGTCAGCCAGGAAGGAGTGTAAGTGGAAGGAGGGAAGGCTGTCAGGCTCAGCTGGTTAACAGTAAACAGCTGTGACAGTTCTAATGTTGTTCCTGCCTAGTTTCAGCAGCTATGTGTGATCCAGGAGGTAAATGCGTACCTCATCACATCTCAGACCGTGTCAGACTGCCTGGAGCATCCTGCCATGTCATTGTGGCCTGGGCATCCTTCCCTTGTGAAATGGCAAGCACAGCGTGCTGGTGGCTTGCCCTGACCTAAAGTGGGGTTTCGCTGAGGTGTGCACCTGAAGGTGAGAGTTGTGGAATGAGCTGTTCCTGCTCTCTGACAGCACCTAGCTGGGTCTCAGAGCCGCAAGGATTACGCTACACTCTGATGCTATAAATGTCTTCATGTCAGGACTGTGAACTTCCCGTGTTAGCGGTTATATTACATTTTTGACAGCACACAAGTAATTCCTTTTTGATGACTTGGAGACAAGCTTCCAGAAAGCCAGGTTCCAGTGAAAGTGAGCAGACTAAGTCATACCAGCACCCTAATCAGAAGATCATGGGAATTGTCCTGTTACAGGGGTCCATACATCTTGGTGTATCCTCTCTCTGCCAGTGATCATGACCAGATGCTTGGAGAAGAATAACAACAGGACATTTTCTTAAAATTATTTCAGCCCTCACCTAATCCCCCAACTCCCAAAATGTGCTAAAATGTATGTGGTTTCTATGTGGTTAGGAACACTTTGGGTGTTCCGTGGACTTCTCAAATGTCCCCTGGAGTTCTGTTTAAACTTCAGCATTCAATATATCCTTACTGCTCATATGGAAAAAATTCTGTTTAGTTGCAGAGCTATTCACACAAAAGGATTTATGCCATTAACTAACTGTGAAAATACAAAGTAAAATGCTAGTCTCTATCTGCAAAAGGGAAGCTGTCTGAAAATGTAGACCAAACTTCTCTGTTAGGGATCTGCATGTTAACGTCTGTAATCCTTAATATTTTAAATGGGTTTCATCATAGTGGATTCACAATTTATTGTCTCTGCCCATCAGAGAATGGTCATCATGCTGTAGTTAAGACATTTGTGCAGGTGCTATAGAAAGTACCAGAAAATTTAATAGACTTTATGTGGCAACAGCTGCCCTTCTTCTGATGCCAGTATTACAGATATGGAAAGTACAGAAATGAGAGTGAAGGAAGGAAATCTAAACTAATGGGGGAAGGGGGGAGAGTGGAACCACTGTGAGATTTGTCTTTCTGAAAACTGCCTGATTGCTTTTCAGAACTATACTTTTTTTTCCTGTTGACAAGCAAAGCTTGGGAATAATAAGTGCTGCATGAATTAAATCCATCACACTTGACTGTACTGGATCTTCAAACCAATCTGGGCTCTATCAGTGTGCCACTATTGATTTCTGTGCTTTGACAGAAAATGGCTGAGAGACAAATGATGGGGAGGGAATTGGGAATCCTACAAACATTTTTTGTCTTACTGTAGCTATAGCTAGTAGCTAATGTAACACCAGATTTCCCCTATCTAAAATACCACTGAATGTGTGAGCATGGTTTTGTGCATACTAGTCAATAAATTTTAAATATTTCTCTGTTGATGCTGCACACTGTTTGTGTCTCTTTAAGAAAGGATTATTGACAGCAAACTACGAGGGTAATTACTCTTCTCCACCTACTGCATGTCTGTTCCAAAGCATCAGCAGCTTCCCCCTTCCCAGTACGGCATTCTTTGTCAGAGGTACCAGTCCTGAACTCAGATGAGAATGTAAATCCATCCCATTGACGTGGAAATCAGCAAAGAAGTTGCACAGGTCTTTCACCTTTTGCTGTTTATTTCACTCTGTTTTTAATTCTCAGACAAGTGCTAGCTTTGAAAAGTTCGAAAAAGCATCTTGTTTTCTTCCCCTTTTCCCTTTTTCCTGTTTTTCATCTACTCCATTTTATTTTGTATAAGAAAGATCAAATCCTGTCTCTGGCTGGACCTGGGAGGAGAACTGGGAGTTGGCTTGCACTAGGGAGTAGCAGGGACTCCTGATGGAGTGCTGGGGGGCAGCTTTTTTTTTTTTTTCTAATGAGATCTATAATAGAGTAGCAAATGTTGAATAATCTATGGCGTGCATTACAAATTGCGCTATGGTAAGACTGGGGAATGGGCAGTTTCAGCTGAAGTTTTGCTGTTTTCCTTGTGCCTCACTCAAGTAAGGTGCAGTGCCTTTCTGCATTTTCATTCATCTCTTCATGTTATTAATCCTCTGGGGCAGGACTGTTCCTCCTGTGCTTGTCTAGGACTTGGAATAAAGTTTTCATGAGGGATCAGTAGAATCCACTGTAATTCAAATCATCAGGGCTCAGAAGGGAGTTGTGTATGAAGGAATGTGCCAGGCAGGTACACTAAGGAAGTTCAGTACTTTCTACATGTGGGCAGGAGAACCAGTAGGGTTTACACCATGCTACAGTCTCAGGTTTCTAGACTCCCTTTTGATTTTTTCCTTTTGACTACTTCATTTTGATGATGATGAAGTCATAGCACACTGTTAAAGGACTTCTCTGTGCATAAGTGAAATCCAGCTGGGTTCATCCCTATTAATATCTGTAGGATATTTCACTTGAGTGGTTCCGGTCAGTTTGAATAAATTCTTGATTTCATTAAGGGTAAATATATGTTGCCGAAGGGAACGTATGCAGCAGTCACTGTTTTGCAAAACAAGCTGCTCTGTGGCAGTTTTACAGATGGCTTTGCTAGGGAGCAATTTAAAGCCTTAGGATTGTATTTCTCCTAAAGGAAGGAGAAGACTTTAAGTATCTTTCTTCTTTCTACTGTCCAAAGTACTAGATAGCCTAGAAAATAGAAAACAGTAAATAATTTTTACATTTAATGACATACCATAATAATCAAGCACAGATCTGATTACTTAAAGCCTTAAGTGGAAGTTATTAACATAGCAGTCTGCTCCAAAAAGTCATTTGTACAGTACCAGTTCACAGTAATTCCTCACAACTTTTGAGTAATATATTCTTAGAGAAGAGCATCACAGATCTCCACAGCAGATACAGTTTAAATCAACTGTCATTGGGGGACAGTGCATACTGGTGGCTGTTCAGGAATGCACAGTGCTAATGGAGGGATGCTAATGAAAAGTGCTAAGTCTCCTCCTCAGTCAGTTTGTGCCTTTCACTGGTGTAATAATAGGATTTTGAACAATTATTTTTAAAATCAGACACGGGAATGTTTGGCGGAAACGTTGGTCTATTACGTCTATTGTTCGCAGTAGTACTTTGTCTAAAAACATCAAAGCAAACTACATAAAATAAATCAGTGTCACACTCCAAATCCCTAATTCTTTTCATCATATTTGTATTTAATATGATACAGAAAAAGTTTCGTGGCCATATATAAGGCCTCTTTCAAGGCTGCTGTTCAGCTGCTTCACAACATGCCTGTGGCACAACGGCTGGTTTTGATCCCTGGAGACAGCCTCCCTCTTACAAGTTTCCCTCTTACAAGTTGCCAACACCACAAGGCAGAAATGGCTTTGTCAGGGACTCTCAGGAACAGACTGAATTCCCATATCCCTTCTAGGGCAGCAGCAGCATCTTTCATGCTTCAGTACCATGTTGGGGCTGTTGCAGGTGGTGAGCTTATGAGACCAAGTCTGATGGGAATTCTTACTCCTCTGCAAGACCCATCCCATGCAGTCTGGTCCAGAATCAGGTTCTCAGTCTGTCTAGAAGGCTCTCGGAAAGGTGGGATCTCTTTTTCATCTCGGCACTGTGAGATAGCTTAGACAGCTTGTGATTAAAAGCTTAAGAAAAAGGCAAAAAAGCTTCAGTAAAAGTGAAAGCTCCTTCTTTAGGAGCAGAAGCAGCATCAGAGCAAAAGCCTTGGGGCATACTGCTGTGTATATTGCACTGCCTCAGTAACTCACTATTTATGATAAGAAATTAAGAAAATCAGTTTAAATGACTACTGTTTAAAAATACTTTTCCAAGTGGTTTCTACTTTAAAGTTGTCTGCATATTCACTTTGAGGATTTTTGAGTGTGCTTCATTGAAGGAAATATTTTTTTTCTTTTAAACGGTCTCAGAATGAGACATGTTCACTATTTCAAGCTAGATAACAGTAGCTTTTTTGTTTGAAGTGTAATGGACCCCTGCATATCATAACAGTTCTTAGACAACTTGAGGCACACTAACAACATTTTCAATACAGATCTCCCTTTATTTTAATATTCTTTTAAAAACAATGGGGATTTCTCGAGCCACAAGAACCACAAGTTCTTGTGGTGACTGTCTTATTTTAGTAGAATTTACCTTTACTGAATTAAGAAGATTTCTCCACCTCAAGAGCAAAGTGACAAAAAGGAGCCCTCAGAATCTCTGGTTCCAGTAAAGAAAGCATGCAAGCAGAAACAGAAATGTTTCCACTTACAGAGCAACTGTTCCTGAGAAATGATTAAAATGTTCAAGTTTCCAATAATGTATATATAGCATATTCCTGTCATCTGCAGCATATTGTTAGGAAACCTTAAAGAGCAGATGCTCTGTGGGACTTTTAAACTGAAGTCCAATCTATACAGGAGGCAGAACTTATAATGAGACATAATGTAGTTGTAAGACAAGACATCACAGGCAATTTCCTGAAAGAAAGAGTGAGATTTAATCACTTTGGGCTACTTCTGCAGCTACTGCTGAGGCACATTAGTTGCTCTGTCAGGGAGGGAGATGCTTGTCAAGATTGTAAGCAAACTGAATTGCTGCCAACCATTTAATCACAGACAACAGATGATTCTCATTCACCATTTGTTTTATTTCTGTGCATTCTGTCTTGTGCTTTGCTGTCTTGCTAAAATCCATGCCCTTTTATGTTACGACAACAGGACATTAGCAATTAATGCTGTTGAAGTGCTCCACACATAAGCAAAGCCCCCTCTCTGCCACGTCAGTCATCAGCTCAGTTTGGGTTTTATCTCTATCACTTACAAAAGTTCTAATTCTGACAGCCTTAATTACCTCAAGAAAGTACTTTTACAGTTCTTGATTGATAAAAAGAATTTTTTAGCTACTTGGAGTAGCCAGTCTTGTGTTATTTTAAGTGGGATTTGACTCTCCCTGAAAGACTTCCAAGACAAGACATAAAATGGTGTAGAGGTGGGTGACCGCTGCTTCCCAACTGCCAGGCACAGAGAGGTGAGGGGGATGAAACCCATGTCATCTCAAGATTTATATTTTTGCAGCCCATATAAGGTATTAGCCCCAATTAGCATTCTGGTTGCCAGTCTCAACTAACATTCTGTTGCAGCAGTGTGAAGGAAAAGCAATGCCCAGCAGATAATCAGCTAGGTAATTACTCAGGTAATTACTAGGCCATCCTTCCTAGTCCAAAGGGAGGACATGAGCTGTCTAACCAGCAGCTCTTGGACCATTCTGCCAGCTTCCACACTGTGTAGTGGCTGCCACTCCTCAACAACATTTATCCAGTCTTCTTCATCCTGTCCTCTCCTGTTGGGATTATTTTCAGCCTGCAGTCTCCATCTTGATTTCTAGGTTGATTGCACAGATTGTAACTCGGGGCAAATTTGGCAGAAGGACTACAGGAGGTAAAAGAAGGAGACAGATGGGTGAAAATAACATTGACCCAGTTGCCTTGTCTGAACTAGATGGAAAATTATATCCTCATCCCATCACTCTCCATGTATCACATGAATAAATGTAGTGTGCCTATGTTAGTTCTGTGACACCATTTCCATGGCCCAGGCATGAATGTTCCTGAGGTGAATGTTATCCCGTATAATTGTTTGGAGCAAGCTTCAACTACCACCTCCTTTTCTTTTCTCTCCTAATACCTCCAGCCAAGCATCTTCTCCAGCTCAGACCATTGCCCCTAGCTCACAGCACTACCTGCAGGGCCCAGCAAGGCCTCTTAACATGGCTTCCACGCTGTACCTTGCGTTGTCTGATGGTGATGTGCCTCACTAGCCAGTTTTGCTTCACTGGATAGGAACCAGTGCTCTGCTGTAGTCCAGGATGCTGCAGCAAGAAGCCACAAACAAATTCTCATTTTATTTGTATAATTTGGCGACGGAGGAAAGAGTAGTAAATTGCTTCTAAAAAATACAGCTTTATTGTAGGCCATAATTCAGGACAATGACCTAACTAGGGTCTCTTTCCAGGATAAGCTACTTGTATACTCCTAGAAGTGACTAAGTCAGTTTTTTGAAACATGGCAACTATTACCAAAAGCGTGAATGTATTCCAGGTGATCAGCATCCTGCAGACCACTTGGTCTTATCTAGGGCCATGTCATAAAGGAGATTGAAAAAATGAAAAATCTTAGGTTTCCATGGCAGTGAGTTGGGAATGGCATCACCAGTTTCAGTGCAGAATATGTGGGAAGAAGAAAATACGATCCAAAGGATTGTGGCTAGAGAAAGAGGAGAGAATGGGTGGGCTGGAGAGCACATTCGCCAGAAAACAGGAAATACCACTTTTTCCTTTTAAACCAGTAATTTTCATGAGGAACTCACTTCAGTGCTCAGAAAATTGTTCTCAGAAATGTAAAGGTGCAGTAAGAGTGTGGGGCAGTATTGAAATGCAGAAACCAGATTTCTCAAAAGCAGAGGAAAATTAGTGTTGGTGGCAGAGGGGCTGCCTGTGCTTTTGTTTCATCTTGTGACAATCAGCTTTTTTATTTTGGTGTGCTTTCTTAGCCAAGAAACACCTCTGTTGATTTTCATGAGATTTAATCAGTCTATTGAATTGTCAAGTTATCTATAATTTATAGAGGTAGAGTTTTGTGATTTGACTCTTAGGGTTTTTTAAGAAAAGCAAATACCGTTACAATAATTCACACCCAGAGGAGCATTTTCCCTGTTGCATTTAATACAATTTCATTAAGTTAGCACAATCTAAATTAAAATGTGAACAAGATACTTGTTTATTATTTCAAAAGCAAATTAAGTCTGGATTTGAAAAGGTGTTAAAGCTTTTCCTTTCATGAAATAGAATTAGTTCTAAATTGTCTGTGAAGTTGAAACTGAAATGAATTATTGCTGAAATATAAACCAAGTTTAAATCCAAGCTTAATGCAATTAATGAAATGAAAAAAACTTCATAAGGTTCAAATTAATACTGTTGTTATGTTTACAAGCTGAAGAACAAATCAGCATAGCAGAACTGAAATTATTAGAGCTATGATGCATAACACCTCTGAAGTTTATGACCATGGGAGAGGCCAGGAACAGGGAAATGTGCATATTTTTGGTAAACTTACACAGGTAAATTTTGACAAGTGTTTCAGGTGGGACATTAGTATTTCAAACACATTATCTGAAGTCCACAGTGGGTGTAAATACAGACTAGCACTGCAAAGATGTCTTATTTGAGGGTTACAAATTCTCTCTTCCTATGTTTGCATTCTTTTGTTTCTGTTCTTCATACTGTGTAGTGAATGAGTTTACTGAGCCTAATGTGCACACAATTGGCAAACACAGTATATAAGCATTTGTCTAAATTGCTGGAAACCAATTTTGAATTTGGAAATGTAACTATTTGTTCAGGAAGGTAATGCAGTTGTAATAGGAAAACACCATGCAGACCGTCAAAACTAAATGACAGAAGAGAAACTGAAAACACCAGACACCCAAGCAAGCAGCCTGATTTAGAAAATGTTGAAATCTGATAATTAGGTCACTCTGTTGGGCAGCTAAATCTGAATTTAATTCAAATTTTCAGGCATCTGGTTTTGGAAAGGTCTGCTCTCTCAGCCTCATTCTTTCTTTTTGCAAAGTTGGAGGAGTGATACTTCCTTTCCCTACAGAGATGGTAAGAGGATTACTTCTTTTCACACTGCTTTGAGTGTGGAAAGTCCTCTAAAAGCGTTATCTGAAAATTTCAGACAGCTCTAATGTTATCCTATTACCCATTCATAGAGGCAAGTAATGGATAATTGGGTTCCTACTTACCTTCATTAGATAAGAGATTTCTCATTTAACTCTATCAATAGAAAGATTAAGAGTCCTTGTTACTCCAAGAGAATAAAGTTGCATAGGATGGGAGAAGTGACTAATGGCGAGTATAAAGCTGTGGTTGTAAACCAAAAGATTTGTTACAATAGGGAAGTTTCAGACAATGAAATACCCTCTCTAACCTTTATGGTCATACTTCTAATTCAGTACATGGAGACACATTACTCTGTATCATGTGAAGCAGAATATAGTCACCCATTAATTGCATCAAAAGTTTATGAGCTGATTTCATACTTTCACACCTATCATGTGAAGACAGATTATGAGACTGTCCTGTGAGTTAGAGCAGAGCCAGTAGAAAGGCAGTTGGAGCTCATCTTAACTTCCATGACCTGTTTGGGTTAATAATTAATTATTGTAATCTGCAAGTTTTTTGGTTTTGGTTTGGTGGTTGTTCTTTTGTTGTTGTTACACCACCAGCGTGTTTGCTGGCTGTACACAAGACTTTTTCTATATTAGACTTCTGTTTCTGTAGAATCTGCTTTTTCTTTGTGACTAGCAAAGAAGAAGGGTAGAAATTAAGTTTTCAGCCTGACACATGCACGTGCCAAGTTCATAATCACGTGCCCAGAGCAGAGGCGCTGTTAACTCCTTCTGGTTGTTGTAACCCATGACACAACTGAACAGGCTTTCCTATTGGAACCTGTCTGATGTTGTCAGCAGCAGGTGCTAGACCTGACTAATGTTTTCTGAAGACCCAAAGGTGGATTGTTTTCTACCCTCATCAGGCAGAATTTTGATACAGGGGAGCAGTTAGTTCGGCGACTCTCGTTGCTTACTTCATTGTCTTTTATCCAGGAAGCACACTGAAAAGTACTTACAGCTTCCAGACAAAGTTGGTGGTTTCTGACTGTGCCATGTCTGTAGAAAACTGCATCTCATAGAGTGTAAGAATGTTTTTTCCACAACTGCACAATATTTCTGAAGTATTCTCTGTATTTATCTGCAGTGACCTTACAAAAGTAATCCACCTTCATGGCTACAAAACTTAATTACTGTAATTCTGTGTTAGCTTTGCTTCCTCTGGGGTTTCTCTGCCTCATGCAGCTCTAGGGTAGCATTTAGCAGCACTCTTACTCCTTGGAATAAACTGATGTGGCAGGTTACCGTGGGGTGCTATCTGCCTACAAAGTATCAGGTAGACTTGTAACTTACCCTGTTAATTTTTAAAACCTGTAACAGAGAGACAATATTATATTGCGAGGCCACCTTTCTGTGTCACTACCCTAAAAGCTCTCTGTTTTAATACTGTCTGTACTTCTCAGGTTTCTACTGTTCTTTCTGTAGCAGCCACTTTCTTGTTGCTGTTGGAATGTCAAAAAAGTTATATTCTTCTGGATATTTCTGTCTATTTTGAAATCACTGGAGGGAAAAGTTTTCCCCACTACACTAATTAAGGAGCATGCTGTTTGTGTAATACTGAAGTTGATATTATCTGTACCTGGGTTTATAAATAGCATCTCTGTTTATTTGTTCATCTTCCCTGATAAACATAAACCTACCATACAGTCAGCAGCACTCAGGGAACACCAGTAGCAGGCAACCAATATACAGCTCAAATATATGTTGTCGAGAACTTCTGTGTTGGAGATGTCCTAAACCATGGTCAGGCAAGGTACTCAGGAGTTCATAATTACCTTCATCTTTCTCTGAATGAGGACTCGTTATACCTGCTATCCTTCCAGGTCATGTCAAACAATAGACGCGCCATGGAAGTGTAAATGCTACAACATCTGATTTTCCAGAGGGCAGGGCAGGTACAGGCTCACAGCCCTGTCCCGTATCCCCACGTAGTGCCCTTTGGCCAGCAGAACCACAGAGGGATGCTCGTGGGCGAAGAGCAGCTTCTGGAGCTGAGCCTCCCTCAGCCGCTGGAAGAGCATCTCTGTATAGCCCCAGCTGGGCTAATGCTCTTAACTTTTTCTTCTTCCTTTCTGGGTGTTTACTTTGCAGCCGCTCCACTGCATTGTTTACAAATTTAAAAATCCCTGGCATTCTCTGAAGCACAAGCAAACTATGATCTTCATGGCACACCAGCAAACCCTTAAATAACTAGACATTGTATAGGTGATGAGGACAGAAAGCATCTCCATAAAGAACAGCTTGCCAAACTTTATAAATTTCTTCTTCAATCAAGAGAAAAATAAAGCCTCGAAATGCTCCTAGCACAAATTTAAATGATTATTGTGTGCTATTATGTGAATATTTTTAGTAAGACTGTAGGAAAAATATTGCTTGTAATCATCACATAATGGGAAAACCTTCATATGGGTCAGGCAATGTCAGGAAAACTGGGAATATATCATTAGGCAGCAAAGGTCAGCAAGGTAGAAAATACATAATTATGATGTGGCCTGTTTAATATCCATGGTTAGGGAAGAGTAGTCAGATTGCAAAATACTGGTTCTGGTTTTCTGATCTTACTGAAAATATTTTTTCCTGCAACCTTTGTATGTCTGTCTAAAAAATAGTAATGGATTAGGAAATATCAGTGTGCTTACAGAGCAAGGACCTAGACAGAAGCCATGAGAAAGTTCATTTGACAGTCAGGGGAAAACACTGCAAACCCAGCTTGTGATTTGTAGAATTTTAATGACAAATGATGCAAAAAAACCCTTTCAAAACTGCATAGATGATCAATCCCCTAACAAGTTTTCTTTGCTATAGCTCCCCAACACAAATTATAACAGAGAAAGTGTGGTTCAGAATAGTCAACTGTTTCAGTGGCATCCATCGACAAAAGGTAATGGCAAAATGAAAAGGAGAAACACGAATAACATCGGTTTCTTGGTTTATGCACAGACAACAAGAGAATACATCTGCTTTAGGCTTTACGCTGCCATAAAGATAGGGATGCCTGAGCCTCACTAGGGAGAAATGAGCCTATTTTATGCACCAGGCACAACTGTGGACCGGTTCCTGTTTTCCAGATTTCACCATATTGAATTATACTGCTATTTTTCAGTTGTAAACGTTTCAAATTTATGAAGCAGACATGATTAAACTAGTCAGTAAAGGAGATAAACGAGGTATTTTTTCCAATTAAACAAAATTACTTTTTTAAGTCATTGTTTCAAGAGGTCTGTTGTTCTGCTGGGGAGGATGGAGGGGAGGATGCTTCATCATAAAGAAATACTGAAAAATGCTGCAGTTTGGAGAAGGGGAAAAAGAATGTTAATACAATTTGTAGGTGATACTGAGGTGAGAGGTGCTATAAACACTACAGGAGTAGAGACATAATAGAACAGAATAGTGTCTGGTGCAAAAAGTATATGCACTGGAAATGCAAAATGAGAATCAACCTGGAAAAAAAATGCAGACAGATATCTCCTGGGGAAATTACTCCTGAGCACACGCATTCAATAAGCAAGAGAAAACTGGGAAATGGTAGTGATTAAAGAGACCCTGAGGTGACTACAAATCAGTTTTGTTGTCAACAAATTAGACAGCAGTAACAGTACGATATGGATAAACAATGGTGCAGGTTTAGAATACATCATGTTACCAATGTGATCTTTTCCTGGTCAGAGAACTAGTACAGAGTTTAGGCATTGGAGATGACTAATGTCAGGAGCGCGTTGACAGCAGAATTCTGTGGTGCATGGAAGCCCTTGGTCTGGCTCACTGCACCGATGAGTTTCACTCCTGCTGATTGATAAAAATCGAGATAAATTTCTCGTTATGTGAAACACAACAGCAACTTTCCTAATCATTATTTTCAATCAAATCATTGTGATTTTCCTATGAGATGAGAAATAGTTAAGAAAAAGAGGCATGAACTATTACATAGCTTTTAAATGTATTCAGTTTGTACTTCAGTCTAGGAAGAGAGCAATCATTTCTCTTTGTCTTCTGTTGGAAAACTTCCTCCTTCCTCTCCACTTCACAATTTTTAGTAAAAAAAAAAAAAATTAGCATGATAATCTAGATATCATCTCAATAGTAAAGAATTGCAATCACCAGTATTATCATTTAAGACCAAGGCAGGCATGCCGCTGATTCAGTATGAAGGGCTGGATGCACAAATGCCAGATTGATCCCTTTATACCAATAAATGCCTTGTTCCCTGGTGGAAAAAAAAATTAATGATCAGATTACAAATTAAGTTAAAGAAACACATGTCATCCCAGCACTTTATTTTCAACCCTTCTTGTAACTGGGAAATACATCCTGAGCCGAAGGCTGTTAAAGTGCATTACTTCAGGGATGTACTTGAGGACGTGCTTAATGTTAAACATGAGGCACCACCTTGGACTCGGGGGTAATAATGTGCTGTGTTGAGGGCTCATTCATAGTGACCACCTGTAGCTTCAGTGGGAAGGACTTCATAAGAAGCATCCAGGTAAAAGCAGATATCAACAACCTGCTCAAATAAGAATCTGCCACCCCTGAGCACCCAAAAGGTATTTCCTTTCCTCAAGAAAAACCTCGCTTAGACCTTGGCAATCTCTTTCAGATGAAGTAAAAAGGAATTTAAATTTCATCCCTGACTGGCATTTTCTTAAATTTACAAAGTGTCAAAAAATATAGTTTAAACATTTAATTTTTCTTGTTTCTTTACCTGGGACTTTCACAGCCCAAATTCTATGAGGGAGCCTGTTCTACTAAGCTTTGCAAAAATGTTGGTCATGAAGAAGTTCAAGATCAGTGCTCTGACTTTTGAGAGCTGTATTTGCTTATCTCATACTTGGACTCTGTTCTTATCTTGGGGTGAAAAAGAGCCTATATGCATCTCTAGTTCACAGGGTTTTTCTTTTCACACTGGGGAGAAAAAGAGATGCCAAACTAAATTTTGGTCCAGAGTATGTTGATCTAAATCTTTGCTAAAATGAGCAAAATCACTTCGGAATAATGTCTTCCCATTGCTTTTGTCCCATTTTGCATTTATGCTTCCCTGCCATTTGTGTCACTCATCCCACTACAGTTCTTGTGATGCCTGTCATTCTCCAAAAGAAAACAGCAGCTTCCTGTATAGCCTGACTGAGCAACATGACATTCAGTGTTTTTTTAATTAGATAATACAGTTCATGGAAGAACTGTGAGCCACAGCTGATAGTGAACATAAAATACAGCCCCTGCTCTTTTAATCCTGCCTGCTTATTTTACATAAGAACAGAGTCTTTGTAAGTGCCATACTGGAAGCTCATTATACAAGAGGAATAAAATTCAGCTTCTCGTTTTTATGTTACTTTTCTTGGAGACATATCCCATATAGGGATCTCAACTATAAAGAAGCCTTAATGTAAAAGAAAGAAACAATGGCATCAGGGACAAGTTTAATTGGCTTTTTCAGATGTTTAAAACATGAGGCCAGCATATCCATGTATGTAATGTATGTGAGATGAGTTTCTGGTAAAGAACTAAATGAAGGACCTTATAATGGCGTACTGAATACGTGTGAATTTCCCAGGTTTGGATTGCCAGCTGGGGTTAAAGCACGGCATGGGCTAAGACATTATGTTAGGGTAAATAGCCCACGGTAGTTATTAAGACCAAGAACAAGATCCTGTCGTGTACAGGGAGCACGATGCATCTGCAGTAGTGGTGGTGAGGTTTACTCTAGTGAAACAAATCTGGTGAAAATCCTCTGATGAACAGAGAAGCATCATTTATTACCTGGGATTTGGGAAGAACTCCAGGAAGACTTACATTTGGTCTGCAAAACACAGAACCTGGATTTCTTTCTGTCGGATACAAAATCTGTTAGGCACATGAACAACTGATCTCCTCAAGGGCAGTAACATGGTCACATCCTGCTCTCACTTAACAGTGGTGTCAGTCAGCCCGTTGCAGTGATGTTTCTGAGAGCCCCATATCTTTCACATGGGCTTTGTCCTGGAAGGGTTGGGGGACATTCATCAGCACCCTTAGTCTCTTGCTAGTAGGCACAGGAGATGTGAATGACAGTAGAACGTTGTCCCTAATGAAATCATTTGTCTAGTACCCACTTCATTCCCCCAACAGCTTCCGCTGCACCTCCTTGTCACCACAGAAACTTACTTGAACCACAACACTTCTAGGTTTTTTTCTTTTTGTATATATCCTGATTACATTTCAAGAGCTGTACCCTGATGGCTTTGTGTCTGCTGTTTTGCAGCTTACCTTGAGAAAGGTTTGTTTACAGTTGCAGGGTAGCCTCAGAATTCAAGCCACCACAACCCTAACAAACATTAATATTACTTTCTACTCTTTACTTTTAATTTTTCGTGCTTTTTTGTATCAAGTTCCCTTAGTATAACAGGGTCTGAGCAGTGAGGAGTTTGACATTTGCTCACTGACACGCAGAAATTCCAATCAACTTCAATGGATTTTAGATTACACCTTCTACAGAGAAGAATCAGAGATGCATCAAAGACGGTTGTAAGTAAATCAGTTATTCATTAAAAACATGCACTCTTAAATGGATCAAAAGTATTTCTGTAAATTCACACTCAACTCAGCAGATTATGTATCTAAAAAGTGAGAAGTCTAAACATGCTGAAGCTATGATAACAAAACATGAAAAACACTTTTCATTTCAGAATTGTGTGATTAATTTCATTGTCACTTAAAAAAAAATAATATTGAAAGTACAATACCAGATTCAATTTGGTGAGAAAAAAAAGCAAAGAATTGTTTTGGGACAATTCATGAGTTTGTTTAGCTGCTAAAATATATACCAAACCATTATTTATTCTCAAAACCAGTTATTCTGATGGCACTTTGGATGCAGGAGCATAATATTTTTGACAGTACGACCATGCGCTATTTGTAGGCTGTGTTTTTTGAAGCAGACATGTATTTGCATTCTTGTATCCATCAGGATAGTTCAATTAGATTCAGGAGTAGTTTTTCTTTTAAGTACGATTATTCTCTGCATAATTGGTTAACAGGCCACATTTGTGAGTTTGTTTGATTAATGAGGAAACAACCTCATTTCTTAACCCAAGTTGCATCCTGGGTGTGAGCCATACCTGAAGTGCCAAGTTGAAACTAGCAATACCGAAAAAGGTCAAAACCCCATTTCCAGGGCCCTGCTCTGAAGACTGTTACAAATTCTGCTATGGTATGCTTTTACTGCACATTAGTTTTAATAGGATATTATTGGTTTGTGAATACCCTTTTCCCAGATGCTGCCTACAATGTAGTTGTTATTGCATAGCAGTTTTAATGTGATTTTACTGCTTTATAAATACACTTTTCACCATTCTTTCCTTGATACCATGTCTGTACCAATATGCTTGCACATTACTGTTATTTCTGTCTTAAAATCAAGGTTAAAGCAATCACAGTAGGGCTTTGCAGAATGAGTGATAAATGAAAACGCATCTAGCAGGATGCTCTTGATATTCTATAAACAAACAATGCAGAATCTTTATTAATTATTTATCACTTTTCATTGTGACATTTCTTTACAATGCATATCTCTTTCCTTTCACAGAGCTGAGCCAAAACATATACTGGGCCAGATGCATACATTTACCTCTTTCCTTTTCCCCCATCTTGAATCAGAAACTTGTTCTGCTTAGGTCTGGCTGTACGTTGAACCAGCTGGTCCTGCACCAACAGCCACGGAGTCATTCCTTCTTGCAACACACTGCTGTGTGTTCGTCCCACTCAGGCTGCTCTGTAGTCCGTGCTACATTCCGTGCTCGTTGGTATGTGGCTGCTTACTCTCCATCTAGCAGTTCTGGCTCTAGATCAGCATCTCTGCCACCAGGACAGCCTGAAGGTAAGGAGAGGTTTGTGCAGATCTGACTCACGTCTGCTTCTTACACCAGCAGAATCCTTGGCTAACAGTGTTGTGTTAGCTTGCTTTTCGCTGGTAGGGATGAAGGTTAAAATTAAGCTATTACTTTTCTTTGGAGGTAGTTCAGAAGAATATAGGTGAATGCATTTTTGCCTATCCCCATGTTTTTAACCAACGAGCTTATTAGATCTACAGTCAATTCTCATTTCACTGGATTTGCAAGTAAAAAAGCTTGTTAAGCTTTTATTAATTTAAACCAGTAACCAATCGTGTTTCTCCATACCTGTTCTAATTAGTTGCTTTTGATGCCTATGGATTCTGATAGCCTTTTCTGATTCCTGTTTTGCTCCCAATCCTCTCCTCCTTCTCTCCCTCAGTTTCTTTTTTAGAATGTTGCTGCTTGCAACTTTTCTCTCTCTAGCTAGTTCCTCTTAAATTGAACTCCGGGTCTTCTGTCTTTTGCCTGTATCTGTGGGAGACAATTTAATAGCATTACCCTTCTTTGGCTTGCAGCTGCAGCTAAACCATCCTGTTGTCCAGAAGGCAATTTACCTGATTTGGTTTTCACCAAACCATGTTTTCCTTATGAATTGATCATAATTATTTATGATATACATACCATACAGAGCTTTTAAAATACTGGCACAAGATTTTGGTACATTAGTGTTCTATCTGTGCCCTGGTATTCGAAGACGTATTAAAAAATTCCTTTCAGTAAAAAAATGCTGAGCAAAATTTTTGGCTTCTGGGTAGAAATAATCTAGATCCTCTAACTAAAAATCATGTATCCCCCATGGCTGTGATTTAGCATCCGCTTTGGAGCTAATAGACTAGAAAGCACCTATGTTCACACAATACAGGCGTACCAACCTGTTTTTCAAAATTTCAGTAAAAATATTTATGAAGTAATTGCAACTCTTATGCATCTCTATTAACAGCTGTAGATACTTGCTTGTGACCATCATGGATTTGAGTCTACATCTTTAGCAACCATATGAAATTTCTGTACTTTTAAACCTGTATTTTGTACTGTTGTCTATCTAGTCTTTGTTTGTTCCATCCCTAGATTTAGAAGTAGGCTTTCTTTTTATTGTTGCCTTTATTTCTGTACTGAACCAGAAGTTGCCTGGAATTCTCTTCCTTTTTCTTCCTTTTTCAGTATGGTTTTGATTTTAAATAAATGTTATCCTTTTTTTTTTTTGGTGAATTTTCTTTCTAATGCATTTCTCTCATATTTTCTTCTGGATTAGAAAATTGCCCCCTTTGAAACATATAGAATGCATACCTGTATGTATTTTGGTTGGAATGCTTTCCTATTTTCTCAAACTGGACCTAGCACGGTTGAAATCACTGTTTCTCAAACAACAGCCGTTGTCTAGTCCAGTGACTCATCTAACCTGCATCATCACCCACTCACAGCAGACTAATCCCGGGTGGGCTGTGGTACCTTTTAAGTTAGAAAGACCCTTAATGGTGGGAAAATGCCAGCTGACTTGAAAGAGGCCCATGTTTAAAACTACTCTTTGGCACACCAAACTGTTCTATTTTTACCTGACTTTAAAAAAAAAAAAAAAAAAAAGACAAATGATACTTCACAACAGAATTGTTTTCATATTCTTTCTTCTCTCTTCTCGATTGTATTTGATTGGGGGTATAGCTTTGCAGTTCTGTGAGGAGTAATGTCTCACTGTCCTTTGCTCTTTCTCACATAGTGAAGCATGCTGGTGTAATTCAATAAGATTCTGCTATGTACATAGCTTCTGATCTGCGAAAAAACTAATTTAATTCCAAATTAACTGCTCTCAAAAGTACTTTTTTTCCTTCTTCATTTTAACACATTGCAAGGCTACAAGTAACTGTAGTACAATTTTAATGAGAACAATTGAAAGAAATACCATAGATAAATGTCAGTGCATGTCAGAGTTAGGATTTAATGGATTAAAAAAATGCTTCTTCCATCGAATTGTATATTTTCACTCTATGTAAATGATTGTTTATTCAGATATATTTATGTCAGGCCTAATAAGTTGTACAGTCTCCTGCAAATGAAATTCTTAACGATGGTAAGTCTTGTTTGCAGGATATCTGGAAAGGATTGAGATTACTATGCAGTACTTCTAATATAGAGAAAAAAATAAAATATAACATATCTTGTTCATCCTGATGCTTCGAAAAGGGTGTTTCTTATTTCTGGGGATGAACATACTGCTAGTGACTAAAACCAGATGGCCACAAGACCAGATCTTGTGTAGAAGGTATAAATTCCTTATCCCTCTACTTTGTACACTGTTTAGCTACATAGTAACTGGTACAGAACCCCATGCTGTTACAAACCACTAGAAATATTAACGTAATACATCTTGATTTCTGTGGTTGTGATTCGACTTGGGGCCAGCTTTGGGTATAGAGAGGTAGGCAATTACCCCAGGGCAGCAGGCCAGTAGCAGCAGCAAAGAACCATTCTGCCCATGCTGGAGGAGACCAGAGACTGACCTGTTTGAGCAGCAACTATTTCCTAAGCAGCCAGACTCTGCTTTTCCTCTGCACAGTTACGTATCACCATCCTGCTGCCTTCAGCCGCTTCTCTCTCCACTTCTTGCAGCCACAAAGCAATACAGAGGCAAGAACACAGCTGTTGCTGGGAGAAGATGGGGCAGGGAAGCTCTCTTAGAGATTGCTGCATGGAGGAAGGAATGGGAACAAGGAGAGGATCCAAGGAATAGCAATGCTTCAAAGTTCAACTGGTTTTGTGAGGAAGGAAGGTGATACTGAGATCCCATCCATAGTCATAAATTCTCTCCAGCTTCTCATTGCTCTTCAAAACCCTGTTCATCTTTACTTTAGCTTCCTTAACCCAGAGTCCTCCAACTTTTGTTGTCCTCCTACTTCACCCCCTTCAAGGTATTTTGTCCTTAATTCTGCCTGCACTGCTTGGAAGCATTAAAACTACTTCAGGAGCTTCCTTTGTGTGTCCTTGGTGTGTCTGTATTCATCTCTTCCCTGATATTTGCATTCTTCAGTAGACACAGTCGGTTTAGTTCTGTGTTTGTCCAGCAGTTAAAAAAGTGAAGGGGTTCAATGTCAAGGGCTTACAGGAAATAATTTTGGCAATAAATATTAGGATAAAGTCTTCAAATATTTCTACACCAAGATTTTTTGTTAACTCTAACCTTGTTACGCATTTAAACACCAGCATTTCACCAGCTTGTTACATAAAAAAGGTTTGCTGTCATGTTCAATAGGGGTAAGGCAAAACGATTAAGGCATCACCACAGTTCTTCATTTGAATGGGCACATGTTCAGTTCTGGTTTTCTGTGAAGTCCTCAGTCTGTGCCTTGTTCTTGCAGCCTCTTGAAGAAGCTTCCTAGCTTTGAGTTAAAAAACCACAACTGTGACCATTTGCATAAATTGCTAACATTTTGTATTTATCTTTATGAAGTTTGCAGATTTTACTCCTCTCTCTGCCCTCTTTACACATTCAGAGCAATTTAGAGGCACCATCTCCACTCACTCTTAGAGGGAAGCCACCCCAACATGCTAACAAGTTGGAAAGGTAGAATTTTATACTGTACAATAAAGGCAGTATCACCTGCATGTACTTATATGAATATAAGAACTGATTCAAATTCTGTGCATGGCATGGAAGTATGTGGATATTGAACGAAAATAAAGTTCGTATTTCCTACAGCTTTCTGTGTTGACCTTAACTCTGAATTGTCTGTCTAACGAACATAGTTAGACTTGTCTGGTTCATATCTTAAGTAGAGTGCACAGCCCTGTGTCTATATTAAAAATAAAACCAAGAGAAATAGCTTTTTGACCTTCAGTTAATTATCTTAACCTGGCTTAGAGAAAGCAGAACTTACTTCACAGCTGCATTCCCATTTGCACAGATTTTCCCGCAAGATAATGACATGAAATAAATTATTTTTAAGGAGATATATAGCTCCATGAACAAAGACTCTCGTAAGTATTTCATAATAAGACCATGGAACTTTGTAGTAATTTTCTTTCATTTTTTGAAGTGGACTGCTCTTCAGGCTGCTCTTCTTGAGTATAGGTCAAATATCAACCAGAAGAAAAGAGTCATCAACTTCAAGTTATGTAAATAATGGAAGTCGAGAGAAGAATAATACATCCCTTCATTTTTTCAAAATGTTGAAATAAAAATAATCAAGATAGGAGTAAAACAAATTAGAGTCACCAAACTCTTTCCTTAAATTCTTAATTAAAAAAGGTAGGATCAAATAGGATTTGGGGTTGGTTTGGGGTTTTTGCAGGGTTTTTTGTTTTGTTTTCTTTTCTGAGTGCAATTCAGTCTGATTGCTTCTGTGTACAGTGAATTGAAACTAAGGGAAAGCTTCATTAGCATCACGACACATACTTGTGCTAAGTTCCATAATTCTTTCAGGTTTGACAAAAGAAAAAGACATGCTTTTTGGTCACAAGGATAGAAAACTAATTAACTTTTCTTTGAAAATAACTGCAAGATTCTCTGAAATGCGACTTTTTTTCCCCAGCCTTTGATTCATTTCCAGTTCTGGCATAGTCTAAAAGTTACAGACCAAGAAGACTGAACCAAGCAGAGCAGAACATTCTTGTAAGAGTAGCTATTGTGCCTCAGAGAATTTGTTTGTCTATCAGATGGTAACATATTTTGTACTTATTCAGGCCTCAGCACCACAGACTGCTTTTAAAGCAAAGCAGCTCATAAAACTCAGAAGCTGCCAAGGTTGGCTAGGGCTGTCAAGTTGGCACAACAGAAGCCCATCCAGATACCTGAGAGCAGAGAGGCTGTGTGCCTGCTCACAAAGCACCAGTCTAAATTCAAGTAGGAGTGAGAAACACTATGTTTTGGGTTTTAATCATATCAGCAATCAGCAGGGTGAATGGCTTTGCAGCAAAAGACTTGTAAGTTGTGTATTTCTGTACTCTGAAGCATAAATAAACTGCAGGAAGCACCACAGGTAATTTGCTTCTCAAAACACAATTAGAAGAAAGAAAAGTTTGATGATTTTCTAGGGCTCAGCCCTGCAGTAGTTATTACAGCAATATTGTCATTAAAGTCAGTGGAGGATTTGCCTCATTGATTAAGGTCTAAAGGAGCAAGATAATAGTATAAGAAAACTTAAAGTGCATGTGAAGAGAACAAGTTTGTTCTCAAGGAAGTCAAGCAAGTCAAACAGTTATCTCACAAGCATCTACAAAAACTGAGTTTAAGACATTTGGGACAGAATACCCACACAACAGCAGCAAGCATAGAGTAAAATCCTTTAGTTTCACAGAATGGTGGAGGTTCGAAGACATTTCCAGGGGTCATCTGGTCCAGCCCCCTGCCCAAGCAAGGTCACCCACAGCCGGCTGCCCAGGACCATGTCCTGATGGTTTCTGAACACCTCCAAGGAGGGAGACGCCACCACGTCTCTGGGCAACCTCTGCCAGCGCTTGGTCACCCTCACAGCAAAATAAGCGTTTCCTGATGTTGAGAGGGAACCTCCTGTGTTTCAGTTTGTGCCCATGGCCTCTGGTCCTGGCACTGGGCACCAAGGAAAAGAGCCTGGCTCCATCCGCTCTGCACCCTGCAGGTATTTGTACATATTGATGAGACCTGCCCTGAGCCTTCCTTTCTCCAGGCTGAACAGGCCCAGCTCTCTCAGCCTTTCCTCGTGGGAGAGATGCACCAGATGCATCAGAGAGATGCCATGGTTTGCTTCCGGCATTTTGGTTTTGCTTTTTTTATTGCTTTTATATGAAATCTGATTTGGCCTAGCAGCAGGGGGTGGTGCAGAGGTGCACTGTCTGCTGCGTCAGCATGGTTTCTACCCATCTGGTAGAGGTAATGACTTAAATGCAAGGGATATCTATGTTAGATCCTTTAGTGTTCTCTTAAATTCCCGTAGACTCTATTCACATACAGGTATGTCTCAGATGAGGTAATTCACGTGTCAAAGAACTGGAGGAAAAAGCAGCAAAGGTTAAGTTACCTTACTGGTGGACCAGATCTGATAGGCTAAAGGAGAGCCATAGCAACATTCCCATCCAGCATGTTTTTCTTGGAGCTCTTGCAGCTCTCAGGGATCATTATGGGTTCCCCTGCTTAAAGATTACCCACTGCTGTCCCTTCACCCAGCCTATCCCAGCAGTACAGCCCAGGCTTACTGAACAAGTCCAGTATCACTGGATCCCTGACTCTGAACTTTGCTTACTCTTGTTGCTTTTTGACCCTTTAC
The DNA here is from genome assembly GCA_035590215.1 of Microhierax caerulescens. Taxonomy (NCBI): domain Eukaryota; kingdom Metazoa; phylum Chordata; class Aves; order Falconiformes; family Falconidae; genus Microhierax; species Microhierax caerulescens. The sequence goes on along the minus strand of JAVJGJ010000001.1, from coordinate 20,728,476 downwards.
ACCTGTGTCCAAGCTTCATACATTTGAGTCCTATTGCCTTAATTTAAAAAAGGAATAGAAAATGTAGTAATATGTCCTACTAAGTGCCACAGAGGAAAGTTTTTTTCTCATAGAGGTAAATGAAATCCAGCAGCAACATGGATGTAGGCTCTGCTTATTCTCAAAAAAAATCTCTTCCTGGATTTCTTCTGCTAAAGGAGATACTGAAAATGAGCATTTAAGACTGAACTTCAGTCTCACAGACTAGCTGGAGGACAGGAAAGGTTTCATTATGTGGGAATATTTGAATAAGGCTTAGTAGATGTTTTTCAGCCACTTGAAACACCAGGTTATCTTTTATTGTGCACTGTATTGTACATAAGCTAAAAATGAATGAGAAAAATTCTGGGAATTTGGGGTGGGGGGAGTTTACTTTTCATCTGGAAGTGGTGGGTGACAGCAAAATGAAATTTTTCTGAAAAATGATACTGAAGCACCTGATATTTTTAGTAGCTTTCATTAAGCAAGGTGCAAGTAACTATTGTAGATGCTTGAGAAATGAGTATTATGAAGCACACAAAAGAAGCATTTTTGATCAAAGACACATTATACCAGTAGTGGTTTTGTCTTGTATTAGTATCAGAGAAAAGGTCATGTGTTTTTTGATGAAACACATGTGAAGTCCTTCATCCCATTTCTGAGAGGCTAATTGATGGAGTGGAAATAGCTGAGGACAAATTTGAGGATGGTTTCCAGGAAACAAAACCAGTCTCCCATAAGAGAAGTCTAGCTACTCCACAGCTGAGATCCTTTAGACCTTCATCGGCCTGATAGGCCAGAGAAGCGGAGCAGGATGATTTAACTGGGAATTACAAACTAAATAGAGAAGGAAAATGAGTCAATTAATGAATCCAAAGGAAGTGTTTTGCCCTGCAGGGAGGGTAGCATCTAGGGAGCTTGGCCAGTACCAAGGGGGTTTTCTTGCTGGATATTTCAGAAGACTTCTGCAAATTGTCTTTGGAAAACCATCCATGTGTTCTTGCACAAACAGAACACCGAAGCTTTCTCTGTAGACTTCCATTTCATTTGTGTCTGATACTATGGATACTCTGGGTATTTCTCTGGAAAATACAGTGCATTTTTATGGCAGAGGGTTCTACCATTTTACTGTTGGGTTTTTTTTCCAAGGAAATAAAGGTAGATCAACGTTGTGACAGGCTTCAGGCAGCTTTGAGATAAAAAAGGGTTTGTGCTAAAGTTGGTCAGTGAAATAAACTCTGAATAACAGGTTACAGAACTGAAAATTAGCAATAAAAGTGTCCATGCGGATTACCATAAGGTTGGTTGTATGTGCAGCTTGATCTTAGTTCGGTGTTAGTTTTCAAGACTCATGGTGATAGTTTTGGTTTAGAAAAGAAGAAACAGTATTGAATGCTGTGACAAGTCATCATTGCAAGCACAGAAGCCTTTCTGATCTGTGTCCTTTTTTTTGTACTTTACATTTTCCATCACGCGTACAAATAGGAGACTGCTGCTGTTAGGTGTAGTCAGTTGGAAGAGGGCATAGGATAAAGCTGAGGTTTTGCACTGACATTGAGCATTCAATGATTGATGGACACCTGCTGTAGACTTCACACGAAGTTTCAGTAAACCCAGGACTCCAGCTGATAGTCCCTGCACTTCTCCCTCTAACACATGATAAAAGTACAAGTGTCGGTTCAGAAAATGTATAATTACAAGTAGCAGAAGAGGAGAGAGTGCTTCTGAAATCCTACTGCTTTTGGTCAGCAGTTGAAGAGATGAGTGAAACCAAACAGGCACTATAATTTAAATATCTGTTTTGTCCACAACTCTGAGCATGAGGTGGCAGGAGGGTTAATGTGTTTTAACTTCTCCCAGTTCTCCTGTAAGAGTACCGCCTAAGGTGTCAATTTAATGAAGAAGTAACTGAGTGTTCAACATGATGACAATTTCCCAGCTCCTGAGTAAGTACCGGATTTTTCCTTCCTTGGTTTCATAAAATAGTTTTAAAGACAAACCTCTCAGTAACAAACTAACTCAGTAACTTTCAAAACATAAAACTAATGTACTCTGTTTGTTAATGATTAGGGTTATAAGAATATTTCATACTCTATCTACCATATGAAAATTAACACTGCATTATTCTGACTCTTGGCTTGATTTAAAAATTATCGCTGGCTGTTAAAATAGAATTGGATTTCTATTCTTTTATTCTTTCACCTGGTGGAAAGTGTACTGTAAACGGCACATCTAAATCAAAAAAAAAGGAAATAAAAAAGAGAAAAATGAAAAGCTTACATGGACAACAACGTGAACAAGCAAATGCTTCAAAATTCAATTAAGGCTGAAAGAAAAAATGTTGCACTAGGGAATGTCTGCTGCAAAGTAGGGGAACATTTTCTGTGCAATAGTCATATAAATTCGAAAAATGCAGGAGTTGTAATCACTCTCATTAGGTCATGCTGGAATGCAGCCTTCTCATTATATGGCAAAATATTCTTTTGATTTAAAGGGGCGGAGAAAAGGACATGATTCACTATTTTTAAAGCAAAGACCTGTATAACTGGGTATCTCAATGGCATCATTACACTCATAGAACTTTTTGCTTCTAGTGGTGATATTTCAAGCTGGTTTGTGTCCCCATCAATTTGAAATCACTACCATCTGAGACCTGGTCCTACATTTCTTGGCACACAAAAAATCCTCTTAAGTCAGTGGTAGCCTTGCATGCAGAAAGAATTCATAATAAACCTCTCTTAATTGCTATTCAGTGGTTTTTGTGAAGTGAGAGTTCTCAGTTCAGTTCCCAGTGGATGCCTTTGGCAGGAAGAGTAACCAGCACCATCACAGCTAGTTTTGTCTGGTGTCTTAGCTGGGATACAGTGAATGAGCAGGTACCTACCCACTCACTACTAAGCGTGACCCTGAAATCCCAGAGTATTGCCTGTTGCAAATGAAGCTATACAGGTTTGCCTCTCCGTTGTCTCAGCAAGTTCGAAGTGAGAAGTAAGAAAGAAAAGTTCATTTGCTGAGAATCCTATCCTTCATAATAATTATATAATTTTTTTTTTACAAACAGAAGACTGAGTAAAATAAGAACATAGACTGTCAATAAAAGACTTCACCAAAGCATTTTTCTGTTTGGTGTAGAGAAATTCTTGAGTCGCCTCAGCCGATCCATTTCAAAGGTAGGCGGGTGTGCCAGTCTGCAAACGAACTGTAATGCACTGGTCACCACCGGGCTGCTTAGCAGGCCAACACTTGTCTTTACATGTCTTTCATAATGATTAATACTGACACAGTACAGTGCCGCGACAGTATCCATATACTTGCCTGCTTGGATTTTTGCTGTGCACAGGCAGCTGTTTTTTGAAAGAAACATTAAAACACCAGGCAGATAGCTGGTTTTGCCTGCCTTGCCAGACTGCAGTGTCCTTTTGTCCCTTCCTAATGCTGTTCGCAGATACAGCTCTGCGTCACACAGTTGATCCACCATCTATCTGTGGCACTGTTTATATCGCATACACGGCTGCGGTGGGTGTAGGCGGTTCTGACTTCTTGGGCTTGACCAGGGCAGTTCCTTGCCTTCGATCTGAGCGCGATGAGTCACTCCATTTTGGGGAGTGCAACACGTGCCAAGGGCTGCAAGCCAGTATACCATTCCATAATGCAAGTACTGCTTCTAGCTGTTCCTCCTCTGGCTTTCCAATCTCTTTGCTTTATTTCTGGACCATCACTGAATCTCTTAATTGCTTTTCTTCTCAGTTCCTCACTCTTAAATGTAAGGCTTGTGGTTAGATAGAGAATGCCTGGGTAAGTGTTCCTGGTACGGATGTGTGTATTCACACAATAGTAACAGTACTACCCTAAATCCCATTAGAAAATATTCATGGAAATTTCAAAACTGTTGAAATGTATTTTTAATAATCTGTTTTGTGAACTAAGTGGTAGGTAGAACTCTGCCAGTTCTAGAAGAATAATTCTATAAATGCTTATGTAAAGACTGATTTATTAAAAACAGTTGATGCAGCTTGTCTCACTTAAATGCTGTAACTATGTTACCTTTGGAAGAAGAAGCTTGCAAATCTGTTTTATGGAGTGTTTACATGGGTACAGAGTAAAGTACAGTGGGAGGAGACAAATGAAATTTGAGCCTGATCACTTCATATTGAAAGCTGAAGAAAATGAAAGAAGGCGGGAAATCCGCTTGTCTGTTGTTAATTTACTGTTTTGTAGGTTTGAGCAATAGCCAATGTACCTGTCCAATGACTTTAAGTACAAACTGTTTGGGGTCTTTCTGGATACCAAATGAACACATACCAACAATTCATGCTTTTTCAAATAGTTTTTCTCTGGAAGAAAGCATTACTTACATGCTATAGCTGTGCATATGACTTCTCACAAGATGCAAACCCTAGGCTTTCTGTCAAATGTCAACAATGTTAAATTCTTGCTCTTTATATAAATTGATGGACTTGTGTCTCAGAAATGACTATGAAGGCTGAGAGTATAGTGTATACAATATGATGATGGAAGGAAAGAGGGAGAGGATTAATCCTTTTGCTTAAATAACATCATCAACATCTGGCAGAAATTGGGAAATAACATCTGTCATACAACACGAGCAGACTCATTAGTGAGTAAGTGATACAACGGGGGCTGTATCTTGCAGCTATGGCAGTCTGCTAGCAAGGGAATCTGCTTCAGTATTCCTTCAGGGCCACGTGTACTGTGCATGGTACAGCAGAGATCACCAAGTGGAAAATAGTGATAGCATGCTAAAATACATTTGCAGAAGACATGAGATTGAGCACCAGAAATCTGCAAAGATGGATTTTTCAGAAGAATGTGTCCCTGTCCAGCACAGTAATTCATCTTCATCTAATAAGATATAGAGCACAGTCAAGTGTGCATAAATCATTCCATGTTTGTTCTATTTGTACTGTACGTGGATGGGATTAGAGTACTTTGGACACTGTTTATGTCAAAGAGAAGAAATATTGCAGTGCTAAGATAAAGAAGGAGAATGCTCCTATGCTACAGGCAAAACACGCACCTCCACCAATCTGCAGTCAGGAACAAGCTTCAAATGGCAAATATTGTCTGGAAGAGCAAAAATACTATTTCTAGCCAAATAATTTCAAAACGATGTCATGTACTCATTGAGAGGGCCTGGTAGGGTATAGAGTCCCTCAGTGAAAAACACCTGACACAAAAATGTACTGAAGTGGAAGCTCCTCAGTAGGGATCAGAACTCTAGTTCTTCCTCTGGCTCTGGTGCTTACACATCGTGAACTTGAGCCTTTTATTTAAACTCTGCTTTCCCACATGCCTTATGGCATTTGATAGGTAGGTCCATCTTAAAACCAGTTAGGTATTTGGCCTCTGTACTCCAGTTGGGTACTAGATCAGAGGAGAAAGTTTATAGAGTAAATGCTACCATATTGTTAATCAGAGGCACGAGAGAGGCCAATAGACTGGAGAGTTAGATTCAGGAAACCTTCAAGCTCTTTCAACATCTCACTGACCACAGCAAACCACTGTTTTTAATTTGACTGACTAGGAAGACTAGGCCCACCCACTGAGCAGAGTGAGAGGCAGAGATGGTCAATGATCAGCCTCCAGTATCCCAGTGAAGTCAATTCCTGTAACTTCTGCCTGAGATGATGGTATCACAACCCTAGAGATGCACAATCTTGCAGTGGTTCTGCTGTGTCTGTTTCTTACATTGTAAAATTATGACTCGAGTCCTGTAGCCTCTGTAGGCTATATTTCAGTTGGAGGATATTATATTGATACTATTAAAATTATAAAACTTCTGTATCTGATTTATACAGGGAGTAAATGAAAGGGAGGTGAGAGGGGGAGAAGGTCAGTCACCATGGTGAGATTTATCCTGCTGCAGTATCACTGACAGCCTCTGAAGACAACGATTGCTAGTCAGATGGCTTAGATATTTTAATAGGGCGTAACATGCTAAATTTACACTTGTCTGAATTGGCTTATGAATGTTGACAGGGCTTCACTGTATTTTTTTAGAGCATTGCTACTATAGGGTAAATTTTGTCCTTTTTTCATCTAATAATAGCATTGCAGAGATCAATATTATTGTAGTTCTGTATAATGTGGTGGTTTTGTTTTAAACATGCACATCTTATTTATGTCTGGCTTCTCTGAAGGAAGAAAAAGAGATAAAAGGAAGAGAAGAGAGGAGAAGAGGGGAGTGGAGGGGGAGGGGAAAGGAATGAGAAAAGTAGGAAGAAAGGCAGGAAAAGGAAGGAAAAGGAAAGAAGTGGGGGGAAAGGGAATTCTCCCCGTACTCTCTAAGTTTGCTACCTATTTGCACCCCTTTTGAACAGGAAACTTCACTTCAAACAATGGGGACAGTGTGCTGGTAGAAGAGTGAAAGGGAGAAGGAATGATTCCTCAAAGAGGCACAGAGATTCAGAGATGAGGCCGTACCTACTCTGCCGATACTGGTAGGAGCACATGGTGCCTGCCTCATGTAGTTTCTGTCTGAGCTCTGCCCTATGCACCACAGTAGCGAATGGCTCTGCCTAGCACACAGAGAAATGCTCCTTGTGATCACGTTGCACCAGCACAGACCTGTCTTTGGCAATCTAGCCCTCCTGAAGGGCCTCTTGAACACAAGAGGTTCTGAGAATTAATCAGGGCTTTCACTGTGGTGGGAGAATACTACTTCAGGAAATACAAGATTTGTAAGCAGGTTGCTATTTTTGTTTGATTTTGTTCTTTATTCCATGGCAATTCATTTGTTTTCTGGAAAGGACAGAATACCTCCCGTGTAGTCACAGCCCTTTCCACCCCCCTGTGTTGATGGGTCACACAGAGCAACCCAGCCCCACAGCAGCACATCATCAAAGCCCAGCCTGCACCCAAGCAGAG
>JAVJGJ010000001.1:20691311-20712184 GCA_035590215.1 Microhierax caerulescens | reverse complement strand
TCAGTGGAGATGTAACTGCTCATATTAACATGCTGAACAATATGTCTATTTTTCATCTATTGTTCATTTAAAACTTACCCTTCATTTAATATATGTTGCTAGGACTGTGATAGTAGCTAGTTTGGTAAATAACAGAACCAGAATATAATGATGGGGATTATTAGAAGAGAAGAAAGATACTTTATGTTCAGGTATATGTAACCAGACAAAGGTAATATAGCTGAATAATATTGATGATTAGTCAACCCTGAGCTAGTGCTGTTTTTTGGCAGTTCTAGATAAAAAGGATTTTTGTTACTAACAATATATTTTAATGTCTGTACGTAAGTATGACACAACTTTATCGTTTCTAATCAAGGGTCACAGTAAACAGGTGCCCTTGCACAGGTGTGAGTTTAAGCTAGACCAGATATATTTTATTTTTTTTTTACTGTGCTTTGAAAAATGTGATTTGAGAGCAATTTCTCATTTGCTTGTGGATATTTTAGCTCAGCCCATTGTTTTAATCTTGATAGTTTTTAACACAACTGAATTCAATAAAATGTTTCTTACAGTTTTAAGAATCTTACTGAGATTCATGGTGCAACTCGAATATATATATATTTTTTTTTTTTTTTAATGGTATGCAGTTTTATGTGTCTGTCTTTATGTGGGTACCTGCTTTCCTATTTGGGCATCTGTTTCTTACTGTATGATGATGTGAACCTGAAATTGCTATCACTTGAGGGATATATTATTTTTTTTTTTAGTTCCAGAAAATATAAATACTGATTATGAAATTGAGTGGTCAGAACCACATTTCTTTGCAGCTACTGAGTCCAGAACATAGTGTGTTTCTGCTGTGTGGAAAAGCCAGTCATACAAAGCCCATGGAAAGGAGCTATGTGCACCATGAAAGTCTTCGTGCAAAAAATGTACCAGGAGGGCACAATGTTTGCAGGGTTGCCGTGATGCTCACAGGGCAGAGACCTTCTGTGAAGACTTCTGGGGAGGCTGCTTTACTATTTATTACTTAAATCTTACTGCCAGAAAACACAAAAATCAAGACTTATGATTTCATCTTCTTTATATTCGCTTACTGCATCTCGTTAATAGGCTAAGTCCCCAGCCAGTGTTGTCTCATGTAAATATTTCCATTCGGGTTATATTGCTGAAATGATTTGTAGAAGCCAAGAATTTGGTCATTTATTGTTAGCAATGGAACAGCAAACTAAAGAAAGCTGCAAATGGTAGGAACTCACCAGGCTCTTTATGGTGCAGTTCAGCTCTTTTGAGTTCATCACAGTATTTGTTGTCCTATCAGTACTGCCTTGTTAGTGAATTAAATAACAAAACAAACAACAAAACAAATTAAAAAAAAAACAAACCCACAGCTGAAGATCTCTATTCTAACACATCTGTTTCTTCTATCTGTCTGATGATACCTGTAACTGTGACTACCCAGCAGTACAGCTTAGAATTTTAAATCTTCCAATTAGTAAGGTGATACTTCCTTCCTGTATTCATGAGATTTTATCATATGAACTAGTCCTGGGCTGCAGAAATCACTTCTGCGGTAGATGAGAATGATATTGAGCCTTGCTGTATTCAGAATAAAATACAAAGCTTACTTCTATGAGTCAGCTTTCTCTTAGCCAGATCTTCTCCTCCATAGTGTGTCCACAAGTTAAAAAAAAATATTAATCTAAATCTTTAAAGATGCTGATTTTCACATTGTGGGGGTATTTTGATACCTCATACTTGGAACAGCACAGGTGAAATGTTCTGGTCTGAATTTTCAGATGGTGGCATGAAAATGCAAAGTTCTGTTGGAGATCAAATGCAGATTCTTCTGAAACAATAAGGTTCTAGATACAGAACAATGAGGCAGCTTTTATTGCTTCAGACAGTGGAAAAATACCGCACAAATAATTTTAGAGGTAAAACTTCAACTTCACCTTTGTGGAACATTGGATTCGTATAATGACTGGCACCCATTTTCAAGTGCTTTGAGATACAAGTGGGACCATATCTTCCTTTCACTGAACCCCACATGACTCCATGGGAATCAATGAGCGTAGGCTGCTTATGTTAGCTACAGGTCTTTTTCATGGTTTTCCACTGAAACAATACTAACGAGCTTGAACTCTTGTGAAGAGTTTCTAGACTCTTTGATTATTTTTTTTTCTTTAAGGCTTTTTCCTGTACCTGGATTATTATTTTTTTTATTGTATTGCAGTTCAAGATATCATGACTTCTTCGGGTTTTTTGTAAAATACAGTGTTATTTTTCACGAAAGTAAGACTCCATAAGTACTGTCCTGCTTTGAGATGCTGCTTCTGTCAGCATACTCACTGTTGATACATTCTGGATTACACCCTTGGTCTGGTTTTACTGTTGGTAGGGATAGGGGACAAGGACCATTTTCCCTGAAGCCATGCCTGAAGTTGTGATAAATGCCACTGTAGTGGTCTTGAGAGGTCCCACAGCATGTTGTGGGTGATGCACACCAAAGATATCTCTACAGCTGTGAAGTCTGGTGTATGATGACTTCCTTTAGCGTGGTACTGTTAAGGTGCCAGTGGAATACCTAGCAGGTACTGTTGCCTGCAGTAAAATCCTGCTGTTCCTCTAGGAAAGCAGCTGTACCCTGTCAAGGCTTTGAAACTATTTTGATATTACTAAATGTGTGTTCTCGTTGTGGTTTCTATTTTTTCTTTCAATATTCTTTTGAACTCTTGGCATGTAAACCAATCCTTAAATAAGTGAAAATTACATAAGCATCAAGCTGATTCACGAAAGCATGCATGAAAAACTTGTGCCTTACTCTGTTCCATTCCCCTTTCTTCCTGTCTTCAGTGGTGAGGATGCCAAGTCTGGCTGCGTCCTGCTGGGTCTGGGGAGAATTCCTCATTCCTCAGAGTCAAACCTCACATCTGTCTTGGCATTTCCATCCACTCCTCCCTACAGCTGCACTCTGTAGCCCCAGGAGGTACCTGCAATTAGGAATTAAGGATAAAATGACAGAAGTTTTCTTGACAAAAATACAGGTTTCTGGGCTGGCTCCAGATTTTCTGCTCCGTGGAACGGCATTAGGAACTGCATCCTTGCTGCAAATGTGGCAGGTGCTCCTGCTGCTTACTTTAGCAGCCCTTGGGTTGTAGTCCGTCTCTAACCTCTCATTCAAACAACTCTGTCTAATCAGCCCTTTCTTGCCATGAGCTTAGGTCACTGTACATTTTACCTGCTTCAGACAGGATCCTCAGGTTCAGGTGACTGTCAGAGGCACAGGCCAGTAAAGAAAAAAAATTTATATCATGCTGCTGGGAATTCCTCTCGGTAGGACTTTGGTGGTTTCTGTTGTAAGAATAGGGGTATTTTGGGACGTGTTAGAGGAGCTTAGGCCTAAAAGAAGCAGACAGGCATTGTGCTTGCTGGCTGTCTGATGGTTGATGGTGTCATTCAAACAAGTTATTCATGGTACTTTTGTCAGCAAGGGTTGGGCTTTGCAGGCTGGCATCTCTTGTGTCCTGGGCTCTGTGTGAGGTAAGCCAGCCAGGTCTGTGGTTATTGAAGATAAGTAGGCATGTGTATAGCTTTTCCACAGAATGCAGTAAGTATTAATTTTAGCCACTAAATTACAAGTTTCTTGGTATTCAGGCAGCTGAATTGGAAATGCAAAATGAAAAGAATCCTTTGTGTGTGTAATGAAAAATCATCTGTCTGGAAACATCTCTGGTTTTACTCATTCAGGGTAGAGTTCCTTCTTTGTCACCTGACTTCTTACCACATTAAATATCTTTTCTGCTATCTAAGCTGATATTCTTGAAGCTAGCTTGTCAAGGATCGGACCTTTCAATACTTACAAATGTACTTTCAGTTCTTCTAAAGGTACTTTCAGATTATCACTCAGTCTATGCCTTCATCAACTTCTTTTCAGATACATGCCCCTAGAAACTGAAAAACGGGGATTATGTCATTTTTGCCCAACGCTAATTAATGAGCCTGTATGCCTGGGTGAAAGGCAAGTCTTCTCTCTAAAAGCTATATGCAAGCCTTTGTGCAGCTGCAGGTAGGGTTCAAGGCTGGATGTAAGTCCACGCAGAACAGAAAGGGTTAATATGCTGGCATCTGTGAGTAAATGATGAAGAGAGTAGAATATATCCAGACAGCAGGCTTATCTGGTGAGATGCAAGTTTAAAGGGAATCTTAGCTGGGAACGAGGCAACTTACTTACACTTAGTCTTGGTGCTTAATTTTGCTGGTTTGATAACTAGGATGCTGTGTAGTTTCTCTCTTTCCCCTTATCTCATTTTCCTACTCGCTTATTTTTACTTTGTGCTCATCATGGCACTGGGAGGATCAGTCTTTGGGACTTAAAGTTGTGGCAGTTACATAGGTGCTGTTAAGCCCATTCTATTTCTTAACATTTTTGAAAACCTGGAGTGAGAGGCTGCCGCCCTCACAGTGTGTGGGGAGGAGCACCTGTCAGTGGGTCAGTGGCCCAGGTGCGGGACCTGTTGTTTGGTTTTGCTGCTGGTGGGTTGGTGGTTTGTGGGGTTTTGGGGGTTTTGTGTTTCGGGGTTTTTTTTTTGTAACTCCACCTTTTTCTCCCATTATTAATATGTGACTAATCTCGTATATGATCAGATCAGCAAATCTCTTCAGATCAGAAGCTGACTGTATTTATCCTATCCCCATCTGCTTCCCGATGCAGTACTGAAGGTGGTCAGCCATTCTAGGAATCAAAATCTCTAACAAAAACCCAGTAAACCTTAGAAAGTACAAACTTGGGATAGAGCTTGAGTAGGTATCATTTGTTATTATGATCTCTCAAGAAAATTTAATTGTTCCTGTCAGTCTCTACAGAAAAGTTCATATTAGATATTGTTTATACTTCTGGAGCTTCTTGATGCTCACTTTTTAACTCTACTTTTAGCCTTTTTATTTTTACTAAAAGCTGAGCCTAGAAGGATTAAGCGCTGTTTGGGAATGACCTTGTTGATGTGACACATAGCTAGCTTCTCCTAGTTCCATTTACAAATGGGAATGGTTGTGTACTACTTTGTGAAGTTACAGTAGCATGTTAGAGATCTTCATACCCTTTGGATTTTTCAAAACCTTCCTTTGTAACTTATGGTACTTAAGCTTGTCACATCCTTCAGTTGTTTCATTAGAAACTTCTGACAGCAATTGTACTGTTGGCTTGAACTTTGTTGGCTTTCTTTAGGTACAAGTTAAAGCATAAATATACCCTTAGGTGATCTGCCTCTAAGTTAGCTTTTGATATATTATTTTATTTTCTCAAATTTAAGGGCTGCATTATTTTATGCTTTCTTTATACAAAGAAATACAAAGTACTTCCAGCAATTTGTAAACCAGTATGTAGTCCACTAAATGCTATTTGCTTATTTTTAATGTTGCAGGAAAAAAAATGTAGCTTTGTTTTAAATATACTCCTGTAATACATGTAATATAGAGTATATCATTATGTGTGTATACAACAGTTAAAATGTGCATGTTTTGTAAAGAACTCTTTGGTTCTTCAAAAATTAATGTACGATGGAATTTTTTAATCATGTAGAATGGGGTGTGGGGGTGGAAGGAGGAAGGTTAAAAATTTTCTTCAATATTTATGTTGTCAGCAGTTTTCCACTTTGAGTTAACTTTTATCTTTAGGTAAAAAAAGTTTTCAGAAAAACAAAGTTCTTTGAGGCTGTATCTTGCATTTCAGTGCCTCCTGTGTGTACCCTCTTTTACTTGATCCTCTGGGGTAAGGAGCCTGTGAGATTTAGAGACATTCAGATGCGCATGGCATCTGGATAACGGTTAGCAGGAAAAAGTAACGGTATCAGTGCAAAATCTCAAAACAAACTATGAAATTTTGAGCTGTTTGTTCCCAAACCTCTTTGGCAGTGATTTCTTTGCTCACCGTTAGTTTAGGTACAATGATACTTCACAAGCGTGATGCCTCAATTAAATCTCTGATTTTCTTTTCTTCTAGATTATACCTTCTGTAAAGCTTTGTGGAAGATAGAGGTGCGCGCTGCAATGGTGACATAAATATTTCAGAGGACTGGAACAAGTTACTGAGAATCTGTATTTGTTTTTAATGCTGCTGTCAAGAACAATCTAAGGCAAGTAAACAACATGAGTTTTATCATGAAACTTCACAGACATTTTCAAAGAACAGTTATTTTGCTGGCCACTTTTTGCATGGTGAGCATAGTTATTTCTGCGTACTACTTGTATAATGGCTACAAACAGGAAAATGAACTTTCTGAAATCTCTTCAGAAGTGGAATGTGGTGATCCTCAACTGTTGCCATACAAGCTGATGGAGTTGAAGACCATGAAGCCTATTGATCCCCTGAGGTCAGATCTTGTAGTGCTGGTGTTTGTGGAAAGCCAGTACTCAGCATTAGGCCAAGATATAATAACCATTTTAGAATCTAGCAGATTTCAGTTTCACACTGAGATTGCACCTGGGAAAGGTGACCTCCCAGTGCTCATAGACAAAAATAAAGGCAAATATGCTCTCATAGTATATGAAAATATTCTAAAGTATGTGAACATGGACTCTTGGAACAGAGGCCTTCTAGATAAGTACTGTATAGAATATGGTGTAGGTGTTATTGGATTTCACAAAGGCAATGATAACAGCTTGCAGAGCGTTCAGTTGAAGGGCTTTCCTTTCCATGTCCACAGCAATCTGGGTATTAAGGACTGTTGCATTAACCCTCATTCCCCACTGCTTCATGTGACTAAATCTTCTAAGCTTGAGAAAGGTCCCTTGCTTGGAAATGACTGGGTGGTTTTCCAGATTAATCACACAGCTTATCAACCAGTGATATTTGCAAAAGTAAAGACACCAGAAAAACTTTCACCACCTGCTGCTATAAGTACTCTCTATGCCACAGTAATTCATGACCTGGGGCTTCACGATGGGATTCAACGAGTCCTTTTCGGCAGTAACTTGAATTTTTGGCTGCACAAGCTGATTTTCATAGATGCCATCTCTTTCCTGTCTGGAAAGAAGCTCAGACTGTCCTTGGATAGGTACATTCTGGTTGACATAGATGACATCTTCGTTGGGAAGGAGGGAACAAGAATGAACACCAACGATGTACAGGTAAAGTATATGCACAAACTAATCATCGTTACAGCAAAGTGCCATTTCTTTTGTCTTAAAGTGAGTAGTTATTAATAGCCAGAACTCACAGAGGATGCAGATCAGTAACTAACAATGCAAATTGATTGGGCTTTGAGTAGTCTCTGATTCCAGGTGTAGCAGTTCCTTCAACCTCCAGACTAGAGGAGAGTCCATGCAGTTTTGCTTGTACCTCTATGTGAATAAAAGTGTAAGATAAGGTGACTTACTAATTACTGACACTTGTTTTCTCTCAAGTGACATACAAGCACCTGCTGAGCTAATTTCCACAAGCACATTGGTGGGCACCTCTGAATTCCTTCCCACTTAGTATATAGGGAAAATTAGTTTCCCAAAAGGAAACTGGAAGACAACTAGTTGCTAGAGTAGTGGATAAAGAAAAGGGTGTAAGAATGGTAGTGTTTTCACACACACCACAACCCACCCAACATGCACAATTCTAAACATAATTCAGAGTGTTTAACTCCAGCCTGATGGTGGCTTCTGTCTAAGCATATACTTGAGTGGCATTTGCAAACAGCACAGGACTTCAGGGCTGGAGCCAAGAGCTGTTCATATGTAATGTGCAAGTTGCTAGTCTTACAAGCAAGAGGTAAATGTGGTGAGCAAAAGTAAATGTCAACTTAAATTTTCAAGAACAGACTGGATTATTAGCTCTTTGGAATAGGTTTCAGGTGTCGGGAGTTGGTTGCAGCATTTCACCTTTCTTATCATCTCTGTTTTATGGCTTTTACTTGCAAGCAAGGTTTGTGTTAACACTGGTCTTAAAAGCTTGTTCTGTTGCTAAATGACTTGATGATTTCCATTTTAACATTTTAAAACGTATGTTCCTGAAGGTCGTTTTTCACTCTGTTGTGCTGCTCAAATGAGGTGGTAGTTCTGGGTCAGTAGGAGTAACATCTTAACGCTGTGTCTTGCTGTCTGTCTTGCTTTCTTTTTGTGAAGAGTGTTGTTACAAAGCAGGTAGATAGAGGTCACCTTGCACAGCTGTACTTGGTCCAGAAGCTAAAACTGTGTAAGGTGCTGATTGCTGCCCTGTTTGCGCTAAAAATGAGGGGGAATGTTTTGTTAGAACTTTAATAATGGAAAGAGGAACTGGGAAAAGGAAAGGCAATGACAGCACAGTGTGCAGTTGATGGTGATTTTTGTTTCACTTTTAGCTAGGGTTTTGTGGTTTTTTTCAGTGTTAATATATTTGCCAAGCTGTAATAACCCCATATATATTTCTTCCTTAAACAAAAGGCTTGAACTTTTAGTTAGTTCTTTAAAATTGCCACATGCGCTCTCTTCCAAAACAGTCTTTGCATGTGCAATTATAGAGAACATACACCTCCTAGACAAGTAGGTGTTTTCCTTATGCAAACAGATTGCATGGGAGAGAGCTGGAATAAAGGTGAAACTCAGTAAAGGGAGTTTCTGTGTAGAACATGATGGCACCATTTGAGATAGGTAGGTGAGCATGCTTTGCGGAGCTCCTATGTGCAAACTCAAATTGCAGGAAAAAAGTAAGGCTTGACCCACATCACTGGCAAAACTCCTGCTATTCCACAGAAGCAGCAGTTTCTGTTAACAAAATATGTAAAATAAAGCCTGAATAAATCTCTCACTGTGTTGTGCAGGAGCAGTTTGAAAGAATATGTTTTGTAGTGTTTCTCTTTGAGTGACACCGTAGGATTGTCATTTTAGGGTAAGTTGGGGTGATTAATTGCCAGAATTATTTACCAGAAACAGGAGGCTGTTGAGACATATTTGATTAAAGCAGATACAAAAGGATAAACTGTATTGTTTGGGGAGAATAATTTGCAGTATGTCAGAATGTGATCTTCCCAAAATAAAACTGTCAAATTAAATAGAAATAATATCAAAGTGAAAATAACTTTTAAGTAGCATAATTTCATTTATTCAGAACTGTGTTCTGAAACAGTGGAATCTGAAAAAGCGTTCCCTTCTGATTCTTCATCTACTTAAAGTTAAAATGTTCTATTAAACATGTTGTTAGGGCTGTCAGATGCAATGCATCTTCATTACTATTAATATCAAAGGAGTTATCCTCTGTGGCACAATGACATGTGGAAGGAATGAAATAAAATCAATTTGCAGTAGTTGAAAATCTGTTATTGTAAAGTATATTTGCAGATAAATGACATCCTATTAAACAGGAGTGTTTTACTGAGTTCTGCTGCATTGATTGTGACAGACAATTGTGTGCTGCAAGGGTGAAAATAGGTTGCTAAATGTAGACTTTGTATAATTTCAGTACTCGATTAACTCGTTTCTACTAAGCTTAGTTTTAAATAGTAGAAATAAAGAATTGGGTATAATGCCTTTTTAAGTTTTGATTTTGTTTGGCATGTCTCCTATTTAATGTTTTCTGGATATGCTTGCATCAGGAAGGACTGGGAGCTTGCTGAGAGTAAGGTGAATGTTATTGTATGTGCTCTATTAATGAATGCAAAGTAATTTGCATTAGAACACTTCAGAAAGCTCCCAGCATCCAGAGAACCTCTGAGACTGGTTCTGCCTGTTCCTCTGTATAGGACAGAGTTCAGGAACCGGAGGGCTGATGCAGAACCCATAGCAAACCCAATCACTCATGATTCACTGCCTAACTCAAGAAGGCAGCATTTGTCTTGGGTCTTCTGAGACAAAGCTTCTCTCTGTTGGGTGCAGGGAGAACCTGGATTTGCTTTAGGACTGATGCATTAAGCCCCTGAGGTTTGGGCACAAGTTAAGTGAGCAAGGTGAAAGCTATGTCTGTACTGCTCTCTCTTTGTAAGCGTTAAAATCGAGGGCCATTGCAGCAAAAGGTACCCTGTAGCGCTGCAGAGGTACGGGGTTACTTGTTACGTTTCAATTCACAGAATGACAGAGTGCTGAGGTTGGGGGGTACCTCTGGAGGTCATCTGGTCTGTCCTCCCTGCTCAGGCTGGGCCATGTCCAGGTGCCTTTTGCCTGTCTCTGGGCAGGGAGATCCTGGTTGCATGTAAGATCAGGTTTTCAAGGGAATTTCTTCTTGAAATGCCTGAATGAGATTTACAAAGTGGCCGGAATAGTTAATAGTTGGACATTAAGCAAAACTGTCCTCTTTAAAGTTTAAAAATTGCTATCATAAGGTTAAGTGCTAATTTTATGTCAGCATTATATATTGACCTCTGAAGAGGTCAAGCCAAAAGCACACCC
This sequence comes from Microhierax caerulescens, assembly GCA_035590215.1. Classification (NCBI taxonomy): domain Eukaryota; kingdom Metazoa; phylum Chordata; class Aves; order Falconiformes; family Falconidae; genus Microhierax; species Microhierax caerulescens. The sequence continues at coordinate 20,701,855 of JAVJGJ010000001.1, read as the reverse complement.
TCAAAAACGAGTGTCTTCTGCACCTCTAAAGATGAGGCAGTGGTGGTACTTCAGCTTGAGTATCTATGTCAGGGACATGGGTACAAAGAGCCCTTCTAAAAATCCTTTGACATAGTTATCAACCTAAATCCCATAAAACAATAAATGGTTTGTTTAATTAAACAACAAATTAAGTTTATTCTACTTTCACCACAACTTCTTCAGTTTGTTTGTTTTTTTTTTAAAGTACTTAAGTACAGTTTAAAAAAAAAAAAAAAAAAAGGCCCAAACAACTTTTAAACTGTACTTAAGTAGATTTTTAGCCTACCTGAGTGTTAGGGATTTGCCTGTCACTGCATAAAATCTGGACTGATAGAACATAGTCCTTCAATGTAACGTACTGAGTAGCTGTCACTGTGCATCAATGATAACCATCCATCTTCATATTTATTTACTTTAACTTCCTCTGGTAAGATAGAAATAATGTAAGATAATATTTTCACAGTCTAATTGCCTTCCACTTTGAAAATAAGCTTGGTAATGTCATCTCAATGTTCATTTTTTTCAGTAACTTTTTTTTCCCCCTCTCCTAAGGTCTGTCAGGCAGGAGGGACCATTATGCTGTAACAAAGTTACATTTTATTTTCCTCATGTCTTTTAGAAGACTAAGAGCCTATGCAGTGCAAATAATTCATGTAAATGGGCATACAAAGAAAATCTATCTAGATATCCACAGAGTAAGTTTATCTTAATAGACCATGATTATCCTGGGTGATGGTCTACTAATTTAATATCTTTTTTGTTACAGTTACTTTTTTTGAAATTTTTATGACTGTACAGCACTGAGATTTTTTTTTTTCCAAGGGAAAAGCAGCTGATAATATGTTGGGAAATTAAATATGATTATTTTTTTTTTGATTCTCCTATCAACACTTTGTGTGGTGCTGGTGGTCTAGGCAATAAGTTGGTGTACCCTTTCCTTCATTTCCCCAATACATGCACTTTCTGTGCTTCTTTAAGAGTTGATCACATTTTCAAAAGCAAAAATTAGACCACTGTGAAATTACTTTTTCCAAATAATTAGCTGTGTGATATCCTCTTGACTGTCTTGTCCTTGTGTGCAGTTCAAAAGAGACATTTAAATTTGAAGTCAGGATGGGGATCTCTTAACTTTCTTCATATAAGCCTGATCAGTCTTTTGCTACACTTGTAATTATTCTTTTGTAATTGCCAAGGAAAAAGCTTCAGATAAACTGTGTCCATTACATTCTTGGGAAGGGGATGAGATACATCTTTTTTTTCTGATTCTAATTAGTGAGAGCTTAGGCAATGCATCTATTAGTATACGTGCACTGAAATGGGCAATACAAGCTTGAATCTGCAGTCTTTCAGCATCAGAGTCGCTGAAGATTCGGGCAACAAGAGCCCTTTGTGAATCATCTATGCCGAACTGCATTCTGATAACGGAGAGGATTTAGCCAGAAGGAATAAATTTGTAGTATTTTAGTCTCCATCACTTGCACAGTCTGTCATCTTGCCCAGATTTTGAGGCTTATAATGTAGACATGTATATCGGAGCTAGTCCTCTAAACTTGCTGTAGTAGACAGCGTAGAAAAATAGCTCATCTCTAGGCAGGCATGGTTAAGTGAATTGCACTTTAAAACTATGTGTTTCTTTCTGTTGCTCACAAAATGCTTCTAGAGTGACTAAGACCAAATATAAACATTTGCATTTGGTCAAATCAGTCGTCTTCCATGTTCCAAAGCCAGTGCTGTCACATTTTCGTTATTTCCTTTGTGCATTGGTGGCTTAATCTTTTGTTTAATATAATGTCATTTTGTTTAATAACAGATTTCTACCCTAAGAGCTAAACGTTTGTTTATTCAGTATATTACAAATTTGTCCACATTAGTCAGCACAGCTTAAATTAATCCAGTTGTTTAAAACCCATTAAGTGTCTTTTCACTTTATGTAGCACATGTGAAAAGAAACCAGAACTTCCCATGGTAAAGCATATCACTTGGATATAAATATAAACAATACAGTGATGGACCTTTTCAGTTACTCTTGCATAGGAATCACCTAAATGTTTGCCTCAGAAGAGAAGCTTAGATATATTTTGTGTTAAGGCAGAATGGATAAAAGGTGCAGAAAGCCTGAACTGTCAAGACACAGGATGGTTCCTGTCACAGGAGGAAGTCTAATTCTGTAAGTTAATTGCTTCTTTATTGATAGGATCACATAGAAGGTTATCAGTAAAGAAATGATAGATATGTCATCAAATGTGTCAGCTGCAGAACCATTCGGCTGCAGCGAAATCTTTCCTTTGGGGAGAATCAATAAATCTTCTTAATCACCTGTTTAAATTACATAAGAAATTAACTGTTGAGAACTTTTTGTTCTGCTAAATCATTTTACATTCCCCATGCAAGAGCCATAGTAGCTTTATGCTGTTGTTCAGTGTGCTTACTGGCGTGTACATGTATTCTTTCCTAATTTGACCTGAAGCTCCTAAGGTATTTTATATTGACTTGGCTGAAATAACAAGTAAAAAGTACATTCTGTCCTTAAAAAGAGTCAAAGAAAAGGAATGTTAACAACGGTGGTGTTTCTGTAGCTGTCTAATGCAGTAGGAACACTGATTTAACTTCTTGAGTGTATGGTTTCAGATGTAATAGTGTGGAATATCATGTCCTATGAGGCAGTAGAGAATCAGAATTAGATCTCAGAACTAAAATACAACTTTAAAACAAGTGGAAAAAATGTTTTATGTATTTTATGGGCTACTGACAGCATTTGGAAGGCTTTACCGGTCAGTCATCTTAACATTTAACTTCTAAAAGCAATTTGGTTTATGTACCACCTTCTGTGAATTTTAATCGTGCAAGATTGGTACAACTGTTGTTCAGTACAGCCCAGCTTTTGTTCTAAAGAGAGGTGTACTGATGTCTGAAACAGAAAGCTGAATAAAAGTCCTCCACCAGAGGAGGGTGGCTGCAGAGGGGTGACAGGGACACAGGAGAGTGGGCTCTGCCCTGGCTATAACATTTCTAGGACTGCCAGGGTGATGTTGGGAATTCCACACATGCTTCCTCTTCCCATTCCACAGATGTGTAAAGCTAGGTACAACAAACTTCATGGAGTAAGCATGGCACCGAGAATAATTTTACAGCTTATCCATGGTGTATGAAGACAGAAAACCTGCATGGTAGTGGTGTATCTAATAATATTCAGGTTTTACATTGTATCTGTGGGCTGCCAGGCAAACGGAGAGGAGCCTACCTTTTTTATGTGTTCAGATGCCCCTGGTCCCATGGTCCCATGCTTTGTGTTGATACATGCATAGGTGTTATACGTGGGAAAGGGTGAGGTTCAGAAATGTTTGCTCAAACCACGCTGCCTCGCTCCCTGGGGCTGTGCGATGAGCACAGTCCTGCGCAGGGGATGGGTGAGAAGAGTGTGTATGTCAGAGAGCAGCGCTGGCACGTATAGCTACCCAAGAAGCTGTATGTGTGCCAAATGGTAACTGCATTTGTCCCCTCTTACCAGTTGGCTCAACTATCCACTTTGTTCACCTATACGATAGTTCTCAGGCAGAGCAGCTGTAAAACAGAATGCTGTGTATCTGAGCTATCATGTTCTACATCAAACATGTGAAAGAGACACCACTGATTGACCAGCAGATGTTGTTTCCAGCAGAGTCTATTCCTGTTAGCAGTCCTGAGCGTGAGGAGGTTTATAGTTCCAGTGCCATGTCTGTCGTGAGGAAACCAAATTTCAGTCATTGGTCCTGTTGGTTCGGTGGGTTTTGTTAGTTCTGCATTTGTTGAAATTCATGGCTAGTGTTGTTTGTTTTGTTAATGGTATTTTGGGGTTGTACAGTATTTTTTTTCTGCTTAATTTTTGCAGTGCTGGAGTAACCACTTTTTTGGGTTATGTTTCTTTTTAAAAAAAGTTTAAAACTGTGACACTATGCCCTTTCATTCAAATGTAAATTTTGAAACAGATTTTTGTCAAGGATTGTGCCATCTCCTCCTGTTATGAATTCAGTGGCAGGGAACAAAGAGAAGAGAAATCAATCTCAGTTAAGCTTTTTTAATTGTCAGAGAGACTGCAGAAACTGCCTCTTGGCATGGTAAATCCCATGAGATCTTCGAGGGCAGTGAGAAAGATTTGCTTCAAGCTCTTCTACCCCAGCACCAGATTTGATCGTGGGTTACACACTCCCTGGTCCTTGGTCTCTCTTCATGACAGAACCAAAGGAAGGAAATCATGACTTCTGTGAATCCACTGTTGATTTCCCAAATAAGTAGATGTGCACTATGGATACAGTCATCTATATCTTTCTAGAAATTTGCAGGGTTTTTTTTCGTTTTTTTTAATTCCCCACATTTCTCTGTAGTGGTGCATACTTAGCTATCCTTAGGCTTACTGAACTCTTGTAACAGTGGTGTCTCTGTGTGAATATTCTGATTCCTGCTCTCAGTGGACTGTAGTGATGTAAGAGCTTTTAGTTCAAGGTTAAGCAGTTGCACTCACCTGAGATCACCTGGGCTAACTGAATGCTTTGTAACACTGCTTCTACTTTTTCCCTTGACTTTGTTGTGTGAAGATACCTTTAGACTTGAGCATAAGGCTTCCTTTGCAAAGACATCCACACAAATGCTCGTGTCCACCCAGCGTGCCAGCCTTCAGTGATGTTTGGTTCACAGCCATGTAGTTAGCAAGTCTTCCTCTCTCTACTTAGAAACTTAAACTTTAAGCTTGTACATGAATATTCTCATGGATGACTTGCAGTATCACATGCATTTTTTACTTCAAGTATCATCAACATAGCCTAAGCTTGGCTCTGTTTGGCATGATCCACCTGGCTGTGAAAGCAAAACCTGCCATTCCAAAATGTATGAAGTGAAATGTGTGTCAAGACATACTGAAACTTCAGTGTTTCAAATCTACTGGTTAATTCGTCTCCACTAAAACAGTTTATTTCAGTATTTCAAGATTAGTATTTTAAAAGCTGCCTGTTGTTCACTGAGCAATGCTCAGGAGCAAAGGAAGGATGCTGAGAGATGGCATTTGCTGGGCATAATTGTTCCAGAGGTAAAGCACCGGACTGGGGGCAGAGTTCTGGCTCTGTCTGCAGCACACCTGGAAGCATAATTAACAACAGTTAGGTGCTGAAGCAGCTTTCCAGCCTCCTGGCAGTGTGTCCCTCATCTATTCTGTAAATCCCTCTCCTTTCTCAGTTTGCAGGTTCTCTTGGTCAGAGGCTCTTCTTGTTCAGAAAACACTTTGATAACAGAAATAATAATAATGTAACTACAGCTTACCACAGAGCTGTACGGATTCTTTGCCATACTGGTGGCTGCTGCAAGGTTTCTTCTGGGCTTTTTCACATGACAAGTTAACCATCCAATTCCTGCCGTTAACAGAACTGAATAAAACTTTCACAATCAACAAATAAAACCATACCACAGGCAGATCTAGAAATCAAAGCAGTTAACTATAAAACATGACACCGGAGTTGAGCCTGCCTCCTTCCCCATCTTCAGTCACATCAAGAAGGCACAGTCTGGCAAAGAGAGAAAAATTAGTGTAGAAGTGGGACTCTCTTTCTTAGTTTCTTTTGCATGGAATGTCCTTTCTTCTTAGCTGTTCAGTCTGAAAGAAGTCAGTGCAACTATGTGACCGATTCTTGGTGATTATGCTCACAAAACAAAGTAAAAGAAAAGCACTTTATTGCCAGTGTGTATCTAATCCCTCATGGAGTAACAGTGCTCTATCTTCAATTCCAGTTTATTTTTCTGTGCAAACATCAACACTTCTGTAAGGTGTGTTATTCCCTACTGAAAAATTGTTTGACAGAGCATAAAAACCTTATGCCCAATTTTAAAAAATCTTTACAATTTAGGGTGCTCCTTCTGATACTTTGCGTTCCTGGAGATGAGTTAGTGTTGCTTCTTAAAATGTATTTTCCTATTTGGAATAAATCATAAATGAAATACCATTTTATATATAATTCTATGATATTACAATAATTTTGCAAATTGCAATACATTTGCAAATAGAAATAGTGGAGAGGACAAATAAAAAGTCAGCGACTGTGTAAGAATAAGGCTCTGTGGATTTGTTCCAACCCAGGTCAGTAAATTAGCGGGACAGAGGCCATGCCATACCGTGCAGAGGTAACAGATTAGGGCTGGGAACACCGCGGGCATTTCCGTGGAGCTGTAAGCCACACAGCTCTACGCCAGGCTCCCATTCAGCGTTAGCACAGCTGAGACTAACCCAAGTGTGTCTGCTCCCATTTTAAAGCAAACTTGGACTAAAATAATTTTTTTTTGATAAAACTCTAATGGCATTCGAAAGGAGGCTGAAAAAGAATTTTGCCTTGATGTAAAAAGTGGGCTTTTTATGCTGCAAAACATTTCTGTTATCCCTTATCCTTTCTCACTGCCTTTGTTAAAGGTAATAGAAATGTTGGAAGTTACAATCCAGAAAATATCCCAAAACCAAGATGAATACTAAAATATACCTGAGTTTTTAACATTAGCAGGGTTGAAATTCAAGCTATGAAGGCTATCATTTTACATCAGCAAAGTACTTCATCTTAGTAACTGAGGAGGTTTCTAGATATTGTGTTCAGTTTTGCACCACTTAATCAGAAATATTTAGAGAGTGCATAGGGACACCAGCATAGTCAGGAAATGTCTGAGCAAAAAATTAAAAAATAAAGGCTAAAGATTCGGTAAGTAATGATGAACAATGCAGAAAGCAATAGGCTGCAGATGTCTGCAGGGTATAAACAGTAAGGATAGATAAAAATATTTAATGTAAGGCACAGAGATACTTAAGTGTAGGCTGAATAGCCAATAGAAATGGTAGAAAAGAGTAGAGGCTAATAACCAAAAGGAAGTAAAAGGATTATGTAAGTCTTTAAAAATTAGACTTGGCAAAAGGGTATGAAATACGCCATTGGAAGGAATATAATATTGGCAGGGAATTTTTACTAAGATGTATTGTCAATCTCTTACAGTATAATCAAATGCAGAACTCTGGATTCCTGTGTGTCAGTTTGAGGCTGCAAGTGTAGAATTTGGCAAGCTGGAATGTTTATCTACATAGATCTACTTCCTGTAATCCTGTCTTTTATAAATGCAAACACTTGTGCAAAAACAGGAAAGGTGTGTATTAACACCTCTAGCAAAATTATCCCATGTTTCTCTTATTAATGTCCTGTGTTTTACTAAAGTCTTGGCTGTTTTTCTGCTAAACTATATCCCTTAGACTACGTACTACGTAGAAGTCAATGAAACTGTCAAAATTTTTATCAATTTGAAGAAAGTTCTTAACATCTTTTCTTTGTTGACTACCTAAAATCATAAAAAATATGGCTTGAAAAAAGTTTTATCTGTTTTGTTATGAAACTTTGTCTTGCTTTCTCTTTTTCTGTCATTTCTTTGATACCGATGCTGATGTAGCAGGGGAATTTCATTCAGCAACTTAAGGACTACTCACAAAGAGAAGGAAAAAAATGTATGTATTTGTGACCCTTAGTTTTCAGCTTGCTCACCAGATGAATTCCCAGCTGTTTCTGACATGGAGCTTTCCAGGCAGAAAGAGAAAATGAAAATCTATTTGATCAGAGATTATTTTTTTTTTCTTTCAATAAAAGTGGAGCATAGAGAGATAAAGACCTTTTGGTATGCCTCAGCTCACCCCAAACGTAGGTACAAAGACAGATAGGTATTTTTAATCAGATACATTATAAGAGAAGCACAGGAATCATGTTTTGCTCTATTAGGGGGAGAAGAAAACGAACTAAGAAGCACTTGTGAATGGACTTTGTCATCAGTGTGTTGTCCAGCCTGTGATGTGGCAATTCTGTCGTACTTTACTAAACTGGAGGAGCAACCAGCTCTACTGTAATTTTTATACAGAGGGTTTGAGTCTTGATTTATTTCCACTTTATTTGTTCTCTAGCTTGTCTAGACAAGCTTCTAGCTCGTCTAGAAGTGTATATATATATATATATATAAAGTATATATATACTTTATATATAAAAGTATAAACTAAGAAGCAAACAAAGCCCAAAGTGTTTCTCTTTGATTGGTACCAACATTTTACACAAAGCTTGTAGTATCCAGTATTTCTTTCAAGCTGCCTAAATAGCTTCTTATACGTTGGCTGTGGACTTGAGTTTTCCTTTATTATTTACTTTTATAATTCTATAACAGAATTATATTGTAATTGTGGCCACTGTTACTCAGTGATCAGTTTCACAATGATGGAAAAATGTTGTAAAAGTTTAAATGCTTTGAATTTTGTGTGCTCTGGAAAAACAGGTAAATACCACCTACTGATTAACTGTGGTAATCTATATAATGATGTAGACAAAACTTTGAAATCTTGTTTATTTAAAATTCTGCTGAGCAGGAAGCACAGCCTTCAGGTCTTACGGTGACAGGTGAGTCTTTAGTTTATCCAGACTTGGCCATTGAGGTCTGGAGAATACTGACACTGAAGAAAAAAAATAATAATGTTTTTTGGAAGGCCATATTTGCAGACTGTTGGGATTTGATGTATACAACAGGCACCCCATTTTTACTTTCATTTCTTAAAAAACCCTGGGTATTTTTCATGTCCCTGTTTGCCTTTGTCAGTCCAGCAATGAAACTGAAAGAAGCTATATTTAGATTGGACATAAGGAAGGAATTTTTATATGATGAAGGTGGTGAGACACTAGCACAGGCTGCCCACAGCAGCTGTGGGTGCCCCCTCCCTGGCAGTGCTCAAGGCCAGGCTGGATGGGACCGGGAGCAGCCTGGGCTGGTGGCAGGGGTGGGTGGAACTAGAGGATCGTTGGAGGTCTCTTCCAACCCAAGCTGTTCTGTGATTCTATGATCAATCTAATGACATTTGAACCTGCTGTTCTCAAAGGCAGTGGAATTCCTGCTGGCATCCTGGAGTTCAGCATGGGGCAAGGCCTGTACACAAAGCCGTGCCTGCGCTGAAGCAGAGGTTTCAGAGCGAGCTCTGCATTTATCCTTCACTCCGAGCTGCCCCTGCCCGATCCACGTGCTGTGCCTTGGAGCCAGCGATAGCACGCACTGTCCCTTTTTCTTCTAGACAGGCTGCGTGGGGCAGAGCAGGAAGGAGTTGCTTTGGGGACCTAATGGGGAGTAGCCCTTGTCCTCCAGCCAAGCTGCTTGCTGTGTGTGTTGGCTGCGGAGAAAGCTAAAGCTGCAGCTGGCGTGTGAGGAGGCATTAAGAAGCAAACGTGCTGTTCATAATGAATGTGCTGCTAGGAGCTTGGATAATAACCTCTGTTCTTTCTGAGCTGGGTGACTATAAAATATATGCACCGTTAGACTGAAGAGCTGTGCCATCATTTTAACTTTTATGACAAAATATTGTGTATCCTACCAAACAAGACCTGAAGCTGTAGAAGCGTGGGTTGTCTGATGAGGGGATGCAGAGGTATAAATGCTTTGTGTCCAAGGTTATTATTTGAACCTGAGTTTTTGAGGCCGAACGTTTACTGGTAGATAGACGAGTGTCAGCATGGATTGGTGAGTGGCTCTTACAGTTTATCTACTGCTAATGGGATGCAACGGAGGCAAGGCAGACTAAGCAGGCAGAGCAAAGCAGCCCAGAAGTGACCTGGAACAGGGTCTGAACTGCTCCATCACCCTGAGAGATGGCTGGTCATGCTCGGCGCCAAGGCAGCTGGGCGAGGGGTGTGCATGGCTTTGCAGCACACCCACCTGAACGCTCGCGGTGTGACTAACAGTCCTCGGCTTCCCACTGTACTGGCTCATCAACAGTCACCAGGTCACGAGAACTTAACTGGATAAACATGAAGAGATTTTAAATGCATTTTAGAGTCACTTTTGGTTGTACTTTGAGTTCTGTTATGATCTGAGAACTTAATCTCTTTGTACTTGGTGTTAAACAGATAAACAGATAAAGTGTTAGACAAAAATGCAAGACCCAACAAGTTTTCTATTGAATCCTGTCTGACCAAAATCCAGGGCAAAATATCATATGCAGCAGTTGGGTGTTTATTAGTTCTATTTCAGTTGGCCTGGGGGTGGTGGTGGTGGTGTGTGATGTGTTTGACCTTTAATTAAAGGAAATGCAGGACTTTATTTCTGTTAACTACAGAATAATGAGATCATTTAGCTGTTTAGTAACAGTAACCTCTTTCATCAAAGTATAGTTTAATTAAGAGCTAATAACATAGAATTTCATATGGAATCCTGAAACCAGCATGCTAATTACTTTACCTTATTAAAAAAGTATTGACAACCAAGCATTTAAAACCTTTAACTTACCATGCCATAATTAGCTTATTCTCATTAGCCGCTATCTCAATCTCCTAGAAGTAAGAAGCTGGTGAAGGAAGTTAGAAATATTTCTTAAATCTCTTGGTTGTACAAATGATTTACCTAGATGAAAGAGCCTAGTTACTCGAAAATTTATAATTGGACCACCGTCAAGGTCATTATTGTGTGTGATATTAAAAATACCTACAAAGGAAGACCCAGTAACATTAAAACTA
>JAVJGJ010000001.1:20656431-20691211 GCA_035590215.1 Microhierax caerulescens | reverse complement strand
TAAAAAAGGCATGAAAACAAGTGTCTAGGTGAAAAAACTTTTGATTGAAATCATTTGAGACAATGTTTTCCAAAGCAGCTACATATATCTTTAGTATCCTTTAGCAGACCTTGAATTCAGATACCTAGTTGCAGCAACTGTGCACATAAAATAAAGTTGTGGGGGCTGAGTTTTTTAAAAAAATCGGGTCTGGTGTGTCTTATATTGGACACTGAAAAACTAAGATACACGTAATTGGGCTCTAGCCTGATATCTCATCATATTGATGATTTTTTGAAGAGAAACTTTGAAGAGAAACTGCATTACCTAGTTAATGGTGCTTATTGAATTTATTGGAAAGGCTCACACTGACTTCTTCAGCTGGTGAACATAAGCCTTAATATTACAGGAGGTCAGGTAGGATACTCAGGCGAATGGATCTGGCAAACAGTCCAGATCAACCCAAGCAATCAGTGGGAGCTTTGCCTCTCCTGCACATCAAAGGGTCAGGCTCTAAGGCATCTCTGTCTGATAATTTCAAAATACAATTACTGCAGGTAGAACCTAGCTGTCAGTAAAGTACAGTAAATACTAAGTCACTGAAACCAGGTACTTTTTTTCGTCTCCAGGGAATTTCTGCGCACATTTTCTGTTTTAAATTCTACCATGCTATGTGGTCCTTTGCAAATAGGCATCCTGCTGGCATGTGGTACTGTTGTAACTGTTACATCTTTTGAAGGACTTGGTAGACTTATCAAAATCCATGTTTTTAACTGAAAGAATAATTAGTTTCTTGAAACTACTGTATCTTAAACAAGTTTCATCTTCTGCCCCATGTCAATTTTGTTGTACAAAGTAACAGGAATTGTTGTCTTCAGCTCATACGGAATCTGATATTTCCTAAACTTGAATATATGCACCATCAGCAGTTTAGCTTTTCCAGCCCTGTTTCATGTCTTTCTATTTATGCTGGCTTGTGTCCTCTTGGACACCTCACTTCTACCAAACTGTAGAACACAGTTTAGGGTCTATTTATAATTTATGGTCTCTGCCAGCTAAACACTTGGCAGGAAAAAACGAGGATTTTCTTTGTTTTCTTCTCTTGCCCTCTCCTGTAGTGTCAGCTCTGTTAAGAGAGTACAGTCAAAAAAAATTTAAGTATTCCTCTCCTTTTTTCTGAAGGATATTCAGAATATTTTTTCAGATACACCCAGTATGCCCAAAGCAATTATTCTTTCTCCTGCATAGATTAAATGTTTATGGTAATGGGTGTCAAAATGCTAATCTTGGAAATCCAGAAAGAATAGATGTTGAATTTTAATGATGTTCCAAAATACATAATTTATCATGAGGGAAACATTTTTCCTTGGTAGCAAAATAGTCTAATAGAATAATGATTCCCAGCCATTTGGGACAGACCTTCATGGAGGCTGTCTTCCATGCTTCTTGCCTTGCTGCCTCTTGCTGCCTCCAAACACCCCAAATTCTTGCTGACTGCCTTCCCATCCCCCATTGCTGCCACAATTTCTTGACCACCTGCCATCACAGTCTCAGCGTTTCTCACTTTCGGGCCCCGCTGCACTGCTGCTACAGCATTTGTGGATCCCTCCCCTTCCTTCTCCCTTCCCAAGGCAGTGTGTCCCTGCTTCTGCCTTTCTGCCATCCCCCTCAGCCGTGCTGTGACAAACCTGGGACTGATAAGCAGGGACGGCTGCTTGGCCTGGCCCCTCTTATGTGCCACATACTGGCTCTGATGTGGGACACTTCACTGGAGCCTTTAAGTTTAGGGACTGGTATATAAAACCTGATAAAGCAAATCTCAAAATATATCTGGGAAATTTCAAAGACTGTTGAACTCTGAAGAGCAACACAATGCTCTCAAAATCGTAATTTTTATATGTGTCATAAATGCAAATTTCAGTCACGTGTGTGTTATGTTTCTCAAAAAACTTGGCTTTAGTTCTGTTTCTTCCCTCTTTTGCAGGGGTTAAACTAAGGAGGAAATAACGTACAGAAAATTAAAGCTACTTCTGCATAAAAACTCCTGTAAAGGGGCTTCATGTGCTTTCACATTACACTTTCTATTAATTTGTTTTACCTTTTCAGAAGGTAGTTGCCTTTATTAAAGAGCCAGTACAGCATTAGACATTTTCCTCAAAAGCAAAGTAATTCCTAATGTAATGGCTTCTTTAATAGCATTGTTAGACATGAAATAGTAAAGCAAGCGTTGAGAGATGTGATCTGCTTCCCAAAAAAAGGAGGAGGAGGTAGCCTTTTTGGAAAATTATGAAGCTGGCCTTGCTTTTGTTACAGACATGAAAGCATGCACTGATTGGAAGTTGAAGATATATTGCTCCAGCACTGTGAGGCTATGTCTGTGTGCTTACCCATCTAGTTAAAACCCATGTGATTACAAGTAAAATTAACAGCATTTAGAACTATTCCGCTTTTCAAGTGGCTAAGTTCTTCAGCAGCCTTTCAGTACGAAAACAGTCGTAGCTATGCTGGTATGACTACAGAAAGAAGTCATAGTTCTTCTTCAGTGAAGCAGAGTTCAACAAAGCATTCTTGAATTCTTTGTTTCATCAGCCAGAGTGTTTGGGCCTGAATGTTTTTGTTGGTGCTGAAGAAATTACTATTGTCTGTCTACCGAAGACAGGCTGACATTTGTGACTTCTCTGTGACAGACTATAAAATGAAATCATATAAAGAGATATTGGAAGATGGGATGCAGGCTGGTTTCCTGGAGATGGAAATGGGAAGCAAGTCTGGCGAGACGATTTTTATCCTTGGTTTTACTGCTGATTTACTTGAGCAGGAGCTTTTGACAGCCTGTGTCATCTGTCTGTGCCTATCCCATACGTAAGGTGAGAAAAATCAAATAAAACTGCTTGCTTTGTAAACAAAGTTGATATTTCTGAATAGAAATTGATAAAAAACCAACATTATGGTTGTTGAGAAAGAAAAAGACCATCTATACAAAGGCAGGAATTTTCATACATTTCCATTGCACAGATATTTCAATTGAAGAGTAACTCTCATGGTTCCTTCTGTTCTGTTTGTAATTTTAGAGTCCATTTTCTCCTAAATTCTCAGTTAGTTGAGATCCCAGTGGCAATTACAGCAGCTTATGTTTGCCAAGATGTTTCATAAAAAATGAAACAGAAATAACGGCAATGGGGTGATGCTGATTAATCTGAGAATCTGGCTTTATTTACAACATATCTGATTTCTTATATTCCTTTGTTATGCTATAAACTTGTCAGATGCAAGGATTGAAAGAACTCTGTTGTTTTGCTGTTGGGATAACTTTTTTCTATTCCTTGGACTGTAACAGGATCTTTTTCTGACATTTTTTTGGACTGTTGGTGAAGAAGGGGGTCCTTCATCATACGTTGCATTCTAAACTGGACAGTTTTCGAAAGATAATCTTCAGTACTAGTGTATTTATGTAACATCTCACACAGATATCCAGAGGGGCTGTTCATAAACCAGTCATAAAATATACACAAAATACCACCAGCTTACCTTCAGCCTATAAAACAGCATTTAGAAATGAAATTTCAGGCTTTTTGTCCTCCTGCTTTTCTCTCTTTCTGATAGAAGCTCACAGTAATAGGCCCTGCCATCTGCTACTATATATTTTTCATGAGTTTTAACATTTTGTTTTTAAAACCTGAAAGATGAGTAAAATGTCAAGTCACCCAGAAAATAATCATAGGCATGACAACTCAAATGTTATCTCAGCTTGCCTGTACAAGAAGTGGTTCACAGCAGGTCTGTGCCCTCCCTCGCTGCAGACAGAGCAGGTGAGCAGGTACAGCCTTGGTATTAGCTGATACATTTTTGAACACAAGGCTTTCGCAGAAAATCTCCTGTTGATTTTTATGAGAGTAATGTAGAAAAACAAAAAAAAACCCAAAAAAAAACCAATGGCATAGCTTTCAAAGTTCTTTCTGTAGAAGGTGAACTTCTGATTTCCTTTAGAGTTGCCTGTTACTTGGAATGTCTTATTGTGACTGGTGGCCTAAGTGAAATGCCACTACCAGGCAGTCATTGAGGTGAGAAGGTGGTAACTATGCTAGCAAAATTAATTCCCAGCAAAGAGGTAAACTCTGCATTGCATTATCATAGAAATGCCATGGGCTTCTTGCTACCCTCCTCCCATTTGCAGTCCTGGGTTTGCAGCTCTCCCGTCAGCCCTGTGGCTGCAGTGGGCCAGGGAGGTGCAGCAAAGATCTCCTGCCAGGTTGTATTTCTCTGGCATTTCCAGCTGCTCTTCGTTTTCCCCATTCTGTTTATCCATTGTGCTGAGATTAGACTGGAGCTGAAAAGCTGAGAAGGTGTTACAAAGGTACAGGGTAAGACTTTCAGCTCAAAAAATGCTCACAGTTCTGCTCTGGAGGGGAAGAGCTGTGCAGCCCATTCATGCCACCTCGCTGTCAAGTTGCACTCAGCATCTCTTTCATTCAACAGGCATAAAAAGTGTATAGCCATATCATTTGCCTCCTACATTTTTAACCATGCAAAGATAAAGTTATTTCATTGAATAGGTTCCTAGCAGCTCAAGGATGGTTTTCATAATAAATCCTCTGCAGATTTGTTCCCTTTCATTAGAATAAGAAGTCTCTTCAGTGATCTTTGCACTCAGCCAGTGCAAAAGCCCTCATTACAGTGTTGCAAGATTTTTCTGTCTTAATACTCCACTTCAGAAGTCCTGAGCTTGTTTTCAATTATCTCCATTCTGTGCTGTATTTTACTCATCCCTTTAGAAAGTCCCTTGTTCACACGACGTTTTTCAGGCTTTCCAGTGAAAGAAGATGATCTTCACCTTACTCGTACTGTTCTTTGAAACTGTCTGCACTGTTGTTCCTGGAGCTACACTGCAGAAGACAGTGGGAGAGGCAAGTTACTTCCAGATCTGAGAGGACCTTAAGAAATAGGAGGCAGAAAAATGATGGTGCTTTCATAGATGTAGTTTTGTGATTCATATATATTGAATTAATCCGCTTAGGCATAATGTTCTGCTCTGCCAATGTGGTGAAGGTGGCAAGTACTGCTGATGATTCTGAGTTGAAACGATCCGGGTTTTGTCAGCCATGTCAGCAAAACTCAACTTTGCATACACACACCCAGGACGGGGACAACTGAGTGTCCTGCCACTGCCCATGAGCTCCCTCCAGCACCAGCCTCCCCGGCCGGCCGGAGCTCCGAGCTGACCAAGCTGACCGAGCCCTCCCAGGCAGGGTGGCGGAGGAGTGGAGAGCAGCTGTGCTCCCACAGGGCCAGGGCGGGATGCTGGGCTCTGGCAAGGGAGCACTGGGACAGGCAGGCACGGGGTGGGGGCTGTTGCCATGGCCCGAGGCCACCCGTCACCGGGAATGGGAGCTCCACTGGGCCTGCTGCCAT
Organism: Microhierax caerulescens; assembly: GCA_035590215.1. Classification (NCBI taxonomy): domain Eukaryota; kingdom Metazoa; phylum Chordata; class Aves; order Falconiformes; family Falconidae; genus Microhierax; species Microhierax caerulescens. Next base: position 20,685,823 of record JAVJGJ010000001.1, on the reverse strand, counting down.
GGCCTCTCCAGGCTGGCGCACAGCGGGGGAGTCCCTGCTGCTGGCACCCATTGCCTTTTGTCACTGTGCTGGTGTAGGTTGGATAGTGTAAGGAAACGGGCTTGACAGAGCTTGTGGCTGGAGGTCGTTCTGTTACTAGAACCGATAGAGACAACCCCTGGAAAAGAGCTGAAGAAGAGCTCATATGCCCAAAAGTTTCTCAGATAAGGCAGGTATCACGTCCTTCTGTAAAATGGGTCATGTTGTAAGGACACGTGTAACTTGCCTGTGCTATGCCTGTGTCTAAAGCAGGGCTCGACTTCTGTGCTAACATTTTGTGGTCATTGGTGTTCCATTTAAAAAAAAAATGTTCAGAGAAACTGTTATTAAAATTACTGTCTCATTTTTTGCAGGGCACCAAATTGTCATTGAATTTCAAGAGTAGGGAGCCTACTAGACCTTTAAATCTTTGAAAAAATCCAGTTATTTTCATCTTTTTGTGCTTTTAAATACGTTCCCCTTTCATAACATGCTTAGTTACTCATTTCTGACAATAGTAATGCTTTTAATTACTTTTTTTAAATCACTGTGCTATAACATATGTTGACTTTGAAAATTCTTTGATCACCTTTGACATAAAAATATTTCCCTTACTTTCAAAGCTACTGCATGAGTGCCTGTCTCCAAGCGTGCTCATGTGTGTGTATGCTGTAGCCGGCCGTACGCTTCTGCTGTGTTGTGTGCAGTATCACAAATCTCCAAAGAGTCCAATGTGTTCATAAATTACCAGCTGTCAAGTGCTCAGTTGAAGGCAGGCTATTTGGAGGCATGTGCACTCCAAGTCTCATTTTAGAAGAGTCTTTTTGCTCTTCTGTTTTGTTCTTGCCTTGCAAAGTTTTATTTTGTGTTGAAGAGCTAGGTTTCTTTGTTACACCTGGAAAACTGAGAGAGTGAACAGCAGCAGAGAGTAAGAGCTTGGGAGATGACTCCTGCAAGTAATATGTGAATCTTGGGAGCAACAAATCAAGAAGACTGAAATCAGAGTGAAGCTGTATCTGATGAATAATAGCTTTCCCCTTTCTTCCTACATGCTATTTTTTTGTTTGTACTAATTTAGTGCAAGTACATGTACGCTGACAGCCAGTATGCTAACTGTCTGAGAAATGAGTCAGAACTTGGGGGAATTTAGGATTAAGTTCTTTGATGTGGAATAGGCTTCATCTAGGTTCTTCTGGTCTTTCTGGGTGTGGGTTTTTTTTCATTGCCAGTAGTTTTGAAACATGACTAAAATGCTGTGTATGTACTTGACCAGATCTAGAGGAACATAATTCTAATAGATGCTGTTCACCCTAGCAAATGGAGCACAAGAGATCTGAATTTCATTCCTGGCTGTGTCCCAGGTTTACCGAGTAATCAGTGGAAGTTCTTTTCTCTGGTCTGTGCTTTTGTTTTCCTATCCCATGGTTCAGGGAGTAAACCAGTATTTAACAGCTGGGCACCTTTATAAGGAAAATGATGGAGTTTGCATGTTGTCTTTAATCTTTATATGGTAATGAAAATACCTGTTACTTGTTTGTCATATATAGAGAGCTGTTTTTAAATAGCAAAACCAATTGAAAAGACATATACCTGTAAATATATATATATTGTTATATTAAATTTCTGTGCCAGATGTGTGTTCTGCACATATGTTTATATGGTGGGTTCTTTTTTTTCAGGCCCTGCTTGACACTCAGAATCTTTTGAGAGCTCAGATTACAAATTTTACTTTCAACCTGGGATTTTCAGGGAAGTTTTATCACACAGGTAAGAATGAAATACTAAAATCACTTTCATTGTGCTGGTGTTCTTTGTAAATACAAGGAAAGTAGGAATGATAGAGACTTGAGGGTCTGAGTAGAGAAAAGAGTTTCCTTTGTGACAGGATAACTAAAAAATCAAATCGTTCCTTCTTCCAGATTGCTTTGGGACATGCATTTCTGAAATTTGCAAATCAAATTTTTCTCCTAAAGTTATTATACTGGATTAACCTTTTGTTTGAGCTGTAGTCTGTCTGGAAATAACCACATAGTTAGAGCCTGTAACATCTTTCTGCAGCAGCATTTCTCTTTTAAAACAAAAAGAAAATAAAAAAGGTGCTCATTCTTTGCATAATAGTCCAATAAATAGAGCAATGATGTGGAAGTAGGAGAGCCAGGCTGTAGTTTCTAAGAGAGAGACTAAGCCCTACAGAGAAGTGTACTGTCAGACCATATATGAAGTGTCCTGAATAAGAGGAATGTTCCTCCTCCTCCTGCAAGCTGGGACATGCAGAAGCAGAAGAATCACAGGGCCAGGAGGAGTGTTTGCAAGAAGCATTCCAAGCTTGGGCTGACAGCTTTGCGTAGGGCTTCTACACGTTACACGTGTGTCATTGGATAACAGTAACATCCATCCTGAGGGTGGGATAAACACATCTCTTACCGTTGCTTTATATTTTCATTGAATTTGAGCTAGCTCAGATGCTCACTACAGAACCTCTCCCAGGAAATGGGGAGAGGGAGGCAGATAGAATAGGTGAGCTGGATTTTTTTTCTGCATCCATTTCCTGAGCACACAGAATTTAGTGGTGATTTTAAGTGGGCAGGAGCATCTGGGATGAGACACCTGTCATTCTAGTAAGTTGTGATGCCTGCATTAGGGGCAGGTGTAGAACAGACTGAATTATTCTTCCCCTTGCATTGCAATGCAGTTCCTTTCAACCTGTTACTGAGTGGTAAATTCCACAGATTAAATGAAATTTCCCACTGACTTCACGGAGAGATCTGTTGAGCTACTACAGTTTATCCTCTTGGATACTTTAATCTCTACTGTAGAGATACAGCAATGTATGTTACCTATTAAAATAATTTTATACTTCAACTGCTGTGGAAAGAGGGAGACATAAAAGATAAGCTATTAAGTAGGATGAGATGTAGAAGAAAGAAGTGCTCTCCACTGTCAAACAGGGAAAAAAAAGCACACCTGCAAAATAGGACAACATCAGAGCCTGGAAGAGAGACAAAAGATAGCACAAGATAGTGTCATAGTTGAAGGATGTTAGTATGGAAGGAGGGAAGTGAAGTGACATATTAGCTGAGACTAGAAACCAAAGGAGTTATTCAAAACCAGAGAAGGATATACAGAGCTTGAGTATGTTCGGCTGTTGTGGAAATTACATAGCAGAGGGATAAGTGTAACTTTTCTTGTGCTCGGTTGTGCACCTTGGTCAGTATTACTTATATTAAGAAGAGAAGAAGCAAGGAAAGAAGTCTGTTATTTAGAGCTGAACAGCTGGAGAAGAAAGCAGCTGGGGCTGTACAAGACCTTCGCAAGGTCTCTCTTGGACTCAGCAGACTTCAGCTAGGCTTGGTACATTTCACCTCTGCAATCCCAGTGCACAGTTCAGAGAGACTAGAGGTGCCCTAATTTTTTTACATTCAGGACATCCCTTCCTCCTTCCGTTCCCATCCCTTCTTCCCCTTTCTTTTGCCAGTAGAATGGTCCCAACTGCCCGCTTTGTCACCAGTGTCTCAGCAGGCAGAGGTGCTTTGCAGACCATGTCTTTGTCTCACTTGACAGTTCAGATGCTTTGGAGGGGACATGCACATGGGTTTCCTGGTTTGGGATGAGTAGGATTTAGCAAAGGTATTGCATGTTTGTAGTACAAACCAATGCAGTTACTGGCTGTAGACTCAATGAGTTGAACCTCTGTGTGTTACAACCCATCCCTCGCTGTGGGTTTCTCCCTTTCTTGATGTGGTTTCTTCTCCCCCATCTGGCTATCGCACGACCTTCAGGTGCTCCTGGCACTTTCTTTGGTAGCATGTGAGCATCACACAGGGCCCTCTGGACTCAGGTGAGTCCTGGAGTCTAATGATCCTACAAATATTGACACATTGTTACCGATGTCTGACCACATTTTTCATTCCCTGCTATAGTTCCCTCAGAGGTAATGAGGAATAAAATTGCAACAGTGAAGGTATGTCAGGCAAGGTTTGCTGAAGGAAAGGGGAAAAAGCAAAAGGCACACAGGGTTAGTGAGAGTTTGACTGTGCAGATGCAGAGAGCATTGGAGCCTAATGTTTGGCTGGAAGACTGAAAAAGAAAAATAGATGTTACAGAATGATGAGAGAGAGAAAAGTTTGTTGAGTTGTGTTGGTGGCGGGAGTAGGAATGATCTGAAAGGCAGGAAGCAGGTGGGCCATGGAGATGTGTTAGGCTATGGGCTGTCAGAGTTCAGCTCGTATGGTCTTTATATGGCGGCTCATGAAAGGCTTATTGACATTTGGTGGCCTTTGACAGAGCTAGCCTGTCACTAAAAGTGCCCTGGGACTAGGATAAATGCCTGGGCTCGAGGGCAAGGGGGAGCGTCCTGCTGTGCTGGCTAGCGAGACCCTGACACCTCCTATCCCTGCGGGGCTGCCAGGCACCCGGGCTGACCCCCGGCGAGGAGCTAGCAGAGCTGTGGCAGGGCCCCAGTGCCGAGAGCGGCTTGCCATGGCCCTCGGACCACCAGAACAACTGCTGAGGTGCTGGGGGCCAGCGGGCCTGCTGCCTGACCTGGGGAGCCAGGGCCATCCTGGTGGGTGCTTCTCGCGGCCTGGGGACCCACCAGCACCAGGCTGGCCAGCTCAGGGGCACAGGAGAGGCCCCGCCACTGCCCGAGGCACTGCTGTAGGTAGGAGGTGGGGAGAGCAGCAGGGCCCAAGTGATCCTGCTTCACCGGGGCTGCAGTTAGGAATGGCAGTGGGGCCTTATCCCTGCGCTGCATCCTCAGGGGCAGGCAGCAGAGCACTGGGGAAGCTGAGCTCGGAGCCTGGGGAATAATGCTGGGAGCTCCAGCCACCCTGTAAGTCCCTTCAAAGATGCGGGTTCCTGGGAAGTCTGGGACAAGCCCTGATTGGAAAGGTAGGAATGAGTCGGGAAGAGCAAATAGTTGTATTATGCATTGTAATTTGAAAAGGCCACTGGAAAAAATACTTCCACGTGTCATAAGTAATAAAAAGAAAAGAAGTTTGATTGGGGAGTGAATTTAGTTTGGCTAAGGAATACCAGAAGAGAGTTGCCAGCATTTTCATTCAGACTCTGTATTGAACTGTCTCATACACCATTTATCTGACACCATCCCTCAGCTACTGATGTTACTGATACAGCACATGCACGTGAGGACAGTGTCATAGCACGCACTCGAGATGCCGTGAAAGCAGGGCACTAGGGTTTTTACTTGGCTGTAATTACTTCAGGAAAAGGAATATGGACTTGGACACATTTAAAATCCTTACTGCTTTTAAACGGTCATATTTTATTATACCAATTTCTTTCTTATATTTGCAAACATTTGTAAAAATATAATAAAAGTAGAGACTTGACTTCAAAGATTTTTTTTTTTTGCCCCCCCAGGCACTGAGGAGGAAGATGAAGGTGATGACCTGTTGTTGAGGTCCGTGGATGAGTTTTGGTGGTTTCCCCATATGTGGAGTCACATGCAGCCTCATCTCTTCCACAATGAGTCGTCACTGGTGGAACAGATGATCCTCAACAAAAAATTCGCCTTAGTGAGTTAAATTTTTACATTTTTTATTGAATTTAGGCATTCAGAAACCATTATTCTTGTTTTGTTAGAAAATCAGTCCTTGTGGAATTTGTTTTCATCTCAATGATTTGAAAAAAAAAAAAAAGTTTTGATAAAGTGCTTTTTGCAATCGTGCTGGTTTGTGCTATGAAAATTCTATTTCTCTAAAGTTCAAATTTACTTCTCCATTATATGTTATTTTTTTGTATTACTTTATGAAAAATGCTGAATGGAAAACTCTTTCAGAATGAGGAATAAATATGTTCCTATCTTGGAAAGTCAATATAGATAAAAATTCTTCTATTTCAATATTTTTCTACATAAAATTTTGTTTAAATAATCTATTGTTTAGAATAGGAAAAACCCAGTTTAATGAAAGAGTAAATACTCCGTCCAAATGTGTCAAATGACTTTATGAAAACACTGCATGTTAGGATTAATTAATCATACCACATTTTCAAAGAGGGTTTTCTGCAGTGATACCTATAAAAATCTTATATATTCCTTTTGGATCAGTGTTACAAAAACTTGTTTTGAACAGTATTGCCTTTACTAATTATTTATTCACTCTTTATTATTAAAACTCTGGAAAAAAATATTTTGCTGAGAATGTAAGAAGAATAAAACCAGATCTTTAGTTTCTGAGGATACTAGATAAACAAGCTTAGTTTTTCTCTACAGTTAATTTCATACAATAAAACCAAACCAAACTGCCATACATAGTACGTATTATTAGTCTGAAGAAATGGTGCAATCAAAGACATAAAGAAGTGCTATATGAGAATATCTCAGCAAACATAACTTGTTTGCTGAAATAAATACATCTACTCTTCCAACAGCCTAGTTTTACTTCTCCCTTTGCAAAATACACTGGTTGCTCTTCAGCTGGGAGGTAATGATTTAGTTACTTGAAAGAGCAGCAGAATTTGCCATACCAGAACAGAAAAGAGTGCATTTATGGCCATGTGTTGGTGACTGGAGGAGGAGGAGATAGACCTAGAATATCAAGCAATTAAAATTTGTATTTGAAAACATTGCTTTTAAGTAAGATGTATGCATTCTTTCAATCAAAGATTTTACCAGGTTTACGGTAAACTGTTGTACTGAGTACAGGCCAGCTCAATTGTAATATTTCCTTTCAAGAAAGCATTTCAGTAGAAATGAGAGTGATGAAAATTTAAAAATCAAGTGCCCAAAGTTCCCTTTTTTCTATGAATCTGTGTACTGTTGCAAGCTCCACTGGAAATTAGATTAAGTTCTTGTAGTTCTGTTGTGACCTAAACATCCTCTGAGATTAGTCAACAGTATGTAACCATTAAGGTGTGTTGTTAGAATCATTCATATTCAGCCCTGTTTTAAGTAACTTCATGAATTTCCATTTTCTTCACTACTTTGAACGCTCTTAGTACTTACAGATACCTTATATTAAATGTTTTTCATGTCTAAAGCTATGTATAGACATACAGATTTGAAGCTACTCATTATGTTTCATTTGCTTAAAGCATTTAAATTAATAACAAAGATAAGTATCCTGCTTTTTTGAGAAGCTGAAATTGCTGATGCCTCATGCATTACCAAACTGAATGTGTATATTGTGTGTGAAATGTGCAACTTGGGAATTACAGTCACTAAGAAGTAACAGAGACGCTAATACACTGAAGATGATAGGCTCATAATTAGAATGAAAGATTTTAATTACATATTTATTACTGCATATTGTAAAACTTGAGGGGAAAACCCTTAAAAATCAGACATTTGTTTGTAGCTGAATGAAGGAGATGAAATGGGGCACTAGAGAATGCAGTTTCTTACGTGCTCTGTAAAGATTTTTCTTTGTAATGTTTATGCATGCCTAAGGGGGGTAGGAAAGGTAAAAGAAAGAAGAATTGAAATATCTGCCAAGGAATTGAATAGCGTAAAGCTGTGTAACTGATGGCATATCCATTCTTTATCTCCCCACGCAGTAAAACCAATAGGCCAGATCTTATTTATTGCTACTTAGGCTGATTACATATTGCACCCCAGCTGTAAACCAGCAGACGACATGTTCCCAGGGTGCGGCCAGGTCTCTGATGGGGTGTTTGGATCTTATCCAGGAATGCTACAGCCTTTTGAGAATTCCAAAAGCTGCACCAGCCTCAGGGTGGTAAAATCTTGTGCCCCATTACGTACGCCATAAATTGCTAAAAGGAAATAGTAATTTCACCAGTTTTTTTAAATATAGAAAAATTAGGGTTCTTGACTGTGATTAAACCATACCTGTCTGTTACACATGCTGTTACACCGGGATCAAAATAGCCCTTTAATGAGGAAAAAATAGCTTTCTTCCATTCCGCGCTTCACGTCTTTAAAGTCTTATTTCCCATGGACTTGCAGAGCAAAAGCAAATGCTGCTTTTTGTGAATTTGCTTTCTTTTGAGCTGGGAGTAAAGTTGTCATATTTAAATTATAACAGATAGGTCTAATACTGAATGCTGACTATTTGAGCTTTTCAAGTCATTAGCTTTCCTGCAGTAGTCCAGTCCTCCTCCAGAAAAGATGAAGACGGATGATTTTGCTAAGGTTACACACCCGTTTTTATTTGAGATAAGACTTACAGAGTTTTTCATATTCCTTAGTAACTAGTTTACTCAAAGGAAGAGACTCAAGTATCAACCAACTCTTACCTTTGTGCACAAAATATAATTAGAAGACACAGTGAAGATGACTATAGAAATGCAAACAATCCAAAAAAAACCCTTGAAATTCAAAGGTTTAGCAAAGACAGCTTTCCTAAATCATTGCTACACAACAACATCTTATGGACAGTGTATTCTGTTAATCAGACTATCAAAGAAGTATCTGCTATATACTGTTCCTTTGAAAAGCCACCTGAAAGGAAGGAGAAAAGGTGTCAAAATTTACTAGAGTATGTTGGAAACCAGAAACTGGAAAGAAAATATGTTGAATGTCAAGAGAAGGTAATACCAGCAAGATCAGTATGTAAATGAGATAAATGACAGGAGTCTGCAAAAATGGAAGATGTACCACAAAAGGGGTTAGTCTACGACATCTGCCTATTCAGAATTTTACAAGTGATTATCTTTTCTCCTTTTTTTAAATGACAATAAAGTGGTTAAGCTGGTTTTTGAATATGGTTTTATGTTTCAAGTGCACTAGAGGAGAAATGCAGTGACTGTGAAATTCAGGTAATGATCCACGTAATGGTGTAGGGCCATGTAGTGGAAATCACACTTTTGTTTGTAACTGCCAAAGTCTACCTGTTCTGTTGAATATGTGCCAGTAGTTTTCTCTCTGAATTCTTAGTTTGTGAGCAAATTCCTTGCAAGAACTTGAAAGAAGTTTTCTGTTCAATGTAGATTGAAGAAATAATGTAAAATATATCTAATCACTGTTCCCTGCATACTCATAAAAATAATGATTTAAAAGGCTTTTCTATTAAAATCCTGCATTTCTTCCGACCATGCTGCCTTCCTTCTCCCTTACATATCAGCATATTTTGATATTGCCACTATTTGCATTTCAGACCAGTTCTTGAGCTCTCATAAACAAGGGATTTGAAAAATGCCAAAGCATCAAGTTTCTTAAGTTTTTCAAAGCAGTCATTGTTATTTTATGTTTTAGGAACATGGTATTCCAACTGATTTGGGCTATGCGGTGGCTCCACACCATTCTGGAGTCTATCCAGTACATGTTCAACTTTACGATGCCTGGAAAAAGGTCTGGAATATCAGAGTTACCAGCACAGAAGAATACCCACATCTGAAGCCTGCAAGGTATAGACGAGGCTTCATCCACAAAAATATCATGGTGAGTTGTATTTATGATGTTCATATTACAACCACTCTTACAGTTTTATGAACAATTTATTTTTGTGGAAAAGCACAGTATCCCGAAAGTTTACATTGTGAGAAGCAGATATTGCCATGCATAAGTAGCAAGATACATTTGACAGTATCTTGTTAATTAAAATCAGTCTGTTGCTGATGATATTACTACTGATGAAGGTGGCCTCCAGGCACCCTAGTGTTAACACTTAACAGGCTGTTAACTGTTCTAGCCCTGCTGTTGATACTGGTTCAGAGAGCTCAAGGAAAAAGTCAACTTTGCATCTTTTAACAGAATATTATGAGTTAGATTTCTAGCAGGTTTTAAATTTGCATAGTTCCATTAACTGCGAAAGAGTTCTGCCAATTTATGCCATTAAGAATCTGAATCTTTGTGCATACAAATTTTTCTTCCATTTGATCGGTGCACAGTTGCCCTGGTTTTGCTTCCTGACACACAGAGATGTGAGCTGTGCCTAGGCTGTGAGTCCAGGTGACCAGGCTGGCTGCAGGGCAAACGCTCCAAAGGCTGGAGTGGGGGAGAACGGACATACACACCCCACGCACCCCTCCAGGCTTTGAAACCACTCTGTTGAGGCAGTCACAAGTCAAATCACACACTTTTTTGGTATTGCATAATTCACAGTGTTGTTCACTGACAGCAGTGTTTGCCAAAAGGGGTTCTACGCGGCTGATATGGAAGGCGTTAAGCTACGACTGCCTGGTCGCTGGGGCATGGGCTATTTCTGGGTCCCATATTGTTAGTATGGTCTGAGAAGTGTTTCAAAACAACTTTCCAAAATACTTGATGGAATGTTTTTGAGTAACGTTCTTCTGGAGCACGTAGGAGAGTGGTGAATGGGAGAGATCCTACTAGGGTGTGTACGGTGTTACACCTCTGGCTGCAAACAAGCAGTTTTGGAGTCAAGCGCCTCAGCCCAAGACTGCCACTCAGCACGTAACAGAATTCTGGTATTGTCCTCAAGTTACCACAGATACCACTTTTCTAAGCAGAACAATAATATTTAAAAGTTTTGATCTATTTTTGGATGAAGCAAACTAAAATGATCTCCAGACATCCAGGAAAAGAATTGACACCATACAGATTTGAGCTACAGTTTGTTCTCCTCAAAGCAATTGCTGCATGTAAAATAACAGGTTTGTAGATATGCTCAGGGGGCATGAAGGATTTGAGGCAGACTGACTGACTCTCAGAATCTCCAAAAATAAACTCATAAATTTTTGTTAAAACATGTCATTTGAAGACACGTAATAGGATTTAACACAAGGACGCTGGGGCCAAAAATCTATTTCCAAGCAAGAACAGTCATATAAAACCACCTGGTTTGGGTATCTCAAGCTTTCAGTTCTCCAGGGTAAATGCGTTAGAATTTTACATCTGTGGGCTTACAGTGATTAATACATTCAGTAATAAAATCGTTGTGTAAGATTTGCCAGAGAATTTCCCATCTAGTACAGCTTCATTCCCTGCCTCTGTGAAGAATTGTTCTCATATTTCATCGATAAAATCCAAAGGTTTTTCAAAAGCGTATACAAGTTTATAGCAAACGTACAAATTCCATACATTTTCTGACAACACAGTTTACCATCTGTGGTCACAGTATCCCATACGTGACAGAAAAGATGCCGAGAAATTAAACTACAAGAAATAAGGAATATTTACAAAGCCACAATCTATATCAAGCAAGGGATTTGTATGCTTTAAAAGTTTAAGCTATCATATAATAAATGTTCTAAATGGGAATAGAATGTTTGAGAACAATCCCAGTTTAAGAATTACACATAAAAGTCAATACTCAGCTGATGATTTTCTATTAAAAATAGGCAAAATACTCTCCAGTGAATTATTTTCTGAAGTTGATAGAAAATACTTTGAAGTTCTCTGGAAAACCTAACTGCATTTATTAGTTCTTCCTATTCAAAAGACTTGTTCTTCATATGTTTTTAAAAATACTTTTGTTTATGCTGCTTTTTATTGCAACTGGTCTTAAAAAAACAGCACAGTTGAATGGGAAGCAGATCTTTTTTACAGTGTGAGCATTATCAGCAAAATTCATCATGTGTCAGTGTAGAATTATTACTGGTCATGATGCCTGAGCCAAAAAAAAAATAAATTTACTTTCAAATTCTAGTTTAAATTTACAACAAAGCCATTATTCAAATAAAAAGCAGAATTGATAAATGAAACACAGACTGATAGTATTTCAGATTATGTTTCAAAATATTTTAAAATTTTAGAAATATTTGTTGACTAGGTAGGTTTCAAATATTTGGGTTTAGGGTCAGGTATTATGGACAAAATTAGTTTGAGGAAGTTGCTGAATTGTAACTTACTGATTGAGATCGATCTCCAGTTTCAAACAAAACGTGATAAATTTGTGGACATTATGGTTTCACTGATAATAAAAATGTTCTATTTTTCAGTAAGTGCTGTTTATTGATCTGCCAGTCAATTAATTCAGCTAGATCTTAATTGATTTCTGGCAAAGTTGTGATGCTAAATCTACCCAGCAGCTATCACAAAGGAACATTATCAGTTACGTGTTGCTTACCTGGCATGTATTACTTCCTTAAAAGTATAAACATTTTTGGTTTTGAATGTCTGTTACATCCTTTTTTTTTTTTCTTTCAATAAATTCAGGTGCTTCCTAGGCAAACTTGTGGCTTATTCACCCACACAATTTTCTATAAAGAATATCCTGGAGGCCCAAAGGAACTAGATAAAAGTATTCAAGGAGGAGAGTTGTTCTTCACAGTGGTTCTCAATCCAGTAAGTACAGTGTAATTTTAAAATGTTTTTTAAAAAGTAGATAAAGGAGAAGTCACTGAATGCTTCAAGGCTCATCAGCTGGATCTCCCAGATAGTATTGATTAGTCACAGGGAGTTCTGCTTTTGCAGTTAATTAATTTAAGATCTAATATCATATATGTTCTGTTAGTTGTACAAAGATAATCTCTATTCTTTTTCTGAAAAGTTCTGTTAGTAATGCAGTAGTATAAACCTTTCTTGTTCTTCCTTATTTTGCATTAAATAGAAACCCTGAGTTCTAATTTTTAAGAGTTCAAGCATTAAGAACTGATACTACTAGCAGACAAGTATGTCAGGTGAAGTCCATTTTCCTGCTTTGCCAAATTCATAATCAGAAGTGCTGATAATGCTCATTGGTTTGCGAAAGTTGCAAGCAAGGAGTGCTTGCACTTAAATCTGTTTTGAGAATTTTCAGTTGCTCGTTCATATCAGCTTCAAAGAAAAGATCCAAGTAAATGAACCATGCAGTTAATACATCTGCCTAACCCTTCATTTATCTTTAATGGAAGAATAAACAAACGAGGCTATGAAACTACGAAATACTGACAGAAGAGAACAGTGCAGTACTTCCGAATGGCATGGGATTAGATCAGTTGCATCAAAATTGACCTTTTAGACAAGCTTTTAGGTGAGTTTGTCATCTGAAGTCCAAATGAAACTTACCAATAAAATTTACACGTTTATACAAATGTAATCATTAGGACTCATTTTTTCAGAACCAAAGGGAACAAAGCATATTTCCACTCAAATCCTTTGGAATAATAGCCTAAATATTTTTGTGCCCCTTATTAATCTTCCACAACTTAATGGAAATCCAAAAGGAAAAAGGCTTCTGTCAGCTACTTCAGCAGTTTATATGCAGGTCTATTTTTCAAGCCTCAAATTCTTTCAGGCTATAGTTTTGGTTCTTTCAGAGCAGTTCCTGTGTTTTGTTCTCCTTTTTCATGTTCACAAAGTGGAATTAGGGAATAAAAACTTCACGTCCTCAGCACACATGTAGTCTCTTCCAGAGAATGGCAGTAGTTCCAGTCCTAACTATGATAATATATATAATTTCAGGCACAGCCTGTTAACACAGGTAAGACCTGCAAAATTTTTTGGATGGATGCTATTGGTACCATAGCAATGCTTTGTCAATATATGGATTTTAGCTAAGAGTTACTAGCTTAACAAATGAGACTTAGAGGAAGGCGTAGTAACAACATTTTGAGTCAGGACAAACCATATTCCATATTGGAACACAGCCACAACTTAGCCAAAAACTATTTTAGGGTCTTAAAGAGTAGAGAAACAGCAAATTTTAATATGGATGCTCGAGGCATAAGCCTTTCAAATTAAAAGAATGAAGAGAATGGAGGGAAAGACAAGATAAGTAGTGAAACAATCATGATTATTTGTTTGATCATGCCTGCCTACTTTTTATATATTAGAATCAGATCTTTGATTTATGCATTGTAATGTAGACTGTGTGATCACTGGTTCCAAGAAATGTCATGTCCCCAGTACCGGGTAAAAGAATAGGAGTTAAGTACGGTGTTTTCTGAATACAACTGTAAATTAATATTAGGCCAAAACTTGCCCAAGACAAATTATTGCAATCCCTTTAAAGAGTTCCTTTGAAAAGATGATGTAGCTGGTTTTAAATATCTGCTTATAAACAGTTTCTCAAGTTGTAAGCATTAGCCTGGCATGTAATCAATTTAAAGATTAGGGTTTGCATCTTTGTGCTTTCTAAGTATTATGTGTATTTATACAGTAATATGCAAGTCAGAGTTGGGCAAAGATTTAGGCATTAAAATGAAAACTAAGTAGCTTTAAGAATTTGTCTAATTATTAAGTAGTATTTTGGATTTCATAAGCTTTCCTGTGTTTTTATTACAATTGCTGGCATTTCTTAATACAAAACACCCAGCTTTTCAGAGGATGCAAAAATTGCATTATGAGACATTTTCTAAATTTCTCATGATGTAAAAATAAGAAGAAACTACCTGGGAATCATTACAATGTCAGCTAAATATTGTCAACAGTGAGTACATAAATATTTGGTTTCCAAAAATTGAAAATGGGGGTGTAAATTAAATGTAAATCTTAACACTACATGTTAACTTAACTAACAATGTAAATCCTGTGTTACATTTCCTGGTTTAATTTGGGTAACTGGTCTTAATTGTGAGGTGTAAATTACTAGGCTGTAGAAACAGAGTGCCCTACATTGAAATAAAAGTCCCTGAGAATAAAGCCCAAAATGTCTTTGTGGTTTGGGTGTAATGGTAGCTCTTCACAAGGGAGGCTCTGCTTTCTTATAGTACGTGAGATCAACCACACTAGGCAGAATAAACCACAAAAAAACACGGGGCCATATGTGCATCTGTAAGCTTTTGACATGAGAACCAGCATTATTGCCCTGTTCCCAGGGTATTGTACGGTCCTAAGTCCTGCAGGTAAGAAAAGCATCAGGAAATCCTGCTCTGCAAGTGATCTCTGCTGGTTGTATTTTATATGGGAACTAATGGTTGGTTTGTTGGAGTAGCTAATCTTGTGGTTGGTCTAGCTGTATTTTTGTGGTACACATTTATATTCTCACACTGCTAGTTCAATTGCCATCTGATGGTGGCTGTAAAGTGATCTCGACAGCTATGCCTGTTGTTCATAAGGCATCTAGAATGCTGAAGTGCCACCAAGCTGAAATAGAACCTAAATAGTAATATAACACTCTACCTGCTCTTCCAATAATATTTTTTCCGTCTGTCTTCTGCTAAAGATCTTGCTGACTTCAGCAGCCCTTAGGCGAGATCGTGCTATATCAGGATCTTGCACAAAATGTTTTACAGGAGAAAAAAAAGGGAAAAAGTAACCTTCAGTATCCCTGTATTACTAGTATTACTAGCATTATTTTCTCCATGTTATTGGTTGAATAATTGACTTAGAGGGAGGTTATGTGACTTGCACTGATCTAACCAGGGAATTCTTTAGCAAAGCCACAAGGAGAACATGCGTTATAGAAGTCTGTAGTGATTATTATCTTATTCTGTCAGGCTGCTCTCTGTCTTAGTTCTATTAATTCATGTTGTTGCTATTTTTCCTAGCACTGTACTGACTTTAAAACATTTAAAAACATTAGCAAGTATTTTTCCAGATAGACTTGTTAGAATCTTCAGTGACTTCAGATTCATCTGTCTCTGTCTGCAATATTCATTGAAGTTCTTGGATTAATAAAACAAATTTCTGTTCAGTGTGTCTTAGAATGAAATTGTACCAGTCGCCTAAATATGTCTTTTAAATGATAAAGGAAATAACCAATTAGATTTTGAGATATATCTAGATACAGATATGTTGATGAGGTAGGTATAGACACTGCAATCATTTGCCAGCAAATCTGAGAAGAAATCTTTATCAATACTGGCAAGACTCTATCAATACTTCTGTACCACTCTGAAAATAATTAGACCTAAGAACCAAGCCAAACTAAACATAGCTGAACTGAACATGCCTTTATAAAAAATATTTGAACATTTCTTTGTCTGCCACTGTATATTTTCCTGATCTGCAGGTAGGAACATGCACACATATTGCTTCTTTATGAAAATATATCTGTACTAGTTACTGGTCTGTGCCATAGCCATGGTGGGTTGTTGTAGTTGATGTGGAACACGTGCAATAAAATAAGCTAAGTAAGACCTGAGACCAGAATGATTCAAAAAGCACTGATAAACATAAAGTTTTCAGAGACCTAAGTTGCATATGAGCTTCTTTCAACTTGCACATGTGTTGCAATGGATTTAAGTACCAAAACTTGATTAACTGAGTAACTAAGGCTATCTGTTGCAAAACTGTTTGTTTGATATGCGACAGTACTGTTCAATCATTAACAGGAACATAACAAATCTGACTGTCGTGGTGAGTAGCTGTGCTTGTTATATAGTATGTATACATAAAGGCTATATACGCCCTTCATCTTTCCAGGAAAGGTAGAAATTGTGACTAGAACAGGATTCTGCTAAGGACAGCACTGCATACTGCAGCGTTGTCTGTCCTGATGTACAAGTTGTCCCATGAGAGCAGCTATTAGAGCAGCTATTGTCAGATGAACACTTGAAATTCTCACCTGTCCCATGGGGCTGATGGAGGCTGCGGAGTAAGAGGGAAACACGTTGAACAGCACTTGTTCTCCTCGAGGCTGCATGGGCAGCCACCTAAGTTGACACAAACGGTGTGTTAGCTTACTCGGTGCTACACAGACAATAGGAATATAAGTTCACTGTTCTGTGAAATAACTTGCTTATAGTTAAGCCTGTTTAAAAAAGGTGTTACTGTGAACAGCATGTTATATCCCAGTAACAGAAGAGAAAGGTTCCTATTTGTGAGTTTGTCAATTTGAATTCCATGGAGTGTACAAAAATCAATAATCTTAGCATGAATCTGCACATTTTGCACAGCAAAGTCAGTAGGATTTTTCTCATTTTCTTCCAGTTGTCATTCCGATTAGTGGGATAATACGTAGGTATATCCATGTTCCTTATTCTCTAAGGCATTGACATGCTGTAGAAGGAATAGAGTTGAAAATAATGCAGAGTTGTGTAATGAAGATGTGGAAATCCATGGTACAGGTCCATCCAGAACACTCTGCAGACTCAATCTTATGTGCAGAACTGAAGGCAGTTGACTGAAGAGAACTGTGGAGGACTGAGGAGGACTCAAATTTGAAGAGAAATTAAAATGATCAAGATTGATTATATTTGAAAAGAGATAAAAAACAGAAACAACTGTGAAATTGCATGAAGAACATAGACAATGAGCTCGTTAGCTGTCTTGAAACAGAAAACCAGAGGATAGCCAATTAAATGAGGATGAGAATTTTAATGAGAACTGTATCACGATCTTCCTCCAAAGTAGTGGTTTTGACGTGAAGAACTTATCAAGATTTGAAATACAGAATTAAATTCGAGTGGATATTCTTGTCTGTAGTAGCTGGTAATAATGGATTCCATGTATACTTCCGTGCTTTAGGTAACCCTTGAAAGCAGGGAGGACTTTCATAGAGGATTATTTTTCACACATCTCCCAGCTGTAGAGTATCCTGTACTTCCCTCACGTGCATCTCTGATGCCATCTGTTTCTATAGGCAGCATGCTGCACTAGATGAACAGTTCAAATGCAGGAGGGACCTATTAGTTTTATTATAGATATATAGATATATGGAAAAGTCAACTGTTTTTCTAAGTGCAGTGTTTCAATAGGAAAATTCATTAAGCAGATTACCAATATGAAATTGAGTATATCTCATCTGGTTTCTACCAGTTCTTTAGATTTTATTCCTAAAGTCTATTCCAATTTGTTAATCAGTTTGGTTTAGTTTTCAAATGATGATGTGGAAGGTATATTTTTATTCTAAAATCCAAGTAATCCAGTAAACCTCGTTTTTCTTAATATAAGACCGCAGCTTTGACGAGAGACATGGTGTAAAACAATACTGTATGCTTCTCCTTTTTCAGTAGCATCCAGTAGTAGAAGTTAAGGTGCCTTGGTTCATATTTGTAGAAGGCACACATAACCCAGTCCTGAAATATCTGGAAGATACAGATCGGGAGCTTTGCTGTCCTAAAAGGTGAATGTTTAAGGGAGAACAATGGTTCATGAAGATCTATACCTTTTCTGCGCCCAAGAAAAACAAACAGAGCAGAATACGGTAATTGCATTACATGCCCTTAGATGCACTTCCTTGCAAAGTACTGCGTGTCTACAGATCTAAAGAAAAGGGGAAATGCCCTGTGGAGAGGAATTTGGTGAAAGACTTCAAATGCTTGACAGCCCAACAATGAAACTAATGTGTAGCCAGCTGTGCTTTTGCCTTATGGTTACAGCAGTGCTGATCAAGACTGTTAACAGTTTAGGCCCTGTGTCAGATTGATCTTAAAATAATTGTAATCTTTGTACACATTCAGTTCTAAGTATTATTTTCCTCTGATTTTTACCTCTCCCTAGTTACAGTGAGTAGACCTGCTATTAAGCTAATCGACTTGCAGCAAGGGAGAAATTATCTCCTTTAGCACTAGAAATGAGAGAATTTATGAGCATCAGCAGAACCTACTGTATCTTAATGTGACCCTGAATGAGATGAAGTCAGGCTTTGGGACTATAGAGGAAAATAGAAAAACAAAGGCATCTTCTCTATCTGTCTCGCTTTGCACAACCTCATATATAATTGTGCTGAGTGTGAGAAGCAGGGAAGATAGCACCTGTGTTGAGAAGCACACTGATGTGCAGGTACCCCCCTAAGCTCTGATGTGTGGGGTTTGTCATAGGCATCCCATGGTAGCAATGTGAAGCAAGCCTTTTGGATGGTACTGCCAAATGGGAAATTAAGTCATAAGGGTAACGAGCAATCGACAGAGAAAGGCTTAAAAAGTTTGTGCAACAGCTGAAAATAAACTCAGGTTTCCTGACTGTCAGATTAATAATTCAGAACTACACCAAATACATAGTTTTATTTGATCTTACAGATCTTCCCTGGTTCTATTATAGCTGTAGTGGAGACAGCACTATACAAATCAAATTCAGCTAGTTAGCTTGGTGTCTTTGCAAGTGGGCAGATCCATGACAGCTGTGAAACGGGCAGGACAGCCTCAGAACGAAACAGGGAGTTGCAAGCTGGAATTTCTCAGTGGTGGAACCGAACACAGCTTTTCTGGTAGCATACAGGTCTAAAAGGAATATCTTTCAACTACTAAAAATACATATTCAAGCATAGACTGCAATGTAATTCATTATTCTATCACTTCATTAGTCTAATGGAGCAAGATCAGCTGTTACTGAGTCTCTGAATACCTGAAACAAAACTGTTCTGAGTAACATGGAGGCGGCAGCTGAAGTGCAGAGTGTGCACAATGCCAAATTAATTGGAATATAGGTATTCTGAGAGTTAGACATACTCTTGTGACCTGTAAACATTTGTTCAGCAGCTAAAATATCAGCAATAACCTAAATTGGGAATGCATCTGCTTCTAGTGCCTAGCAGAGATCATGTAATTAATTGTCAATCATAATTTAACTTAATTTTAAAGTGTTGTGCTTAACTCCATTGAGTTGGGAGTCAGTGCACCCCTTTAATGTTGTTGCACAGATTGGAGGGTGACACAGTGCCCATGACCAAAGTGCCTTGGTGACTGGTTTAACACTATGAATTTATTTAAGTTAGATTGCCTGCAATAGATTTATATACAGTAAAAAACAGGAGGCATGTGCCCAGTCTGCAAGAGATGGTTATTACCAGTTTTTTTCTTATATCAACTCATCTAGTTCCAGATTGAAAATGCCAAAATAATAGTAAATCTGCTTAACATCATCATTGTCACTGCAGGTCTTAGTCCTGCCTCCACTTCCCTGGTGCTTGCCCAAGAGGGTACAGCTAACTTGTGGAAAGGGAGCCTCCTCTCTGTGCTTGGGTTGCAGTCCAATCCTGACAGCTTAGTGTGGTGGTCTCCAAAGTGGGGCACGTGCACCCCAGGGACCACACAAGATAATCCATCTAGGTGTGGGAAGAAAATGTTGGAATTCCAGTGTTAGAAGTATATAATTTATAAATAAATATACATACACTGTGGATGCACGCTCAAAACAATTTTACTAGTAGGTGTGTGCGATCAAAAAGGTTTGGAGACCAGTGGCTTAGTGGACTTCTGTTCTACGTGCTTTTTACTGTTCTAGAGAGTTTTGTACTTCATTTGTTTCACTCTGCTGTAGACATCGCCACTTCTTTTCTTTCCTGCATTATTACTGTAACTGAAGCCAAATCGAAAAGTCCTCTTGATGCTGTACACCATTAAGGGGGTATAAACAGGAGTATGAAGAAGAGTTAATAGTGAGGTCTAAGTGCAACCTATTGATCTGCAAAATGTTTGTGTAAAATGGAGTTTGAATACAAAGCAAGGTACATTTTGCTTACTGGGATATGTGGAAGGGAGCAGGTTGCCCAGCCCAAACTACCCTCTTTGCTGTTCTCCATCAGAACAGCTCGTCCTGCTCACCATAAATCATTTCTGTCCTGAAGTAGAGAAGCTTCATAATTCACCCTTCCAGACCTTCACAGGGAGCTTGGTAAGAAAAAAAAAAAATCTCTTGGAATCCACTGTCCTTGAATGGTTCCTGTTGTCCCTGTCTTTCCAAAAACAAAGACCCCTTGACACCAGGGGGAAGAAGCCAGGAATACAACAGTGGCACAAGCCAGCAGCTCTAAGAGAGGCTTCTCGTGCTTGTGAATGAAGAGTAACATCATTCTTTTGGGAAGCAGGCACCTCTGGTTTTGCCAGGAAAACAACAACTCTTATCAAGACTGTAGAAACTTAGTGAGTAGTGTCCTTACTGTATAATTTTAATAGGTGCAGCATCCTAATAGTGTTGATTTTGTAGTGACAAATATTTTTTTAAATACCCAGCCTGCTAAAATAATATCCATCACTAGAAGCTGGATTAACTTGTTGCATATTTTTTTCTTCATTTTCTGTAAGTTGTTTGTCAAGCATCTATTGTTTCCTCTGTTCTTGATACATAAATTAGATCATGCTGGTTCATCTTTTCCTGGTACATGTGATTTAACAGGAACTCAATCTCGGTCTCAACTCTAATTTGTTGACCTAGAAGCTGTTGCCTCTAATTGGAAGTGTTATTGTAGTAAGGAAATACACAGCCCAGAATGAGCATTCAAAAAGATAAAAGCTGTTTATCTGAGCACTTGTCCTCATTTCCCTACATCTCTGCAGTACTAGTTGGAATCCCAGATAAAATCAGAGCTTGGGAATGATAGCAAAACAGAAGCAGCCCTCTGCCCCTTCATTCTGGGGAAGAGGGAATGAGAAATGCTGAGGAGCAGCTGAAAGGAGCGGGTCATACCGTTGCCTATAAGGCTCTGTGAGAAGGCAGAGTACAGGGAGGCACCTTTACTGCACTGATCTGAAAATGTGTGGGAATGAGAAAGGAGCTGCTGCCCAGAGGCCAGATTTAGTCCCAAACCATCATTTTAAAAATTGTCTGCATTCCATTTCAGTCTCGTCATGAAAGATATTAAATCCTGTGGAGACTGTGCATTGAAGTGCAACCAAGATGATAGTTTGTTTATGAGGAACAGCTAAAAAGGGTGATCCTTCTTTCACTAAGATAAAGAAAATGCCGAGATGCCCTGAAAGAAATTATTTTGGAAGTTGACTGGAAATAATAAAATCAAATAAGTTCTTTTTAACTGAAAGGTAGGCTAAAATGCTTATTAGAGTAAATACAAATCCATTCACAGCTGCTTCCCTTTTGAAGAAGGAATAAAGAAATATATGAAGCTCTATTTGTATTCTGCAGCATTTCCCAGAGGTGCAAGGTTATTGAACAAATAGTGTTATTTACTAGGTCTAGTCTTCTGAGATGCCCACAAAGGATTTCTTTTATATCTCCTGGTATGTGGTTTCAAGAGAGTAAATCTTCAGTAGCATGGCATGCTAACTCTTAGTTGGCACAGAAAGACTAATCATTCTCATTAGTTAGAACTTGTTTGCATGACACAGAATGTGTGTGATGCAGCAAAACAAAGCAGTGTAACTCAGTATAGAAGGCAACAAGTAGTAACTGTGTTTTGTCTGGGTGTGAAACTGCACACCTGCAAAGGGAAGGGTAATTAACGGTAGGAGATTCCGTCCTTCTGCACAGCTTGGTGGGAAGGCAGGGAAGCAGGTAACAACACAGCATCCCTTGCAGCTGGGCCAGCGCCAAGGTGAAATCCCTCAAAATAGCACTTGAACATCAGTTTCTCCTTGGAGCCAGGGAAACCAGAGGATCAGCTTATACATCTCTCCCAGCGCTGTGGCTTGCGTAACTGTTGTTGAAAAACTCATAGAGTAGGAGAGAGTGGCTGGCAGGTGGGCACCACGTACCGTAAGCTACCTCTCATCAGCATCCCTAGTGTGCAGCATGGTCCAAGATCCTGCTCGGAGAAGTGTGACTGCGGCCATTGCAGCGTCATGCTCCTGCTAGCCACAAAAGCTGCTAGCTTAACCTGTGAAGACCTTTTGCAGCTAAAAGCAAGAGTAAGGGCAGATCGGGTGGATTAGGCCCTGGATCAGCAAAATATGTCATTGTTCTATGAAGCACAGGATTGTCCTTTGCTAATGTTACACAAGGGTTGGTAGTGATTTTACTAGGAATTTGTACAGCGTCAAAAGAAGGGGAAAAACTTCTGTTCAGATTTTCCTGGAACATAGTTCTCAGCTCTCTGTACTGTGTTTGATGCCGTATAGAGGTGAACAAGACCCTTTCTACAATGTAAAGTTGTGTGTTGGATCATGTAGTTGGTTACACAAAGTATGGACTCCTTTACAAGATCTACCAGCATTTGATTATCTTTCTTTTTGTTGTAAATAATTAACCATAAAGTATTTGACATTGAAAAAATAACTGTAAAATGGGAACTAGGGTCTCTGATATATTTTTGCCCTTCATTGACAGTTTCATATGCTTAAAATTATTTATGGTGATACGTCCAATCAGTTTTCAGCCTCCACTCTGACATTCTTAAAATTATAGTGATATTCTCTTCAGGGAAAAGATAATACCTATTCTTCCCAAACTAGCAATCTTTTCAAGTTCTCTTGCTTTTTCTTCCACGGCAGGGCTGTAGTTGTTGGCAGGTAAGGAGTTGCCAGGAGGTGAACTGACATTAGAAATGTCAGAGGTCAGCCCATGTGTAGGAAAGAAAGGGGCTGTCAAGAAAACAAGTTTACCTTTTTATACAGAAACCCTCAGAGTGTGTCTTTGCTGAGAACAACGTAGTCTTACAGCTGGTTTTTTCCTGCTTTGAGAACTGAAATAAAAGAGGAAACATGAAAAGGTTATACGTTTAGGTAAAATGCTAATTATTGGTTCCCTGAAGTGGAGGGGTGGGTTTTTTTCAGTGTCAGTCCTATCTGAAAAGGAAGATTGTATCCTAATGATTTAGCAGTGTATGTCTTCTAATTTTACTTGAGTCAGCCAAACTGAAGCCCGCAGTTTTATAAGGTAAGAGGTATCACCAAATAATGCTGTTAATAAAACAGTTTCTGTGTCCATTCACAGCAAGTATCCTGTAGCGTTACAGTTAGGTGTTCAAAAACAGTTTGAACATTTTATATCAAAGGAAGGTGGTGTTTTAAATACTCTGAAACAAAAGAATGCAGCTGTAGATACCAGTTTTTCATTCCTTTTTTTTTTTTTTTTTTCCTTTTGTAAATTGCAGGCTGGAGTTCCTTTGCA
This sequence comes from Microhierax caerulescens, assembly GCA_035590215.1. Taxonomy (NCBI): domain Eukaryota; kingdom Metazoa; phylum Chordata; class Aves; order Falconiformes; family Falconidae; genus Microhierax; species Microhierax caerulescens. Next base: position 20,662,329 of record JAVJGJ010000001.1, on the reverse strand, counting down.
AAAGATTAACTTTAGTTCCTGAACTAATTTCAGAATTATGGCCATAGTAAACCTTTTTAAAGTGGCTTACATCAAGTTTTACCTTAAATAGAAATTGCCCATTCATGGCATTAGCAGATTTATTTATAAAAAGAGTCACGTTTCTGATTTTTTTAATGAAAATTAGCCTGGCAAATTTATCTTGGGAGAGTTTTCCTATTTTAAAAACAATCTTAAAAAAAAATATCACTGCTAGAGAGCAAGGGTTTGCAGATTTTGGTGTAAGAGCAGACTGCTTCATCAGTGAAAAATTACTGTGGAAGTGGATCGTTTAGCAAAACAGAGGTTTCAGTCTTCAGCTCTTCCCCAGTCCTGCAGGACCATCCCTGCAGTCCTGCTCGTCAGCACTGTTCACGTGCATCCAGACACCCCCCCCCCAGATGCCCACCCCCGCCCACCCCCACCCCCGTGAGAAGCCTTCAGGGCAAGCATCACTTCCATTGGGAGCGTGAGAGTGCAGCTGGGGCAAGGGATGTACCAGGGAGGATTTATCTGAGTAGCGATTTCATAGTCAGCTGTTGGAAGAGCAAAATGCAAGCAGCCTTACAACTGATGGGATATTGGGTTTTGTTGTCTTTTTCACTTGGGACTATTTCATGCACAATTATTTGAAAGTACTCAATCAGGATTCAGATATTTTTTGTTTCTGCCTATGATCGGACTATCTGCCCATTGCTTGCAGAATGGCTTTGTAGAAGAGATAAGCTTATCCTATAAAACTTAACAAGTAGGAGCAACAAGATTTAAACCACACCAGTAGAGGTCAGCTGTCCTCTTGACCTCTGACTTTACTCTTCCATGGAAGCAGAATTCACATTTTTCATATTGCATTTGTATTCCACTGGAAATAAAACTGTGAGTATTGTTTTTGCTGTTTTGCTCCATTAAGTAAATTGACATAAAGGTTATGCAAATATTGTAGAACCCCGGGGTAGGATTGCCTATCCTACTTTGCACAGAGCTCATATTCCACAATTTTCTTCATTGATTGCACTGATTTGACTTGAGGAGGAGGATGTAATTCAACAAAGAGCAAGGACAGTAAGATCTACGCAAATGTGATCAAACTCTTGCAGCTTTAAGTAAGAGCAAAAGGCAAATTGAATTTGTATTATCTGTGGTTACACTGCCATCTAGTGATACCAAGAGTCAATGTCGGCTTGCTTTATTTCGTTTTCTAAAGATTAGCATCTTCATGACACATTTGTCTAATTATGGAAACGACCGCCTGGGGTTATACACCTTTGTGAATTTGGCCAACTTTGTTCATACCTGGACAAACCTGAAACTGCAGACTCTTCCTCCGGTTCAGCTGGCTCACAAGTATTTTGAACTGTTCCCTGAGCAAAAGGACCCTCTCTGGCAGGTAGGCACATTGTTGATGAAGAGATCGGAAGAAAATCGTCCTGATGGTGTTTTTTCTGGAGTTCTTTGTTTCAGTTTCTTGTAGTGGAAAGCAGTAATATTGTTAGAGTTCCTGGTTTGTTCCATGAAGCAGCTTACTGAGGCTTCAGTGTATGTGCTTGTTATTCCCTGTTGCTTAAATTCCATAGAAAGGTTGCAAAATTAATATGTATTAAAGATGTGTAATTAAAATTATCTTTAATACATTTTATTTGTGATTTTACTTGCTTTTAGAGATGTGGGAAGCGCAGGAAAGGTAAATGTTATGTTGTTTCTCTTCTCCTTTTTGAACCAGCAGGGATGAAGCATTTGACAGATATACATGCATATTTTAGCAATTGGCCATTAAAGATATGAACTTTTCTCCAAATGTGTGAGGAGAGAGCAGCCAAAAAGAGAAAAGAGCATTAAGACCGTGGCTACCTTAATGCTAAAACTGACCAGCCAAGTAGAAATAGATTAGACAGATTAGAAAATTATTCACAAAAGGCCAAGAACTGATGAAGCGAGAAGTTTTTCAGCATTTATTACGTGGATGTTATCTACTCTGCTGCTTGATTATCCTACACTCGTAAGTGAGCAAATTGAAAATAGCAGGAATGTGAGGACCTGCTAGGGCTGAAGCCTGCACTGACCTTGCAGTTGACATGTCTTCAGCCTATCACCCAGTGCGACGAGCACAGTCCCTAAGGAGAAACTGCTGCACCAAGCAGCGGATGCTGGCATGTTCTTCTTGCACACGCTCAGGGATGGTTCAACGAGTTCAGGGGAATGTCAGAGTGCTGTAGGACATGTGTCCTCACAGTGATAATAGATATCCCAAATATCATCCTGTTGAGGTGACTTGGTACAAATATTCTAAGGAGCAAATTTCACTAAATCAAGCATAAAAATGTATTTAAGCTTGCTTACTCAAATGTTTTCTAGCATTGGATGAAGAATTGCCAACTTCAAATCCGAGTATGAGTTTGCAGATTTGAGCTTTGGTAGACATCTCAAAATTCATGCTGTTGTTGGATAAAACCTTGGACTAGGGGAAAAAATGTCAAGAATTTTGCATAATGTTAAAAAAGAATGAATTGAAGAAATGGAAATTAGCCTGTGGCCAAATAACTTGGAAAATTAGAATTACTTAGAAAAAACATTTGTAAGTAACAGTGACAGTGGTGTCACTGGATGTGATGTCTTTTGTCTATAACGCACGTGAATCTGAATACAGTTACATTTTTTTAAGCCCAGAAGATTGGCAGCTCCCTTCATCTCAGTGCAGTACTGCCAAACAACGGTGTTAAAAACTGTTTGAAAGTAGCATTTCTAAAACAAATTTAAACTGCTTCAGTTGTAAAGCAGCAAATGAAAAAACAAGATTCAATGTTATGTACTGATTTGAATTGGACGATTAGAACACGTATTTATGAATGGGAAGCCTTAAATCATAAAAAATTTACTCTTCTAGCTTAAAAGCTATGGCATGTGTGGGGTGGTAGCTGTTAGAGTAATGCAGAAGTTGGTAATTAGATAACTCATTAGCAATTTCAGGTCTTCCTAACTTGTATGCAATTGATCAATTGATTTTGAATTATTCCCACATCTTAAGTAGGTGGGATCAAATTTGTCTCTGTCATAACTCCACTGAACATACTGATGTTTCATATGAGAAATCATCTTGACCCAGAGTGTGCTGAACAGCAGGGGCAATTATATATATGTATAATGAAAGCCACATTTCTAGAACATACTTACCTCTTAAAAAACTAAACCAAAAAACTTAAAGAGATACAGTTTCTGCCCTGGTTACATTGCAATTACCTTCCTGCATCACTGAAATACTTCATTAATATATAATGTGGGGTTTTGTCATAAGGGGAAAAAAAAATTCTGGTAAGAATATTTGTACATTGGTGAAAAAATGGTAATTTGTATAAACAGAATTTGAGAACTTTATCAGGTGTGATTACCAATGAAATTCTTAGTTGTTCTTTTCCATTTTAGAATCCCTGTGATGACAAACGGCACAGAGATATCTGGTCTAAAGAAAAAACCTGTGATAGATTACCAAAATTCTTGGTTGTAGGACCACAGAAAACTGGTGAGATTTTACTGTATTTCAACAAGATAGGCTATGTGTAAGTTCAAATAATTATTCCGATTAATCACTTTTTACTCAGACTGCCGTGTATAGCTCTTGATCATCTAAGAACATTTTTTAAAAAAAAATTCAGATATAATCCAAATATAGTTTAATAATGTAAGTTACAACAAAAGGCAGTACACATACTGAAAATACAGGGTTCAAGTGTGTCTTGGATTTTTTTGCTTTATTTGACAGACATCAACAAGATAGACAAGATCTTGTCAGAGTGGAAAGAGGAAAGGACAGCTGTTTTTCACATGGTGTAGATCCTTAACTGCAAGTTCTTGTCTGTCCAGCTAGTGTCTTATTTATAGAAAGTTGTTATTGCGTGACATTTATTTCAAGCCCAGAAGTTCCTAATGGGCAGTTTGAATTGCAAGGTTGCAGTAGTTTATAAATTCACTTAATGGTTAATTTTCTTCTCTGTAATCTGAAAATTGCATATGTGCTTCTTTCATCTTCGCCAGTCCTCAATAGCTACCGAGTGCAAGATTTTTAAATTATTTTTTGTGACAGTCTCATAAAAAACAGTAATTATTTTTAAAACACAGTTACTAAAAGTGTGAAAAACAGATTTCAGCACTGGCCCTCCAGTTTCTGTGTTAACTCTTCACAATTCTTTAAATGCCTTCAATCTAAAAGCACAGAAAGCATGGATTCTTAGGTGACATAAATCAGCATCCCCTTACTGAAATGAAATGGAATAAAAATGGTTTAGTCCATCTGCAAGTATGAATCTGGAAAAAAAATGTGAGTGTATGTTTTGGACTTTTTTAATCTTGGACTTTTATCCTACTTGCAGGTACCACAGCCTTGTATTTGTTCCTGATCATGCATCCTTCCATCATTAGTAACTCCCCCAGCCCAAAAACCTTTGAGGAGGTACAGTTCTTTAATAGAAATAACTACCACAGGGGGATTGATTGGTAAGATGGGTTATTAGTATAAATATAAAAGTTTATATATTGTGAACAATACAAAAATTACATTAGTGTTGGTAATGGTAACTGTTTATACATAAAGTGAGATAAACAAAAATAACCTTCAGTGTCCTTCTAAAATGATTAATAAATGCAACTGAATAACAATTTTGCTACAGAATATTCTAAGTGCACTAACTTTTGTGAGGCTGTCTTGCAAATATTCGTGTATTAATATGGAAAACAGCAACAAAATATGTATTTCTCATTACATATGCCTTTGAAGTTGGGACAGTAAAGGTTGTTAGTTGGATATATGGAGGCAAAAACTATATTCCTGCTGGAAATCTTATTTCTTAAGAGAAAAAAAAGGTAATATCAAGGAGAGGCAATTTTTCCTTTAAATAGGATTTAGAAATAGCAATCAGGTAAAAGGGGGACAGGGAAAGCCTCTCAAAATGTTTTTCAAAAATCAGCTCATTAGGAGAATGTTGGTGTCTCTGCAGGGTTAGTAAGTGGTGCTAAAAAAGAGCCGGTGTCACTGCTGCCATCTTCACTACCAGGAATCAGTGGACATAGCTACACCAAGAAGGTCATTCTTGATTTCTCTTGCTTTCAGAAAGTGCTGCAGTATAAAACACTGCAAGATGAAAAGCGGCAATGTGCTGTAGTGGCTGGGGAGCACCAGGAGACAATTATTGATATTTTGTCTTGTTTCATCCCCCCACTGCCCCCAGCTTAAAGGGAAAATAGGTTTATTGCCTTTGACTTTGTATTCATCCATAAAATTAACAGGGTGAAAACACTGTTATATGGTCTTAGTGCAGATCTGTCAGATCCAATTTCTTTTTAAGTTGGTTAGTTTTTACGGAGTTGTAATTGTTGCAGCAGATTCCTACTACCAAGTGTGGTGAGTCAGCCAGTTATTACCGATAGAGAGGTGCTGGCTGACTGACTGGGGATTAGAAAGCTGACTCCTTGTTGCTGAGACTTTTGAAGTCAGTGGGGATGACATGCAAGTGAGGCATTGCGGGTCCACACTGACAGAGCCAGCCGAAGTACAGTGAGCCAGTTCCTCCACAAAGTCAATGTTTTCATGCTGCTAGAAGAGCACTTTGCTGCCTCTCGCATTCCTCCTGCCGTATCCACTTCCCTCACATGCAGATACCATTTGGCTGCTAGACATGTGCCAAATTACCTTCATCCTAATACAGCACTGGTGCATAAAGGTCCCAGTGGTCAGCCTGTACAGACCAGGCACATCTTTTTGACAGGTTCTCACTCCACAGCACTCATTTGGCTGTTTGCACCTCTGCACTACATGCCCCACTCACCCCTGCCAGGTTCTCACAGTTAAGTCTTGGATGCTTAGAGCTACCCGTTGGTGTAGTTTCTTAACTC
>JAVJGJ010000001.1:20642815-20656387 GCA_035590215.1 Microhierax caerulescens | reverse complement strand
GTCTGATAGTGTATTTTAATGCTGGCATGTAATGAGCTTACCAAATGGTAATTAGATACAAGGTCGCTCCTCATTAGTCCGTTAATTGGCTAGGATTCTTTCAAGGCAAGAGTATTCACAAATAACAATCAGTTCAATTTCTTTTATGGTTGTGGAGATACAGCTTTTTCCCAGGGCTGACTCTGACTTTGTCTTTGTCCAAGCTCACATTTAGACCAAGGCTAACTACAGAAGCAGGAAAAGGTTCTTTCAGCCCTTGGCAACCTCAGTACTACCGCCTTGAAAGAGGTATAGAGGTATATTGTAGTCTTCCAGTAGAGATGACAGAACAGCAAGATGAGAACTGATCTCTCTGTTCCTGAGACGGAGAAGTCTAAATAGACCAGTCAGGCATTTCTTTAGTAAGCATTGTTACAGGTTTCTTAGCCAAGTTTCTCTAAAGCCTTCTCAGCTTTGCCCTTGTCGAGTTTAGTAATTGTCTCATGAATGAGGTACTGGGCCAGGGTTTTGCAGTCTGTGTTTAGCAGAAACGCTGAGACTGAACTTTGTAACCTCTTGATACTCCACCTGGTCCGATCTCTCTAGCCTGTTTCCATGACACCACATCAACTTCTACTTTTTTCAAATTTGCCATGTTATCCAAAGAATCAATTAACTTTTTTCCAAAATTTGGTATAGTGCCATATTTAATGTTGAGTGTTTCCATGTAAGGTCGTAGTCCTCATTGCCTTGTATTTACTCAGTCTACTACCAGGCCTTCAGCGGAGCAGCATCATGACACGGTACATGGTCTGGAGCAGATTTACCTGTAGTGCCTATTGCTTCTTTCAAAGCCAGTCTTTTTCTTCACTGTTGATGTGCCGGTAAAACATTGCGAGGTCACACGGTCAGGTTGAGTCATTAATTTCAAATAATTTTCTCTGTGAGCAAAAATTGGTATAGCCTCATCATTTTCATCAAATCAGCCCTAATATTTTTGGGAAATAGAGTCTGATGTTCAATGAAACAGTCTCATATTCTCAGATCTTTGCATTAGCATTAGGCAGATATAAACAGTAAACTAGCAGGGCAGTGACAGCCTTTTGTTCTGTTCTGTTTGGTTGTCATCTTATTTCATTTTTTTCCCAATGGGGGCCTGTGTGCTAATCATCACCTTGTGAGATCCATGTCCTAAAGAAAACTGCATGTGCACTGGTCAGTTCCATCCCACCAACAGCACTGGCTGCAATGGTTGCATTTTCAAACAAGAGCATGTAATTTTTATTAGAAGTAGCTCATTATGAAGAGAACAAAGTCTAAGCACTGGAAGAAATTTCAGTCCTTAAGCATGATCTTCAGAAGAGGTCGTTTTAAGTGACATCAATTTTATCAGTACAGAATTTAACTCAAAAATCAAGAAGACCAGCATTTCCCATTTATTCTTTTCCCCCGCAGTAACGAAAAGTGGTCTGAGGGCCATGGATAAAGAAGTCTGTGTGTGACACAGGAGATTGCTGGAAAGTAACTGCAACTTCGTAACAGATGAGGAAAGCTCACAAAGAAAACTAAAAGGAATGCAATCCATATTGTCACCTAAATGTGACTTAAAGAACAATAAGTGAAAGATGCTGGCACTGCTTAGAAACCTTTTACCTTATGAAGCTGTGGAGGGGATTTTTTCAGTGCATCTTCCCCGCATAAATGAGCATTTTTCTCTGTTGAGTAAAAGCAGTTCTGATACTGAGTATCTTTTTCGTATGGTTTTGCTCTGTAATTGATGTCAGCAAAAGGCCACATTTGAAAACTCATTTTCTGCTTTTGACTTTGACGGGAGTTTGTTCTGACTGAAAAGTGAGAATTCACTAATTTTAAGAAAATATATGAATATCATAACATTTTCATCCAGTTACCACAAAAAAAAAAAAAAAAGCTGCAATGTCTGGTTATATGTACTGAGAAGAAGAAGAAAGCTAATACCAAGTAAAATATGATCAAAAATATAATGTAAACTTCTGTTTGCTTTTATTTGGCAATTAGGCTATTGTTTTAATTGATTTTTCTAGAACAAAATATACTTAACAGATTTGTCAGTTTCTGTGTGACTGAAGTAATTCTGAGAATTATGTTGCTTTCTTAGGTACATGGATTTCTTCCCCACTCCTTCTAATGTCACTACGGACTTCCTCTTTGAGAAAAGTGCCAACTATTTCCATTCTGAGGAGGCCCCTAAGCGAGCTGCTTCCCTCATCCCCAAGGCCAAGATCATCACCATCCTCATCGACCCATCCGATCGGGCGTATTCCTGGTATCAGGTATGCACTTTGAAGAACAGGGGCAGGGACATATCAAGGTTTCCACCTTGAATCCTCTCTGTATATCCTTTCAGGGTGTACATACAGAAAGAGGTTGGGTAATACAAGCTGTTATTTGTCAGTCAGTGCACCATATATGATCACCCATGGGCTGAGGTGTTTGTCAATGTCAACCTGAAAATCTTTCAAGGGTTAAAATACCAGAAACCACCTTTTCAAAAGTCTCCCTGTAATATAAGCATGTAAAAATGCTTGCTTACTTGATTAATGTATGTAATCAGCACATACAAAAATTAGTTTATAGACACAGTTATCTAGTTCATGCTCAAAATAAAAGATTAAAAAGTTTTGTCAGTAAGGCCAGGTCAGTAAGATCAGCCAGTTTTGTCTTATTTTCCCATTTTGTGGTCTGTAAAGTTCCAGCAATGTAACTTCTTTTACAGCATCAGCGATCACATGAAGATCCTGCAGCTCTAAAATTCAGCTTCTACCAGGTGATCACAGCTGGACCTCGAGCCCCATCTGAGCTCAGAGCTCTCCAAAAGAGATGCCTAGCACCTGGATGGTATGCTACCCATATTGAAAGGTGGCTAACTTACTTCCCACCTTATCAGGTGAATAAGACTGTAACTTGACATCCTAATCTTATATATACTCTATCCTGAAAGATTATCTTTGTAAAAGTCTTGCCTACTGAATAGTGGTCCTCAGGGATATCCAGATATGCTAGAGCATGTTGTAAGACATTGACTATGATTCTTCATAGCCATGTTCTAAGTAGTTGGTTGGCATTGCTAGGGATATCATGTCTTAGCACCTTATGGCTGGAAGCTTCTTCTGCAAAACAAATCAGAACAAAAATCTGGAAGCTCAAGGAATGCCACTACTGCTCTTTAAACTCTCTTGTACACGGAACTGCCTCTAACTTACAGCTGGTTTTCATTTGCTCATGGTTTCATCACTCTGTTTCTGGCTCTTTGTCAGTAATGTTGAGAGAACCAGGCATGCAGTGCTTTGTGGTCTCTTTAATATCATCAGGGTTCCCAAAAGAAAACATGAAGGGCAATAAAGGGAAGCTGCGCAATAATATTTCTGCCTACTCTGAGTGGCAGCAAGTGTCAGCGAGCAGCAAGGGACGTCAGCAGCCCTCCCTGCATGGGCTGAGAAGAGTTTTGGTGTCTGTACACTTTGGGGTGTAAAAAGTATCTTTTCCATCTGAAATGGGGATTACCACGTGGAAATGCAGGTGATCTAGTGGTTTTGTAACACCTTGATATTTAAACACATCAGTGTCTTCACCCACTTCTTGGTCCTTCCATGCAATAATATCCCAGCCTCCTTAGGCTGTGATTGTAGTAGGAAATAAACCTGTACCTGAGCAAGAGTTCACACACTGTCCCACTGCTGTCCATACTGCTTGATTATTAACACACTTCCGGCACAGTTTGGACCCAGAGCAAAAAGTATCTTCCCAAGCAGTTCCAGAGCACAGCTGGAAAGATCACAAGAACCATTACCATTGGGGAGTGTGGATACAACCAATTTGGTTTTGCAGGTGAGAGAGTTTAGCAATGTTGACCCAGGCCATGCTGTGCTGCTTGGCCCCGAGACCAGAAAGCTGTCTCTGATTTGGTTTAGTGAGTAATATGGATAAAGCCTTTGTGTACATCAATGTGTTTGCCAACTCGGGCATCACCAGTTATTTAGGTCAGTTCACATTTTGTCTAACATCCCTTTTCTGTAACTGTCAAAGCACTGGGTTTCTTTAGCACACTTTATTTTTGGGAATTCCTCACATGTTGCTGCCTATACCAGTGCACCCACGTACCAGAGCCTCTGTTGGGACTCTCTCATGCACTGAAACTATTTGGTGTTCTTAATCATTTAGATTTGGTATCTGTCACTGATCCTGAGTCCTCAACGTATTCTTTGTGTTAAGACCAGTTTCTCTGTCTTTGAGCCTCAAAGGGTGCGTGTTTATGGACCTGTAGGTTTCAGAACAGGTGGCTCATAAGCAACTTGAACATCAGATCTGCCTGCAAGCTTCTGTTGGCATATAACATACAAATCATTAGCCTCCTACTGGCCCTGTGTGCGATCTGGCCTCGAAAGATGCACCTCCTAAGCGCTGAACATCATGTGATATACAAGACCATGCAGGCAATATCATATGACCCATATCTCCTTGTTAGATTTATTTCTGGAATAGATTTTTCTGACATTAGCAATGTGGCTGGCACTGTTCCCCACCTAACATTTAAAGATTACGTTAGTTGAGGGAGCTTGGCTGTGGCCTGAAACTTCTGTTTACCCCGGACTCACTTAGCTAAGGCAAGTTGGCTGGAGCCTGCACCTTCTGTTTTCCTGGAGCGTGCCGAGGAGGCTCTGACGCATCTAGTTGGTGTTAATCTCCCCACGTTCTCTTTAGGGCCAGCCTTGCAGACTTCATGCGATACACAATACTGTAATACCATGATACTCACAGGAAATTTTCTGCCTTATGTTTTCATTAGCTTTTCTCCAAAAGTAACCCATGAATACTGAACAATAAACATTGTCACGCAGATTTTTGCCAGGTTTTACATGCCACAGCAAAGAACCAGCCCTAGTTAGTCTTATGTTTTCTCTGTAATACTGCTAGGGATTAGCTTGCATTACAAAAGCAATGATAAGCAGTAGGCCATATCCAAACTAGTTAGCAAGCTCAAGAACAGCTGAAGCATAAACAGTTACATAAGGCAGACCTAAAATCAGCTCAGCTTAAAATTGCAGCCTTCACTAAAAAAAATGAGAGCCTTCCTTCAGCAGAAGACCTCACCCAGACTAGCTAGGGCTATCTAGCATTTTTAATGGTGTTTACCTTTGGGGGTCTCTACGTGTTTTTAATGGTGTATAAATTTGGGAGTCTCTACGTGTACGACTGAACTGAAGTTGTAATGCCTGTTATGAAGTCAGCAGGCATACAGTAAATGGTAGAAGCAGCAACAAGATAGGTAAGGTTCCCCTTTTCATTAGAAAAGTGGTAACAGTCCACTTGCCTTATCTTTCTAGATCCTTCACTGCTGTTTCTCTGTTGTCATAACAGCTTCCAATTTAATAAAATTTCAGATTTAATTAACATGCCATTTACCCTGCTCCCAGGTCATTAATAATGATGACAATTAAAACTGAACCAATTATCATTCTCTGGGGCAGTATTTTCCATATAATGAATGAGTTTGACAGAGGTGGAGGTTTCAGTTTGAAGTTTGAAATAATGAATTTTAAATTAAACTTCCTTTTATTGTATTTGTTATAGTTGCTAATTATTGATGGCCAGCAGCTGAGAACTGACCCATCTACCGTAATGGACGAAGTACAGAAATTTCTGGGAGTCTCTCCTCATTATAATTACTCTGAAGCCCTAACGTGAGTTAATTCAATCATCATTTTCACATGTTCCTACATACCTAAAATACCAGTTATTAAGTATGTAAGAGTATGTAAGCTCACTACAAAGTAAAGCCTCTCATACTCCTTTGAGCTGTCAGTAGCGTGTATTCTTCAATGCCTGCGAAGAACACAAATCAGGGTTAGATTTTCTGTGAGCCATCCACCAAGCCACTCAAAGTGGAGCTTGACTGTTACACAAGTAGACCTCTGACAAATCGACAAAGCAAGTATTGCTTTGTGAGAATAGTGTATGAATTTTGGATGAATCAAAATTAATTTTATTTCCGTAAGTGAAACATGAAATGCTGGCATATAAACAGAAAGGAAAGAGAATTAGCTTCTCTTTATTTTTGACATTAGCTGCAAGACAGGTTCAGCAGTATCAGTCAGGCATGTAGCATTCACTCTGTACATCATAAATACACACGTACACAAATCTTTTGGATTTAGACATTTAGATTTGGTTGCCCTTAAAATAAGACTGATAATCTGAGGTTTATTCTTTTGAGTCTTCAGTCTAAATTTGGGAGATGCATCCTCTTTGCAGCGTCTGTCAGCCTTTACACTGCCAAATATTTGTTTCAGGTTCGATTCACATAAAGGTTTCTGGTGTCAGCTCCTGGAAGAAGGAAAAACAAAGTGTCTTGGAAAGAGCAAAGGTAGAAAATACCCTCCTATGGATTCTGAGGTAAACCGTTATGCTCATTGGCATTATACAGGGATTTGGTTGCCACATATGGGACACCACACAGGCAAAATCTTAAGAAGGGACATGAGACAAAATGAAATAGACTTTGATTCTCTAACTACTTTTCCCTACAAATTAAACATTTAAGAGAGCTGTGGAGTGAATAGACTTTTTCAGTTCTTTATTTCAAATGTGAAGAGTTTAAGTCATTAAAAAACCCAACTTTTTGTCACCTCTTAGAAAAATAAACTTTGTATGTCTGAAATTCACATGGAAACCTGTCCCCTTTACCAAAGTGATTTAAGCAGCAGAGGCTCCACAGCACATGTTTTTTTCTCAGTCAGGATCAGGTATGTGTATTTGTGTCTGGTCCCTTGTCTTTGAGAGTACTTAAGACCATGACAAGTAATGCAGGCTCTCATGTAATCCAGTTTTAAGAAAGGTTAGGTCCTGTTTCTATGAATTTTATAAGTATCTTCCCCAGACAAATGCTCAAACAAAGAAATTTCCATCAGATCAAATGCTGCAGCCCGTACCTAACGCTGTTACCTAAAGCTTTAACTTTTATTTTTATTCCGTCCTGTATTCCCATTTTATTTAGCCTGACTGGAATGCAAGTCAAAACTTAAGTGTACACAGCAGTAGGTATTAATGTGGCGAGTAAGTGGGGATTTTTTTTTCTCACATTACTTAAATTCTAATTAACTTTACATCAATAGAATCATACTGATATAAAACCATTAGGTGAGAAGGCTTTTGACCAGAGATAAGACAAGACTGTTTACTGTTCTATTTTACAACACTAAATGCTTCTGAAGATGCGGTTACTAATTGATACATGCCTGCATATGAAGATATTTTAGAAGCTTTGGTTTCAATCACACTTCAGTGAATGCAAAGTAACTGCATCAGCTTCAGTGCAGTTCTTAATTTATGTGACTATCTGAGAGTAAAATCAGGTTCTATGCTTTTGATTTCAGTGTTTGTTTTAGTCAACCTTTGTTTCTCTTGAAATTACCTTTTCAAATTCAGCTCCTAACTGATGAGCTTAAACTTGCATGCAGTAGATAGCATAAAACAATATAAATTGCAAAAGAGAAAGGTAAAACAAACTTTGAAACCTAGAATTCACAACAACTGCAGTACACATTTTATTTAATAAAAATATCTCCTTTTGTATCCATCAGTGCAGGGCTTTTCTGTCAAGCTACTACAGAGATCACAATGTGGAACTGTCAAAACTCCTACACAAATTGGGACAACCCCTGCCATCATGGCTGAGACAGGAGCTACAGAAAGTAAGATAGCATTGGAAAACGGCTTTCTGAAATCTCTCTTCCACACTTCAGTCATCATACCTAAAGTCTCCAGTAGCTGCTAGAAGGTCTTGTAAAATATACCTCTTCAAAAAAGAGTTAAAGATAGAAATTATTTCCATATGCTGGCATGTGGATTGTGAAAATACATGTGTTTCTTAGAGCTCTGGTGGGCCAAATCTTTCTCATAAACATTTCCGGGCCTGTGGACTTGTGGACTACTGTGCACCTATGTGGAAGTTATTTGCAGCTGGTATAAGCTTCAGAGATACATGACCTGTCCAATGTCACGGTAAATATTTACATTTTTATAAATCAGTTTAAAAGTATTGTGTCTCATGTAGGTTTTGTAGCCCATTGTTAAGACCACTGACAGTTTTTCTCACTATTTGATTATTGTCTTGCATAAAATAAGAAAATTTAATGTAGCACGAAATACCAAGTGTACTTCTGCCTTTGGAATCAGCTTGCTAATACCGAATATATACTAACAAGGGTGAGAAGTACAGTTATCATATATGATTTAGCTGTGCACAGCAACAAAATATGTGGACCAAAATCTGGAAGCCACAGGCAAAAGCAGTGTAGAAAAAAACACATGCACACAAAAATCTTTAGTTATGATTATAGCCTGTAATAGCAAACCTTTACAATGTGGTAGGGGCCTTTGTCCGTAATTACTGTGTCTGATTTTGTACTGACTGAAATGGCAAAATACATACGTGAACAGAAATTTAACTGGACACATGAAGCACAGAAGTTGCAGTATAATCCTTTTGAGCAGTGTTACACTTCAGCAGTTGTGAACCAGACTGAAGCAGCGTAATGGACAGGCTTTCTCACTCCTGGCTTCTGTGAGCAGCCAGACTTGGATGCTGCATTCTGGGCTTACATTGCTGTGAATCAGGAGTGACTCCACTGAAATGAATGAAGAACTCTTAAAAAGCAGAAACAGATCCATACTTAAATTGCCTTAATTTCAACCACTATGTTTTCCCTAATTTATTTGCCTTCAGTCTGTGCTTTGTGTATTCCAAGATCCCTCAACCTGATCAAAACTGTAGCATCTTTCAGTAACCTTCAGTTTACGTCAGCTGCAAAGATCTGTCAGGTGAAAATACTGGTTCTCGTTCCAGACACTTTAAACATGTTTGGTATTAGATATTAGGAATAAGGTTTAGGGGGGGAAATTAACACAGGGTGTAAACATGGTAGAAAATTATGCTGTAATCATGGAAAACACAAAGATGCAGCCTTACATTTATGTGATACATTTAAATGATACATCTCAATGCATCGGTTTAGATGTGAGTAAAAGTGTGGTTACTAGTACGTAAAAGCTGGGAAAGATCAATGAACACTTCAGCTGAGTACAGCCTTAATGCTTCTCCACTGAACTTTGGCTTGAGTGTGCCTAAAGGCATGAAGAGGTACTGAAAACAGAACAGAACTACAGCACTAAATGCAATGTTTTTTACAGTAGCTCTATAATGTTACCATGATTTGTTTTAGGGTGAATAGTTAAAAACATGCATCAAATGGTGGAAAAACTTTATATGTCTCAGTGCTGGTTTATGACATTTATGTAATCATATAATTTAACTTTCAAGGTAATGGAATGGAAACCAGTCTGTTACTCCCTAAATAGAAAACAGATGTTGAAATCCTTACTGTACCTCTAACTGGTAATCTTTATTATTTATTGATTTTTGTCTATGTAATACGTGGTTTTGATAGGCCTGTAATGAAAAAATCTAGACAAATTTGCTGTATATAACAATATTCTTTACGCAGCACATTTTTGCTAAGGGAATATGCATGATTAATGATGAGGACCTACTAGAGTAGACTTTTTTTAAGGTGAACATCTTTATTATTTATTAGACAGAATGAGAATTTTCACATCACTTTAAATAGTCACTGTCATATGGATTTGTCCCAAAAGCTGACTTGTCTTAAAATAATTATTTGATAAAAGAAACACTCTGGATTCTGAACATCTGTAAAAGCAAATACCCTGCATGCTGTGGACAGCTCATGCGTCCTGCAAGCATCTATATGGATTTGTTACAACTAAATTGAGTAACTGTAGAAAATACCTGGGGTTTTCATCCTGGCATGATTGATTTTACCCTTGATATAACCTGATGTAACATCACTCAAACATTTTTAACAAATTTGCAGGGACTGCACGAAGCTCCTGTTCTGTGCACTGCTGTGTCAGTTACTCCATATTCTTCAGGGCAGCCATTATAAAATAGCAGAAAGTAGGAAAAACCTTGGGCACTATCAAGTGCCTGAAGTTTTCATGGTGAGAGGACCCTCTGCACAGAAACTTGAGTGCCTCCTATGTGCAGGAGGGATGGGCTTCAGCCATATCCATGGTTTATTCTTTGTTTTCAAGAACTCCCTTTCTGTTTCCTTTCTCTGGGAAATCAAGCCCTGCCCTGCCCCAAGACGAGAATGAGTGGGCAGCTGAGGATAGAGTGGTGAAGGGGACATAGACATTGGTCGCATTGACCCTCCAGAAATTTTACAACAGAGGTGACATGTCTCAGATCTGAGGACTACTTCTGTGAAGCTCTCTCTGAGGTGAGGAGCCTCCATACAATTGTTGGTGAGCTGGTAAAACAGCCCATCTGCAGTCACCAAATAGCACTGGGAGGATCAGCCCCCATATGCATGGCCTTGGCTTTGGGTGGACTAGGCTTGGTTCTGCAGCTAAACACAAAGTCATGCTCTAGGAAGGAGCGCCACGGAGTCCCAATGAGGAACAGCAGGGTGGAGCTCTGGTGTCATCCCAGTGCCCTTCCTAAGGGAGGGAACTGGGAAGAAGATGAATGAGTTCCTTGTGAAATCTTCAGTGGACTCCTGTGGTAACTTTACCTGAGTTGATACTGTGAACAAAGTAGCTTGACCTGGAGCTGTGCATTTGAAAGACCGTGATAGAGAATCTCTAATTCCAAGATCCTGTTGAGATGCAGCTGTTAAGCACTAGCATCTTTAGAAAAGCTGCTGCAGGATTACCTTTTTGTACACTGGGCAGGCTAGGCTGAGACACAAAAGCAATAGAGAAGTAAAGGCAAACTGCTGGTGCTCTTTGCAGTTCTGAGTGTCTGATGTTTGCTTGTTACTTGTTTATACAGAGATGGTATGGAGCCACTTTTTTTCCCTCCAGAACGATTCTATTTAAATATGTTCTTACATTTAACAGGAGACTTTAAAAAAACAGAATTACTTTTAATGTGCAGTCAACTTGGTGAAGAATGAAGAGTCTGAGCAAAGCATGCAGACAACAGCTAGACGTGTTATTCTCCAAATCATAGGATGCACATGAGTGCAGCTGAGTAAGCAAGTCATACAACATGAGTTTCCTGACAGACTTCTGTTCACAGCTTACCTACAATCAGCGTTTGATTTCCAGAAACAGACTATCAATATTAACACTTTTAAAATTCTGATTCATTACAATGAATTTGTATTTGCTAGTCAAAGTCAGATGTTTTATTGTGGTTGGTAACACAGCCATGGTTTCTGTTCACCCAGAAAATAACTGCACAAGCAATTACTTTAACAGATGCTTGATTATGTGAGCTTTACCTTTATTTTCATAAATACGATTCCCAAATTTGCTTTCTGCAGACATCTGTGCCATTGAAAATTGATGGGTGATTATGAGCAGAAAGTGACCGTTAGAGGGGGCGTAAATACAGAACCTGATATGAAATCACTTAATTATTTGAGCACAAATTCCTGAGAATACTGTGATATTTTCCCAGTTCTACTTGTGCAGAAAGAATTAGTTTCAATGATTTGCAGATGATCTTATACAGAGTATCCTTTTTCATTGCTTAAAAATGTGAAACTTCCTCAGGAAGAAATTAAATAGATATTTCAATGTTTATAGATGTAATACTCTTGTCATTCACATTGAATGAAAATTGCTGGAAACATTTTTCTCAAAGTTTTTTAAAATAAAAAATAGATATTATTCTGATAGTGGCATGGTATCTGAAGTGCAACAATAAACTCTGATAAGAAAATGTAGTACTGTGTGGCAGTGATTCTTATGTTCACAAAAGTTGTCCTTTTCCAGGTTTGCTAGCAGCTGTTGCAGCTTGACACTGAGCTACAACACAGTCCAAGAGCACGGGAGCAGCATGAAATGTTTTCAGAAATGAAAAGTATTACTTATTCTCTCCGTGAGTGAATGTTACTGCTTTATGCAGCTGCTCGTTTTACTGCTTTTGCTTCCTGCTTGTGCCACAAATGGCTAATGTGCTATAGAAACATTTCCAGAGCTTGCTATTTTTAAGATAACAAGCAGACTTTATTCAAATTATTTGCCTCAGAGATTCAGTAGTTGTGCCAATGCATCAGTCTACAGAGACCTGAGAAAACCCTTCTTAGGAGAAACCTCTAAAGACGGTATGAATGTCCAAAGGAAAATTCACTGTTATCAACAAATTCAGAACAGAATAGAAAAGTGTACTGTCTGGCTGGGCAAAAGCTGCTAAATGTCACCACAGAGGTGTAGAAAATAGGAAACTTGCGTTAACAAAATACTCCATTACAGAGAAATGGCGCCACCTATAATTTAGAAGTCTAAGCATCATTTATAAATACCCATCTCTATAATCTCTAAGAAGAACAAAAGTGGGACATCAAAGTAATAACAGAAAGATACTAAGCAAAGGGAAGAGATCCTTTCTACAAATAACACCTGCCTGACCTCTGTCTCCAATTTATCTGCTTTTATTTAATGTTTCGTTTCAGTTCTTCCAGTCCCAAAAGTCTTAGAGCTCAAAGGCAAAAGACACTTTCTTTTTTCTGAGGACCAGATGGATGAAGAAAGCACAACTGTCAGCATCAAAGGACAAATCACAGGAACAGGAAAGTAATTAAGGGTTGAAACCATGGGCTAGAGAAACCTGAATGGAAGAAGAATTTAGACAAATTAAGGGTGACAGATTTGAAAAGCATATAGTGAGCTTGAGTCTTCACCGCTCTTTTCTGTCGGGTTACTTCTTTCCTTCTAAGGCTCATGTACTTTTAATTGCTCAGATGCCTGTCTGCCTAGGAGAGCCATCAGTCTAGTAGCACAAGGTCACTATCAGATCTCTTCCAAAAGGTATGACATGGAAGTGGCCTAGTTCAACCATGATGGTTCAAAATTGAATTTAAGGCTTGGTCCAGAGTTACTACTTTAAATCCTATAACATGTTAATCAGGAGATCAAACAGATGGGCTCTTTTGCCCAAAAAGAAATCTTACTATTGTCTCCTCAATTATTAAGGCTTCCTGTCATGTTAAGAATCCCAGTAAAGCTCCTATCATCAGCTAAATGCTGAACCGATGCACTGCGGTACAAAAAAAAAAAAAAAAAAAAGGAAAAAAAGAAGCATTTGTTGTGTCACTTTTATACACACACAGAACATACATTTTAGCTGTAGAACTCTGGAAGGAAAGCATGATGAGCTGAAGGCGGGAGCCAGCTCTTGTATGGCACACATGACAGAGTGGAAGTAAAATACCTGAAAACAAATGGTGCAAGGTCAGAACAGCTGAGGTTTATTTGACGGCATGGGTAGGACTGTAATTTGTCTCTGCTCTTTTGTACAATTCTAGCAGCAGTTTCATTATTCTCCAACGCTGCCTGATAGTCATGTATTTGAAGCAGTAGTACTACATCATCATCATCATCTGAAAATGAAAAACGCCTGACGTGACAGATGGACCTTAAATAATTTCCTATCTTTTTCATGGGAAAAAAAGGTAAGAAATGTGGTGTTGTGGTTTAACCCCAGCCAGCAACCAAGACCCACGCAGCTGCTGGCTCACTCGG
>JAVJGJ010000001.1:20591278-20640756 GCA_035590215.1 Microhierax caerulescens | reverse complement strand
GGAGCCAGGAGAAGGCGGCGGCGGCCGATCTGAGGCCGAGGTCGGGGGAGTGGGGGTGGGGGAGAAAATGGCGGCCGCCACGTGGCGGGGAGGGCCGGGGTGAACCATGACTCCATGGGGGCTGCCGCCTGTGGCTGTCTCCCTTCCTAGGCATGGAAGAGCAGTTTCTTGCTAATTGGCAAAACTTTTACTCTCTTGTGAGTATTAGTCGTTGACTGTGGCAAGTAACAGCCCGAGTCTGCGGCGCTGTGGGGGCGCCGTGGCGTTGGCCATCTCTTCCCTCTTGTGTTTTTTGGGGGGTTGTTTTTCTCTTTTGCCCCTTTTTTTCCCCCTCAATAAGCGGTTAGAGCCTAGTTACTAAATGCGTTCTCTTCCCCCCCCCCCCCTCCTTAGGAGCGCAGGAGCGGAAAGTGCGGAGACGCATCTGTTGCCGTTGAAGATCCTCCCAAAAAAGTATGTGACTGGGTATCTGTAAATAATTCTTACAGATGAGGTTTGGGGCGGGAATAATGCAAAAGTTGATAATAAATATTTAGCGGCTGAGCTACTGAGACTTTTCTGTTGAAATGAAAGTATAGGTTTGGTGTTTTGTTTTTAAGTCTTGTCTGTGTATGTGTTTTCCTGATAGAAAATAAAGTGCATAAGTTACTGTTACAAGGAAGAACTGGGCTTAGGTGTGGGTGTATTAGAAACGTTAGAAATAGTGGATTATGATAAAACACACATTGCCAGGACTCTTGCCTGCCAGACTAGAGGTATTAGAATCCACAGATTTCTCGGGGCTTTCTGTGTAAGGGGAATGCTTTTTTCAATAAGCATGTTTCTGATTTTATGAAGCTTGTACTAAGAGTGATATGCAACTGTAGGAGCAGAGGGAGATGTCAAGTTGATACTAACAGGTTTGTTTCAGAGCAGTTTACAACCTGTAGGAGAGCATCATACTGTTCAGTGATGTTTGCTGTCTTGTATGTTTCTAGTAGCAATATTAAACTGCCTCAAACTTGTTTTTACAGGGGAAAAACACTCTTGAGTTGTGATGACAGAAGAAGATGGGGCTAAATTCCACATGTGAATTCTAGGAGTAGCTGTGACTAGAACTTTTAAATTTTTACCTAGTGTAGGGTGGATCTGTCCAATCTTCTGGGATCAGTGCCTTTTGGAAGCAGTAATATTTCTGGTTATAAAGCAGAGGTGACAAAAGCTAATTTTGGGCTAGATCTTAATTTCGCTTTTAGACTTAACAGAAATGAGCTTATTAAAAAAGTTCAGACTTGGAGCCTAATTGAGATGTTCTGTAGTTCATCTCTCATCTTTGCGAAAAGGGGCTGGAATGTAGCTTACTGTGCCTAAAACTGGCCTTGACTACTTCTATGCAAATACTGTTAGGACAACGAGATCATTTTGTGCTGCTTTCAGGGATCTTCTGCACCTCCTGTCTTTGGGATTTCACAGAGTTTTAAATAATTGCAGAAATGCTTTTGGTAGTTCAGTGGCTGTGCTGTACTCTGTCATGTGGCTGACCATATTCTGTTGTATTACTAAATCTGATGACACGTGTGCCTTCAGTGCTCTGCTTCAGGGCTCTGCTGCTGTTCAGGTGTGTTAGAAAGGTTGTTCAAAGGAGCGTATGTGTACTACCTAAGCTGAAGGTAAGTTTGTGAAGTACAGAAAATAAATGTGAAATTACGGTTGTCGTTTCGGTATGTGTCAATGTAAAGCATTAAAATGTATAAATAAGTCAATAAAGAGACATCAACTTTCACTGCAAGTGTTGCTTCTTCCTTACGCAAGACTACTGATAACCAAGATTTGACCTGCACGTGTTCGTTGGAGTTACTGCCATTACTGTTGTGGGGATACAGCTTCTGGTAACCAGGTCTTAGGTTGTGGTGCAGTTTCAGGGCAGAGCAGTGACTGGCTGATGCATTATCTGGGAGCCATTCCAGAAGTCACATTTTAATCAGCATTTGCTGCTGCAGGGGAGAAGCAGTGACTTTGAACATAGGTGCCTTTTCAGTTTCAGTTGCTGAGGGATCTTCTGTTTAATCCATATTCAAGAAAATATATGGAGATCTGGTAGATGGTGAGTCATTGCAGAATGAGACGAGGTACATGGCTTGCTTACAAGCATTTACTGTCGTAGCTAATACCAGCTATGCTGGCACAATCTCTTGTGGAGTATCTTCCAGTTAATAAGGAAATTCCTTGCAAACAGTTGCAAACTAGAAAGTTAAGGAGAGGGTTGAAAGGGCAGGGAAACAAAATCTATGAAGGTATAACTGAGATGAGGCAGTGCAGTTACTGTGAAGGACTTGGCAACTTGAGTGGGGTTGGGGGAGGGATTTATATTTGAAATGGTTGGGGATGGAATTGTGGACTTTAATTACAACATGGATTAAACCTGAGGAGATTATTTCCAACAGACATGTTAGTCACGCTTTAGAATAGACTAGTAGGGAGATTAGGGAGCTGTCATAGGAAACAGTTTAAGTTTTTACTTTTCCTGTCACTGCAAAAGTACAACTGTATGTGTATTCTGTGTGGAGCTATAATAAGTGGTACTACACCTGTTTAATTGGTGGTGTGTGATTACTGTTTCCTTTTCAACAGCTCTGCATAGAACCCTATCGTATGACATCTTTACTACTTAGGATTCCAAGTTTGTGGCTGCCAAGCCTGGTAGCTAAAGGTCATGAGCATGTGCTGTGAATTTACTTTTCTCCAAGAAGAGTTGCCTTCTGTAGTAACCTTAGTGCTTTTAGAAAATAAGTTAACACACCTGTCCTACAAGGGCAGTTATTTGCTTATCTCGTACAAGAAAATGCAAGGCAGGCAGTGGCCAGGAGAGAGCTGTTGTCCCAGGAACAGGGTGTGGGCAGGAAAGTGCTGCATGCAGCGCTGGTTGCTGTTCTGGCAAGCCTGATGAAAGGTAGATTCCTTAGGTTTTATACATCAGTTTTTGCATGACTGGCATTGGCCCTATGAAGAAAACCAGGTACTAGCAAACAAATAGGAACAAGCAAGCATAAGGTTAGGGGTCAGTTTCTTTGGGAATCTGGAATGCATTAAAACAATACTAATGCAGAGTATAAAACTCAAGAATATGAAGGTGTGGAGAGAAGCATTTTTTCTTCTATGGTCACTAAAACTACTTGAAAGTTTAGGCTTTCTGGTGCTGGCGTTTAGCTACCCTATGGGATTGCACTGATGGCATCTGATGAATTACCCTAATTCTTTTTAATTTTAACCTTTGCTTTATATCAGACAGCAGCTGCCTTTCTCATCTGTTTTTATATTTTTAAGTGCATAATTTGCCTTTTGAACACTTGGCAGTCCTGCCTGTCTATAACATAGGATCCTTTTGTGTGAAACTATCTTGGAGAAGGACCGTGTAGCTGTCCTAGCCATCACGTGAGCCAAGTGATGAGGTCACTGGTATTTCCACCTGAATAAATTGACCTTGTGGCCTGATGTGGCCTGCAGGTTAGATTTATGAACATTCAGTTTGGAGCTCTTCCATAAAATATTTGGAACTTGCAAAGATGAAACAGTGGGTTTGAATCAAGAATGGGAGAAACTCATTTTCAAATTATGGTCAAATACAGAAGTATGAACTATAATGTTTGCTGTGGGTATCTCTTACTATTTTTGAGTGCTTAGTGAGGTTACATAGCCTTTCCTCAGCTTTTGATGCGCATATAGTCACATGCACAGAGGGCAGTGAAATCTGCTTTTCCTTATTGAGTAAAATGCAGGTATTCTTACAAGACCTGGCTTTAATTTCCATGTGGCTTCAGATGGCTTGTTTTTAATGATTTCATTAAATTAAAAAATTTAATTTCCCAATTCCCAAAAACCTGTTTTCTCATAGCTCTCCAACATTCCCTTAAACCAGTTTGGTTTTTTATTTCTTTACATTGCTGCAAAGGTGAATACTTCTTTCCAAACTTAAATTTTCTTTTCCGTGATTGTGGTTGCTTTGTGTTGCATTTGCAGCAAGTTACACAGTTCGTTTCTGTGTTCTGTACTGAATAAATGGAATAGGAGCTGCTGCATGTAAGCAGGTATCTGATACGTGTGAGGTAGGTCTGGGCTTTACTATTCAGTCAGCTGTATTTGCTGTGACCCAGCAGCTTGGAGCAGAGATTAAAACCAATTTTTTTTCCTGATACCACAAATACTTGGTTTTAGATGATTTCTTCTACTGGGATCTGCTACTTGAGCCTAATTGTTGTAGCCGCCTTGTGTGTCACATTCTGCCATTGTCACTCTGAAATCATAATGGCATTAAAATATTGAGTATAAGTATTCTAGCACTTGCAAAAATGAAATAGTGTTGACACTGAAAATTATGGAGAACATTGATTCAGGACTGACTTTTTGTTAAATATAAACTATTAAAGTGCTGTGAATTTTTCTGGAAATAAGACGGGTGAGGTTACAGATTTTTTGCATATAATCATAAAATGGGATTTTGGTTTAGCTGTGGTTTACAGATAAGTGCCCCTTTTGGGGTTGGGATAAATGCATGTTAAATAGCTTTTGTGTGTCAGTTACAGCAATGCTTCTGTTCTTTGTATTCTCTGGAAAATGTGCAAAAAGTTGGGAAGTTCATGGGGACTGCATCTAACTATAAATCTTCACAATGTTGAGGAACCTGGGTAGATTATGCATGGTCATCTAATCTGGTAAGACACCATGAACATTGTGGCCAACCTACTTAATAAAAAAAAAAAAAAATCCAAAAAAAAACCAACCCCAAAACCACTCACAAAAAAACCCCCCAAAAAACAGCTGTAGCATAGGCTGAAGAGCAGGTTTTTCTCCAGCCTTGTATGTATTAAGATGTTGAACAAAGGGGAAAGCAGCAAGGGTCAAAATAATTCCTCAGCAGTTTCAAGAGTGTAGGATAAACTTATTTATTAAATGACAACCTAACTGGTCTTAAGTTAAAGCACACAAAGCACTAGGAGTTCGATCATAGAGAACAAACTTCCATCTCTTAAGAAAATGGCTCAAAGCTTATATGCTTTGGGGAAAATAATTTCAAGAGCACCCTTTTTCACTTAAAGCTCACATGAGGTTTACCCAGGTGATGTTCCTGCAAGTGTTGCTTGTACATTATCCACAGGATTGATGTATGAATGTCAGTGTGGCAGTTTTTATTGTATACATTTACATTATCAGGCTCATTGAACAAAAATTATAATGGCATAACATAAGGACAATTTCATTTTATGTTAGAAACTGAAAAGGCATGCTCCCTGCATGAAAACAGTAGTGCAACATTTTAAAATCTAGTAAGCATCCTATTGAAAGAGCAAAACTAATGAACTACTGTACTAAATCTAAATGTTTACTTCACTTAGTATGCAGACTTGATTCCCCCCACCCCCACCCCTCTCCATGTATCGTACTTCTGTGGTGCAACTAAAAGAATTATTTCCCTTGTACATAACGCATGTATTGCACTATATAGCCAACTTCACCTCAAATCTCAAAACTTAACAGGTCTTGTATAGCAAAGCTTTGATGGTGCAAGTAAATACATTTTGACAGATTTGTTTCACATTTAATTAAAAGGGCTATGTATAAGTAAAAATGTAAATGGTTTTAAAGTCACTAGCAGAGTATTTCATATAGCTCTAACCGTAGGTGGTCACAATACTGTGATTGTTTACGTGTTTTTTAAATAAAATACTTCACACTATTTCAAGTAGTGTGGAATTACGTAAAACTAATATATATTAAAGCACCTCATGTACTAGTTTAGCACCAGTTCCACCAATATATTTAAACTAGTCATGACCCTTGAGAACCAAGTTTGAGGTTGGAGAGAAATTAAGGGCCCAGTCTTCAATCATGTGGGCTTCTGCAATATTGTTGCCACATTTGTGTGCAAATTGAGTTGGATATTTGTTACACCACCAGAGAGACAGAAACTAATGACTGCCCGCTAACAACATGAATACAAGCATCCCACTGTGTTCACAAAAGACCACACAACTCTCATAGCCAGAGTGTCTGGAGACGGGAAACAGAATGGTCACTAGTAGTCACAGTTTGCACAATCACTATGTGGTGACTGACACACATCTGCCACACTTGTCACACTGGGGTGTTTCATGGCCCACAGAGCTTTCATTTAATCTTTTTGAGAAGCACGTTTGTTAATGTAAGACGTAGAGTGCACTTGCAGATGGTCAGAATGGCCTTTGACAGGGATCCTAGAGGTAGCACTGAACTCTCCTGTCTCCCTCTTGACTGTAGTCAGTCACAGATCTTTTCGAGACCGATACCCGTTAGTGTTGCACTAAGACAGTGATTACTTCTTGTGTTCTGTATGGCAAGTTCAATGGGCCAGCCCTTCCTAAAATGATACGAAATTGCTTTATCTTTGTCTTGTACATAAAGAGTAACTTCTTATCAGTGCATTTTTATAATAAACCATTAAGGTTTTCATAGCATGGGGAACGGTATTTGTGAAAGAAATTAAATGGATTTAAGGTGTGTCAGTAGAAGTCACTGGAAAGTGTCTTAACTCACCTTTCTTGTAAGATCAGTCTGAACCAGTGTTGTAACTAACAGGAGAGAATTTTCTAAATGTTATCCTGTACAGAATTGTAGTTTTAAGACTTTATGGACCTTTTCAGGCAGGTTTGGCTCAAAATCTCCCATATTTGTATTGTATATACTTAGAACTTTCTCTTGTAGGATTGACAGAGGTTCTGTGTTCCTTGAGTAAAGCCCCTCCAAAACGAGCAATGAGAGGGTTGGGATGTTTGTTAGTCTGATACTGCACTGACAGCTAGTGGTAAACAGGAAAAGTAAATTCTCGCCAAAATACTCAGTGTACTAAAAATTAAGAATTTCAGAAAGACAGCAAGTTATATTTAGCTAGAGGAAAGAAAATAACAGGTCATTTGTTTTTAATTTTCAGCTGTGCAGGATGTTTGCAGGGAAACTACCAGTGTACTACCTGTTTTACTTGGGAATATACTTATTGCACACTAAGCTGTGAAAATGTATATCAGAATAGCTGGGGTTCTGATTATTGACTGTTGTTTTCTTTCTAACATTTAATACATACTCAGAATTACTTGCCAAGAATCAACCTGTTAATGGTCTCATCAGCTAATGAAACGTGAGTCCAAATAAGAGGGCTGAGTGTAAAATCATGGGAATAGGAAAATATTTAAGAACTGATTAAATAAACTAGATGGAAGATTAATTTTGGGATGTGTAATTAATTCTAGCAAAGGTGAGAGCCCAAATGGCTTGGAGCTACTACAGTCTTCCTGTGGGCAGTGAATCTCAATAGTGACTCTCCATCTGTCCTGCTCCAATGTTACTCTAAGCTGGCTGTTGCTTTTCCCCTTACCTTAAGATACATGGTAACTGTTCATGCAATATATGAGAACTTCTGTAACAATGAGGGATTTTGTTTGAATAGTAATCCCTAACTGGAAAGGTTGTGTGTGTACAGCTTGGATTTAACTAAAAGAAAAACACATGAATCAGGAAAATGTGTCGTGTTTTCACCTGCTGTGGGCCCCAGCTGTGCACTGTCTGTGCTGTTCAAGTTGACCTGCCTCAAACTTGATTAACCAAGTTTGCTTTTCATTGCAGACATTCATAGTTTGGTCACACTTTTTATCCAGGGTACAAAAGATGATACTTTTGTGTAGACACCTGGAGAATCTTTAACTCCACAGCCGTAGCCCCAGGAGGTCACACCATACACAACCCAGCTTTCCCCTGGACGTTCACACATCAGTGGTCCACCACTGTCTCCTTGACAGCTATCAACACGTTTCTGTTCCTGGATGTTCCCAGCACAGAGCATTCTTCCTGTGAATCTTCTTTTGTAACGCTCTTCACATACCCTCTTGGGAAGTAAGGGGATGGCAGCCTGTTGTAATGTTCTTGAGTAAGCCCTTCCTGAAAAGAGGACCCAAATTATTCACTCGTTGTGATGATTGGTCTTTGGATTAAATCACATTCATGTTTCAGTTTTTACTGTCAGTCCTTCAGACTGTTTTGCCATTACATAAAATTACTGAAAAGAAGACTAAATACTGAAAAAAATCTGTGCATTAAATATAATACTAAAATACTACCTAAGTATTGTTAATATGGAATATAGATGCTTCTTACAAAAAAAAAAAATAAATTAGGAAGCTTAAAATTTAAATTGTAGCTTTACTCTTTGTGATCACTGGATCTTTCCAAGGCTGGAGTTTCTTATGTTCCAGACACAGTTTGTGTCTTCTACAAGAATATATGCCTTAATACTTAAATGGGGAAGCATTTTTTGGGAGTCTTCAGCAGTAAGCTGTGGAAATACTTCACTGCTAGGTCATCAGTTCAGAACTAGTCTAGCTCAGGCTGACATGTGCTGCGTCCTGGCAGCTTTCAAACAAAGCATCCAGCCAACCATCACACTTACACCCTGGAAGTACACACCAGTTTGTTTGTCACCTCAGCAGAGGAGCTAAGGTATCTGAACCCAGGTGTACTCTGGTAGAGATCAGCAGTATGATTTGAATCTTCTACCGTCTTGGTAATTCTGTGTACCAGAGTACTAGTGGGACTCCTGACCAAAAGGAATCTTTATTTTGTGGGGATGACCAGGACCTGTCCTTTGGTTTTCTTCATCTGCAGTGAATCCTGCATTGTATAAGCAGTGTTCTGCTTATAAAATGTCAAGATTTAAATTGTTTGGCTTTTTTTATAGCTTGCACCACTTTTTCAGTTGTAAACAGGAGAAATTAAAGCCACTGTTGTGTGGGTTTTTTAAGTAAAATTAAAATACTTCCAAAGTAATTATGATTCATATAGTAAGTGTGAACTTTCAACTGAGGTGTGGTGATGATGGCATTTCTTACTGTAATTAAAGGGAATTATTACGGTTAATGAATCCTTAAATAGATGTCCTAAGTTAACAGTATTGCAGAACTTCCTGTGAATTGTGTAATAAGCTAGTCAGAGGTAGGCAATGAATTGGCAAGTGGTTTGAGGGAAAAAAAGCCACCCTACAAGTCTGTCTCCTTTATTGTATTACAGTCATCCAGACATCTGTGCACACAGATTAATGTATGTAAAGAGGAAGAAGTGATATTTGGTCTTGCTGCCTTGTTTCCTTGCCAGTTTGAATGAGTCAGTGGAACAAAGGCTTGAGTGTGACTGCTGTCTTGTACTATATTCAGTACCAGAAAAACATGAAAGCAAAACATGGTTATTAATTTGTAAAACATTTAAAGGACAAAGACCTTTGAAGAGGAGGAATCTTGTCCTCATCTAAAAGCTGGTTTGTTCCAGCAGCCTGGATTGCAGATTGCATTGTGGCTCTTGTAATTTTTGGCAAGATCTTCTCTTGTTTACATCTAACTGCTGATTGAAAATACCAGTGGTAACAAGACTAAAAATGTTATTTGAAATTCTGTTATGTTTTCCATCCATTTTTCTGGTGAAGTGGTGTAATTTAAATAACCTTTCTGTAAAATACTCATTGTGCTTACCTTAAAACCCTTAAATACACAAGCTGTTATGTTCTGAGGCAGGAAGTGGTACCCTGTGCCTGTGTGTGCCTGGCAACAAATAAGCTTTTCATTTATGCTTGTCAGTCTTAATGAGGCCATTTTACTGAGTGGTTCTGTGATATAGGGTGACATGGTTAATCACCACTTTTCAAAGAGAAGCTAAATTTGGTAAACAAAATGTTGTCCTTCCTGGTTAAGGATCAGGAGAGAAAATATTCCCCTGTATAAAAAGAGTAAAATTGTTCTCTTTTGAACATTTTATGTACTTGAGAATTTTTATTTTTCTTTTTTAATTTTTTTTTTTTAAGCAGCCGCAGGTAGTGAGAACAGTATACGGAAATCATTAAAACATTTTTACCTGTGTCACCCCATCCAGTGATATAACAGTTAGGAGCAGTTTTCTGTGGTCTCTCTCTCCTTAATGGCAAACAAGCGGGTAAGACGTGGGTACTGAACCTGGCACACTGTTCCTCTGGCCCCTGGAGCCTCACTAATGCGATGTCATAGTCGCTGCTGTCAGGCCTGTACTCTTTATGCATCACAATCTGTTGGACTCCAATTTCTTCTTCGTACTCTTCAGGTACCAGTGTGTGATAGTCTCCAACTCGCACAGCATAGTTCCGAGTGTTGTTGCCATACCTGAGGTGGAGGTGAAAACAAATAGGGCTGGCTCATGCAAAGTCAGAGCTCAAGCATGCAAACAGATTTGATCAGGGCCTTTATTTCTCGTATAAATAATGATACCAAAAGTCTTATTTAAGAGCAAAAATGCTTTCTCAGATGTTTAGATTGACATTCAAGTATATCCTAAAGAATATCAAAACACTTTTACTGAAGTTTCAGGTTGGGCTATGTTCTTTTTTGTATAGTATCACC
The DNA here is from genome assembly GCA_035590215.1 of Microhierax caerulescens. Taxonomy (NCBI): domain Eukaryota; kingdom Metazoa; phylum Chordata; class Aves; order Falconiformes; family Falconidae; genus Microhierax; species Microhierax caerulescens. Next base: position 20,630,338 of record JAVJGJ010000001.1, on the reverse strand, counting down.
GGCAAGGTTTCTTATGGTCATGACTGACACTTACTTATTTCAAAGGTGCAAACAATGTGTGCATTTAGTAAGGGCAAATCAAACTGCCAGTAATGATAATGAAAACGTAAATACTAACATCATTGTGATGCTCCAAATAATTACTGAAATGAAAACAGTGTTTGTATGTTGCTTGAGAAATTCTAGAGGCTTAGGTAAAAACCTGTTATGTTAACTGAAGTTACAGTAAGGAAAACGAAGTGTATGTGCATCAGAAGCACCTATTGTCAAAGTGACAGGAGGCCTGTAAATCTTAGACTTGTTTTGCATCTAATATGACCCCAGTTTCTTTCATATGATAAACTAAATGGTACTTTAGAGATTATTACTGTGGCAGAAATAACAATTTTCTCTGCATGCCTTTGGAGATTTTTGGATTACAGGACACACAGGCCTTCTCAGGAAAATGCAAACAAGGGAGTACTGTTGGGTACATTTATTTATTTTAAAATCTGGCTAAGCTAACCCAAATATTTTTCCTTTGACTTCTCCCTTTCCCTCATAGCCTTCAACAGGAAATTTGTAATATGTGTGCAGAAAATACCCTACAGTGCTCCATCACCTTCTAACCTGTGCTTGTTCTTTTTATACCCTCCAGCAATGTGCTAATCTCCGTAATTTACTGAAGCTTGCTTGAGGAGCAGCAGACAAAGCAGGAACATTAGAGGTTTCTTCTAAACAATATATAGCTGCATCACTGAATATTTCTCCTAATTGTGTGTTATATTCCTGGTTGCCTGCAAAGCTTTCTTTGTCAAATTCTGCACATGTCCTTCAGGTCTTCTATGAGCAGAATTTCACTTCTAGGCTTGTAAGGAGAAAGTGTTGCAGGCCATGACCAAACATCTGTTAATCTGAAGATGACCTTCTGTATAAGAAAAATAAAGTAACTTTACTACCACAAAGGTCCTCCTCCATAGCAGCCTCTGGGAAACACCCTCTGGATACTGTATTTTCCTTGTGGTTTGAAGTCAAAATTCTATAGCAACTGGAAGTGCAACTGATGCAGACTTTTCAAAGTTTTCAGAGGTGTTTAAAAAAGTATTCATATTGATTTTAGTCTTAGAGGGAGAACTGAGAAAAAAATGTGTATTCTAACAAATAGATTACTTATTTCCTCCTTGAAAAAAATAGCTTAATTTGTGGATCACTATGTTTATCTCAAAGATATTTGAGGAAAAGACCTCTGTTTGTTTGTGTCACATCACTAACCTTTCTGTTTTGACCACAAACGTGCTAGTATTTTATGATTTATTACTGAATCTATTTTCATTAGGAATTTTCGATTAAGAAATGAAAGCATGAAGAGGAAAAGAACATGAGAAAAGGCAGAGGTGTGAATCCTGGCTCTCCAGGTGTTCTGCCTCCAACCCCCTGAAGTTTCTAGAATAAAGATGTTTCTTTGTAAGCTTTTTTAAACAACTAGTACTTGAATCTCTCTCTTGTGCAAGATCTCACATTCCCATTTCTAGATCATCTTGTGTGGTTTTGCCAGTTTGAAAAGTTCAGTAAGACTTCACAGTTGGTTCTTTTCCTGATAAAATAAACGGCAAAATTCCATGGAAGTAAGGCTGGCATCCGATACATTGCTTTTATTTTTGTCACATTTAAGGAAGATTCTTCAGAGTAAGAAAGGCTGTTAGGTCTTAACTAGTTTATGGAGTTATATCCATCCATCTGTATTTGGCCATCTGAAGTACGATATCTGTGAAATCCTAAATTCTGCATCCCTGTAGGTAGTCTATCAAATCCTTGCCATCTGCTGCCTACCAAGAATTTCTGCTGTAACACTGATGAATCCCCCCCTGGGTCGTTGTTGCCACATATTTTACACCAGAAAAGGCTAATCCTACCATACTTTGCCAAGACACTTAGTATACTATTATCAGTCTAAACTTCTATTGGTTTACTCTGACCTATGATGTGGGATCCAGCAGAAGTATAATCTGGCACTGGCTAAAAAAATGGTGGGTTTTTTTACAGCAGTGCCGTGATCCAATCTGTGACCTTGGGTGAGTTTCTTTTTTGTTTTTTCTTCTGCCATCTCTTTAGCTTTCCTTAATTCAGCAAGGAATAAGGCTTTACATAATAAGGTGTCTTCGGTACATTAAAATACTATATAGTACAGGCATTACGTAACAGAGCTTTCTTCTAGTAGTATTTCTTTGGAAGTGCCTTTTTATGAATAAGTTGTGCATCTTTACAATGAAATGCCTGCTATATTTCAGTACCAGTTTGTGCTGAATATGTTTTATATATTTGCTCACAGTTGCTTCCGTGAATTTTTAGAAATTCTAATTCAGAGTTTAATTTAGCATGTTTACATACAAACAGACTTGGGAGCAAATTTTCCTGGCCCATGGTAAAAATTTCCAGTAATGCTTTGGTGAAACCAATAGCATTCAAAGTTAGAAACATTTTTTTACATAGATACACAAATTAGGGAACAAAGTATTTTTTATTCTAGAATAAAATCTTTTTTTTTATATACTAGAGTATAAAAAAATATATTGGGAATATTGGAATAATAATAATTCCAATAATAATATTGGAAAATATTAGTAGGGAAATTAATTATTCCTTAGTTTAATCTTGTGTGCTGCAGAAAGTTACATCTGCTCTTCAGTATTTATATATATTAAATGGCAATTTGTCTCTTCACATGGAGGCTATATAACCTCATAGGTAGTGTGTTTCCTAGAACTACAGCTTAAAGATTTCTGAATTGGTTGCAGCAAGAAAAACTACCAAATCAAGGGCAAGTGTATTGATCACTTCAGCCATCTTTTTCATGGAAGTACTCATAATGTTGGTTGACAAAAAGCACACTACCATGGTATATAAAGCAGTTGGAATACACTATGAAAACCGAACTGACAGACCCTATTTTATTGTGTAAGCTAACGAATGCATTTGGTTCTATGGAATAAAATGCCCAGCTATAGAATGTTTACGCACTGACAGTGCCACTCTGAGCCCCTCTCGAAAGTGGACAAGGTCAGTGTAGAGGCAGGTAGCTGAATGGTCAGAGTGTGCAGTATCAAACAGTCTTTCACTTTTACATAATCTATTTACAAGACAGATACAATGCTCAGAACGTAAATAGTGTAGTAACATTGGGGTGGGTTATATAGCCAACTAAGTACTTCTCCGATGTCTTGCCCAGGCTGAGATTATAAACAATACTGGCTGATGCATTAGCCAACTTTGTAGGATGTTTTCCTCAGAGTTAATGAGAAAAGGGAGCTGATCCACAAAGTACTTTAGTTACTACTGCGGTAAAATGTCTTTATTATTTTAATTTGAATTACTCTAATTTACATGCAAAACCTTCGGTGGGTTTTTGAACAGTTCTTTTTGTTCCTGACATCTTGGATATTTTTCTCTTCAAATTTCGTAACTGCATGATGGCATTCCACTTAGAATCTAAATGCTAAAGCAACTGAACCCAATAAGTTAAATAAAATTATGCTGTTGTGTTTGCCAGATAAGCAAAACTAAATAGTTTAATTAAATTTTTGCAACAGCAATTGTTTATAACTGTTCATCTTACTGCCTTTAAGAGCTATCATAAATAGGCTTCTGTACCTTAGAATATATTGCTAAATACAATCTATGAATGTTTGAAAGCAATATTTTAACAATTTTTAGTACACGTCTGAGTGTCATATTGGAATACAAATATACAAGGTCATTAGCATTACAGATATATATTTGCCTGACATAATCTGCCAAACACATTTCCAAAAGGTCACTGAAAATACTCTCTCATAATTTATAGATACACTTTTGGCTCTGTGCAGCAAACCATGTATTAGTGCTATGCTGATAGTTCCTGGCTTATGAAAGCTTTTTTACCTTCAATAAATATTTGCTCATCTAATTTAACCATTGTGTACATTGACATATAGGCTTTGTATCTATAAATAAACACAATCATAGCAGTTTGCAGATGTGTATTATCAGTGGTGCAATGGAAATCTGGCTTTCAAGTAGGGAAAGATAATTTTACATGGTATCAATCTTTCTTTGTTTCCTTTTTTTTTTTTTTTAATGTAATGAGTGCCTCTGTGTTTTAGTTTATAGGTGTTATCCACAACATCAGTTACAGGACTTACCATATACTCTGTCCATTATCTTTAATGCAATTTGAAGGGGGGAAGGGGTTGTGTGGTTTCTTCATTATTTATTTTTTTTTTAAACCTCAGGGAAGTCAGAACTCTACAGTCAGAAATGTGTTAGGTGTTTGTAATTTTGATGAGAAATTAACACCCTTCCTTCCTAAACTGATTTAATAATCAAAGGGACTTTAATTTTAATTGTTTATTTTTATTTGTAAGCCTAAGTATGAATGAAGGTTGCTTACGACTGGTGGTAACAAGTGTTCCTCTGTCAGCCGTATGTCAGAAATCTTGCTGCTTCTGTTTAATGTTACATCCCTGACTTTGACAAAAGGAACAGTGTTCCCTTTAATAGGTTCCTACTGGTTTTATGTGTTACTGATGATGGTCATTTGTAGCAGAATAATGAAGAAGGGAGATTTATGAAACCTTATCTTAAATAGAATAACTGGTTTTAAACATTTAATGGAATGAGAAGTGCTGTTTTGCATACAAATGTATGAAACTTTAATAGCTTCAAGGCTTCTAGTAATGAGTAATCTTTGCAGAGATTTACAATATGTCTGTGCATATTTGCACACATAAGGCTTTCTTAAACTGATTCTTTTCATCTGTAGACAATTATATTTTCCCCTTGTAGTAGCTGATATTTGCGAAATTTGAAAATACTGTAATCTGTAAAAAGAGCATCAGTACATAAAAAAGGCAGTCTAGCTCAGGAGTGCCCAGTCTTCCTCACCTAAAAATCACCTGTGAAATGGCAGATAGCCACCACACAGTATAATTGAAGAGTGGAGGCAGAGGAGGGGTCTGGGAGTGCCTCAAACAATTTTTCATCTTAAATTATGTGTCTATGAAGCCAATAGTGCTGTTATAGGACTGGTGAACAATTACAATCCTCATGCATAAACTTCTATTTAATTTTTATCACTTTTGTTACTTAAGTAGCATTCCAGTTTCCAGGATGTGAGAAATGGTATACTGGCCTTTCTCTTGTCTGTCTGTGGAAAATATGTGGAGAAGGCTTTTGATCTATAGATAGCTCTTGGAAACCTAGCCCCTTAAAATCACTCTCAGATCATTACAAGTTCAGCCCAGTCTGTCCAAAGACAACTTGGAGCTAAAGATGCCTTCTTTTTTTACAGTAAACAGTAGTGCACCCACGGGCTATTGGAGTTGCATGCTTAGATCTAGGCTGCACAGTTTTAAAAGCAACATCTGGGGCAAAACAATACTTAGGTCCTTGAGACCGCATGTAACAGTTTCAGGATCACCTGTGACAGACCCTGGAGTGGCTGCCCGGTCTGGAATTACCACCAAAAGGACTGCCTTGTTTTCAAACCTTTAATCAAAGGCTTTCTCAAGTTGCATCCTAGTAATAACTACAGAGATGATAACCAGGGGAACAGGAAGCCGTTGTCTATAATGATGATAGCAACTGAAGTGCTTTCATAATTCCACAGAAACAACTGGAACATCAGCTGAAGTAGGCAGAAATTTCATAGAGTTTGACCATTTCAGCTTGAATTATTATCAAGAAAAGTCCTTCATGATTTTCATGAAACATGAGAATGAAAAATATGTGAATGAAGCGCCAAGCAGAAGTAACACTCTCCATTTGACTAAAAGTGTATCTGACTTTTCTTTTTTAGTTACTAGTGTGCAAAAGGAATGGCTCAGCCCACTTGAGCCAATTCTAGGAAATATTTTCAAAACTGCAATGATGTTCTTCTATGCTTTTATTCCAGCCTATAATGCAACTTGTTGGAAGAATTCTGATGAAATAATTGCTGTTGAAAGTGTGTTAAAATATTCCAGCTTCCTTACTGTGAAAGTTTATGCTTTTATAGTACGGCAACTTTACCAGGAATGAATTCCTGATGTCAAAATTACTGAAGAGGGGATATCATAAAACTGAACAGGAGAATTATCAGTAACAGAATATCTGTTTCTGCAAATATGGGAAAAGACATTTTAAAAAAACCCAGATTATAGCTTAGTACTGAGAATTGCAGAAGTTAGACAAATTAGATCAAATGTGATTTACAAGGGAGTGTAAGTTGCAAACTACTTGCTAAGCATAGGTAAAAGAGCTGAATTCGGCATAGTTTGGTTAGATGGCAGTGTCAGAGAATTATATCAGTGTAACCCCATAAACAATTATTTCTTTGTTAAAGGGGATGGGACCTTTGTTTAGATTGCTGCAAAAGACAATTCTTTATGTACAGTGAGATAACAGAGTAAGGCAGTTGCTCCAGCCTGTGTGTGAAGAGTAAGCAAAACTGCTCCGTCTCACTAGCATCCAGTGTACAGATTTCGTTTCATATTAGAATCAGCAAAATACCTAGTAGTGCTTTACCCTAAAATGGGTCTGGGGGGACTAGTTCACCTAGTCACTGCAGTGTTACAGTAAAAGTATCTATCACTGCCAATGTCTATCATTACCAAAATAATCTGAAACATTACGGTCCCTGTGTTTGATGTTTGCTCAGTTGTCTTCACTATAACCTGAAAGCCATAAGCTGCTGTTCTGTTGGAACAGAAAGCTGTGTTAAAATGTCAGAAATATTGTCTCATTTTTTTCATGGAAATGCTGAAATTGTGAATATAAATCTCGTGAATGACAGGTAATTCCAATGTATTAGGGGGTTTTGTTTGTTTTTATTTGGAGGCAAGTGAGGTTGGTTAGCTGGATTTTTTTAAACCGAAGGCCATCTCTTTGGAACAGTTTTCAGTGGGCTTCCACAGGAATGTTTTTGTCTATACCAAGAACAACAAAATAGTTTGAAAATACACTTCACTGTTGAAGAGAAACCTACCTTTTGAAGCAATGTGCAGCAGTGAGGACCCAGCAGCTGCTGATGAGAGTAGCACCACACAAGAGTCTTCCATCACCATGAGAAGATTTCAGTCGGAGTGCAACCTGCCATGGCCAGCCACCCCTGCAGGGGATATGAGACATCACATTCAGGGTACAACAACGGAAAAGTAAGGTAGCTTGTCAGTTACCTTGAATGTAAATCCTATTTAGTTTCTTTGACTGACATAGCTTGCTAACCATGCTATTTATTAACAGTTCAGAATACCTTTATATTCCTGCAGCATTCAGAATTCCATTTAACAGTGATCAGGATTACTTTACAGATTGTTTGGGCATCCAGCACTCCAAGCGCTTCTTTACAATGTCAATTACTTGAATCTTCCCATCTCAGATTGCATTCATTGTGCCAAAAATACATTCTAAGGGTTCCTTGCCAAGTACTGTCCAAGTCAACAAACCAGAAATTTCCTGTCAGCTGGAGAGGGGAAAGAAGGGAATTTCTTGAAAAGCCTAACCCACCATCCTTTCCTGTCTCTGTTAATATCTTTGTTGGCTCTGAGCTGTTTGAAAAGGGAAGCTGGCAAACCAAGAGGTCTAAAGCAACTGTAGAAATGATGAGTAATAGATTAGCACCTTTTTTCAGCTTGTGATTATCTGTTTTGTCTAGTAGTTCTGGGATACATATTTGCAGGCCTATGAAGACAGGATGGATTATTTTTCACTAGTTTTAATAGATTAGTATAATAATGAGAGATGCACCTGTAAGCAACAGCAACTTTCAAGGAAAAGCAACAGGCAGGGTTAGGTGTTCCCTTGAATAGGTATGCTGGAGTACAAGAGCTGCCCAGGGTCATCTAGTCCAGCATCCTATCTCAGAGTTGCCAGTGCCAAATGTTTTGAAGTTAGGTGGAGGAATTTACTTCCCATAAAGCATAAAACAATCTAGACTTTTTTTGTTTTGTTGTTTGGGAAGATGGGATTTAATATGTCTTTCCAAAATGGGGTAATTCAGACAGATTTGGATTTCCTGGTATATACATACCAGTAAGTATCCAGTTTCTTTTTGAACTTCCATCAAGTTCTTTGTCTTAATGACTTCTTGTGAAAATGACCCCTTTTCTGATATTGTTCATATGTTCCTTTTGATTTTGAAGCATTTCTAAGTGCAGTCCTGGATTTCTCTCACCTTTTTGTTTCATCTAATCTCTTTGTGCTTGCTTATTATGAGATCAAGTTTCTGGCTCTGGCATAATTGTGCAATACATTATTTGTCACCATTTCATTTTATTCAGTGTCCTTTGTACACATACTCAGAGACAATAATTCTTGATCTTCTGTACAGTGCATTATTTATTATTCTTACTTGTCTTTACTGAGGTGAGTAATCCTACTTTGCTCTGTCTGACTGCATTTAAATGTTTTTCTGGGCTCCCTGTTGTTACTATTCTTTGAAACTCCACCACTTAGGCAGTCTTTTTTGAAAGGGATTGATTGATGCTATGCATGTACTTTGAAAAAGGTTGCACAGCGACAGGTAACAATACTATTAAGTGTATTTACAATGCCTTTTGTAACATTCTGTGAATATGTCTTTTTTGTGGTTACTCACAACTGTTAATGAAAAAAAATCTGTGCTTCCTATTGTAGCATTTAGTGGTAGTAGTAGTACTCAGTTAATCTTTATATTAACTGAATGTAAATGTCGTTAAAAGGTAAGAACAAAGTGTTAACAAAAAGCCTGGTTTTAAGACTGTGTCATCATTGAGGCTTATTTTGTGGAGGAAAATCGGGTCTTGGGCAGTGAATCATACACAGGCCTTTTTTTGGTGTAGGTAGCATTTAAAACCTTACACTGTATTCATATCTCTCTTCATATAGCACACATCCTGATATCAGGGTATTCTTTGAAAAGAAGTAAAATGGCAATTTTGAAACTAAGAAGTTTAACCCAATCAAGGACTGAACCCATAAGCATCTACAGATTTTCAAAGAATGCTGAAAGTATTTATCAATGAATATTTTTCAATTTCCTACCAAATTTGCTTTGAGTATATTTCTGCTTCTACTTCGTGACAAGCCAAAAGAACAACAGACAACAAACCTACAATAAAATTGTAAAATAGGAAAACCACTTACAGCAAATACATGTCTTAAAAACTTTATATTCAAAATTACTTGTCTTTACCAATTATTTACCGTAAAGAATTTTTCCCACCAATTATTCGCTTTTGTCGACGATGTAGTAACCGCAGTCCACAAACAGAAGCAAGAGAATCTAAATCAGAAAGGGATATGTAGACAGCATTAAACTCAAAATGAAAAGTAGCCAACCTTCAATGAGAGTTAATTAAAAAAAAACAAACCATGAAGGCTGAAGTTATTCTGTTTCCTGGTACTTCTTAACAATCAAATTTTGCTCGAGGAAAATACACTGAATCATCTCAGACTTAGAAATTCTTTTTAGCTGAGATCTTTGACTGTAATCACAGAGCAATTTACACATTTGTGCTCTGCTTCTCAAGTGTAGTATTTTTTTAATAGGGCTCTTCCTTACTTCATGTAAGTGGAAGCAGAGCTTGGCATACCACATAGGTGTCAGTCCTCAGCTGAAGATAACCTATACCCTGAAAAGCTGAAAGTACCTGTCTCGGCTTTTGCATTTTCATGTCCTTTGTACAACTTGAGAAATGTGGCTGACTTAAAACTATGGTAGACAAATATCCTGTATAATTTGAATAGTCTTTATGATTTCTTTGTGCAGGTGGCAGAGCAATAAGACCATACAGTGTAAGCATAGAGCATTTCCCAGCACTTTTGTTTCTGTAATTCTTTTGATACAACTTGTTTGCTCTGTGAAGTGGGATTATTTATGTCCATCTCTTTCTACCGTGACAGTTCCTGATCGGAACCTGTTGGTCTGCCACTCACACCGGGGCTTCACCTTTATTGCTGTTCCCAGGGGCCTTCTTGCTTAGGTGGTCACAGATCACCCCCGCATCCTCACTGTGACGGCAGTTGTGCGTCCCAATGTCCTGCTTAATGCAGTCTGCCAAGGATCTCTCATTCCCTGTACATTTCACGTTATCCACATGGATTGGGCCTTTGCCCTCCCCAAAATATGCCATTGTCCTTGCTCTGGCTGGACCTCTGGAAACAGAGCATATTTTTTTTAATTAACATTTTGAGGTATTATTCTACATTTTACTCAAATCAAATATTTCAGTGTGAGTAGTGAAAGACACTGAGGTTTAATTCCCTGTCACTGATTCACTTGATGACAACTTTTCTTCCCATTGCCTTTGTTACTCTGGTGTAGAGAAAAAGAAGTAAGTATAACACAATTGCTACCATTCATTAATGTTTAAAAAGTGGTTTTAGGTATTCCAGTTAGAAGGCACTGTGCAAAGTATTTCACATTGTAACAGCATTACAAGTACCTATAAAACAAATATGTGAAAGCTGCTTTTCTATAATCTCTTTAATCTTTATATAAAATCAGCATCTGTGAATGCTAAAAATAATTTATTCCAGACTGATTCCCTCAGAAAGATGGGCTAGTTAAATACAGTATGCTTGCAGTGTAGTAGGAGCTATGATTTACAGATCTATTAGTTGTTAACAGTTATTAACATATTTCATTACCATGCCATTTTAGAAGTGCACCCCACAGCTGAGTTCTAAAACAGTAATGTAATTGGAGGAAGACTGGACCCAGTTCACTCTCAGCACCCACCTTTTCCTGGGAGGAATACAGCACTTGGTGCTGGTGTAGCATGTTCATAAGTAGGCCTCAAGGCACTTTACAAAGAAGGTCAGTATGATAATCCTATGCTTGTGTAAGGATACGTATCAAGTCTTAAGTATTTAAATGTCAGGCTTAGGACATTTTACTAGGGTTTGAAGCCCTGATCCTTATAGCTTGCACGTAGTGAGTGCCATGCAGCTTTGGCAGTGACCACAGTGTCAGCTGTGTGAATGACCTCTTTTGAATGACTTTTTTTCCCCAAGTGAGGGGGTGGATGAACAAACACAATGAAAAACCCAACATTAATTGTGCATGTAAGCATCTCGTTTGGTAACTTTTGTGATAGATTATTAATTTTAATTACCTTGGATAATGCTGCTTAATATATAAATAGATGTTTTGTTGTATACGGTTTAAGAGTCAGAAAGGATTATGAGTGGGAGACCACCCAGCCTGCTATACAGAGAAGTGGGGCAGGAAGCCACAGCTGCCTCTAGGTGTGTCTGAACAACAAGTTTATGTATCAGTTAAAAGCAATTAACTAGTAATTTATTGTGATAAGAATATACAGAACTCTAGATAACTGAAGTGTTGCAATATATCATAGGTTTCTATTTTAAAGGATATGTCGTAATTACATACCGTAAAGGGCAGTACTTCTGTGTGTACAGAAGGGTAACTGCATGTAAAATGGAATGCTGGAGTAGAGAGAGTTTGACAGTATAAAGGTATTAGGCAAGGAAGTATTTCTCTCCCTTTATACCTCATTTTTATACCTATTGGAATACCTGCAGTGTTGGGGAAGAGAGGTGAGAATGGCTTAGTTTATGTTCCTTCATTAGCTACGGATTCTCTGTTGGGGAGGAATTTTGATTTGCCATACCATTTTCAAAGCCTCATCATACTAGAAGTGGCTGGACCAAACTCAAAGAACCCAGCCCAGAATTGCCCATATCTAATTGAAATGTGAAAGTAATACATACAAGCTTTCTCCTTTTTAGAACTAGAATATAGAAAGCCTTGCCTCTTTGGATTTTTTTTACTACATATTGAAGGGTAGGTGGGCAACTTTTCTAAGTGGGGAATGTTGGTTAGAATGCATGAATTGTAAAAAGCCAGGAAAGAGAAGCATATAAAACTTTGACAGAGGTGATACCGCAAGGTCAACTGTCCTACATATTTTTAATTTCCATGGCTAGCATGTATTTACCAGATAATCCAAAGCCCTAACTGACTTTGGAACCAGTATAGGGCAATCTTTGCCTAATGAGTTTAGTATGATCTAGCTTGTCAGTCACAAGCACTAAGCCTCTTCTTGCTACAAATATTTTTCATTTGTGAATGATACTCTGACTACAGGTAACTACAAAAAGCCCAGTGCTCCAATATATGTGGGCAGCTGATGTGTCCGTATGAAACAGTGAGACATTACAGGTGCTCGTTCCAAATTCTTACCTGGTTTTGGTATCTCTTTGTCAAAAAACAAAGTTTCTGCTTTATGGTATTGCTCTAAAGTTCCTTGGAATATTGGAAAGTACTTTGTTGTGAATCACCACAGTATTCTTGGCCTTTCCCTAGGAAGTACTTATTGCAGTTTATTACAGATTTGTCTCTGCTGACTCTTACCAGCTACTTTAAAAGGGCACTGTATCCACTGGCTTACCAGATAAATCTCAAAGAATACTCTGACATCTCTGAGGTCGCATGTGTAACTACTTTAGTAGTTAAGTGGAAGTAGTTTAGTAAACTACTTTAGTAGTTTAGGTGGAAGAGATGTAGAGACACAAAGATGAAGGAGGGAACTTGGTGTCTATGGATTGCAATCCTGCATTGACGTGGACTGAATCAAGGGACTTGGACTGCAGAGACTTTTCCTACCTTTATATGAAAGCGATCTATCTCTTGCTATGCATCAGTAATCTCAGTTTGCTGACAATTGCTATGAAAGGTGTGTCCATACCCACTCTTAACACCCCCGCCACACACACCATTTAAATAGAACATCTACCAGGAAACACATGTGAAAATCATGATGATTAGAGCAAGGAGTGCAGCTTAAAAGAGAGAATTATTTCATTTGAGAGAGCTCTAAATGTAGAAGCGTTAAGCCTTACATGTGTGTTACATGCTGGAATGTGCTCTTACAATGGGTTTTGGCCTGCCCTTGAACAAATGTGTGTCCCCCTTAATTGCTGTTTTCCAAGCCAGCTGTTGATGCACAGGTGACTGTCAGAGAATCCACCTTTTTGCTTGTTCAGGTCCGCCCCTAGAGAGAAGGGCGGCTTCAGGTCTTAGCCCCTAGCTTTCCTCAGCCGCAAGGCCATACACAGGAACATGCAGAGCTCTTTAGATACAGTATTACTATTGTTCATAAGACTGTTAATTGGGAAATGCAGTTGATTAGTACATATGGCCAACTACCCTAGAACTTTTTTTTTCCCTGTAGTAGGGGTTTTTTTGAGCACTAATGGCAGGATATTTGTTCATTGGGGGGTGGCATGCATGTGCATTTTTATAAGCCTGCCCTAAATGAAGAGGGTCCAATTTTATTGGGCCACTTAATTCACTATAATGCAAAAGCTTCTAAAACTGAGTTTTGCTCATTACTCATTCTAGCAAAATACTTTTATATGTTAAAATCACAATCACATAGTATATACTACTTCAGAAAAGGTGTGCATTCTCTTAGTGTTTATCTTGCTACAGATATACTTTGATTAGGGTGCTATTAATTATTTTTATGTTTTCATGACTGGTTTTAGCCAATTAGTAGGACTGCTTTCTAATAGGTTTTTATTACATTTTTCTAACATTCATAATGGATTTGATAAACTGGCTTAATGACATCTCCCTAAAACTAGTATTGCTTTGAACTTAGTGATTTTGCCAACTCAGGGATTTTCTTATTTCAGTCTCAGAATGAACCCTAGCAAATGGATGAGAATGTCCCAGAGCAGGATTTCATAAAATAAATGTACAGATAAGCATTGACAATATGAATAATATATGCAGGGAAAACAGTCCATTTTCTCGGTGTTTACCCTTTGCTTACTTAAGTCTTCCTTTCAAGGCAGTGTCTTCTCCCATTCGTAATAACTAATGTGTGAAAAAAAATTTCCCGAGGGATAGAATTCCCTTGAGAAAGACTTGAGAATTATCATAGCATTGTAAAGGGAGCTGAATGACACTGTTAAGCTGTGTGATCAGCCTTAATGAAAACTGACCTCAACTTCAGTATTGGGTGCCTTCTGAATTCCTCCCAGGAAAAGGTCATAATGTGTTCATTTCTAAAGAAACAACATTCATCAGCCCTCAAGCTCAGGTGTGTGAACCCAGAAGCCCCAGCCTTGCTCTGGAACAGTCAAGTCACCACTGAATATAATTTGACCCTAATCAAAAAGATCTGTTCATGAACTCATAGGCCCAGAAGCAATTCCACCTCATGTTGTACCCTATAATCCTAACCCCCTGTTCTGACATGACACAAATTGAGAATCCAGCCAACTGTCTGTCCTTGCAGAGATTTAAAAAAGGAAGGTGGGGATAAGTGGCTGAGTTTGATCATCTGAGGGAGACATATATAAAAAGCCAGAGAGGCTGAGGATGAAGTGGACTAAACAAATTACTCAGTGGGAGATAATACAAGTCAAGTTTTGTAGTTTTGAAGCCAGTCTACTACTACTTATAAGTATACTTTACTAAATGAATCCCAGCCCATTTTTAAAAGGCATCTATTATGTGTTCAGACATAACCTGATACTTGGGTGCACAAACTTTACATTGTTAGGTACAGCAAACGGATAACATGATTTGTATGTCTTAAGCTCAGATTTCTTTACAGATATACTTAGAGAAAACATTTCTCTGGTTTCTAGTTGTATTTCATTAGTGTTCTGTTTCAGCTCGTATTAGTTCTGCTCTTTATATGTCTGCCCTATATTTGTTACATCTTTACTGCTCTTAGGCATCCAGAAAAAAATTGCTTGTGAGTGGCATAAGCCTGATTAAGGGACATAGTTCAAAAGTGACACATATGCATTGCTGTAGTTTTAATTAGAGGGTGGTTTTGTTCTGTCAGGTCTATTCATATATTAAATGGAGCTTATTCAAATTACTGTCACGCAGGCCAAAACCGTAATCCTTTATATAACAGTTTTATCAAATCTTCAACCTATGTTGAGTCAAGCCAGATCAGTAAATAAAGGAAAAAAATGCCCATGAAACTAGGAATTCAGTAGCTGGTGTGCCTACATCTGATTCTGCAGACATCATACGCACACCTTGTGACAGCAGACACTGACCTGCTGCTGTATTTCATTAAAAATTTTAACAGTTGTGTTAGAACCTATAAGGTTTTCAGAGTCATTGTTAAGGTTCACAAAAGATATATATTAACAATATGCAAAATTACACCTTTCAATGAAAACAGATCAATAGCTTTTTGAACCAATACAACCATTACCCCTGAAACTTTAGCCAAATTCCAGACAGTTTCAGTAAGCTGTGGTAAACCAAGTCTAGGTTCTGAATATTTGTATTTTCTTTGGTAATGTAATGAAAAAGCTATTTTAAATTCCCCAAGGTTTTTCTATGAATACTGCTACATCAAAGCACTAAAATTTAAACTCCTTAAGTTTTTCTGTGTTTACTAAAGATGACTTAACATAAAAATTGTTACATGAATGAAAATTGTCACTAAGTATGGTGAAACACAGAGCTCACACAAAATTAGAAACAAAACAGAGAATCTACATAGATCACAGAAAATGCAATCATCTGTGGTATTCGAGATGTTAATATTAGTTTCCCTCATTTTTTCAACATTAGAACTTTCACTCTAGCCTTTAAAAGTGTTTAGAAAACAGAAGGTGAAAAAAAGTAAATTAGGAATAGGAAGAGTGGCAAAGAGCACAGAGCAGGTACACTATATCAAACTATCTTCTCAGTTACATTAGTGCAACTAAGTGTAAAAAAAAAAAAAAATCATTATGTAAAATGTTTATATTATATAGACATGTAGCACCATAAGTGACAAATCAAATATAGTATTTAGTCAATAGTTTAGTACTTTGGAATATTTCACTTCTAAAAAAACATTTAATAACTAGCATTAATTTGCATTTCAGTTGTCAGTCAGACTGTGATATGCCTTTGAATATTAAAGTATCTTTTCCTAATTATGCTAGTTAATGAATACTGCTTTTGAAGACATAGCCTTACTACTTCTTACATGAATAGTATAAATACACTTTTCTAAAAGAATGCCAAACAGAGAATATTTAAAAGGCATGTATAATGTTCTTTGACATATATTGGTGATATTGGGTTGCAGAAACTTAACATTTTTAGAAACAGCAAATGGGTAACTTCAGAAACAGCTTAATGAGTTTTCTTACTTGTAGCCAAGCTGTCGACAGACTACAGCTGCATCCTTATCAGACCATCCATCGTCACAAATTGTGCCCCACTGGCCCTTGATAAAAATCTCTACACGTCCTTCCTTCTTATTCTCACCATCCATCAGCCTGATGGGAGGACCTGGGAATAAATTACAGCTGTCAACTCACAACAACAGAAGCAAGAACTAGTACTTTAAGTCATTTTCATCACATTCAGTATATAGGGTCACCTGATGTTTATGTTGAACAAGCCTAATACCGGCTGTTAAAGCAGTAGTACTTTTCCTGGCTGGCAAAAGGAAGCAGTTAGTACAAACTACAAGGCAAATATGAAAGTACTACTATATTTTGAACTTCAGAGTTCATCTGGTTCCTTGATTTCACGTAAATACGTAGCATAGCTCAGAGTTTAACCACAGTGAGCACAGAACAATTGTCCCCCTAACAGCAGAAAACACCAAAGATTTCTTTGATACGATACCCATACAAGCTGGACACATATTTCTTGCAGAAACTTTATGGGTGAATTTAACTGTATCAGATCATAAATCCATTCTCAAACTGGTTGCTACCACTCCTCTTAACCACTGCCTCAGCAAAAAAAGTCCAATATTGCATTGAACTTCAGTTCCTACTTAAGGTTATGCATGCTGTTCTGTAGCGTATTTTGCATGGTAGCATGACATTCAACAGCATGTTATTCTAGACTAATGTGTGATTATTTTTCTAGCAATTTAAGTTGATTGCTTATTCAGATATGTTCATAATGCAAAATCTCACCTACATGGGTTAGTCAGACTTAATTAATCATGGTTCATTTAGTGCTTGGCCTGTAGTTAAATTTTGAATCATTAGGCAAAGTATATATTTGATTCTCACTTGCGTTCATGCAGGCAATGCAAGTAGCCTTAAAACACTTACTAATTCCTCTGAAGTATCTTTATAATGCTTAAGTGAGAATCACCTTCTACATCTTTCATTATGTCATATTTTATACTCCATAATACACTAATGAAAGTTTCTTTTTAGAGTAATTGAAAAGACTGTTCCTCATTCTTCTAACCTGTTCCTCATTTTTTCTAAATCTGTAAGGATGAGAAATTACTTAATTATGCTCTTAAATAAAGCAGTATTTTGAGACAATTGCATCTGGTATTTAATTAAGGTTAATTTAGGTTATGAATAACTTTTGTATACCAAACCTTCCTCTGGATCAGAGCTAGTTAAATCTGGCCTGATTTATTAATTAAGAGAGGAAAGATTTGGGAAAAAAAATTAAAGTCTGTTAGCTTTAGATGTCATTTAAAGGATATTGTTTATACTGGAGTTCATACTGTCTGGACAGTTAGTTACATGAATTAACTTCACCAACTTTCTGTTCAGCTACATTGTTGTGATCTTTAAACAAATGTAGTTACTATAGTATATTCTGTCTCATTTTTAGTGTTGCTTCGTGTCTGTATTTCCTCAAGTTATATAATCTACTGATTTCTTGTATTTTTCCACTGAATTCATCTTTACAGGGAGAAAAATGGCTTTTTCAAATGATGGGAAGTAAATGGTAACAATAGAGTCTTTGTCCACTTTCCAATCAGAAATATTGTAGGAAATGTAAGATGCATTGTCTTCATTTTCTTGTTGAAATGATGTGTTATTCTGGAAGAATATGGTTTAGGCAAAAATTATAGTTATATTACCCAATTAGAGGCATGGGATATTAATGATGCAGTACAGCTATTTCATTGTTATCTTGTCATCTTGTGTTTTAGAATATATATATACTTATATTTATGAGCACAAAATTAATACAACATTTTGGTAATGGGGGGATGTGAAAATGTTACCATATGGATGCATTTAATGGAACCAGACCTCCTTCAGCTAAGATTATATTTTATAGGAATTTGAGCAAAGCAGCACAGATGGTTTGCATCTGTCAAGACAGCAGTCATGATTTGGATTCCTGTTACTTTTGATCTGAGAAAATTTTTTCTCCCAAATATGATTTGACATCATCTACACATAATAAAACTGTACTGCAACATAAAACATCCATTGGATTGTGAGAGGTCAGAGGTCTGTAAAGACTATGAAGAGGAAGAGACTAGAAAAGTACATGCAGAAGTGCTGACTGTTGTAACAGGTAGCAATGTCATGCAGTAAATCCATGCCTTAGTTTGCAGGATAGACCTTCAGTCTCTATTTTCCAGAGAATATCAGGCACCCAGGCATACAAATCTATTACATTTCAGTAGAAGCTGTGAATCTTAACTCCAGTAGTTATAAATCTAATTTCAAAATTGAATAAAATACACTTGGGTGAACTAAAGAATATCAGCAACAATTTTGTAAAAGGCTACTTACTGACAAGCTACAAATTTTGTATGTAGCAGATTTTTTTAAATTAAACTGTTTTTCAGATATGCTGAGCAACCCTTGTTACCCTGTATTTTTTACTGTACATATCTGAGAGGCAGAATTCTTGTTTAATTATCCACATGTGGATTTAGGAACCTTTAGCATTCATTTGTATGTATTTTGTTCTACAATGCCACTATGTAATTAGTATTTT
The DNA here is from genome assembly GCA_035590215.1 of Microhierax caerulescens. Classification (NCBI taxonomy): domain Eukaryota; kingdom Metazoa; phylum Chordata; class Aves; order Falconiformes; family Falconidae; genus Microhierax; species Microhierax caerulescens. The sequence goes on along the minus strand of JAVJGJ010000001.1, from coordinate 20,611,641 downwards.
TCTCTCATTTGTTTTCTTATCTTTTTTGGGGTTTTGGTTTGGGGCGGGTTTTTTTCATTCAAGCGTGTAGGCTTTTTGGCATTGGAGCTGTCTGATCTGTGTTTTAGTATCATCCTGTCCTGGTCAGCAAGTGGGGCCCATTCACCCAGGCACAATACAAATGATAGGCAATAGTAATACAGAAATTATTTCATGCTTCTCGCCCTTCCTTCTTGCTATCTCTGAACTTCTATTTTTCTGTAGTTCTTTTTTTTTTTTTTTTAATTGTCTGCATGTAAGGCCATAGGAGGAGATACTATTGATATATATTCCTCAGTGCTCAGGTACACCTCCAGCCTTTGATAGCATGAGACAGTTCCTTGGAAGATGGCGAGTGCTGAGTGAAATGAGGTATGCCATTAGGAAGTGCTGAATAGGTCTAAAATCTGGTGAAGACTGAGAGAACAGGATCTCTGGAATCTGACTTTGTTACCTTACAAATTTATGTTGATCTTTAATGTTCTGGCTATTTCTGTTCCTTTAAACAAAGCTTGATTGCTTCCTATGATCTTCAGGAGAAAATTGAGCTTTTTTCCCCTTCCTGTACCTTCTTTGCACACATCTGCCAAATACTAAGTTTTTGAGCATCCTTAAGTATACTGTACTTTGCTCAGATCTGCACTCACTGCAATACTCATACCGTGACTTTACCAAAGAGATGCCTTACCAAGGGAGAGTTTATGGCTGTCGTTATCTGGATGGCAGACGAGTCTGACATCCTCCTGATGGTTGCAGTCATGCTTTCCCCACTCCCTCCGTGAGCACTGCAGAAGGTTTGTCTCCTTCCCTGAGCAGCTGACATCATCCAACCAGATGGGCCCAGAGCTTCCTCCCAGGTAGCTCTCAGGTGCACTCTTCCCATACCTGCACAACACATACGTGTACATAATGGTTTGGTCCACGGTAGTCAAAGGGCATGTGATACTTAAGCACTAGAAAGGAAATAAATGATTTCTGAAGAAATAAAGGTTTCTCATGTAGTAACAGTAAACAGTGTTGAAACCATGACAGAGCAGGTTCAGTTAGCTTAAAATTCAATGACAGCACCATATGCTGCTGCTTTGGTAATGTTTTTCTTAAGGAATTACTGTTAACTTTAATACAAACTTTAGAATGTAATGCCTCTGATCAAGGCTCCCTTCAATCAAGCATATGGCACTCTCACTGAGACTTAAAGCATACTCTTAGAATTATATATATATTTTAAAATGTCATAGTCTGGGGGAAAATGAGACAAAATTCTTTTTTGAATGTGAGCTGTTACAATCTGAAGGCAAGACAACAAACACCTAGTGATGAGAGTGTATCTTTGTAGCTACAGTCAGTAGGAAAAGTAGTGAAGACTGAATACATGAAACTAATGGGACTTTTTTTCTAAAATATGCTTTTCAATGCATAACAGTGTTCCAGGGCCAGACTGTGGGTTTCTCTCAGCTAGATTCAGAAGGAATTAAACCTTGAAAAGGTCTGTGATTTTTAATGACTGTTAAACAAACAAAGATTTTGAAGACTCAAACTTTTATAGATGAAATAGTATACAACAAATCAATTTTTCTCTTAGTGTATGCATTGATCTCAGCCAAAAAGCTGATCGGAAGGGACTTGGTGAATAAAGGCTGCTGAATCACAACCGCAGTTGAAGCTTTTTATTCTGTGTAATCTGAGGCTATAAATATCTCTTCGAGACTGAAGGAAGCAGGCTTTAATGGATTTAACTCAGTAGTTTCTATGAAGTACTCAGCTAATATTAAAAAAACAAGCTTTTGAATAATGTAGGATTCATGTAAATGATTGTCATCATTGTCAAGTCAAAGAGATATATAATACCAGGTCGTCTTACTTAAATCCCAGCTGTCGGCAAACCACCTGTGTATTCAGCTCTGTCCACCCATCATCGCAGATTGTGCCCCACTGCCCAGTGTAATAGACCTCCAGGCGTCCCTCATGGCTGCCTTTCCCACTCGTTAGCCTTAATGCACCATCTGTGTCATTAACAAGGAAGGAAAAACAAAAACAAGAATCAGTTTTTCTTATTTCCGGTCCAGGTACTGTTCTAAAGCAAAATTAATAACATCGCATTTACCACATCATCTGATCAGACCATTAGACTACTAAATCTAGTGTGGATCACTAGGTGTCATTTCATGAGAAGATGAAAGAAATGCCGTGACGCACCCCGTCACCTGTGCAGTGCTGCATGATGCAATTGCTTAATTGCAGAAGGAACAGCACAAGATACTGATCCCCCAGGCTTTACATGCCAAGTCCACAGGAGTGGGCTCTGATGATATGATTTCACTGTATATATACCTCATCTTTTTATTTGTATATTCTCTCGTTTCACTCTGGTTTTATGGTGAAATGCTTAGTGCCATCGATAGATGTGACACAGTTAAGGTACGCCCCACATAGTAAGTGGCAGTAAGCATGTTACTGAGGAACCACGGCTCTGGGTGGAATAATGAGATTTTCTGTACCTGTAAAACTTCCATAGCCAACAGCTAGTTCATTTTGATACTGCCAGAGAACACTTTACTACAGTGGGGGGTTTGTGCATCTGCAAACTTTAAAAATTCTCTTTCCAGAGCTGTGACCTCTGTGTTTGTTAGTTTTCCTGTGTAATTACTGGTAATTGAATTACCTGCGAGAGGTGTGCAGGAAACGCCAGCATCTTCTTTGTGGCCGCAATTGTGTTCTCGCCAGGAGCTTTTTGGACACTGTTCTATCGACAGTTCATTTCCTGTGCACTGTACTTCATCCAGCAGCACGGGGCCTGAACCTTCTCCAAAGTAAGCCTGGCTCCACGCCTTGGCAACACCCCTGTGGAAGTGTGACAAACACCCGGTCAAGAACAAGCAAGCTGAGAGCCTCTGGGAATCAGTGCAGTGGGAAGAGCTAGAATGTTGCATATCGGCCTTCTACGATAGCAGATGGGACTGCCTAAACAGCCGCTGTGACAGCAGCGGACAGTACAGCCTGGGTTATGTCATGTAGTGTGATGTGGTTCCACAGGCAACTCCAGTCTCAGCTGAGCCTATGGAGTGACTTAAACATGCATTTCCACGGTTTGAACATAATTTAGAACATTACATTCTATTATTCTGTATCTATGAGATTTTCCTTTTCTGCCCCTTTTGATTTTTAAGCATAACTTTCCTAGCCAAAATTATAGATTTACAGCTTGGGTATGACGATTCTAATTTTAATTTTCATTTAATGATTATATGTAGTAAAAAATAATTCAATACATATTTCTACAGTGGCTTTCATCTGTTGTCCTCAAAGCACATTAATTAAATTTCAAGATACCCATTTGAGGCAGATAAAAGTCATTGTTGCCCATTTAGTCATGTAAAAACCCTGGCAAAGAGATCTTAAGTGACTTGACAACGTCATACCACCTATCAGTAGTAGAACTAAGAAGAGAAAGCAGACCAATGACTTGTGTGTTATACTCTATGTCAGCATGGAAGATTTTGAGCACAAAAACCTATGAAAACTGAAAACACTCCATTGCTTCAGCACTTCAGAAATTTTGCAGTGTTTAACACTCAATCTATCAGGATTTTTCCAATTCTACTTAAGATACAATTTCTTTTATATGTAAATGTTTTTCATGGTTTGGTTTCTTTCCACTCGATTGTTTCTCTGTTCATATATCCAGTCGAGTTTTTCTAGGAGTGTTCTCAATATCTGTCTTCTTTTTCAACTTGTAAGATTGAAATGACTAGCTAAATTTTTCACTATAATGAATTACTTATCTAAAGGATTAATTTAAATTAAATAACATACAGTTTGGGTGCGGGGCTCCATACTAATTGTTCATTTGCTTTAAAGAGAGTTTTCCGCTACCAGCCATATGCTGTCACGTAACACCTAACAGGAATGGTATGTTCAGCTTCCACCGAAAACATGACAGGTCTTGACTATTTTGTTTTGAGATGTAGTCATTCACACTCTTAACAGACTTTTGTGACTGCGTGTCAAAACAGTACATGGCTGTGATTATTATTTTTTTTAATGTAAGCTGCGGTAGCTCATGCTTTTAAGGCACAGACTCATTAATCCATTTATGGATTTAGCTAGGTTTGGATTTCTAGTGCTTTGTATACCTGTGTAACAGTCTCTGTTCTCCCTTTTTTTTTTAAAGGAAGACAACATTAAAGTTACGATTAGCAATCATACAAATCCTTGAAAAACACTAAAGGGGTATGGGAAAAATAACAGTAAAAGACAAAAATTAAATTAAGATCAGGAAATAGTTCTATAAAAAGGAAGGACGTGGAAATTTGTGGTAGACACTGTGTAGATGGTAGTATTCAGTAAATAAAATCACACACAGGAAAGGTAAATTAAATAATCTGGTTTGCATTTTCATTGTGTTTTAAATCAGTTTGGTTTTAATATTTTCAAGCTAATGTGCTTCATTAATCTTGAAAATGCACTGTTAATTTACAGATTGTTTCACTGATGACCAGATGCCTTCTTCAGGTGGTGGAGAACATGGAAAATATCAAAAAGCAGGTCTTACTTACTCAGCAGGGAGAAAAGTTACAATCTGCAATTGCTTCAAAGAAGCAGGTAAGCAAACCAACAAGTACCCTCACTCAGCAAGCAACGTTTTAGCTAAACACAGAACTTCAGTCTGAAGTTAGTACTTTATTTTTGAGAGGAATTTTTATTTAGACATTACTTTTTCTTCAAAATGACCTTCTTAGTCCCAAATACCATATCAACATATATCTTGCTCTCATGTTTTTCCTTTATCAGTGCCAAGAAGAATTTTAATAGATTGGTAATTATATTTTTCCCTGAGATTTGCAAACATTTCCTGATTACCTTTACTATTCTTTCATTTAGTTTGTTAAGTAACCATGCATTTTTCTATGTAGCGTTAGTTTACTGAAACCTGTGTTTTTCAGTGCCGGTAACGGGGAAAAGTCCCAAGTATTCCATCTCTTACATTTCAAAAAGAGCTGCTTTTTGAACTGGTTGAAATTGTGAATGACTATATAGTAAACTAAGAAAATACAATCCATAGGATACATTAAGGGTAATACTTATTTCAAATCTAGATGTCCCATTTATATATAAGCATCTAAAAAAAAAAATAATCTTGGTTTTCCTGTGTATTTTTCTGATGTACCAAGATAGGCTGTGAGTTCTCAGCACTTCAGGCTATTTTCGTAGAATTTAATAAATATGGACTGAAGACCCTACTTTCAGAAAACCTATTTTTATCAATATTACCCTAAATATATTATAGGCTTATTACAGAAAGCCTGTTGTATTGGTAATTTTAAGGATGAGTTTGTTTTGGAACATTTATATAAATAAGTTTATTTAGTAGTATTTCCGTATGTATAAAATTTGCACAAAACCAAAATTCTTTTACATAGCTTCCATTTTTTGTATTTTTTTTTAATTCTGATGCTGGTACACATACATAGAAAATGTTAGAAAAAATATCCTTATTCATTAAGAAGCTGGCTAAAATCAAAGAGAAAATTCTTGACCACTCTGAATGTTGAAAGCAAATTATACTATCATCTAGTAAGATTCTCTGGAGTTCCAACAGAGCTGAGATAACACATCCCATTACCAACAAAAGGCCAATTTGTATCAAGCAAAAAGTGTTTATGAAACCAAATATAAAATAAATTATTATTTGTCACCTATTAATGGTAGATTCATACTCTGAAGTTTTATAGGCATGCTACAGAAACGTTGAAAGGATGTGGGAAGCTACTTACTGAGATGCTTTTCTTTTACAATTTATGGCATGTTTTCAAGTGGATTAACAGTATGAAAATTTAGATTATTTTTATTACTTCATAACTGGTCTGCTGCCACTGTTAGAAAAATTTCACTTCACAGCGATAAGCACGTTTGTCAAGACATCTTGATGACTTGAGAAATTCTGTAAACATCTAGACATACTTCAGAAAGACTTAGCACCATCTTAATACAATTCATTTACTCAAAAAAATGAATCAAATTAGAAGCATCTCAGAACTTCAGTTTTTGAACATTAAATATAGGCAATCAAATGCTTCAGTAAAATCCATAAGGAGGAAGGTTAAGAGCATGATACGTGTCATTAGTATACAGAAATAAATGTAAAGCACAGCTAAGTAACTCCCCAAACTTATTAATAGTGGCCCCATTCAAAAGCGGAATGGGGGCCACCCATTAAAGCCACAAAGCTTGCTACCTGCAATGCCACTTCTTCTAATTCATCATAATCCCAGAAGGGTTGAACTGGTGAGTTCTGTTCCAGTCTCCTCTGCACTTGCCTGCTTAGTTCTCATCCAGCCTGTCTCAGACATAATCCTCTTCTCCTTGGGATACATTTTAGAATCCTCTCTGCATCATGCTCCTAGTTCTTTCCCCTTCAACTTACCTGCCCTTTTATCCCAATTAACCCCATCTCCTTCCTCTCTGATCCCAGAATTCTCCTCTGTGCCTCCCACTTCTGCAGCATCTTTCCTGAAATACTAAATACTTATCTTCTGTGTGGTATCAAAATCACTCCTGGCTGCTCAGGAGAGCAAGAAAATCCTGTTCTGCAGCTTGTGACTGTATTACAGACCATGCTTAGTTCAGACACAATCACTGACAAGCTTATCTGTCAAAACTTCAAACAGATCTCTGCTCAGTATATGCAGACTGATAAACTTCAGAGATTTGTGACTTAAACAAATCTTGAGAGATTCTCACAGACATGCCAAAAGCCATATCCTTTCTGACAAAGCAATACTCTTTACTCCAAAGCAAGGAGACCATTAGACTCCAGTAAAATGGATGAAAGGATTTTAACACTCAAAGCAATTTCCTTTTCTTTACCTACAGTTTTTGATTGCAACTTTACTGAAATTGTAGTGTTTTCACTAAAAAGTCAGCATTTATTCTGAGACACATCCTCTGTCTGTCCTACAGCCAAAATTGCCTATCATATGACACTGAAAACTGGATCCTAGTAATTAAAGTTCCAGGGATTTGAAAGTAATGGCACTGTACTTGAACCTTCTAGAAATAAACTTAGTTACTGCTTCAAAGTATTAAAGTTATTTTAAAGGAGCATCTTTTGACAACTCCAAGCTATATGTCTATCTGTCTAACTCGCCTGCTTTGCTGCTGGAGTAGAAAATATGTAGAAGAACAAACCCAAGGCCAAGCTGCCGACAGACAACTTCGGCATCTGCGTCGTCCCACTGATCATCGCAGATAGTGCCCCACTGGCCAGCATGGTAGACTTCTACTCTTCCTTCGTGAGCGTTAGTCCCACCAGCCAGACGGATCGGAGTGAAGACAGGGGCTGTGATCAAACCCAGAATATAGGAAAAGGTCACTTCTTTCCCAGAATATTACCCTCATACTAAAGAAAAAAGGTGGAATAACAGTTCCTCTGACATCACTTGAGCCACACTTTATTTTTTCTACTTAGGTGGAAAACATTAAATTAAACTTGTCAGAAATTAGTTTCCCTAAGCTCCACTCTCAGTAGCCAAAGAATACTGTGCAGACAAATAATCATACTGATCTTGAGTTTCTTAAGTGTCAGAGCATTCACAGATACTTAAGGCAGTAAGGCCAAATCCTACAATGTCAGTAGAGCTGCTTTTCTACAAGTAAAATTGGCTCTGTATAGGCTTGGTCCCAGAGGGTAAAATCTGAAGTAAAAGGCAAAAATTCTTTCATTGCCAAAGAAGGAGAAATTTATCCTCCTGTTTTCTCATTCCTTTGGTAATTCCAGTTAGAGCAGTGAAATGTCATTGACTCTGGAGTCTCACTTAAACTATGCAAGTATTGTTCCCTTCCTGCTTCTGAGATACAGTTTGGTTTTTAGTCTGTTGAAATCATTTACCCTTTTCTGGTCCAGCAAGAAATTGTCTTGAAAGCGTCACTTCTGCATAAAGCTATAATAATGGAAACAGCTTAAAACCATATAAAAAAAAAAATTGCTCTAGTATTTAAAAAGGTTATTTTAAAGTTTCGCCATATCTAACATCTGAATTATTTAAAATGTGATTAATTTTTGTGTAGGCCTTCCAACAAATTAATGCTACTATTTCATCTATCGGTTTAAAAGAAGAAAATTAAGAGTATTTCTCCAATTTCATCTTACTATTTCACTGGTATGAAACCTTTTTTTTTTTGTGACTTTAAAAAAGCTAGTTGCAGTAGAACCTGCAAAATATGAAAGCTTCATCTAGTCTGCTAAAACTCAGGATCATTTTAATTCATTGTAGATATCCTAAATTCTAAATTACAGGTAAACTTCCTTTCAGCATTATTGAAACAGACAACAGTCCTTTAACAAATTTATCTAAGCCAAATAAGAGTTTTCTGGCTAAAATATCCATAAACAGAAGGAAAACCTTATGATCTAAAAATATAGTTTGCAAATGTATAGTTTTTGGTTTCTTTAGACAAAACTATTTCTCTTGCTTTGGTCCTTCAACTTGTCTCCTAGCTTAAAAAGATTCTCCCTTTCCTCTATGCTATAGTTTTCTAAATTAAAACCAAAATTATTTTTTAAAAGTAATTTATCAAAATATTCCTCGTGAATAGTTGAGCTTTAGGATGCATCAGCCTTTGGATAGGAATGTAAGTAGGAGAGGAAAAGCAGCACAGAACTGGCTACAGCTGTATATATTTTGCTTAGAACTGAAGAGACTGCCATTGCCAGTGCCTCAGCACTGCCAGCCTAGCCTTCCTCAAGGTCAGCTATGTCTCAAATCTGATGGTGTAATTGCCCGTTTAGTTGCTGGTTAGCAGTTGATTAAAAGAATCTGAAATATCTTAAAAATATGAATAATACTTTTTTTCCTAACAATATTGTTTTGACTTGTGTGAGTGATGTGGGAGGTAGCTATCTTCAGCTAGGAAGACTTGGATCTGCTTTAAATATACACAGAATAGGGCAAAACCTTTACAGTTCCTTGTGTGATATCATCCCTGTTCACAGTAAGGAATGTCATCCCAACACTTTTGTACCAAAGGAGAGGCATAGTCTGTTTCTGAAATTGCTGCTCCTCCACACTGTTCAAGAAAAGCTAACAAATTAACATGTAGTATATGTACCTACCAAAGACAATGTCTGAGTAAAATAAATATGTAAAGGGTGGGGGGGAAATGGTTTTACAAAAAAAGTAGGGGAAAACAATCCCGCTTTTACAGCCAGAGAGTCTTGCTGCTTCACCCTTTCTCACAGCCTACATCTCAAAGCTACAATTTGCTTGTTGAATACGGAAAGGTAACCAAGTGGTTCAGCTAGTTGCTGCTTGCACAATGTAGAGAGATCTGAAGCAGTTAATGATGTGATGATTCAATCTGTTTAATTTCCTATTCCAAGAAATCTTAATACTTTCTTTAATTTAATAATGAGTAATTATTACTACTTCTATTTAAATAAGGTAAGGAGTTAACCAAACCATATGTGGTTTTTTTACCCAGGGAAGAGCTACATGTGACGGCAGCTGCCATTTTTTGAGGACATGTTCCATCCTGCCAGATGTCTTTTTCACATAACAGTATATTTTCTTCATCACCACGACAACGCACTTCACTCCAGTAAACAGGAATAAGGCCCAGTCCAGAAAATGGTATGTGTTTTGCTGTACCTTTTTCACTGTAAGAAGAATAATCAGGATAGGATGTTAGAGTGGGAGGAGGGGAAGTGGAACATTTTCTCATCTATAAATCTTGGAGTAGAGAAGAAAGGGCTTTCTTCAGCGGTGTAAATTCATCACATTTTCATACAGTTCAGCATTGTATTCTGTACAAAGAAAAGTAACAGATGTGACCCAGTTCTCACCATTATGTTGTGGGATGTTTTATACAACGGGCTGGGTTGCTGCTGGGCCAGCTACTTTCCTATTCTCCCAGTTCTTAACTACAAAAATCAACACAAAGCCTACAGTCCATAGGTGAATCTATAGTACTATCCCACTGCAGTTACACTTCTAGGTGAGGCAATGCTAACATACCTTCCCTTATCCTCTCCTTTGCTTCAGTAAAACATACCTGTGCTCTGCCCATACACGTCATATAATATGGTTGTTACCATGGGGCAGTGAAACCACCTCATACTCTGTTAGATCAGGTGCATGGCCATTATTCTCTACTCTGCCTTTCCCATCCATCCAGAACATTTATAAAAAGCTTCCTTTCCTTCCCCCACTAAATCTACAGTGACAGTTAATGAGCCATCTTTTCTTCTGTATAATGCCCAACAAAATTAAATTCAAAACAAAGTCCAAATATTGTAAAATCAAAGAAGCAGATAGATGGAGGCACCTGAAAAGCACCAGTAATACCTAGTGAGTTCACCTTGTGGTATACAGATCCAAATGTCTGCCAGACACTCACGGTAACAGAAACTTTCAACAACTGTTGCTTGGGGCTTTTTGGCCTGGATTCAGATTTAAGCCATTTCTGTTGGAAAGACCAAACCATTCATCCATTATCACTGAACTACTTTTAGCAGTCTTGTTCAACTGAAATGCTTAGGGTACGGAAGGCAAAAAGAACTTCCATGAAAATGAGGAAAGGAGACATTGCACAGAAACAGCTGAAGCCATAAGCAAAATCACAGCCTCCAGATGGCTGAACTTTTATCTCATCTAATCCTCATATTTTTATAAGTTGGCGTGGTGTGTCCAGATTAGTACTGAACATTATAAAACAGCTTAGATTTAGTTCTGGCTAGCAGTCTCAAAAAGTGGAATAATCATTAGGAATGACACAGTGCAAGTATGCTATAAAAGCCCCTTAATGCTTGTAGCAAGCAAAATCACTATGGCATATGACTGAAGGAAATATTAGAAAGGCAATACAGCTAGCTATACTTCGTGGTTTACTGAGAAAGTGTGAACTGTATGAAGTGCTAAGGGGGGATAGTCAAGTACTTTGGTTGCTAGCTTGAACAGCATTGGTTTTGTAGAAGCTAAAATCAAATTATATTACAGGGTCCTGTTGATTAAGTCCATTCTGACAGCATTGCAAAGTCATGGTCAATGAGGACAATGCAGGGACTTTAAACCTGTCCAGTATTACTGTAACTCTGTAAAATGTTGCTGTGAGAATGTAAAGCTACAAAATTTGTGTCCGTTTGGGTTATCAACGTGCAACTCTGAAAGTAAACCACACAGATTATCTAGCTAGATGAAGATGTGCACAAGAAAAACACATTTTCCAAAAACCTGGGATGAGTCCCAGATGGTTTTTGCCAGGATAGAATGGATGATTACCAGGGTAACCCCATGCTTCATAGAACCATGTATTTTCCTATGATTAGGAGTCCATGTAGAGTCTAATTCTGGCCACATTTATGTTTTTATAGAATCAGTAACCTCACTGGATCTGTTCTTAATTGACACATCTGTAAGTGAGATCAAGATCAGACCTCATATTTCTGCCCTTATGAACGTCTCCCGGATGTCTAATAAAGCAGTTCTTGTTTGCCCTAAGCTTTTCTGAGCTGTTCACACTTTTCACTTTGAGAGCAAAGCATCTACCCTAGTCTGCTCCTCTCCACATCCCATACGCAGCTTTCAAAGGAAACACTGATTCTCACAGCAACCTCTTTGAAGTACAACGCAACTGAAGGAAGCAAAAGATTCTGGGAAGAACAGCTTCAGCATTCAACAACTTTCAAATAGAAAAAACAATCATCAAACACAAAAAGCCCTCAGGATTTGCAAAATAGATTATCCTTTATATGAAAACATCATTAAAAATAAGTTGACTTGATTTTTACTTGGACTGAAACTTACCCAAGTGCAAGCTGTCGACATACAACTGTTGCATCATTATTGTCCCAATGGCTCCCACAGATTGTTCCCCAGATTCCATTCAAATAAACCTCCACTGTACCTTCAAACTCGTTCTTGCCACCCTGCAGTCTCACTGACCCTAGTTAAAAAAATTAAAAAATTAAGCCTCTAAGACATTCCATTGCTCAATTAATGTATCCCACAGAAAAGACTCCAAACTTCATTTTCCCTCTGCAGAGAGACTTCCTGTTCCATGTATTTTCCACATCCATCTTTGTGCTCTTTGGGTGAGCTGCTTCTCAGAAGCATTCTGGCACATCTTAACATTCTTATACAGTGACACTCAAAAGGAGGTAACCATATTTTTTACATGAAGAAAACATTTAGCTTCTTATACTGAGATTACATCACATTTCTGATCCTTCTGATGCTACAACTTAGTTGAAGAGCTAACAAAGAAAAAGTATGTATATACATTATTATTTAAATGTGGTTACACAAATGAGCAAAAAGTATATGTATATATATACTATATATATATTTTCTATACTTTTATCTTCCATGTAATCCCATCCAGTTTAAGGGAATCAGAAAAGAAACACATAGATTGCATAGCTTTTGCTCTTAACCATGTAAATTCATGCATGTCATGGATGTCAGCAGTTTATTTTAGCCAAGGAATGCATTTGTTCATACTGATTCTCAGACAGAAAAACATTGGATGTAGTTCTATTAATTCATGAGAGGTCTTTAACAAATTCTCAGACAAAACAACCTAAAAACATGAGGAATGGTTTAAAAGAACTGGAAAAAAAAAAAAAAAGTCTGCTTCCTGAGAGCTACAGAACACAGAAGTTCAAGAAAATTAACAGATTTTGCATTTATTTCAGTAGTTTCACTTGAGATGCCAGATGCATCTGCTGTTGAAGGTGGCCCAGTGCCACCAGTAATGATGGGGGAGAAGCTGGTCATAGGTATAACTCCACAGAAGCAGAACAAAGAGTCGTAACAGAGCAGTAATTAAACAAGAAAGAATATATTTCTGTTAAATTATCAGACATAGCCTAATTGCATGCATTACTATTGCCTGAAATCTCTGTTAATCCATCTGCCTCTCTTCTGTGATCTACTTAAAATCAGAAGCTACACCATCATCCGGTTTGCAGGGGTTTTAGCAAAGGGAGGAAAGTTGTTTGTGCCTGCATTTCATTGTGTATGTGTTAATAACAATAATAGGTAGATCCACTTTTTCTCCTCAGCTTTCACTCAGATTGTGTCCCAATTTTAATTTAGTTCTGTATATTTTATAAAACCACAAAGCCAAATAACTGCCAAATAACTGGAGGAATTAATTAACCTCAAACTTGGTTTTGTGTGTTCCTTTTTGCCTCCTATTTACTTTCTCAGCAGTAACTCACTGTTCAGTAAATTACAAACAAAATATGTTTATCTCATGTTACAGAGTGAGCTATCATTCCAAGTAGAGGATTATTAATGAGTTAATTATAACAATACTGTAGACATGTTGCACATTGTTTATCTGTCTTTTGCTCTCTGTGTTTTTCTGTCACATACAGATAGAGTCTGGAATTCTGTTTATTTCTGCTTTTCACCAGACTTTTGTATAGACTATTATTTTCACTTGAAATTTCAACTGCAGTCATAGCAAAGTGATTCCTGGCATGCCAGAAAGCAATTTTGAAGATGTCATTTCCAAAAATAAGTTTATTTTGGTACGTGATTGCTTACAGTCCTGCATGACACCTACTGAAACCAATACAGTGTTTCCTGAGTATAAATTACACAATATTTCTATTCAAATACTTGAATAAGGGTGTATTTAAAGAATAAAATTGTCTTCTAATGTCACCTTGGCAAAATTTGGCTCACTTCACAGAATTACAAATGGCAAGAGTTTAAGAATCTATTCACGTACACAGAGCAAAAGATAGCACAAGAGATACCTTCTGCACCTCAGAAACTTTTCCCAACAGTTAAAATTAAAAATGGAAGAATTCTGAAATCCTTTGCATCTCTACTAGAAGCCTCAGGAAAGAAGTTTGAAAAGCACAGTGTTCTCACTGTGAACACATACCATTAAACCAAGAAAACAGCCTTTCCCTTGCCACCCACTCCCCTAAAGAACCCCAGGTGACATCTGGTTCCTGGTGAAGTGGGAAGACATACTACTAGTATCAGTTGGTAAGGAAGGGAGAATGACTGGTAGGGACAGTGCCATATTATTTCCATGTGCCTGTGGGAAAAGACTTAGATGAAAACAATAAATTACAGATTTTTTAAAAAATTATCTAACAAAATATTTTGGTTTGCCTTTTTCCTGTAGGCTTACAGCTGCATGTAGGGACACCGATGTTTTATGAAAGGTAGTAGCAATCATAACAGACCTTTGTTCATCTCACAAGAAAATATTAAGAGCTCGCTTCTACCATATAGAAGAGAAAACACGCAACATAATTCTTAAATGTAATTGTGTAAAGAATTTAAAATATTCTTGATTTTTACCTGGTAAGAATCTAGAAAGAGATAAAGAGAAAGCCTATTTTTTACATGTAACTAATATTAAACCTTCTATTATGCCTGCTGTTTAATAGAGTTAACCATATATATGGCATAATAATTCCAACATGCCAGTTGCATAGACTGACTATATCTGCAGCTATGATTAACCTAAACCATCCAGGGCAAAATCGTTATTCTCAAGCAAAAGAATAAGTAAACCCATTTTTTTTAAAAACAAAAGTCAGAACTGAAAACCCTCTGAAAGGTTAATATCTCTAATGTATTTTTCTAAGTCCAGTCTAAGTGTTTCTAGCTCTTTATTTCAGCACCGTATCCAACGAGAGTAAAATGATACAGTATTTTTGGTTTCATATGCACTTTGAAGTATGTATCAACCTATATCATATGACAAGTCATAATTATGTAGCAAACAAATCAAAGAGCACACTAATGAGAAAATGATTTCTCTGTTTTTCACTCCAAATGTTGAAGTATTCAGAGCTCTGGTAGTTATTTTACTGGATCAAGAGATACATTAGTTACAGTAACATAGATACCTCATTAAACATAACAGAACTTTAAAATACAGACTGCCATTTCAGTAGCTTATTTTTTCTTTTCAATAGATAAAACTCTTCATAATGAAACACATCTGTGTTTCATGTGTAAATTGATTATAGGGAATTGCAAAATGACCAACATTATATGCCATCATGTATGTTTATGCTGTATTACCAAGTATCTATGTATTACTCATGATTCAGTCTTTGTTATTAAAAAGGTGTTAGTATCTTAATTGCAAGATAATCACTGTTTGCATTGTTAAAATGACCAGGAAACACTCTTTCACTTCATAGGCAGCAAGAAAACTAGTATTTAGCATGATTAAAAGGATACTGGCTAATATAGGTCTTCTACTGTTATATTTTAACACCTCAGGCCCTTACTGCACCTCAGCAGGGGTGCCCAAGGCACTCTTCTGTTCTCCCCCTAGGGCAAGAAGCTCTAGAGAAGACTATCTAAATTACTTCTTTGAAAGCAGGTCTGGCTTAAGTGTATGCATTGGAGGCTGTAGGCTTTTGGAGTCGTAGATATGGTAGCATCTCAATTTTTTAAGCTATAAACTTTTAGCTGTTTTAGTTGCTGAAGAAAACTGAACATGGGAGTAGGGCTAATGCAGTAATATCTACTCTGGCTTTACGCAACACTGAGAAACTACACTCTCTCCCCTCTCCGCTAACTCAGTATGGTGTCAAGCCTCTGCTTAAAGTGCTTCTCAAACCTTGGCTGCCTCAACAGCAGGGAACACGACTACAGGGATCCTGACCATGGTTCTTTGTGCCCCCCTCAGCACTGGTTAAGAAGAGAAAGGATGAGGAGAGGTGAACTGACCCCATGAGCGTTAAACAAGGGCACAGGACCACAAAGGAGGACTACTATGCAGCTCTAGAACACATACTGTGGTCTTACAATGGACTTAATTCAGCCCTATATTGAATAATACAAATCCGCTGTCTTGACAGAAGCTCATTTATATACACTCAAAGAATATGTATGCGCTTCTTACAATTATGTTCTAGCCAAGGTTACTGACAGTCAGTTCATGTTGTTTACATACAGTCTGGTAATCTTAGTTGCCCTGGTATCTGCCCAAGTCAGAGTCTTTCCCATCTGCTATCACTGTTTAAAAGAGATTAAGTTATACTTGCAAATGCAAGGAAGTAAGGGTATCCAGTGGGTGCTGCTGAGACTTGCTCCGTAACACCTGCCATATAGGCTTAAGATGAGACACACAGGAAAAAAAGGGAGAGGAAAATGCCTCAGCCGACTTCTAATTAACTCCAAAAAGCTGAAGAGCTTCAAAGGAATTGTGCTGTTGTGCTTGGCCTCTTTTCCTATACCATTCTTATATTCTGAGATGCCGAGTAACTTAAAACCCTGTTTTATTTTCTACATTTCACTGAGAACAAGTATTGTTACAGTGTGTGGCTGAATGGCAAATACTATGGGAATCACTTCCACTTCTGCTGCATGTGTAAGTGCTGCAGCAGTAGGGTTTATGGTGTTGCTAAAGGTGTGTCAGTTGCTGCTTCAGAAACACCTGTGTCCAAAGCTTTGTAATTTGGCTGCGAATGTAGATTTGGAAAAGAGGGATCAGAAGTAGAAGTTGCCTGTGCCTTTCACCCTGGTGCTGGGTGCTCTGAAATTGCTGCTTAAAAGCAAAGCAAAAGTAGTACTTTACATGTTGGAAATCTGTAAACGCAACAAATATTTTTATTTCTGCATTCATTTCCAAGGTACTTCAATGTGGGATAGACCCTGCACTGATAATTCATCTCTGTGGCCTTGGAGTCAATTAGGTAAGTCCAAATTGACGTAACTTGTGAGGGTCTCCCATTGATACCTGCTGTATGTCCCATGTAACTGCATTATAACTCTCTCTCTATATATAATAGCATTTCAGAACACTACTGGATGGTTCATAATACATATACAAGAGTCTGTCTCAGTTTCAGAATGAAATTAATTGATCAGCTTGCATGAGGCCCTTATAAAAAGCTACCTGTAGTATAGATCAAATCTAACACCGGTTCAAATCAATGGAAATTTTTCTTCCAGTATTAGATCTGGCTAAAATCAAAGAAATGAATCCTGTTGACTTCAGCAAACCTATGGGTGATGCTCGCTGTGATCAATAAATGCTGTTGTCCATAACTTTGCTGAGCACTGTTCTTAGTCTAAAATGATAATTATTTTCCCCTGGTATTTTAACCTTGAAAAAAGGGTGCGTCCATCAGAACAACTTTTTAAGAACTATCTTGAGAAGTTAAACAGACAGAAGTGTAGCATACTCAAGGATATTTATATTAGAAGTTTCATAAATATTGTATATATTGAGTGTGTAATGTGCTGACTTGGTTCCTCTGCAGCAGTGAGATTGACCATGTCAACGATCAATGCTTTAAGGCTCTGAAAAAATAAACTGAAATGTTAAGAATGTAACAGGCTCCAAAGGACTGCAGTTGTCTTTTGAGGTACATAGCTGTAGAAAATGAAGAGTCTCACACTGTGCAGCTGTAATAAGAATGGTTCCAGAAGAACTGCTTCTTACAAGGAAAAATCTAGGCATTCATGTTTAATTTTTCATCATATTTTTTTGTTAACCCTGTGCTATTGACAAAAAAAACCAAACCCAAAAGACTTGCCATCAACTGCCTGGACTGTAGTTAGGTAGGGAGAATAATCTAGTGTTTAGATTACCGAGCCTGAGGCTTGATTCTTCTCTCTCAAAGGTTTAGTGAAGCATTGTTCCATTGGCATTAATGGAAGTACCCTGTGATAAAAGCGATTTAAATGGAAAGACTCCATAATCTGGCCATTCTGGAGATGTGTATTGTTTCCCTTTGGTAAAATAAAGAAAAATACTTAACCCACTTCACTCAAAGAGCTTTAAATTGGATATGTAAAAACACAGCATGAGAATACTGCAACTACATGCCACATAAACTTTGTGTGGCAGCAGTTGCTTCTAGGTACTGAGGTAGGCCTCATTTTTGAAGTGCGAGTACATTACAGGTAAATTGTTACTAGCAATAACTAAAATACTACATTCTGATGGACTTACACTGGCTCTGTATACAGAGTACTTGTACTCTGTACAGAGTACAGAGTATTTGTATTTGTATCTGTATTTGTTTTTCTCTATGATTTCCTTGGTTAATCATGATAATTTAGATATATTTCTGTTTGGCTTACTTGCTTTCAAGGCATGAATAAATAATAATACCCAGATGTCTCTCATTTTAGGAGGAGGGAAATGAAACACCAAAATTTACTATTTTAAACTATAAACCTGATTTTAGACTGGTACTGCATAGTATAACTGCAAAGACGTGCCCTTTTTTTGGTTTAAATTCTTATCATTAATGTTTAAATATAAAGCAGTTTAATATATACACATGCACAAAGTTTAGCCAATTAACTTTGCAGGTAGGTCTTAATATTTAAACTAGAAAAGCCAGGAGATTTACAGTTAAGGTTCTGAACATGTATTGTATATAGTTACTGCAGGTGCCTAACAACAGAGTATGGGCTTCCTTAGCACATGTACTAAAGCAACAGATGCAGACAGATTCTCACTGAACAGTCTGTCCTTCTTTAGCTATAAACTGCATCATAACATTGCTTCACTTGCATTTCTTTGCTTCTTGTAAGAAAGGAACATACTTCAGGATGAATGTTACAGTAATGGTTATTTCTGGGCAAATGGCTAGATTTATTTCCATGTTGCACCTTAAACCATGTCACACTCTCTTAATTCTTTCACATCCCCTCCACAAAGGTGTTTGGACAGACGCTTGCCCTGTTGATGTCACTGGGAGTTTTCCACTGAGTCCAACAGAAACAGATGACCTTTCAGTTAGAAAGTATTGGCTATTGTTTAATAGCTATGTCCTCCTTAACAGGGGATAACCTGGATTTCCTTTTTCTAGGGAAAAAAAGCAGCCTTCTGAAAAGGCTGAAGAAAGACAGCTAAATCCAAACCATGCAGTATTTTTGGTGGTTTTTTACTTAGACCACTTCCGTGCTGAACATACAGGGGATTCTGGAATTTAGTTAGGGCAAGACTGGGTTCTCAGCAATAAAATGCTACGTTCTTCTTTTCTGTATCATATAGAGCAAATCTTTACAAAGTATTTTGCAAACCAGACTGAAGAATTCTGAAAAAAGCTATAGATACAATGGGCTAAATCAAAGAAGCAACTGTGGGAACCTTTCTCAAACTGACACCGGTTAAAGGGCGTCAAGTATTTTGGATTTATTTTTTATTTTCATCTGTGTCTAGTTATCTCTTTTCTCCCCTGTGGCATCAGCTGCCTGGTATTCTTTCCCGGGAAACATCTGTAATGCATAACATCATTCTGTATTCTTGAAGGAGTACAATGCTTGACTTGGAACACAGCTCTGGAAGCTTTATTTTTTTTTTAGTGCATAAATGATCAATGTGGACCTTGGTGCTACCACATGCTCTATACATATTTTATAGCAATATGTATAATAATCACATTCTTCAAGTTATCTTTTCTTTACACACCTTCTAGGGCTACTGTTAGAAGAGAAAAGTAACAAGCCTCTTCAGAGATCTTAAAGTAAATTTAAAAACACACCAACACAAAACCAACTCCCACAAGAACAAAATTAATAATAATGTTCAACTTCCTTGCTGACTGTGCGATACTACAAAACATGTAAAAAGAAGGGCACCAAAGAAGGGAATTTTTATTGTCCTTGCAACAATTATGCTCAATCATTTTTAGTATAGATAGAGATAGGCCATAATTCTTATTTAGGTGGGAGAGAACACCAGAGCGATGCAGGAGAAAACGTGAAGTTACTCCAAACCAGGCTGTGCACAAATATATTTAATGCCAACACTGATGAACTGTAAAGCTGATCAGCTGCGCCTGGGCTGAACGCTGAAATTGCTGTTCAGTCCTTATGCGCTGAAAACTTCCAGTGAAGTCCCTGGGAGTTTGGCTGGGAATGAGGGGAGGCACAGCTCCCCGGGCTGGCTCTGCAGATGGCCTCAGCACCCGCGCTGCCCCGCACACCCCTTGATCCCGCGATGAGGGGCGGGGGGGGGGGAGGGGGGGGGAGGAGGAAAGAGGTACTGTGAGAGCAGGTCGCGGTTAGAGCCAGGCATCCTTTGGCATTCCGCCTGTAGAGCAAGCGCTTCCCAGAGCAGCGCGCCCGGTTAGGAGAAGGGGGATGCCAGCCTTGCCCGCTGCCTGCCGAGCACTCGCGGCGCGGCTCCGTAACGCCGCTCCCCCGGTGTTACACGGCGTCGGAACCGGGCCGGGCGGGACCCTGGTCCTGCCGGCGCAGCAGCTGATGCAAAGCGCCACCCCTCTCCTCTCGGGAAAGATGTTGAGGCCGCTGGGCAGCGGGTGGCCGTGCCCCGTCCCCTGTCGCCGCCGCCGCCCGGCTGGGGCTGTCGTACCGCCGCGTCCCCTGGCCCGCTGT
>JAVJGJ010000001.1:20578908-20590647 GCA_035590215.1 Microhierax caerulescens | reverse complement strand
GCATCCCCCGCGCCGCTCGCCCTCGGGGGTCCCTGCCGGGCCCACCGCAGCCCCGCGGGCTCACCCCACCCCGCCTCCTTCTCACACTCGGGGCTCCCCGACCGCCCCGCGGCGAGGGGTCCCCGACCCACCCCCTCGAGAGCAGAAGGAGCCCGGGCAAAGCCTGGCCCGGGGCTGGCGCACAGCCGCGGGGCGAGAGGGGCGCGGCGGCTGGGGGCGCAGGGGGACGGAGGGAGTGAGCCCCAGGCGCGTCTGCGGGAGACAAAGGGGCTGGAAACGAATGCCTGGAAGAGAAATGTCTTCGAGGGTGTTGCTTTATCCCAGCCCCATGTGCTCTGAATAGTAATCTGCTTATCCCCAGCCACTGTGGAGCTCTGTGTGACCTGAGCATCTCTGATTCCCTTTTTCTACTAGGGTGGCTGTCAGTTTCGCTTCTTTGTCTCATATTGTTCAGTTGTTAGTTTGGCTTAGTCGCAATTTTTTTAATTTGCCGCTGTTTCTAATCTGTTCAGTTCATATTGTGCAAAGACTAACTCTGCACAGCCTTTATTTAGCAGTTCGTAGCGTGAGTCTGTAGGTTCACCTTCCTGTAAGATCTTTTTTCCTTTCTAATTTTTTGGCTGCAAAGTGTTCATCAGGTTTCTGGGTAAGCGCATCAGTATTTCCACCACCTTGCCTTGTGACTAGAGTCTGTAAGAAAAGGAGAGAGTGCACTCTCTGCGTTCCACGCAGGTTCCCACGTATCTGCAGTGAATAGTGGCCTTCCTTTAGTAGCCTCCAAACTGTTCAAAAGGTGCAAAATGCAATGGTACTGATTTAAGCTTTTGTTTATAAGAACAAAAGAGCTCCAGTGCTAAACAGAAGCAGGTCCTACGGTGTTTGGTATTACCTCTGTTCATTTTAGTTCTGCTCATCTGTGATGAATTTATTATTGCAACATTACAGTTAGCGTTTTAGTCGCTCATAAAGTTCAAGAATACTCTGCTGGGGTTCCTGCAGCAACACAGTAACTGTGCTATCACGCCTGTTGCACTTTGTGGATATAAGCACACAGATTGTTCTTTCTGAGGTTTCTTCTGGGTGTATGTATATGCATTAGTTTAATAACTGTCAGGCAAGCATTTAATTTCTTTTCAAAATATTCGAAAACATAAACAAGACGTTAGCCTGAAACCAACCTCATTGTGGCCATTTTTAAATTGTCTGAAGATTTGCTGTCATGACAAGTTGGTTGCTTTTATCCTTTGGAAGGACCGGTTAAAAGCATGCTCAGCCTAGCTGGTTAAGGCTTCCTTCATTGCCTAGTAAACACTTTCTGGCATCACAGTAGCAGCAATACTTCATTTTCCCTGACCTAAGCTCTTTTTTTTTTTTTTTTTTCTTCCCCTCTAGCCTGGAAGAGGAGTGGTTCTGCTGATCAGCGCAGGAGGAAGAGAACAGATGAGTATGATGAATCTTGCAAAACACTTCAGGCAAAGCTTTTAGCCTGATACTTATTCATGTATTCTGATTTCATTTGTCTCCCCTAGGTGTGTGGGCCAGCAAGAATCTCATAGTGAACTTCATTTGCCTGTGTAGGGTAGAGGTGTTTGTGCTTGAGGTTGCAAAATGGTACTAAGCAGAAGGTGGGGGCGGGGAAGAGGGGAGCTACACAGGGAA
The DNA here is from genome assembly GCA_035590215.1 of Microhierax caerulescens. NCBI lineage: Eukaryota > Metazoa > Chordata > Aves > Falconiformes > Falconidae > Microhierax > Microhierax caerulescens. Next base: position 20,588,988 of record JAVJGJ010000001.1, on the reverse strand, counting down.
TAAAGGTTTGGAAGTAACTAGAATTATAAAAGAAGCATCAAGAAAAAAGCAATTGTCATAATGATTCCCTCCCAAGATAGGGGGCAGCTTTAACTGAATGATCCACATGTACAGATTCACTCCTGAACATTTTAAGTTTTACCTTATGGTTATTACTTCTGTAATCATATGAGGAGAATGAGCCTTAATTTGTTTTAATAACTGTGAATTAGCTTGCACTGTGATCTGAGGTCCGTTAATGCTACAGGAAATGTTGCTTTTGGTGGAATTTACAAACTAGGCACTTGGTTTGGCTTCCATTCAAGACATTGATAATAGTTTCATCATAAGTAGGAGGGGTTCTTTTCTAAGAAGTAATGGAACTGATAGATTTTGTTTTTCCAGGATGTGTGCTTTGCAGTTTGGTTGCAGCTTCTGTCTAGGCTTAGAGCATTTATGAGTGTTTCCACCGTATGGCTTCTTCTTGTGTTTGAACTGTGTGAGCTGTTCCAGTTTTTCCATTGTCTGTGGCACTTACAGGTGCCATGTATAAAATCACTCCCATCTGCTTGACTACCTTGATGACGCTTGTTAGAAGCTCATTATCTGTGTGACTTCTACCTCTGTCACATTTCTCACCATCGGTCAGGTGCTACTGGGAAGAGCAAAGCCAAAGCAATAGTTATGTTGGACAGGACAGACTGTGGTTTTGAGACCCTTGACTCTTTTGGACATCACACTTAAATTAACAGTAAGATTACAAGGGTGCCTAAAATGAAACTGCACTATGCCTTAAGGGTGGACTTCACCTTCACACATTTATGAACAAGAAACAAAGGGTTAATACTCTGGTATAGCTGATACAGCTTAAAAAAGGTACCAAATATGAGATGTTCTTAGCACATTTGGGTACCTTAAAAAGTTTTCTCTCTGCTGTAAAGAACTGTGGAAAACTCATTCACAATTCAATTGTAAATTAAAGGCAGAGAAAAAACTATGTTTGCTTCATTAGGAAAATGAGCAAATCGATTGCTGGAAACCTCAAAAGGTCTCTTTGGATCTGAGAATTACGTACCACTTCGATTCTGAAATGACAGTATCCAACTTTTCAGAAAAGAATTGTCACAAAATGTTGAGAAAAAAAAAATATTTGTAAACTGTACGAGTTATACTCCTGCAGCAGTACTGCAGGATTTAAAGTTAGTAATCTCTGATTAAGAAGGCCTGCATTTTTATATTAAAGGCTTGCTTTGGTCTTTCTAGATCAGTAGAAAAAAACATCCATTAAGATGACATTACAGTGGGTGAACTGGCTCCAGCTGAAGTACATAGCAATTCTCCCTTGTGTAAAACATTTTCAACTTAGATTAAGTATCTAGTTTGCACCTTTTATGCACAGAGGTAGTACCTATTGATTGCAGTCCCGTGGAAATCCGTGGGGACTTTTTGCTAACTCCTGACCAAAGTCAGCAAATCTGTGCCTGCATACCTGTCAACTTCCATGTGAGCAGTTGCAGGAAATGATCTGCTAGAATAGGTCTTAATTTCTGTACAGTTCCATAAGGTTGGCTGCTTTTTTCTCTCCTGATATTTGACACCCCTGATACCAAACTGTTGATAAAACAGAGAATAATAGGTATGAATTGATATGACCACTCCACACACTCTGCTCCCCCCTCTGCCCAGTTTTGTGCATAGATTCCTCAGGTTACCTGGAAATATTAGAAATATTCACATAATACAGCAGCAGCAGCATGGGCTATTCGTATATGCAAGACTTAAAAGGAAACTTAGACAAGAGCTTCCTTTATCCTAACAGCTTTCTAAAAGCACTTGGTAATTCTTCCCTGTCCCTGCTTATGCATTAATTGTGTGAGGGTACAGGTTATCAGAGGACTAATTATCAATAAATGGTTCTTGTGAATAGGTGGAGGTGTCTGATGTGGGGGTTATACATTGAAAAATAGCAGTCTAGCATTTCAAAAGCGTTTGAATATCAAGCATTTAAAATTCAGCTGGAGAACTGGTCCAGTTCTGCTCCCATTTAAATCAACAGCAAAATGCACTGGTTAGCCTCTTCCTGTATTCAGTAAAGCTGCTTACCGTTATTTTCAAGTAGCTCATACAACGTGATCTCAGCATAGGTTTTAGAATAGCTGAGCACTTCCAGCTGTTGGTGGAATTCAGTTAAAATAACAGTGAGAAGTCACAGCCTGAGTCCATCCCATTTTATTGCCACCGATAGCCCTAAACCAGGGTCTTCTGTCCTGCATTCTCTCCTGACCAGGTTAGAGTCAAACAGCAATGTAGAGGTGACAGATCAGAGCAAGGGTTGACTTCAGGCAGTGTGATATATGAGAAGTTCCCACAGGAAATAAGTACAAATACAAAGCCAAGAGACCGTAGCCAAACAGCCAGGCACAAGATGATGTAATGAAATTATTTGCAGACTGTCCATCTAGTAATTTCTTACTATTACTTCTTCGCATAATCAAGTACGCTGGGGCCAGTAGATCAACCTCTGGAATCAATTGAAAAACTTAGGCACATGACCTAGAGGGCACTGAGTGAGCTCTAACAGCACCAGAACAGGGGCTGAGCTCCAGACGAGGAGGAGAGGAGGCAAGGCTTCACACAGATTTCCATGTGCAAAATGGGCCATAGAATACATGCCGTAGTGAGTCAACATTTTTAGGATGTAAGTCAGCACCCTTATAAAATCATTTTATTCATTAATCTCATTCTTTTTAGCAAACGCAGGCAGCAGAATATTGAAATCCTGCCAAGTCTGACTCAAAATTAATTTAGGTTTGTGCTTATATGGAAGAGAATAGACCTCTTGTCTGTAATTATGTATATGCTCTATAGGGTGACCCTGCATTACACAGGATATAACTGAACAGCCTGTAATTGATGAGGTTTCCATTACCACATAACACAGTACGCACAGTAATGAGATCATAGAACAAGCTTTTTCAAAGTGTGAAGTACCTTCTTGTACAACAAGCTCAGCTCATGTTGTAAGGCAATAAGAAACCCAAGTTCCTGGAACAAGGCAATAAGAAACCTGATTTCCTGGAACAATTCAATATGTAAGTGCATATGTGCCGAACACTGGGTTATACAGACATGATGAAATAATTGCGTCTGAAGGGTAAACTGAATCATGCAAAAGTGGTGAACACTTTTTGTTTAATACAGTGAGAGGAAAAAAATGCTATTACCACTGAGATAGTTTTGACATATCCAAAGTAACTCTTAAGTCATTTTAAAAACTATCAGTTTTGCAAAGAAAAAAAAAAAGTAATTTTTGAATACCAATGAAATGTGGAGATACTTGTTTGAAAAATATTTTTTCGAAAACAGAAAAAAAGCCATGCATTCAGTAAAGGGTTTAATTCTGCAAATATGTATCCTCATTTTTAGTATGTACACAGCGCCATACTGTGATGCCTCCGTGTGTCAAGTAGATTGTGTGAATACTGTGTGTAAAACTTCAGAGGACTGGAGGCGTGATTTGTTCATGCCGTTGCTACTAGTTCAGCAGCACCCAGGAGTGGACAACATACAGCCTTGTTCATGCAGTTGCAATGTGATGGTGTTTGAGGCTGTGTTTCACAGTGTTTTCATGAGCAACCTCCAAGCAGTCCTTTATGTTCCTCCCCCAGAAGGACCATTTCTCAGATCCCAAGTGTGCAACACCATGTGGCTGAGTGGGGAGTGAGACTCAAGTGTGAGCGTAGCAGTGCCCCAGTGTGACTGCATAAATACAGCAGACATGCCACTCTATTTCCTGATGCTTAGAATAGGAAGTAAATGTGGCATCACGTATGTTGCAGTCTGTTACTAGGTGAAGGGTGAATTTGTGTAGCTGTTCCATAAATAAGCATATGTAAAGAGGCAAGAATATGCCAAAGAGGATATTTTGGAAAAATGGAACGGAAAATGGTGTTTGTTAACAAAAACAAACTATCTTAACAAAGTATCACTAAGAAATGGGACTTCAGTTCTGAACGTGACTACCTTAGGTGCATGTGGCATTTGGTACTTGATTCATTGAGTCTGTCCTTTAAGGGAAGCTGTGGATGTGATTCATTCTGTGCTCATGCTGGCGAAACAACACACTCAAAAATAAATATCAATAGGCAGGCTAGACCTTTGTGAAATTATTTAACATTTGTTGAAATGTTTAACATTTTGCTTTAGGACTAAGAGAGGAAAGATGAGAACAAATTTTTTTTTAATGTCGTCTTCATCATAAAACATACATTCTTTACTCTCTTTTGTGTATACAGTGGCCTTTATAAATCAGTCAACATTAGATAAGCCTGCCACAGAGCAGGATGAGGCCTTATTTATTCAAAACATCCACTGTCAGTGAGGACAACTGCTTCATAGAGCTGAGATATATGACCTTCTAGAATTTCCTCTGACATTCATGATGTAGAAGGTTCCCTGGGGTAAACAATGCTTTATAAATGTAGTTGTTTAAACAAGTTCTTCTCTCACAAATAATCTAGGCAGTCCTCTTCCAATTATTTATGTCTGGAATGGTAGCAGGTATCTTCTCTTTGTTCAAAGTTCATCTGAAAATATTTCTTAATAATACCTGTTTCAGAATTTTGCATTTCATTGCTGTGTAGTCTAAGTGCAATGAAAATCACAAACCGCAGAAAGATAAGTCAAGCAGGGTTGGTTTGTGTCTTCATCTTCCATCTAACCCAAGTGTCACCTTCCCATTAGCAGCAATGCTAATGAGGCATTGCTAATATTCCTTGCAGGAATTTCTCAGTGCCCTGCACAAAATCCAGAAGCAAGGTACATACGATATGTAAATAAGATTTTTTTTCTCCAGAGTTTCAGAGGGATCCAGGAATTTAGTGGTGAGCTATATACATGCAATTGACCCTTCAAGTATTTGATTTATCTTCATTACCGTAAGATTCTGTTGCCAGGAATGAGAAAGGATAAAGTGAGTTACAACTGTATTTTTACAGTTATGCATAATGCAAGCACGTATTACACAATTACTAAAATATAACTCTACCTTATTAGAACATGTAATATAAACATAAACCGGGGAAAACAAAAATAAATACTTGTTGGAGCAGGAATAGTTTTGTCTATGAAGACATATTTAACATATTATATAGACTTTGAATTTCTAGATGTTTTTGATCATGAAAAGCATCAAGCACTTCAAATCAGCATAAACCTTACCATGAGCACATTTGGTCTGCAAATTGAAATGCAAAGCAAGACATGTTCCTTTTTCCATCTTTTCCCTTCTGTATATGTATACAACTATAGTCTGGCCCATATGTTTTATTTATTTAACAAAATACTTTAGAGGGAACCCTTTTTAAACAAACAAAAAAAAAATCCAGTTTGTACATCTGTAATTTCTCTGTATGCTTCTGCAGTAGACTGTTAAAATATAACTCAACAGATATGACTTCAGAATGTCCTATTAACATAAAAATAGTGCTGTATTTTCCAAACAAATTGCATATTAACATGTTTCAATACACATTTTCTCAGAGAGGCACAGAAGAATCAAATATAATTCCCCTGTCACAATATTACTTAGGTTTGGTCTTTGTTCATCTCCAAGTGCTGGACTAATTGACAAGGTAAAGAATTTCACATATTTCCAAAAGTCTGTTTTACATCTATTATTTTTAATCGGTTCACAGATAGACTTTTTAAAAGATTTCACCATTGTTTACAACTCGGGAAGTTTATTGTATGTGAACTTGAAAACAATGTCTCACAAAATTAGAAGAAATAGCAAGCTGGATTTTGCCACTTTTTATTTTCAGTCACAATTATTTTATCAAGATTAAAAAGAGAGACCTGAACTATTGTGTATTATGTATATTATAGGTATTCCTATGTCCCTTCTGCTAGGTGTTACATACTTTTGACTCCCCACCAAAATATTTGATTGGTCAGCATTACCCAAATGGAGTCCTACCTATTTTTATAATTAAAAAAAAAAAAAAAAAAAAAAAAAAAGTAAAAATTTGAATTTGCTGGATAATGCAAGTAAAATTTCATATGCCTTTTTTGGTGGTGTTTTTTGGGTTTTTTTTGCATTAGAAATAAATCATGAAAACTGCATTTTCTTACCATTAGTAGTAGTTTTGGAAAACAAAATCATTGTTTCAATGGAATACATATTATTATTCTTACTGAAAGGAAAGCAAAAAACCTCCTAGTTTATACTTGCTTGAATTAAGGAGTCAGGGATTTATAATTACCTGAAGAAACTGAATGCTGTGCTACCAAGAAGAGATTTAGAAATGTTCTTACCTCATAAGGGTACTGAAAGATCTCTTGGAGGTTAACAGCACATGTTCATAACACATGATCTTGATATGTTCCTTTTTGGGTTGTATTGGAAGCACTAGGACTAATTTTAAAATACATTCTGGTTTACTTGCCAGTTCAATTAACTGAAAAGTTTAGCTCTTAAGCAGGGGAGTATATTGTTGAGTGTTTGTAAACCGTGTTCTGTTGGCTGTACTGGTTAATAATTTCATCAGAATCAGTGAGTCTTCTCATGTTAGTGAATAGGTTTTGTGCATTATTAGTTTGCCCATATTGTTACCATTTAAAGACACAAATCTCAGTAGTTCCGAGCTTGCTTTCACAAGTATAGGCAGAGCTAGAGCAGCCATTTTACACTGAATAATATAAAGCGATGCAGAAAGATGTACTTGCTATTTGTGCCTCCTTTCAACATTTTAGTTGGAATTTTAAAATGCAGCTACATACACTTTAAAATAAATAAGGTGAGAATACCATCTGCAGTTGCAAGGACATTCTATACAAGATGGGATCAGAGTTGACTTTGCACTATTGAACTATGTGTCCTGTAGTTAGAACAATACTGGCATTGTGCAGACCTGTGACAGACATTTGCACTTAGATGGCCTTCATTACCACAAAATGTGGAAAATGTCTCTCAGGAGCTGTGGGAAGGGCAGGGTGGAAGGGTGATGGATGAAGAAAAGGGGGCAAAGGTGGCAAGATCCACTCCTGTAACTATTGGCAAAACAATGCATTTTCTTCTAACCTTCATTGTTGGCTTAGTCATCCCTTGTTCTTTCTTGACTTCTGGCTGATGTCCCTTTCTTTTCTCTTCTGATCCCTCATCCCATCATTCCAATTTCCCAATTGCCATTTTTTTGATGATATAATGGCAATGTGGAATGTCACATTTCAACTTACTATTTTCCTATTTAGTCATCTTGGCTGGGATAATGATTTGTCAACTAAAAAGTAAAAATTAAAGTTAAGCCCATTGGATTTTTGCTATAGAAAAGACAGTGACTTGTCGTGTTTTATACTGATCTGCTTAGCATGCCATTTATTTTTTGTAAATGAACACTTTGTTAAAGTACACACTACTTATACTTCAGATTTCTAAACATTTTTATTTTCTCCAATACATTCTAATGGTGTGTAAATAAATCCCGCTAGACCAAATACCCAGTTATATTAAATAGAAGTACTGCTAAGTTTATTAATGATAAAATCTCAAAACCTCTAATTGGATTTTTTTATTATTATGAATATTACCCTGTTTTGGAAATGGCTCTCAGTTTTGCCATCAGTTTCAACAGAACCCTTGGCCCTTAGAAATCAAATAAGTAACTTCTGTTTGGAGCTGTAGGAGATGGAGTTGCAATCTGAATCATAGGAGCACAGAATCACAGATTGGAAGGGACCTCAAGGATCATCTGGTTCAATCTGTCCTGGCAAAAGCATTGGCTAGGCAAGATGGCCCAGCACTCTGTCCAGCCCAATCTTAAGTGTTCGATGTGGGGGAATCCACCACTTCCCTGAGGAGGTTATTCCAATGATCACGAGTAATCCATATGTCCACTTTTCTTTTTTTTCTGTATGTGTAGGTTTTTCTTCCTGAAGCTTCTTTCTGAATTTCCTAGAACCCAGGAGAAGTAAAAAGCAGCAGAATAACTTTGCTCTAGGATTTAACTACAAAACATTTGCTGGAGTAACATTTTCCATATTCTTTATCGCCTTCTGTGTGTACTTCTGGTGCTTTGGAAGCTGTGGTTGCACATTTGCTGCAAAATAATCCAAATTGGGTTAAAAGATCAGCTAGAGCTTTTTCCCGGTCTGGTTTATTCCACAGCCACAGAAAAAACCACGATGGATAGTGCAGTGGCATGAATGCAGAAATAAGTGGCAGATCTAGGAGCTGTTTAACTTAGTATGCTATAAACTTAAACAAGAAGGCATTAAGTGTAGATATTGAAAAATGGAGTATTCATAGAAGCCACAGTTAACTGGTAACACTGTAAATGCTCTGGAAAACATGTAAGTAAATTGGAGACTGGGAAAAGAATAATAAATTCTGGGATATGGTTTTAAATACTCTGTGCAAATAGCATAGTGGTGCAAAATACTCCATCTAATTAGCTATGGAGGTATCCAGGAAAACATTAAATAATAATGACAACAAATTTCAGATGGAAAAGTACTGAGTATATGAGGTAATATGCAAGGATGAGTTTTCTGGAATGTAAAGACTTCAGGCCTATGAGCTTTTCAGTGTACAAAGCTACCATATACCATAATATTCTGTATAGTATCATCTAGTCACCTTTATTGCTATTTAGTACAAACAGAACAGCTCTGAGACAAAGTAAGGGTACTATAATCACATAGAATATGCACAAGTACCATAGTTAAAAACGTATGGGATTGTTTTGCAAGCACGATAGGACACAATTTCTGACTGTAAGATAAAACTGATGGTACGATTTTAATATCTTGTGTGAAAAGATAGGGAAGGCAGGAAAATGTTGCATAGTATTTTCTGATCTCAGTGCTTATAGAGTTAAGTCTCTAAGTCAGTGAACACTGGGTTGTATAGAAATATGTTTCTCTGCTATTCAAAGCATAACAAATTCACACTTCCTTAACACTTTGATTTCTAATAATAAAGCCAGCAGACATCATGTAATTATATTTGTATTGCCCTTGAGAGTGGATCAAATTCAGCTCAGCATTAGAACTAATAGTATTACTGAAATTTATATAGTTACTAGAGATTTGCTCCTGCCTCACTTAAGGGGGCAGTGTTAAATAAAGGGGCCAATTTGGGGGCATTATTAAAATAAGGACAAGTAAATACAAAGCTAGACGAAATGCAACATAAAGCTGCACTCCATCCCCTCTTCATATTTTATTTTTTGAGACATATACACAGACATTTCAGTTAAAAAGCCAGCTCTATTTTAACACATCTTTTGAATGTGGTGGGAAGCCAGTAATGCTTGGATCTGCAAGTGAAGTGGGACTTAGGGGCTCAGGGGACTGTTTTGACTAAATTCTTTACTAATTTTAGAAGGAGGGTTGTCAAATTAATTGCTGTGATCGACTGAATTTGTCAAAAGAAAGAATATGTCCATCTCTTTGTTAAAAGAGGGATGTGACCATTGGCAAGCTGTGTGGATGACTGTAGTGTTCAAGGTAGCATCTCTGAAATCACATACATCTCGCATCTAAATCTTGGTAGTGAGAGATATCAAAACACAAGTCATTATAGCTCAAAAAAAAATATACAATGTCCTACAGTAATGAGATGAGTTAGGTTATAGTGTGCCAGCCTTATTCACATGTAATAATACCAATGCATTGTCTCTTCTGTGTGCATAGTCCCAGCGATTTATTTCTCTTAATGGCGTGTGGGCTTGTGTCAGCTGGGGTGGTGCAGTACAACTGTCTGTGTCCTCGGGAGAGTTACAATACCCAGATTCTCTGGGAACCATGGGCCAGGTTCTCAGTTCTGAGTATATTCTTGACTTCAGAGCTTATGGACAAGTGGCTAGTAAGTTTCTGCAACAGGTAAAATAAAACCTGTAAACCAGCTTGCTCTTTTTCCCAACCCAAAAATAAAAAGGCTAAATCTTACTTTTGGTGTAGAAAAGAACACAGTGAATTTGTAGAATAGACTAGACTATTTCATTTGGAAGGCACCTACAGCGATCCAGCTGCCTGACGGCTTCAGGGCTGACCATACGTTCCAGCAGGTTGCTCAGGGCACTGCCCAAGTGTCCCCTCAGC
>JAVJGJ010000001.1:20492257-20571109 GCA_035590215.1 Microhierax caerulescens | reverse complement strand
GCAGGTGGGGTTTGTCCTGAGCCCCCTGAACAAGCGAGATGTGGGCAGGACCACCCAGACAATAGATTCTGCGCGCAGCTGTGTCACGGCAGTAACTCCACCACTCCGGGGTGTCTGGCTGATGTCCCTGGCGAGTGTGAACTTATGAACCATGAGACAGCGTGCGCCTGCACTTGGCATAAACTTAAGAGATTGCATACACGAGGTGTGTAAACTGTTGTTGCTTTTCACTGAGTGTAAAGGTGTGCAGGCTCCGGGACTGGGCCAGAGGCCTCACATGGGTGGATGCACCGCGCAGGAATTTCCCAGTTACCAAGAGACTCCTGGCGCCAGCTGCAACGGGGCTGCCCAGCCAGAGTGTGGGCCTGGGTAGTGGTGTTGGGGGGGGGAATGGGTGATGTGCCCTTTTCTTAGCCTCTGATACACTTTGCAGGAATGATTTGATGCTTCGCTCCTATTGCTCTTTTATCATACCATACATAATAACTAGTACTGTTCCTTTTATCATACTGCATCCTATTTTCCTTTATCATATTGTAATATAATAAACTGCATTTATTTTTATATTTGATTTGGAGTTAATTTTTGCTCAGTATCCAGTCAATCACCAAAACAGATGGGTTACCGTGAAGATACAATGGTCTTCTTACTGTACTGCAGTGTGATGGCACAAGGTCTGCACGGGCAGGGGGCGTGGATGTGGGGATGAAACCTTTAAGCATATGTAGTTGGGTATTTTAGATGATTTCTGTCAGCTTCTAGTGTTCCAAGTGGAAAGTGAAGTGAGCTGATGACACTTAAATGCCTTACGCTGGTGCTTTGAGAGAAGGCTGAACAGTGACATTGACTTTCATTATATGGGGAAAGTGCGAGAGCAGTTTCTGAGATGAACGATGAAGTATGTTCATCTTCTCAGCCGTTTAAGAACATCTGATTCTTTTTATCTGAAAAAAAATTTCAGGCTTTTTCATCTGAAAAAAAAATGCTATGGTTTTTATTTATTGTTTTTGTGGTTTTCTTTGTTTTTTTGGTGGAATAAGTGTAGCATTTATAGTGACAGTTCTTAATAAGCATCAGGCTGATATGAAAATAAAAGGCAGCAAGGCTGCTTGTCAAGCTTCCTGCTGCTGGCTTGACTCTTGTCTTGGAGCTTGACTCTGCATTGCAAACAGTAGAGGTCGGAGGTATGGGGAAGAGACATTATTGGCAAAAATGAATAATGGGTATTTTAAGGTCAGGAAGTTGAATAGTGGTTCTAAAGAACTCCTACACTACTCATTGTTTTTGTGGGCTGTAATGGTTGTACTAGGGCTAATTGAGCTCCTTGGTCTGTATTTGGAAGTGACAGGTGATGGGACTAAACTATGTGCTGCCATGGCCAGGCTTTTCCTAGCCTTCTGAGAGTTGTGATTATTGTTCCACCGCTCCCCTTCCCCAGGTGAATTTGCTCAATTGTTTGAACCTGTGTGTCTGGTATCAACAGTGTTTTGTGGCAAAGCGTTCTGGGGGTTTAACTTTGCAGGAAGTACAAAAACACCTGTGGTTTGACTTTGCTGTGGGCCAGCCTAATTTGATACAGCCCTGGTTTACTTTGTTTGGGCAAGCAGTAGCCTGCGAGCTTGGAATGCTTCCGTGCCGTTGTTCTGGAGACTGGGAAAAATCTTACTTGGTTGAATCGTGACAATTGCTTAATGTATCTCTAGTTACTTGAAAAAACTATAGGCTTGAATATTGTGGGTAGTTTTTGTTTCCCTAACTCAGCAACAACATGCCAGACTTGGAAAACAAGGATGATTAATGTACAGGAACCTAGTGTCTTGTGATACTGTTCATTTCTTTCTGTCTCTTATTTGTGTTCTTTTCCCTTTGGAAGTTGGTGGTGTGGGCTTTTTATTTGTGGCCAACAGACACCCCTCACACCCACACCCCACATCCACACCCTTTTTTTTTCTTTTTTTCTTTTAATCACGATGATAGGCGTAAGAAGAACTGGAATGATTCTGAAATAGGTATCTAACAAGTGCACATCATCAGAAGGCAAAGATTTAGAGGAAGATGGAAGAGGGTAAACATGTGTAAACTTATGATGGCATAAGCAGTTTTCAGTAAAACTCAAGCTTTCAGCTTTTTTTTTTTGCTTTTTTTTTTTCCTCCTGAGTAACAGTTGCTGCTGCTGCTGCTTGTCTGCTGTTCATTCCTTTTCCTTGTAAAGGCTGTTGCTGTTCCTGGTACTAATACTTCTCTTTTTGGTCTGGTTAAACAACAAAAAGAAGACTCTATAAGTTACTCACCTAAATAATAGAGAAGGGGAATCTGTAACCTGTTGATCACGGCAGGCGCTTCAGAAGTTGTTGCAAAGCTCCAGTTTTGAAAGAAGGCGGAGCTTATTTCCAACAGCTAGAGGGATCCGAATGGGGAGAACACTTACATTTTCGTACTGCATTCAGGCAGCTCATAGCGTAAATGCAGCAGGAATAACAGCCTCTTCTCTGTGTCTGTTGACTTAAGATACACATGTTGGGGGGAGCAGTTGAGCTCTTTTCTATGAGAAATCTGGTTCCCTTTTATTTCAGTGTGCTAAAAATGCCTTGGTGGGTTTTTTTTATTATTTCAGCTTTGAAACTGCTTTTCTTCTCACATGAAGCACTATATTAACTGATTAAGATTTCTGTTGTAATCAGTAATGCATGAAAGAGCATATGCATTCTACTAAGATATGGTAGATGATACTACGTAGTGGTTCTTCAGTCTTAATTATATGTAATATACTGGGTTGTTTCAGGATCAATGGGAAAACAGTAAGTGACATAAAGAAGTGAGTCTCTGTTTCTGTTCTCTGAGTTCTATGTTGAGTGTCAGTGTGATACATCTCTGAATCCTCAGAAATCTGATGAATGAACAGCTGGTGACACACTAACTGGGGCAAAAATGGCAATAGAACTCCCATTTTCTAAAACTTCTGAAATTACAAAATAGGAATTTAAAAGCTAATTTTAAGGACAGTCCAAATGAAACACTGGCTTGTACTATGTGCTCTTTCTGCAAAATGTGGACTTTAACAGATTTTTATAGAGAAGATGGTTTCACCTGCTAAGGTTGGAACATAGAAGGTGTCTGAGTGAAATGTTCAAAGGTTCTGCAACAGAACTTCAACGAAAGATACTGTTTACTTTAGTCCAAGGAGTGAAATTGTTGGGGGACAAAATTTTAAAGTTTATACTTTTTAAAACAATGCTTACACTCTCAGGGTCTAGAAATGAAAGGTTTCTTATTTTATTCTTTCCCAAGTAGCACTGTTCTCGTTAATGGGAGAGATAGGCAGACCTTTTTGGGAATAGGTAATTCCACACCACCCCCCAAAACTGGAGCTGGAGCCATTCATGTCGTATTGTTATAGGAGACATCTGTTTGTAGACAGCCCACTTCTTTCCTTAAGAAGCAGAATCGTTATGAGAGAAACAGCGTGATCTTGCATACTTGTAACACCTGCTTTGTTTCCAAGGATGAAGTAGAGCTGCAGCAAGATGAAGAGAACCTGCCTTATGAAGAAGAGATTTACAAAGATTCCAGTACCTTCCTGAAGGTGAGCTGCCTTTGCAGTCAGAAATCTAGTCAAAGCTGGCATAGTTGTGTTAAACTATCTCTGCAATTGACGGTATTTGAAATACAGCTTTAAAGGATGAAGTGATTGACTGGAATTCACAAGTATGGAACCTCTCTGTGAAAGATGAGACTGTAACTATTGTATAAATTGACTGGACTAAAGCTCTGGGTCAACTTACAATGAGCCATAGTAATGGCGGGTCATATTTGGAAGTAAAAACACAATGATGGTCTTGACTTGCGTAGCTTATAAGGGCACATTGAAAAGAAAAAAAAAAATGTTACTTTCTCATTTATCAGACTACACATCTAGTGTGTGTATGTCCATTTACCTCTCTTGCTCTCACTGAACTCCCTTTTGTTCTCCAGGGTACTCAGAGCTTAAATCCACACAACGATTACTGCCAACACTTTGTGGATACAGGACACAGACCCCAGAACTTCATCAGAGATGTTGGTATGCCATAGTTACTGTTTGAAGATAACTCATTTCATTTGATAGCACTTCTTTTTTTTTCCCCTTTTCAATTCCTTCCAGTTACTGGGAAATGCAGATACACATATACTTCATAGTTTTGTCTCTCTGTGGGCATTCATATCGATATATAAATTAATATAAAATATTTAATTTTTAGCCAGTTAGGAGGTGATTAATGCCCAGGTTGCTCTTATTCTTGGTTTTATTAGAAAGTAGTTAACCAGGAAGATTTTTCAGAACTAAGCTCTTCTGATTCCAGAAAGTAGATAACTCTAGCAAGCAGATCTTGAAACCTTTGGAAGTTTGAATAACTAATTAAATAATAATAATAAACTAATAATAAACTACCGCTTAGCTGTTTCCTGGACTGAATTGCCTCCAAGAATGCATTTAATGTGTAAAGTATGGAAAAGACTTACATTTAACTCCATAAGCAATATGGATATTACTTACCAGCTGAATTATGTAACTGCTGACAACTTATTAGAAGGCCCAACATATTACTGAGTTTAGAGAAATGTTATTTTTTAAGTTCATGTTCATCCAGCCTTTGCAGAACTTGTTATTGAAACCTTACTTTATTAGGCCTGAATTTAGTATTTCTAAAACTAACGTACCCTTTGGTCCTGTTTCCCAGAATGGGTGCCTGGTAACTTGGCGTTCAAAAAACCCAGGACATCTCCCTCTGCAATTTTCTGCGCAGTTCTCTGAATTGTAACAAGGTTAAGATGGTCAGGGCAAGTACGTTGTGATTTATGATGCCAGCCCAAAGAGGTTTTGTTTGCTTATTGAGGCAGCTGGTTTTTTCCTCACTGTGTTTCATGGATGCTTCTGTGAAATCCATCTGGATGTTCAGTATGAAGAGTGGGCTGTTTTGACTCAGTTATGTCTTTATCTGGAAAGCACCTGTGCTTCAGTTACATACTTAAAATAGTTAAATGAGTACAAAGAAATAGCAGCCTACGTTACTCTGACTTCGCTGCTGCATAAAGAATTTGAAAGGGGCAGGTCAAATTGTTGTACGAGTGTTAATATGGAAAGGAACGTGGCAGCAGCAGTTAGTCTAGACCTTTTATTAGAGATGAGGTATGTCAAGTTGCATATTGCTTAGCATACAGTTAGCATACGTTTTCTATATGACGATCAAAACTCTGCTTAGGTGCTACCTCATAATTGGGCATGACTCTGCAAAAAGCTCTAGGGGAGTAGTGGTTCCAGAAAAGCCAGTTATGTCTCTTTTGATGCTGTTGGAGGAGATTTCTGGGTTTTGCTTTGGTTGGTTTGTTTAACAGCTGAAGTGATCTCGACTGAAAATTCTTTGATGTCTGTTGCTTAGCTGCTGCTGACCGGCTTCTGTTTCTGCTGGTCAGGAGTATTTGATTTGCACTGGCTGGAAGCAACACAGTGGAAATTGGAAGAACACAGTGGTGTTTTTAAGATGTTAGGTATTTAAGGAAAAGAATAAAATAACTTTTGGGTGTTTTATGCACGTGTAATAAGAGATAATAATGTTAGATTCAAAGAACTTTGCTTTTACCAGTGTGATGCTATGGTTGAGAGTTCAGAAGTTTGAATTGAAGTACAGAGAGGGATGAAGGGGTTGTGGGGTTTGTGTGTTTGGGTGGGGTCCATTCTCCCCCACCACCCCCCATGGATTAGTACCATTTAAAGTTGTAAATGTAAATTAACATGAAGCTTTGTAAATAAATCCTACTAAAGTTGAACTGGTACTGCTTGAGAGGTGCAAGCGGTACCTTTCTGACTTGTGCTACCATACTGCCTCTGCTTTTATGTACGGGGAGTGTATGTACAGAGAAGTTTGCTTGGGTTTTTTTTCTTTTTTAAAATAAGTTTGCTGCAGAAAACCTAATTAGGGTTCTTTTGTTTGCATTCTGTACATACAAAGTGGTTTAAAACTCACATCTTAAAGCTAAGTCTAGGAAACCAGTAAATAAATATACATTCAACAATAATAAATAAATAAATTTCCATGACTGACACCAGAGTGCCAAATCTCAATACAAGGGTTGCCTGAGGGAGCCAGCCACACCCCAGCTGCCACCTCAGAAATAACCTTCAAAGGTTAGATGAGAGTGTTCTGTAAATGAATGTTAATTATATCTTAATATAAACTTACGGATGGAGGGGGATAACAAAATAACTTTCTCTCATCATTCTGGCACTTTTAGTTTAAATAAAAGACTTTTTCCTTCTGATAAAAGGAGTTGTGAACTTCTGATCGCTGTAGCGCTCCAGAGGAGATGAGAGCATAGACGCTATGTTCAGTAATGTCGGATTAACTGGGTGAAGGCAGGAGGCTTTTGTAAAGTACTGAACAAAAAACTGCTTTGGAGGGTTTGGTTTGTTGTAACAAGAATTAAAATGAGGCTAAGTATTAACATTTGGACCTATTCAGAATACTGGACAATGCTTAATTGATACAGAATTACTCTCTTAAGTAGTTGTTAACTTCATGTTTTCTTCTTCTTAGGCTTAGCAGATAGGTTTGAAGAATATCCAAAACTTAGAGAGCTCATCAGATTGAAGGATGAGCTGATATCTAAATCTAACACTCCTCCCATGTAAGTGTTTTTGTGGAAAATGCCTTTCTTCTCCAGACCTGTTTGAAGTTAGCTGTCTGCTTTGCAAATCTCTATCTTTAGCACCTGCTCAGAATTTACATTTTCTATTTCTGTTTGTATATACAAATTAATCAACTGAAACTTCAGAAGAATAAGATCCATTTGGGTTTGTTAGTTTAATCTAGATGTTTAATATAGTGTATAAACTAGATTTTCTTTCCAGTGCGTGATTTATATATAGTATCTAAAGCTTTGGTTTTTAAGGGAGAACTGTTAACTGATTGGGCTGCAGGCTTCAACTTGGTAACTAAAAGAACATCATGTGATCATGAATCTCATGAGATCATGTAGTTTACAGTAACAAGAAAAGCTTTTAAAAACTGGCTTGTTAGTATAACTTTAGTTGTTCTTGTAGCGGCTTTTTTTTTTTTTTCTTTCTTGTACAATGTTCAGCTGTTATCTTATTGTCTGTTAATCAGATATTACTTTGTAGTTTAAGTCCAAAAATAGCTTAGGCTGGCTGCAAGTGACTTGTCCTGCTATCTTTGAATTACTTTTGAGTTGTTGCTGAACGTTAGACACAGTGACAGCATGCAGCATGTTACTCCCATGAATCTGAACCTCTCTGAATGTGAACTTAATGCTTTTAATATACTCTAGTCCTAATCTGTACCAAGTAAAATAGCAAGATTCCGTGATAGTCACATGAACATCTCTGAAATAGTTGTCTGAGCAACTGAGATGCAAACTGCAAAACTCAACTTGCTATTTTGAAGTTAGATGCGTTTTGACATTATTAGCTTTAAAGTACAAAAGAGGAAAAAATAGTAGTTAAATGCTGCCTTATGATAACACAATGCACTTATGGAATAACAATCTTTTCTGGACACGTTCTTGGGAAGGGGGAGCTGGTGGTCTGCTAATCAGCTTTTTTAAAGCTAAGGGTGTTGAGGGGAGGGCAGCGTAATTTCTTTGATAGTGATACAGCAGTGATACAGTAAGAGTGCATTTCAGTGTGTATTTAGTAAAATTAACGTGTGTGGGAATTGTACTTTTGTTACAGGGATAGCGAAATATATTTCTACTATATGAAAAGTAACCACATTTCCAGTATTCAGTATTTTCTGAACATAACATACATTAAATGGCAATTCTAAAAATATGCCGCTTTCTCAAAGTGAAGCAAAATAGAAGTCTGTTAGCCAGGCAGCAAATGCTTCGCTTCTTAGATGTTGATGTTTTCTTCTATATAGTCCATGGATGTACAGAAAAATCAGTGATTCTGTACTAGGTATTGTTGTATGGTCTGTGTGGGCATATGTTTCCTGCCTGCTACATTAGAATCCTAAAAAGTGTTTATTGAGAAAGACTAACAAAAATCTGATGCAACAGCATCCAGCCTAGGTCAAGTAAGAATGCATTATGCATCTTCTCTGAATGTAGTGCGTGTGTGCTCTATCAGCTACACAGGAGACCCTATTCTGAACTGGCTACGCAGAAGTGCTGTGTGGAGTATAATTTTCACTGTTACAACTTGCCCAAGCAATATGTCATCTTCTGTTTAAACAGGTACTTACAAGCAGACTTGGAAGCTTTTGATATTAGGGAACTGAAGTCCAAATTTGATGTGATTCTCCTGGAACCACCACTGGAAGAATACTACCGAGAGACTGGCATTACTGCTAATGAAAAATGCTGGACCTGGGATGATGTAAGTGGTTTTCTTGCTGTGAAAAGGATTTCGTACATGTATTCAAGCAAATAGTTTGAGGATTTATTTTGATATCAAAATGTTCTAGAGATGTGTTTTAAGGAGAAATGGGATCTGGTTTTGATTGTCAGTTTTTTTAAGAGAAGTCTAGATTCTTACAAAAACTAAGTTTTATACTGTATGCATGCCTACACTGTGTTAAAAAGACTTTTTTTTTCTTTTTTTTTTTTTGAGGAGTTTAATGAATTGCATACGCCTTTTTGTTCTCCCTGAGCCTAGTTGGAAAACTTCAGTCTAATCATAGTTGGTTTTCTCCCTACCCTCAGATTCCATGATATTTCTGTCCTGTTCAGGTTTTGCTGTTGAAATTCAGATATCCATTGTAAATATTCCCTTGCTTCTCGAAATTCTCAAAGAGATGTTGAAGGTGTGCTTTTTCATACGCTGGTCTAGTCGGAAGGGTAGATGAATATGCTTCATTGGCACACATTCTTTCACCAAAGTATTGGTTTGGTAGAAAATTTTAACAGTCAAACCAATTGTAATCCCGAGAAGCCTAACAAAATAGATAAGCCTCACTTGTGGAATTATTTTCTTGTATTTTTGTACTCCCTTGCTGTTATTCAATACAAAAGTAGTAAACATTTAGAGAATTGAGTTAGAGAAAGGTTTTTGAAGTCCTTTCTGTAGCATGTAGGTGCTTGTAAAGAAGGAAACACTCAAGATGTATTGATAAGTAACTCCATTTGGTATCTTTTTCAATAAAGTTAGCTCTGGAAAAGCAAGGTGAAGGCTGGAGGCTGTGAAGTGCTGCATGTCATCGAGCATGACAATCTGATGGTACAAAGCCTGCTGCCAAGTTGCCCTGTCCTTTAAGATTGAACTGGAGAATTCCTCCAGTTGGGCAACGAATAAAAAAACTTTATAATTAAACTGGCTCTGCCCTGCGTAGCTACACTTTATTCATTTAAATCAAACAACAACAAACCCACAAAAAACCACAAACTAAAAAAATCCCCACCCAAGCAACCCCACTCTCACAACAAAACAAATGTCTGTAGTAGAGCGGAATTGCTGATTTTAAAAGTGTTTGCATAACCATGTCAGGAATCCTTAGGCTCAGGCGTATGGGTGGGAATATGCAGCTAATAAATACCTGTCATTTAGAGACCCCGTTTGAAGGGCATGCAGGACTGTGGCTGCACTGGCAGCAGATTTGTCATCCCGTGAGTGAATCAGTAGATCGAAGCAGTTGTTACTGAGATTTTCTTGGCTGTGTTCTGTTAGATGCAGTTTATCCTTAGGCTGAGGCATGCGCATGCAGAGCTTCAGAATCAGTCAAACTGAAGGATCTTGAGAACAAAATAAAATTCAACCCACCTTTGAGGAATGAAGTTGAAAACAAAGGTATTGGTGCCTGTGATAAGAGACTAGGTAACTACAGGTTAAGGAAGCTTCTATGTTAGCCAGTCTGTTACATCAGGCAAAAATGGTGCTTGGCAGCATTGCCCAGGGTGGAAAAACATTCCATCCTGACAGGAAAACTGCGAGTGTTGGAGGCAGGAGTCATCCTCTTAGTTGGGAGTTACATCCTCTTAGAATGGCTTCTCATGTGTTATTTTTCTTCAGAGTGGCACTGAATGAAGCTTGATTTGATGTGTTAGCGAGTTACAGATGAATCTTTTCAACTTGTAATGAGTAACAGATGCTTTGCATCTGAAGTTATTGCATCCTGAATGTTACTTATTTGTCATTGTCAAGCCACTGTCCTGATAAATTCTTGCTGCTTTTTTCTTGAAAGTGGAGAGAAAGTCTTTCCTGTACAATAACAGGAATTAAGCTGGCTGTTCCTTTTTATGATGTGTCTTCATGTAAGTAACTCTAGGGGCTGAAAAGAAACAGAGCACTATTGTGCTGCTCTTAGATTTTTTTGCTATACCAGTGGAATGAAAAAATGAAGCAGAGGTTTGGAGGCAGGGAGGGGAGAAATCATGTGGGTTGTATTAGTCTTTTAAGTCTAGAATTTTCTATGCAGATAAAATTTCTGTTAAAAAGAGTAATTAAGGCAGTCATCAGCTACGTTGAACACATGCACTTGGGTACTGACCACATACTGTCTGGAAAACAGTTTTAAGAGGATGGCCATAAATGGTACACAGGCTAACATCTGTAATAAAAGGGCTTCCTGATGGTTTCTGTGATAATGCTTCAACACCCAGTAAGTATTCTTCCCGACATAATTGGTGATTTATATTTAATTCAGAAACTTGTTTTTTTACTATTATTATTATTATTAGATCATGAAATTGGAAATTGAAGAAATTGCAGCCCCAAGGTCATTTGTGTTTCTGTGGTGTGGTTCAGGCGAGGGTCTGGATCTTGGCCGAGTGGTAAGATGATGTTTTAATTCAATTTATCAGGGATAGGCTTAAGAGTTTATTTTTATCGTTGACTTTTTCTGCATAGAATTCTCAACTGTAACTTCTGAGACTTGTTTTATTACTGTGGTAGAGGATATATAATTTTAAGTGGATTAAATGAACTTAATTTACTGCTTAGATTAACTGTTTAGATACAGGTGCTGTGCCTGTGTGAGGAGGCATAGCTCTGCGTGGTCTAGAGAGCCGTACTGCTGGCTGGTTGATGCAGGCAGGTTGCTGTGTTGAGTGCATGTGCAGCATTATTTTATTTT
Source organism: Microhierax caerulescens (assembly GCA_035590215.1). Lineage (NCBI taxonomy): Eukaryota > Metazoa > Chordata > Aves > Falconiformes > Falconidae > Microhierax > Microhierax caerulescens. The sequence goes on along the minus strand of JAVJGJ010000001.1, from coordinate 20,560,043 downwards.
TTTTTTAACAGGAGACTTGAATATTTCTGGCAGAAAACTATTATGCTAGTAGAAAGGTGCTACTGTTTCATGAAGTGAGATAAAATTGGTTTTGTAGTACTGCTTATTTTCAGAAAACACCTGGAGTTTAAGTAGATTTACTCTTGGTGAACTCTGCAAAGCTTTACTTCCCTAAAAGGTCCTGGAGTTTTAGAGTAATCTTACTGTATGCCAGAGAAGCACCGCTTGTGTTGGGGGGGGTGGAGTAAGAACTCCCAACTGGCTTTTGCTGTGCTGAAACATTTTTTGATTAGTTTGAGCAGTGCTTTCTGTTAAAACAATATGGCATTTGTTAAAGGACGACGTGTAGTTACTAATCTGTTTGCATTAGCTGCTTTTCATTCTGAGGCTGGTTAAAGTAGCTGTTTCAGATAGATTGATTTTGGTCACAGACATACTCAAGTAGCTGGGCAGCTCTTGAACACAGCAACAGCCAAATGAGCTTGAGTCCTCAATGCCCAGTTTCCTCCCTTTTCAAGACAACACTTAGAGGAGTCAAGTATTAAAAAGTCATGAAAGGGGGTAGGTTTTATGTTGGTGTGTGTTTTGGTGGTTTGGGGTTTTTTTACAAATACAGGAAAACCAACAAATGGTAGCAAAGGCTTTTGGCTATTTACCTTCCCATTTATAGAATTTCACATTGATGTGAAAAACTACCAGAGCGCAGGTATTAGTGGAGACAGGGCCAAGGCAGCTGATCACAACATTGCTCAGACTGATTTTGATTAGGTTAAGTGTCACTAGCTAAAAATGCACACATAGTCCCTTAGGGCATCTGTGCAGTGGTTAGATATTTAAAAACTAAACTAAAACAAAAGGAGTGTGTGTGTGATACATAGATAAGTCAATATGTACATAAGCATCTTTCTTTTTGTTTTTCTTTTTTTTTTTTTTTTAATTTTATGTGTGGGTAGCTTGACAAAACGTAGTACAGTCATGCCAGTAAACTCTTTCATTCATCTACAACAAATTTCTCTTCCAGCTATGCTTTAAGAAAAATCAAGTACCTGTATGAGTGTTCAGTTGAGGTTACTGAAGTTTTTGGTGTAGTGTGAATTGTTTTCTCTGTTTATAATATTTAGTGTTTGCGCAAATGGGGTTACAGAAGATGTGAGGATATTTGTTGGATTAAAACGAATAAGAACAATCCTGGAAAGACCAAGACTCTAGACCCCAAGGCTGTTTTCCAAAGAACCAAGGTAAAAGTTTGGCTCAATTTGTCCCCTGTTGCTGTTCTGTCTCTTGATGCTAATGCAACCCCTGGTGCTCTGCGGCAGCTGGGGACCTGCTTTTGGGAGAGCAGACATGAGGACTTCAGAGTTCTGTTCTGCAAAGCACACTATATGGAAATAAACGTATTCCTAGGATGAACGCTGAACTTCTGTCCCCTTCTTGACTTTAGTCAGTGTGAGGTACAGAAGTTTCGTTTGCATTTAGCACTGCTCGGTAAATTTCTGTTACAGTCCTCTGACTGTAATGCTCCTTTGAGCCTTGTTGAAATGCAGGCAGCTGAGGAGGGTTCATGGATTGATGGAACAAGAATGAAATCCTGAGAGGGAAGATGGAAGCTGAATAGAAAATTTTATTGTACGTTGCAATGATTTTGACTTCTGGGATGTTTTGGTTATGGGTGAATGATTAAATAAGCAGTTAAGTCTTACTGCTTAGTTAATCACTTTTGTGTAAAATGTGAGCTCCTTTCCAGATTAGAGGAGAAAACTTGCTGGTGGAGGACCCGTTTTGAATGGAACTAACTTAGCAGCAGAATTTGACTAAATTTAATGTCTAAAGAATTCTTTAAAACTATAGGTTATAAATAGGTGTGGTCATAAAAAATAGCTCTGGAAGGCTGGCTGATGGTTCTGAACGCACATGTGCAGGCATGTGCCCAGAGCTTGACTCAGAGGACTGAGGGACCATAGTTCAGCCAGCATCTCCTGACATTCTGAAAACGATAGGAACACACAAGTAACAGAATCGGTCAGCTTGGTTTAAATTAAATGATTTCTTGGAGGTGTGTTTTGGAGGATGTTTATTGAAGAAGGTGCAGAGGAAAAAAAAAAGTATTCTGATAAAAGAGGCTTAAATGTGTATTAATCAAAAACTTAGAAAAATGTAGACAGGGTTAATGAAGAATTGGTTTGGGTATATCTGTGGGTGAAACTGTGGCAGTTTTACTGCAGACAGACCATTGGCTGCCAGTTTAATAATTTAAAGTGTCACGAACCTCAGGTCATTCCGCATCAATTAATTGTTCCTTAGTATTAAACATCCTCAACCCCATCTCAGATTTGCTATTTTTAGGAGTATAAATGTCCCTTTAAGGTATCTGGAATCTTTCTTTGACTTGCATTTGCATTAATCTGAAGTTTGTTTGAAAATGTTTCATGAGTTATAAGTATTTCTAAGTATAAATACCGCATGCTTATTGCATATAGTATTGCAAGTATGTGCAGCTTACTTATGAGGGAGAGGTTAAAAGTAACACGGGAGGATCTGGTGGGGGACTTTGTCTAACGGAGGAGAATAGTGTCTGCTGTTAGAGAATGTCTGTTTATTGAGCAAGGGTTGGGCTGAGGTCACTATTTATAATAAAGATTGAAAATTGAGCTAGCTTATTCTGACTAAATAAATAGTCTGTTGTGCAAGATGTATTTACCAGTGATTACACCAGCAAATGCTATTTTACTATGTTTAGTTTAGGCATCTCTTTAGAGGGATGCGTTATGCTGTGCCACCTGTTACAGTGTCGAAGGTAGTAACGAATGGCATTCCATGTGTTACGGAAACAAAGTGTTTTGGATTATTCCTCTGAATACTAGATTTAGGAGGCTTTGCCTGATGGGCAGTTTGCTTAGCAGTATCCTTTAGTTCAACTTAAAGGTATGAAAAGCCTGTTGCTTGGGTGCAGCTGACCAGCTGCACAGATTTGATAGGTTGCCTGTTCTGCCTTTCATATTTATTTGCTTGCTCTTAAAACCCTTGCCAAAAATCTGGAAATGATACTACATACTCTTGTCTGCAGCCTCTTTTTTAGACCTGTCTGGTGGTGCTGAGCGAGTCAGTGTTTTATGATACTGGGGGAAATAGCTCGTCTGAGCTTAATACTCCCAGAAACAGAACTCTGAAATGAGTATGTAGAACCTTTTTTTCTTCCTGTACCAATTATGGCGATTCCTCATTCATAGATTCTAAATCCCAGTCACTTAAATTGATCTACAGTGTTTCAGAGGAAAGGAAGGCAATGCATGCTTACAGTTAAAAGAACATTTTGAATGAATGCTGATGGAGTTTGACTGAGAGGGCGTTGACAGTTTGATAGTGATTTTACCTTTTTGAATGCAGTGATACCTTCTAGAAAATAATCTTGAGGGTGAAGGTTACTTTTGTAACAGAGGTACAACTTGAAAAAGTACATCTTATTTTCACTGACTGGCTGTTTTATGACTGAGAACTTTGAACAGTATTTGTATGAATAAAGTTAGGATCAGAGTGATGCTACAAGCGTTAATCATAATTGGGAACTAGTCCATCACTCACGCCGTACCTTGTACTTGTTCCTTGTGGTGGTTTCTCAGCCTTTCCAACTCGGAGCTCTACCTTTGCTGTAACTGAGGAAGTCCAAGTATCTCAGCTTCTATTTGAGTTTTACCACTCCGTAGTGTAGTTTATCAAGCCAGACAGCTGAAACTACTTTCTGCTTTGTTTTCCAAAGGCACTTTTGGTAGCTCCAGTTTGTTCTGTTCTTCTAGTTGACGCTTTAGACTTTTCTCTGTATAAGATTAGTATCTACTCTGCCTGGAATTTCCTTTTTTCTCCGTTGTGCTCTAAGCATGGACACCTGTGTCGTAGCAGTATGTGTGGCGTGTGACAGGTACTCTTCTGTGTTGTGTGTGTGCAGGAGCACTGCCTCATGGGCATTAAAGGAACGGTGCGTCGCAGTACAGATGGTGACTTCATCCATGCTAACGTTGATATTGACCTCATCATCACAGAAGAGCCTGAAATTGGCAACATAGAAAAACCTGTAGAGATTTTTCACATCATTGAGCATTTCTGCCTTGGCCGCCGCCGCCTTCACCTTTTTGGAAGGGACAGTACGATTCGACCAGGTACCTGTTAAGTTTCTTTCTATCGAACACTTAAATTTCAATTTACTTTATTAACCCTCTTCCATCATATGAGACCACTTGATGGGTTCTGACAGAAGCTAAGCCAGTAGTGGTTAATCCTATAATGCACGATTCTTCTGCCAGGACTTGCACCAGCTGAGTAACTGCATTTCTGCCTATAACCCCATGTCCCCCACCACGGGATTCTGATACCACAGAAAGCCAGGTGAGCTTTCTTGGTGACTGCTCCATGTGGAATTCTAGTCAGGAGTAAGAAAATCTACTGGACAGAGAAATTTCCCAGGTTTCCCACCCTCCTGTTTGGATAACTAACCGGCCTAATGTTCAGCAATAGAAGGACTGTGGCATCACGTGACAGTTCTCCCAGCGCTGTGACAGTAGCAAAGCGACTTCTGCTCTGGGTAATGTTCTGTCTCTCGTGATCAAATAGCAGAAAGTTTTGCCTAGAGCTAAAGATCTCACACGCATATTTTCTCAGACAGAATGTCAGTCTTAGGGTGAATCCTGAGCCTGTGTTGCAGGAGCATTGTATAGAACCCTACTAAGTGATACCACAGTTAAGTTATAATTCCTATTATTATTATGTTTGGGAGCAAGACCAAGTCACAAATCTAGTTTAATGTTGCTTACTGTTAAGTTTTGGTTTATAAATAGTTATTTTTAGAAGTAAATACTTGCTCAAACAAGAAGACCTTTACGCTTTTGTTTTGTCCATTATCTCTCTAATTGAAGATAAATGCTGAAATTATTCCATTTTCTGCTGGAATACTGAAATGTATAATTTCTGTCTTTTTAGGTTAATCTTCTGAGTAATTCTTTTCTAGTAAACTTTTATTTTTGCACTTAATAGTGAAGTAAACTCTTAACTAGCTCTAAAAATTGGAATGTCTCACGTGCAAGACAGTGTAGCAGAATTCTCTGTCTTGCAAAATCTGTATTGGTGTCTTAAAGAAGTTTACAGGTGTGTCGTAGGTCAGACAGCAGATCTCAGTGAGGTGCTTTTTTGTTTTACGTGAAGATCTGTCAGTCGTAGAACTGTTGTTTGGAAAGTCTATGACAACTATCAATTCTGTCATTTTTTTCAGAAAATAATTTTTGGTTAATCAGTGTTTTCACCTTTTCATGTGTCTAATTCATCAGCAGGTGTAACAAAGTTCAGCTGAAATTCTTTTTTCCCCCATGTGCCACGTGGTTATGCTTCTCAGGAGCATGATTTCTGTCTCTAAACCGACTTTAAATCCCCGTGAGCTTAGTGCTAGTCCTGTTGCCAGTATCTGAAGACGCAGTGTCTTACAGTGGATGCTGCAGCTGGCATGGTAAAAAAACTGGGTAGAAATACATGAATCAGATGGAAGGTGGCTGCGTTTTATTTGTTTCGATGGTCAGGCCTTGCAATTTATCATGCATAAGTGATGAAGGACTTTCACTGCAGGAGAACAGAGACTAGAAGAATATAAAATCTGTTTTGACACCTTTTTTAGATTTTTGTGTCTGTTGTCAGGTGATGTTCCTGCCCAAAAGCCTAGTGTGAAATACAACTCAGCAGTCCTCTTTCTTTCAGCTACCAAGGAATGCTGGAATTGACAGACTCTATACCTCATGTTGTGGGTAGTGTAAGTTGTACTTCAGGTGCTGATGGATACTGTCAAGTCTCTTGAGTGATTGCTGGTAACAAAGGCCCTTTTCAGAAACAGGGGGCAGGGTGCAGGGATGTGGGGGCAGGTGCTATGGCTGTGATTGCTTTAGGTTCCTTAGCAGGTTTGTGTAACGCTGCTTTCCCCTGCGTACAGGTGAATAGTTTGGATGACAGAGAAATGGACGCAAGCCCATCCATGGCCTGGGCTGCTGCACGTGAATGTACTTAATGTACTGTACTTAATGATATGAAAAAAATGTTGCTTACTCTTTTTACTGCTGTTGGAGTAGGATGTATAACAAGGATGTGTGCAAGCTGCAAGTAACAGGTTACCTAAATAAATCTCAAGGTGCCGTTTCTCTCACTCGTACAACTACGAAGCAGTGGTAATTGGCCATTCTTACTCTTTGACTGGCCTTTGGCTTGAATGTTAATGCTGACATCAGTCTGAGTTCTGTTGGCTACTGGTGTCTGTGTGTGGAGGGGGTTGTTCTGTAGAAAGAGACGTTGTTCCGGTATTGCTTCAGTGCCGCTGCGGGTGAATGCTCCTGCGATAATGTCCCACAGTGTCAGGTTAGTCTGATTCAGCTTTTGTATTTTTTAAATTTGGTGATCACCTTGGAATTCCATTACATACTTAAAATCCTGGACTCATCACAGATCCTCACAGTGCTCTGTGAAGTATGAAATCCTAATTTTTTTGGTTGGTGTTTTTTTGTTCGCTTGTTTGTTTGGGTTTTTTTAAATGTGCAGGAAGCAAGGTAAATGTTACATAAATTCCCAGGGTAAAGAGAGCAGTGATCTTGGTTTGATTTTTTTTTTTTAATTCTTTTCCTTATAAGCATGTTGTTGAGTCACTGAGCTACATTTTTCTTCGTTAATATACGATACAACTGAAAATTGAATTCCCACTGATATTGTTAAGTAGTCTAAGCCCCACTTTATGTTTGAACACTATTTTAGCTCATAATATGAAAAGGAAGTTGCTTGTTTTAAATGTCTGCCTGCCTTGATTCACTTGGTGTAGCTGAGGCGCCCACTGAATGTTTGTGCACAGACAGGTTAATTTAACTCATCAGGCTCTATTTTCTTACCATGTGGGCTTCAATGGAATCATTATTTTATTGTGTTTCCAGGTCTGTGCTTCCAGCATGCTGTGCTCTTAAGTGCGTTGTCACAGCTGGTTTCTGGAGACAAAATTATCTAACTCAAGTTTAAATGCCTTTTAAAAAGGGAAGGAGGACGAGGATGGTCTTTTTAAACTAGGGAAATTTACTGATCTGGTTTAGTCTGGTCCTAGAGGGGCTGAAAAACATTGTGGTGGTACAAGAACAAGTAGGAAGGAGGGGGAAGGGGACTTAACGAAACCACAATGTGAATGTTCCCATAGCCATGTGTAATGAAAAAAAAGAAGCCCTTCTCTAAAGAAATGCCAAACTAAAATCTCAACTTTTTAACAACTCCGGTCTTCCCAGAGGTGACTTTTTCATTCTGTTCAGTACAGGGGACGCGTGGACAAGTGTCTCTTATCACTGGAGTGCTCATTTACTAGGAAACAGACAGTAATGGCCTCGGAGTGTGGAGTTTGTTCTCGCTTTTCTTGACTCTGCTTTTGTTCCCCAGGTTGGCTGACCGTAGGCCCCACCCTCACAAACAGCAATTTCAATGCAGAAACGTACTCTTCGTACTTCACAGCTCCGAATTCCCACCTGACCGGCTGCACAGAAGAGATTGAGAGACTTCGGCCCAAGTCCCCACCACCCAAGTCCAAGTCTGACCGGGGAGGTGGTGCTCCGCGGGGAGGAGGAAGAGGAGGCACTTCAGCAGGCCGAGGAGAAAGGGGCAGAGAGCGGAACAGAACTAACTTTCGGGGTGAGAGGGGTGGCTTCAGAGGGGGGCGTGGAGGTACCCACAGAGGAGGCTTCCCTACCCGCTGATGCCTGGTCGGTAACTGCTCCTTCCCCCAGGCCTATGCCTCACCTCTGGTACTTTTTCTTAGTCTTGTTTTTGCTAAAGTGATTTATTCTGGGGACTCAGGCTAGAGGACTGTTAATGGCGTGTTTGGTGCGAGCGGTGGCAGATAGCCTGCCCTCAGTGAGTGGCTGCACCTCACCTCACCTGCCCCTGATGGTGCTGAGCTCGGCCTCCGGACAGCTGCTGGTTGGCAAACAGGGCACGCCGTTTCTTCCAAGCACCGACAGGACTGAAGATCCTTGCTCTTCCCTTCTGAAACTTGCAAGGTGGGGGCTTTTTGAAACTGTCATTTCCTCCCAAACATGGATTCCTCTTCCTTCTTTAGAGGGTCAGGTCCAAACTGGCTCGGATTAATATGATGGAAAGGGCAGGAAGTGCAGTGCTGACTTGCATGGCCGTAGCAGACTTACTCTTAATTCATGGAAGAAAAAGTGCTGTGTCTTTATTGACACCTGTTTTAACTTCTTTGAAACCGAGGAGCAAACAATAAATAGAATTCTATTTTTTCTTATTTGGTTTAAATTTCCCAAATTATTCCTGGGAATAGGGAACACATTTATTTTTCATTTGTGGTGTTCGTGCACTCAGTTCTCATGTCTGGAGTGGAGAGAGTGGTAATACTGTGCAGTCATGTGTTGTGTTTCACAGAAAGGAAGAAGTTGTGTGTGGTCCGGAACTTCTGCGTAGGTCTGGATTGCTCCTTGAGGGGTGCTTTTCCCCCAGCATCTGTTCATAATAGCCTTGTTCTTTGGTAGGGAAACCCAGTTTTATTGGCAAGTAGTAGACCTCGTTGGAGGTCGTATGGGAACCGTGAGGTGATGTGAGTGCTTGTTGAAAGGGTCGCCTGGGCAGCAAGGGCACGGTGAACAAACGGAGGGCTCTGCTTTGCCTGTGAGCTGCTGGTGACCAGCTCCAGAGTACAGTGTGGAAAACAAGTGGCTTGCTTGGGTATGTGCAGTGTTTGTGACAACTCTGAACTTCTTGGTCCGTACGTGGTAGACTTGAATGAACTGGGCTGTTGACATCTCAAAGTCTTAGGTGTGGATTTTTGAAAATTGGCTTTTAAGTATCACAGTGTTTCTCTGTTGAAGCCTAGCTTTTAAATAACTGTCCTGTAAAGTGGTGGATTATTAAACTTGTTTATCAAAGCTAATGTTGAAATACTTAATATTTTGTGGGTTTGTTCTCCTTGAGGTTTTGGAATTGCTAAGTTTTACCATGGTTTCCTCCCTGCTGTTGTAAAAGATCATGAAACCTTGGCACAGGCTTTAGTAGGGGCCGTCAGCTCCACAGCCTCGGCAGCGTGCTTGGTATGGGCCTGCTGAAGTGCAAACAGAGCTCGCCTGTAGGTACCGTGGGTGACCGTTTGTTTCTTGTTACACACAAGAAAGGCTGGATTTGGGGGCGGGGTGTTCCAGGGGTAGTGCTGGTGCAGTGGCCAGTCAGTGGGGCCTGCCTGAGACTGCATGGAGCGGCAGCTGGCAGAAGTGCCACAGGAAGAAAGTTTTATCGTGCTTTTGCCGTAATCAAGTTTTTACTTGACAAGTAAATGCTGGAGACGCTTAACCTTTGGAAGGTTGCTTCTGTGCCGGTGAGGTATCTCTTTTTTTTTCTGTTAGTTAGTAAGTGATGTTAATTCCCATTTCCAGCCTTTAATTACATGTCCATAGCTCACAGTTCAGTGCACAGGCTGCTCTAATGTAGATCAGGCTTACACTGAAGAGGAGACTCAAAAATAACTGGTTGAGATGTGCATCTATATCCGTTTGCAAAAGTTGGGGTGCTGCTCAAGATGAGCAGTGACTTGGGAAATTAATTGCACGTGGTCTTGTACAAAGAATTCCGCTAAATAAATGCCGCTTGATTGTGCAGAGTTAGATGCTTCAATTTCTTCCCTCAAAGCTGAAACTGCTGAAGTGTAGTATAAGGAAAAAAGGATACTGCACCAGAGGGTGCTAGATTGGATCTACCTGGCTGGGCCAGCTTCTCCAGGGAACTGTAATGTACATGTTGTTAACAAGCAACTGACTGTACTTTTTAAATTGAGGTTAACAGACAAGGAGCTAGAGCTTTCCACACAGCCCCTGTGATGAGATGCCGGCTGGCCGTAATCTGAAGGTGGTGGTTCACCAGTGCTAGGTTGCCTGTCAGGGTAAGACAGTAGTGCCTGGCTGCGTGTACCCAAAGGCTGCGTGTCACATACTCGGGCCTGTGGAGGTGATACTTGGAAAATCCCGTAGGATTTTTGTATTAGTTATACAGTAAAAACATGTGGACATTTTTTAAGTTGTTGTTGATTTGGACCATATCTAAAGTGGTGTCTAGAGATGAAAAGCTTTTAATTTCATTACCAGTTTGTCAGTTAATTTCTCAGTTGCAACATTTTAATAGGAAGGTAAAGCTCGTGATCAGTGAACTGATGAATACTTTATTTACCACAATGAAGACCTACTTGGAGATAAAAAAATAAGTTTCTTCTTCTCCAACTTTATGAAATGCATGAAGCCACCAGTCTGAGTGGGGATGGTTCTCTAGATCTTGTCTCACTGATCTGGGGGAGGCTTCTAGTGCTTTGAATATCTTGGATCCTGTATGAATTAAGTGAAGGATTTGATAATGGCACTGACACAATACTGGAGTATCTTGCTCCATGGAGTGGGAATTGGGCTGAAAACTAAAAGAAAGTTGTGATCTGACAATGGGAATTAAATGGCATTAAATGATGAATTTTAGATACTCAAATATTTGTTTTAAAAACTCGCAGGGAAAAGAAATATCCAGAATGCACTAATGAAGACTTCAAGCCTTGTTTCTTGAATGATCCTTGTTTTAAGGATACAATGAGAAACTGAAAGTGACAGATCAACCCATGGTTTGTGTCTACAGCAGAAAAAACAATTACTCCTTCCAGAATCAGTAAGGTCAGTGGCAATTGTATCGCTGTCATAGCAATCACCCAGTGTAACGGGATGAAGGTCAACTTCCCAACATGGAGGAAAGCTCAATAATACTTGTCAGGTTATGGTCATTCTTGTGGGTGTTAAAGCAAGGAGGTAAGTTCTGCAGTGAAACTTGAAGTAATTACAAAAGAAAAAAAAAAGACCTATACTATAAATCAGAGTTAAATATTACAGTCCTGCCATTTATCCTGCAGACAAGATTTGCACCTGCAGTATGTGTGGTGACTTCCATGACTGCTGCAGGAGCTGCTGTATCGACATGTCTATCTCTGTGATGTCCTCATGTAGGTAAAATTAACCGCATGTGAAAGGCTGGAGCACTGACGAATTAGCTGTGCACACATAAACAGCTTTGTCTTACTGCAGCTTGGTTCCGTGTAGCACCGCTGTGCCTGAAATCCCGGTGTTCCCTTGGCTTCGCCAGTGCACGGTGGCATCTAGGCTTCGCTCTGGCAGTCTGGGTGTGAAGGGGGTTGCCCAAAAGCAGCTGGGCAGTGGCGCTTGTGTGGCCCGAGCTGGCCAAGGAGACAATGCCTGTGGCTGTGGTACAGACACGAGCTTCGGGCCATCAGCAAACTCCATGGAATAAGGTAAGGAAATGGGTTCTGGGCAAGTGTGGCTGTGGCAGGAGCTGTCTGGGGGAGCAGCTCTCCAGCTTCCTGCCTCTGAGGGGACACTCCCATGCGCTGCAGTTGACACAGACTTGGTTCAGCAGGGCAGGAGTGCAGGAACCCTGTGGCCAGTTTCTGTTGCTAGCTGTCCTAAAGCAGCCTCTGTCCTGACATGGGGTACTAGTTCAGATGCTACAGTTTTAAGAGGTGCTTGAGAGCTTTTGGTAGAGAAAAAGCATTAAAAAAAAATGAAGATAACTTAGTTTAGTTTCAAGAATGCACACATACATGGTGATTATATTTAATAACTGCTTATTTCTTTATACATAGAGTTGCTGGTGTCACTTACAAAGTATACTGCTTTGGAATGGCAACAAATACTTTTTACAGGGTAATGTGTTCAGCTAAAAAGTGCTTGTCTTGGCAGCTGAATTTGGTCCGAGGATCCTTTTGTGATATAGCCACTTATTTCAAGAGCTCTCAGTCAATGCACACAGATACAACTGTTTTGATAAGCTGTCAAACTAAAAAATATGCATCCTGACTGCTTATCATCTTGGATATTACAATGATTAAGTAGCAACATTAACATGTTTAAAGGCACTTTTTTTTTTAATGAGGCCCAACTTACCCCTTACTTTTGCGGGTGTTTTGCCTTCTCTGAAACATGGATTTTTGTAACGAGCTTCTCAGGTTTGGAAAAGTTCAAACCTCACATGCAGAGGTCCTAAAGATACAAACTGATGAAGTATCTGAGGTAAACAGCTCTTCCAAAGACTTTGGCTTCTAAATTCTACCTTAAATATTGAGATTAGCAGAGGCTTATTTCTCAAAGCAGTGACTGTTGAGTATATCAGTCTTGCGAGAGGAGGTCACTGTAATAGAACTGGTATTAAACAAGAGGCTTGTTTTTTATAGCACCACAAACCACCTTTGGTTAATGTGTCAACTGTCTTCTTACCGTTGACCTGTCACTGAAATTCTGAGGGACAGATGTTACTGAAATTGTATTGGGAATATTCCAGTTAGCAAATGTACTAAATACAACATTTGATTTTTAAAATGCAATTAAGTAGTATGCTAAATTAATTGCTGCCCTTAAGACTAGAGATTTGTACCGTAAAAGTGTGGCATTATCTGCCAAACAGATTGGTTGATTACTGTTCTTCCTGTGGTCCGTTGCTGTTAAGTTTCCTCAAGTCCAGTTATAAATGAAGGCATCTCTGTGTCCTGGATAATGCTGGGTGTGGAAGATGACCTAGAGTTCCATTTCTGTAGAAAGTAATATTTGTCCCTTCCAGGAAGAAGGATTACTTTTTAGAGATCAGCTTTCTGTGAAGTAGTACTCAACATTGAACCACATGATTACTGGAAATCTGATTCAACTGTATGCCCTCACTCAGAAAAAGCAGTGTTTTGTATTTCTTTCTTCTTCTGTATAGGTTTTTAGCATGTTTCCTGGCTCTGTACAACTTATGACTAGAAAAAGGCGTAATTAAGGAGTTTTCTAAATTGATAAATGCATACCATAAGCTTTGAAGTGTTGACATTTTGAAATCTGGCAATGCACTAAGAGAAAGAGTCAGGACTCTCAGAAGATTAATACCTGAGTGCTGAACTTCCTATCCTACAGCTCAATAAGTAGGCTAAATACTCAGAGAGAGGATGTGTGAGGTGAAACTGTACAAAAAGAGCACAGCCAAGGTTCACTAAAGCACAGCAGAATATTCCTCTGGCTGCAGTGGAGCTGTGGGCCAGCCTTCGGGCACCAGTGACTGTCCCTCTTAGAAAATAAGGAAGGATGAATTATACTTGAGTTTCCTTAACTGAGCAGCTGGCAGATCTCCTTGTGAACACAGCATAAGAAATCCACGTAAGAAGGCCCTCCGTAAATACTCTTGTCTTCTACTAGGAACTGTCGGAAAAGCATCTCTGGCTGCTCCCGCTGCTTCACTATAACCAGCTGAAAAGATAAGAGATGTGTATTTTTAGGATACAGTCATACCACATGGCAGTACCCTCTTCCTCTGTCTATTACCATATGCTGCTGGGGGCAGGGCGGGAACCCAAACGAATGAATCTCTCTGTTCCAGTATTTATGAACATAGGAGAGAGATGCTAGTGTGAATTAAGGTTTCCAGATTAAAATGGTAACCTCGAGACTCGACTACCTCTGAACAGTTTATTTTGATTAAGAATGAGCACATTGTGCCTACAGTGCATGCTGGAACTCACTGCTGAGGTACAGGAAAATTCCTGGTGTGGAAAACCTTTTACAGCTACTGATGAGTTCTGTCAAAGCCAGTAGTGCTCTTCTGAACAGGTATGGAGAATGAGTTGAGGCAGAGAGAGTTTACCTTCATAGTGTAGGGCTTCTGGCTCTGGATATGCTCCAGTATTGACTTCAGTTTCTTAGAAAATGGATTGTCCAGGTCAGGCAGCGATGTCTGTTGGGAGGAAAGCATGGCAGGTGGTTGTATTCCAGTCGCATCTCTTTCTTAGGAATTTAGTCAAGGCTAGCTGCTGATATGCAAGTTACTGTGGATTTCATTCTAAACTGGGAGATGCCATCTCCTTCACAAAAAGGTCTCTCATTTGTCTAAACCGTTTTTCAATATACAGTAATCACTATATGAAAATTCATTATCATGAGAAACTTCAACTATTGAAAAGTGGTTTGTTCCAATTTCAGCAATACACATTCATTAGAACTTTCAGTATCTGCAACAGTGAAAGTTTAAGGTTTAAAAATGTTGTGAAAGCTTCTTTCCTGTAAGCTTTTACACCGTGAACACTTACTAAACTTTTATGTATATTAAGACACTTCTGATGTCTTAACACCTTCTGCTGGTCACCTGCTTCTGCTTTTAGTTGAATGATGAAAATCCACCTTAGTAATTCCTCAGATTAGCAGCCTGGCCTTACTAAATCACCAGTTCTGAAAAAGGGACCAGTCTCTTGTCTACTCACAGCCTCCGCGCTGATGTGTGCAAAGGATGGCACGTTGAATAGCCCTTGGATGAGCTCGGGGGGTGCACTGACTCCCAGCCACAGGAACAGACTCAGGCCGTTGGCCAGAAGGAAGGCCCCTCCTTCTGACAGACGTTCCTCAGAGCAGCGCACGGCAGCTGGGACAGTGTCACTCTTCAGATCCAGACTGTGCTATGGGGCAGAAATGCATAGGCATTGTAGACTTGGTAACTTCAAGGTGACTAAAGCTCTTAGTAGATACTGAAAAGTAACTATTGAAAGGTTTAGTACATTTTAGTGGTTCCTTTCCAGATTAGAGGAATTGAAAATCAAACCACCTCTTCTTTTCCAGTTACCACACTGTGTGCAAAGGGACACCTGAAGTCAGTGGGGAGAAACTTGCACACTGTATTGATCTTTACTGAAGCTGGCATTTTTCATTAACCTGCACAAAAACCTTGCTAAAAGTGCAGTGACTGACAGCGTTATTTTTCCATTAAACTAGAGGTTCCACCCTCCCTCCTCAGTGTAGTTGAACTAGCAATTACATCACAGTAAAAGCATAATCCAGCACGGTAGTGTAACACTTTCCCAGGAGACAGAATCTTTTCTGCATATTATAATTCTGCGCAATTATAAAACCACAGCACGGTGCAAACAGTTCCCCTGAAAATGAGCAGCCGTGCAGACAACATACTCACAATCGGCAGGAGCTGGGGATAGAAGAACAACTGTGTGTTGGCCACCCCCATAGCCATGACCAGCTGCCGATGGTAAGCTCTCTCATCGGTTGCAATTTCTGGCCTGCCAACTAGCACGCAGCTCTTCAGCAGACAGTTCATGTACACTGGCAGCACCTTCATTGCATCCGGAAGGATGAGCTGAGAGGCAGAGAAGCGTGTTAGTTAATAGAGCCCATGTCCTTGAGAACAAGACCTGGACTTCCAAACATTTAAGTAAACCACTGCTTGTTTTCTTTCATTAAAGAAGAAAAAACCCTAGAGAACTACTTTGTATGTGCCATTTCAGATCAGACAGGACAGGTCTGGATGCAAATAAATTCCAGTTTTTGATTACAGGAGGCATTGCATGGTATGTGAAAGCCTTAATCTTCTCCAAGCTGAACTTGCCAGGACGTAGAGAGGGGTAATGTAAAAGGAAACAACTGTTGCTTTTCCTGGAGCACTGAATTTTAAGTCATATAAATAGGATGTGCCAATAATTCTAATCTATACATTACATTCAAGAAGAAGATAGAATCACCAAATACAGTTCAGAGGAGATTAAAAAATAATCTAAATCAGATGCCTCCAACATTGTCAGTCCTTTGCCCTTCCTATTACCTTCAGCATTAATACACAAACTTGACAGCTGTTGTTCAGAAGTGTCAAAACCAACCATTCCTGCCCTCTAATTATTACAGTGTCCCAAAATCTAAAGGCAATAGGGATTCCCGAGTTGCAGGAAAAGTAGAAGTTAAAATTCAAATGCTTAGAGGGTTTGGATTTAGTTCACCCATCTTTGGGTAATTGTTTGAAACAGAAAAAGACTTGCTAGAGAGTTGCTGAATGGATCTGAAAACTCTTCCCTGTTGGTTCAGTCAGACCTCCCCAGATATTCTGAATATTTAAAAGAATGGGCTGAAAATAATAGCAGTGTCTTGACAGAATCTTCCATTAGTGTGCAATATAAGTAATCAGGTTCCAGAGCTTCATACTACCCTTAGTAAATACAGGAGTTAACAGACTGTTACCTTAAGCATCATGGATTTCTAGCCACCCTGCCACCCCCACCAGGAGTTTGGCCCCTTGTAGACCTCAGGTATTTGTCATTCCAGCACACCTGAGACACCTACCTGCAAATTCAGATTGTTTGCTAAGATAATGTTATTTTCATTTTTTAACACCAACATCTTATTTGTCAAAAATTAGAATACTGAAATCTTTAACAACGTAAGAAGAAAAAAGGAAAGCTTTGTGAGTCAGCCTGTAATTCCAGCAGGAAGGAAGAGGCTGCCTCAGCTCCTCTGTGAATACGATCATTAGTGGCCTCATTGGCACTGCCATTTGTTCAGCTTCCATGTGTTGTAATAGCCACCATTGAATCCCACCTGTCATTCATTATATTTGAAAGCAAAGGGAAAGTCTGTCCTGAAATTTCCATTTCTGGCACTGCTGATGTTGCAGGGGTGATCGCCCAGCTGCCAGCCAGGCGTGGTGGGGGGAGGGCTGAGTTCAGACATGTTTTACCTGGCTTACTGCTGACGGGCTGGCACAGTTCTTCCTGTAGCATGCCAGCATGTGAGCTGTCTGATTCACCAGGATGTCTCTGACTGTCTTCAGTGGCTGGCTTAGGATGGCTTTAAAAGCTACAAGCACAGAAGAATGAAAGAGCTTGCTAAAGACGGACACATACTCTTGAACTATCTATATTCTGCTAGCTTCCAGTTTTATTAACCTGATGTCTATAGCTCTTTAATTTTAGTCTGTTTTACAGACAGCATCTTGGAGGATGGTGATTCACCTTTGGCAAACTCCCTCCCCCCGCCCCCCAAACCTCCAACACTATGCTAGGATGTCCATTCTATACTGTGGCTATACTGTCTGTGCATTACACGTTCCTAGCTAACCTCACAAGCACTACTTGCATGGCAGTATGGCAAAAATATGTAATACATTGTCCTTTCTATTGTATAATACTTAGAAGTTGCTCGGGCTTGGAGCAGGCAAATTCCCCCCTAGGTAATCACTTCAGTTCCCTTTCTTGCACCTCCCCAAAGTAAAAAAGGAAACTAAATTGGTCTGTTATAGCTTTACCTGACTTAGCAAAGAAGTTGATAAGTGCATCTGTCTCACAAGTCTTGTAGACATCAGCTAACTGGGAGCTACAATTTAAACCTATATTGTGTATGCGAAGTCTTCTTTGTCCGCTCATTGATGTGTAAAGGACAGCACACTGCAACAGAGGAACAAATAAACATTTATTTTAAAATAAAAAGCTGCTGTTGTGCAAGAGCCACCTACTTTGTGCGTAAAAGGCACATAATTACTTCTGAAGATGGCCTTGCCTTGCAGTGCTGCTGTCCTCTGTAGGACTAACAGACCTGTATTTTTAACGAAAGTATGTTACACATCATAAAAGTTACTAATCTTAAAATTATAAAAAATATTATGACTGATGGAAAGGGTTATTGCTCTCATTTGCTACACCCTGATGGCATCACCTGAAAATAAGAGACCACTGAATGTAAATTGGTCAGTCATACTTACTAATTGTGTAATGTCTGAACAGTTCAAATAACTATCTCAAAAGACATAATAGGAGAGCTAAGAAATTTGCTGAGAAGTACTCTGCCCATCACATCAGCTCTTGGCAAAAACACAGCAAGAAAAGCCTCCCCATCTTGGAAAGCTGAGTGGTTCTTTTTACATGGGTAAGTTGCTTATGAAGCAACACGAGAGGTTCTGCTAATCCCTGTATCCTGCCTGTACCGTGGGCTTCCATACTAAAAATTGAGGGTGTCATTTAAGAATTCCCTTACGACTCCAACGCTACTTCAGTGTATGACCCAAAGCCTGCAGGGCAAACGCAGACCCAAGGGTACTCTGGTCTGCCTTGCATTAGGTACTTCCACAAGTAGCTGTCATATGAAAGAGCTGTAAATGCTACATCTGCATGGTGTACGTATCCCTGTCCCTGCAGCACCACGGGTCTGGGCAGCAGCGCTTCAGCCGTACCAAACTGGCTGTTTCATGGTGCTGTATTCATACAGGGGTTAACTGCTGACCTATGAAATGTATTTATACTAAACCAAAGAGCCAACTAGCTGGCAAACTAAAAGCCAAGCAGAAGAGAAATAAAAAGTTCAGATAATTGTGTGGCTTAAAGTTTAAAACCTTGCAAGCTGTAACATTTTCTGTCATTAAACAAAAAAAAGGTCATGACTACACATCTAGAGTAGTAAAAAACCACCTCCCATTATCTGGTAACAGGTGGGGTGCACCCTGACAAAAGATGTTTCACAAGTCTGGCCATTTATGCAGAGAAATATCAATTATTGCCCAAGTGGCATTTCTGGGAACTGTTGCACTGTGGACTAAGGCAGGAAGAAGCACGTGCTGTGGGGCTTCAAGCACTCCCATGCCCTGGACCAAGGGAGCAGGGCAGCCAGGTGACCACTTGCAAGGGAGAACTGTCACTGCACAGATCCCATCACTGGTGGGTCCTGGGCAGTCCTAGGGTCAGAAGTGATGTTCGCAACAGAGAGCTGCTCTTGAACAGAGGTGTCACAAGGACTGTCACAGCAGTAGCAGTTTCCCTATAGGCAGTAACGAATCTTGTACTCCAAATAAACTTAATTAGTGAAACAGACAAAAATCATAGCTGATGAGGGCTCAGTGTGTATTTACAAAGCATTCCAGTACCTCTGAATAGAACATGCAGTATAGAGGTAGGTGAACGCACTGACTGTGGTGAGAGGCATTGTTTGTGCATCTGTGGTGAGATGCAACCTTTGGCTAGTTAATTAAAATCTTTGTTTATTGCTAGTATTAGGTCATCAGACTGTGCAAGCTGTGCCTTGCTCCCATGAGTCCTACACTAACTTTTTTTGTTAAGGCTGCAGAAATTCTTGCTCACAATTTCATGATGTTACGTGTATGTAAGTGTTTTCTTACCTGAATTAGGGCTCCACTGTCTTCATTCAGTTTGTCATCATGTTTGAACTCCACTGTCACTGCCTTGTCACAGTCAACTGCTGCCATCTCCACATCTGTGGTGTTGTTCATGTAAATGGCACCAAAGAAGTCCGTAGCCCTGAAGCCTACATCCAGATTAAAACAAAACAATTTTGGTAAGAAATGGCAAATAAAATTTATATTATTTCGTAACTTTCTTTTTATGGTCAGACAATTTTGCCAACTGAAATGGGAACCATGTTCCCTCAGGGATATGCAGCCTCAGAGGGTCCCACCAAATGCCCTTGCTGATTGCAGGTTTTGACAGTTGGGTGAGAAGGAGAAGCTGCTGGGTCACGGGGCTGCGCTGTGACTCCAAGCCCACCCAGGACTGTTGGCCTGGCCACTTTGTGTCTGAGAAAAGTAGACACAGCAATGTCATTTGAAGTATGAAAATGAAGGAACCATGTAAATATGAACATGTAAGTGTCCAGCAGCAACACATTTTTATACAACTCACTTGCAATCCAAGATGCATGTGTAACAATCAGAAGCCTTACCCTTATCTGAATATTAATTATTACAGAGATACATACAGGAAGGACACATTCATGCATTTTGTCAGTTTATCCAATTAACTTTCGAGAGGCCCATAAATGAAGGTAAAAGTTTGCCTAATCTCACAAGTGATCTGTGCAGCACTGTTATTTGAAATTATGTATTGTCATACGCATTAATATTTTCATTCCCAGCGGGTACTGTTACCTGTACTTGTCCGAACCCTCATTATTGCATCAAATCCCGTCTTTTTTTCGATGTCCTTCCTGAGGTCACTTAAGAACTGTGGGCTGTCAGCATCGAGCTAGAAACACAGAGCAAAAGCGGCGTTGCAGTTGGCCACTGGATGGCAGAAGCACAGCAGAAACCCAGCCTGCTCCCACCCGTCACCCGGCCAGCAAATCTGTTCTGTTCACACCAAACATCTCTCGTTTCCTTTCAAAAAGATTTTTTAAAAAAAGTTGATTGTTGTTTTGTTAACAATCCAATTATCCCCAGTGACATCCATCCTTGCCCTTAACCTTGCAGCCTAGCTAGGCTTTATGGCATAGCCTTAGGGATCTGAGTAGCCTTGCTGACTCCACAAAAAATGCTTTTTGCAGGTCAGCTCCTGACACAAAGAAAGTCCCCTGCTCCCCAGAGAGATACTTGTGAAATTTTAAACAAGTGTTACAGCTTTTTTGGGCGTCTTCTTCATATTATCTGTATATACCGGAGTAACGGACTTCCCTAACTCTGATGCCAGCATGTTTCAGTAAGCAAATTTAATGTTGAAGCAGACTAGCTTATTGCTGTTTCAAGATAAATATTTGAGCCTGATCTGTAATCTGTAAGTTTGAATTTTATCCCCTGGATTTTGTAAGTAAGTTTTCTAGCATCACTCTACTTTTATGTTAAATGTCAAAGCACACACTGAAACAAAAGAAAAACAACAAATCCCCAGGTGTTACTATCCGAAAGGCAAGAAACCTCTACCTGGAAATTGTTGTATTTGTACAGTGTTCCTCCAGTGTACATTGTGACGAGACCCATGGAGGCTACGTCCACATACTGATTCGGGAAGAGGAACAAGTTCACGCAACAGCCATTAGCCACACAGTCCCTGGCTAAGGCCTCGTAAGAATTCACCTGGGGCTGGAAGAGTGTCTGCAGAGAATTACAAAATACAAGCATTGTAATCTTAGATACCATTAGTAGCCAACCGCAACCCAAACGCCCACTTGAAGAACAGAAGTTTGCAGTGGAAGTTTTAAGCGAGGGCATCGACTTGATTAAAACCATGTTGCCCCTGCCCATAATACCCGCATGCAGCGAACCAACTCGGTATGTTCTCAGAGAACTAAGTCGCTGAACAGGCAAGCAGCAAAGGCTCTGGGGGGACAGAATCACTTGCTGCCGGGTGGTTTCCTTCACTGATTGATGGGAATGGCTGCTCTACTGTATCTGGGCTGTGGGGCTCCTGCAGGGCCAGGATCAATACATCACTGGGGCATAGTCAGAATGGGACCATTATATAATTAAACAACACATCTTTGTAAAAGAAAATAAATGAAAAAAGATAGAGGCCCTATTAGAGAAATTCACTGTAATCACAGTCTCTGGATAACTTGATAGTAGAAAATACCTTTTCTTTATCTGTATTGAGTAGTTTTTTGTCATCTCTGTTTCTCAGCTTTCCTGGTGCCTCCGCAGTTGGCAACGAAGAATGGAAGATAAACAATTTTCCAGCACATTCTGCAGCCTGTCTCAAAGACACCATATTGACGTATTTATTACTGCAAACATAAACAAGCCTAATTTTCATACATTGCGGTATCTCAGAAAGTAAACTTCCTGCAAGTTCCTCAGAGATAATTAATTTAGAGACTCAAAACCTGATGAAGTAAATCCCCAAACAAACTGGGAATTTTATGTCAATAAATAACTTAGTCTAGCGCCCAGAGATGTTTGCTGACACATTGTTACAGTAATTTCTACACAGGAATCTAAAATCAATGAGCAAACCTAGAAGTACCTCTCCCGGAGACTTGCCAATTGGATACAAGCATTACGCAACCAGTATCAAAAGTACAAATACTGAATTCGATAAACTGAAAAGGAAGCATAATTTAACAGAAAAATTATTTCTTCAGTTACAGGCACACTAGAGCTCGCTGTATTTTTATAGACGAGCCAAGGTTACAGTCCTGTACTAGAACCCACATTGTAATCTACAGTAAAATGCAGAAATATCAAAACCTGTGATGAGCATTTCCTCCTGTCACTAAGACATGAAATAACTGCCAGTTTTAATCCAGTTTTCTGTCCTTATTTAAAGAATGTGGTATTTACCGAGATGGCAAACTACTGACAGAAACCCCTGAATTCCAAAGGAAAAAGTAACAACAGTAGCAGTACCACAGGCATCTCTGTACTATTAACAAGCTATTCCACCAAAATTTAGAAAATCCAGTTTATCTGTTGAGACAGCTAATAGGAGCAAACAGAACAAAACAGAGTATTGCAGTTGGAAGGTGATCTATAACAATCATCTGCTCCAGCTGCCTGACCACTTCAGGGGTGACCAAAAGTTGCAGCAAAGTGAAATGACAACTGATCAGCAATTCTGACGTTGTTGGGTGTTGAAGAAGCTGGGTGAAGGCAAAGGGAAAGAAGGAAGGAGGAATGCAGGATTTGTCCTTCTCTTGCTCCAGATGTAACCACACCTCCACGTTAAAAAACCACGCTACCCAGGACTACAGACAAGAATCGGCTTTGGTGCTCTTTCTCCTCCAGACCTTAAGATGCTCACAAGATAAAGACAATCCACATTGCAAAATAAGCTACAGCATTCTTCTGGGAAAATGAGAAATCTCTTTGCTGTGGCAGAAATGCAACTAAAGACAGTACCTTACTCCTAACAGAGCTGAAATTTCACCCCTGATATTTCAAGTATAGTTATGTTTATATCACAAATGCAAATTTCTTCAATTCCTTTTAAGAAACATTCTGCTGAAGACTGAAAGACTTACACTAAATACCTATCTCTCATGATACATATCAGGAATTACTGACATTGCTTTTGACAATTTTTCTAAAATGTATATATATTATTTCTAAAAGTGTATTAAAATTAATATCAAATAGGAACACAATCCATTCTATTCTTTTCAGACAATATTTTTTTCTTGAGTGCAGATATGTGTATTAATTCACCATGAAAATCCTTACAAATTATAACTTCAAAATACTATGTTAAATAAAAGCGTAAATAACAGCTGCTTTCTTTTATAGCCAATATCAAGGGAAATTTACAGTTATGGCCCTTAAGTTTGTTTTGTAGCAGTCAAGTATCAGGGAAGAGCACTCTGATGAAGCAGTAACCAAATAAATGTTTTGCACATACACTTCTCCCATTATGAATAAATAACAAGAAAACAGGTTTTAATTAAATATTTAAGAAACAGATTTGAGAAATACTGTGTATTTTTGGTTCAACAAATTTCTCCACTCCAAGTTCATGCTCTACTTACACACAGCCTGCAGATAAATCAACTGTTTAAACCACCACTGGCTGTTTTCTGCCCCTACAAATCTTGTGGTGAACCGTGGTGGCATTCTTTTAATTGGCAGGGCTCCATCAGTATGTCAGCACTTTAGGGGATGTCCCAGACATACAGAAAGCAACTGGGGATGCATCTCGACCTGTGGAATCATTTTCAGCTGTATTCAAGCTGTGAGAACTTGTCAGTTAAGCGGAAACTCTCCAACCCCCTACCAGAGTCAGTCAGAAATACCTTGTTCTGCACAAGAAGTCAGCAGAAGCAGAACAGGCAGGGCAAAATCCTATCTCACACTGACTCTTTTCCTGCCCTTCACACATGCAAGGACTGGATATCTGTGCAAACATTCAAAGTATCTATTAGTTCTGTTGCAGTAACAAACCACTTCTTTATTTCTCTCAAATACTGAATGAGAAACCAACTGCTGCTCCTCACCTTCTAAACATTCATTCTATGTTGAAAAGGCTCTAGGGACTGGTTTCCCTCAATAAGCAAAATCTGGAAACAGATGTTATGCTTGTCAGTGTTCTCGTATGGACTAAAGCAGTTCAAATGTACTGGCAGAATAACAGAATATAGTGCTGGAAACAATCAGCAACTTTTTTTTTTTCCCCCTAATTTTCCACTGTGATTTGTAGGAGGACTTGGGACTGGCTTTTAGCATACGGAATTTCTGCAGCTTATCAAGTCTTATTCTGATTAAAGAGCTGCTTCTTTTACAGAGAGGAACATTCTAACCTTCAGTGCCTCCATGCCAGCCTGGATCACAGGGGCGAAGATGGTCTCACTCTCGTTGGTGTCTGCAAACATCTCTGGAATCTGGTCCAACAAGCTACAAGAGACAAAAGGATCAGTGTCTCAACTGGTCAGAGTATTTGGGATAATCCCCAAACATACCTTGCAACATACCGAGGCTTCACACAGGATTATGTTTTCCATGCAAATTTACATTTTTTAAAAATATGAACATTAAGTGTTCAATTTCTTAGGATTCCAGCCAGAATAAAACAAACCACAAATTTTTAATTCTATGAGATGCATTATTTCAAAGCTGGTAACATAAAGGAACATGCCAAAACCAAAAAAAAGCTAAAAAATAATGAGTTCTTGTGTGCTGTAAGGACTCAAGAGGCCTTAGATCATATCCAGGTGTGCATCATATACATCACAAGAGGAAAACCATGCAACATGGCATACAGCCACAACCCCCTCCTCCCACTTCTGAAGCAGCACAACTGAAGATGCATGGTTTACACCTGGCCTAAATTTCTGCTTTCACATTCAGCACTGGGGAGTTGTTGATACCACATTTTCATTGCCTCAGAGGTGGAAATACATGACTTGAAGCATCTGTCGGCTTCTCAAGTACTTGAATAAATAAATGTACCCCCAAAACCCAGTAACACAATTGACTAAAAGGCATAATGTATATCATAAGCATTCAGATCTTATTCTCATATGGAATAATTATACTTTACTTGATAACAACGGATCGCGATTCCTGATAGTTAACAAGGAAACCATCCAGCAAAGGAACAAAAACTTCTCCAACATCTGAGACCACCATCATCTGAGGCTGTGCTAAGCTGCTTTTTACATTAAAGAAGTGGAGGACCTTGTTGTAAGTGACGAAACCAACTCGAATTGCTGAGGATTCTTCTTGCTCTTCTCTGTAAGAAAAACAAAATCGACTGGTTATAATTCTGAAATTCTGACCTTGCAATAAAAGCTTTCATTTGAAATGCAAGGCTGCTTTCAGATTGTTATCGGTACTGGCAGCCACAAAGCAAACAACCACAAGGCAGATATACTGGCCTCAATCTTTGCCTTAGGTCAAGTTGAAACACCCTGATAAAATCAACTGCTGTATTATTTACTTCTTTCAAAAAATATATGTCAATTGTGCATCCCATCCAAGCAGGCAGAAGTCCCTAAGATAAAGAATAAACCATGTCATCCTCAAAACATGGAAAAGAGAGAACAGGACAATTAGTCTCAAGATACAATCAGAAAACCAGCTTTATTTAGAATATATCCAGTGCCACTAACGACTGATGCCCTATAAGGATTCTAACTAGGCTTGAATAATGTCTGGTGACTTTGGAAGATCAATCTCCTGCTTCAGCAGGTCTACTTTTAAGCAGCAGGAGCTGTTAGATTCCCCCTAGCTGCATATCATGCAGAAAACACGCTACAGAAATCAACTCATTACTTTTAGCAAGTTCCCAGGCCACAAAAAGGTAGCAAACTGCTGCTGTGAGCTACACCTGCAGGAATGCTGCAGGCAGCAGGCTCAGCCTCTGTTTTTGTGGAGGTAACACCTCTAAGCAGCAGCCTGCTCTGCCTTTATTAACAATACTAGTTAGACCCTTACCAGGTTCGCAGTCCTAGTGAGCTTTTCCCTACAAGGCAATGCTACAAAAAAAGTGGTCTTCATTACAAATAAAATAGCACCTTCTTGTAGCACAGTGTTCCTCCCATAAATGGCAAACCAAGCCCTTAGTGCAAAACATGCTAGATAGGAAGCCTGGGGTACTTGTAAATTACTACAGGTCAGCCCATACATTCTATACAGCCACATTATAAACATCTAGGCAGCCTACTAAACTTACAGCGAGATGTCACAAAACCAGCAAATACCAAGTCCGGCTTTTGCACGTTTTACATGTTTGAAAAAGTTTCATATTTGAAGTACCAAAATTTGGAAGGCCTCATTAAAGACCCAGCTATACCACTGAATTAATTTACAGCCTGAGAGGAAAATATTTAATTTCTTTGTGCCTCAGTCTACATTTCTAAGAGGGGAACAGCAAGAATTAGTGTTTAATCTCACCAGGATGTAGAGCTATGTACCAACCACAAAGTTATTGGAGACTGCAGCAGTAAGAACCACAGAATAGCCAAGCTCATTTTTTTTTCTGTAGTTTATAAAAGGAGTCACTCATGGAAGGTTATGAGTGTAACAAATTTAGCACAAGGAAACATGCCCATTGACAAACATCATGTACGCAGACTCATACAGATGTTACTATCACACCAAAATAATTTTGTAACAGAGCCCTGCCATAGTATTTCCAATTACTAGGCACTTAGGGCAAAAAAGGTACAATTTATCCTTCACTCCAACCTCTGAAGAAACAACAGAGTCATAAACAACAGAGTCAGAAACAACAGTCACCCTTGAGCCTCCAGCATAGAAAAGCAACCATGATTTGAAAAAAAATCATCCTAAGAAATGTAAAGCCTTGGCTGCAAGAAAATCCACGGCAAGTGTTCCACTTCAACCAACATACTACATTTAATGACTTCACAGATGCTTGCAGAATCAAAAGGCAAACTAAAGAGGAGAAATGGCAAATACACTTCTACTGCAATTCTTGATTATTTTTTCTTACAGCAAATAAAAAAACCCCACAACTGTCAGCCTTCTTCCTGGCCATCAAATCTGTTTGTCTTCAGAGAATTTTTTTTTTTTTCCATGAGCAGTTTCACAAGCTTCATCTAAAACCTTCAGCTTGGGAGCATAATGATTTTTCTCATCTACATTCTTTACCTCTCATGTCAGTCTAGAATGTTAATCTACCATTCATGTTTTATGGGAACACAGCTGGATGAAAAAGAGGTGACTTTGATCTAAAACAAATCAAAATTCTTTATTGAACACACTCCATAAAGAAACATTTTAAATAATTCCTCTAAGATACACTAACTCAAATGGAAGCATCATTCCTCAATGTAGATTTCTAATCATTCCCAGCACTTGGACAGAAAATAGTTTTTTGGTAACATGATCAACGGGAAGCGCTCAGGAGCTTGATTAAGACAAGGTATCATTAACTTTCTGTACATACACCACTTTCCTACTTCAAAGAGAAGTACCTACATTATCCCAGTAGTCCCAAAGTTGCTACACAGCAGGTATTTGGGACAATTTTTTCAGATATAGCTTTTACCTGTGGCAGTCTATACTACCACACTTCATTCCATTTCTACAAGAGTAGCTGTAAATGCAGCAGCCCATTGCCTATATAGCTCACACACTCAGTTCTTTAGGTCTCAAAATGAGATGTCTGGATCTTACATACAGAAATGCATTCAAGTGGTTTTGGCTTATTGTTTTTAATTATGCACCTAAAAATTGTATTTGCACTAGACAACTAGTTTGATTTTCTGAGCTCATAAGCACAATCTCTGTAAAAACATTTATCTGTATTTCTCTAAATACAGAGTCAGGGGTTTCTGGTTCGGAACAAATAAGTTTGGAAGCCATCTGCTCTACAATTTCAAGCAAGCAAATAATGTGTTTTCTGCTGTGTTGCAAGTCTACAAAACCACAAAGATCTTAACAGCAGGTCTTGAGCCACCTACCTTAATCCTTGCTTTGCTACCTCTATCTTGTCACTTCACAGCCACTTTCACAGGCTCACCCAGCACAGGCCTTCACACCAATGGCCTTTCAGGGACACAGACTGCTTCGCTAGCACAAGTCTCTCCTCTTAAAGACATGAGCAGAGGGTGAATTCCCAGCACAGGGCTTTCCCCTCATGTGCTAACAGCAGAATATTTTTGCAGGTGTCATTGCCAGCAACAGAAAATGAACACATAGTGACCTTTGTGTCTCCGCACCAAAATAAAAGTTTTACCACAAATTTCGCTGGAATGCCTTATGTGTCTTTCTGAAATTAATATTGTTTAAAGACAACAGACAAGTCACAAGAAACTGAAGAGTGTGTTCTTTATTTGTTTTCATTGCTTTTTTTCCTTGGCCCTGCAAACAAATTAGTTAGCAGCAGATCTCTGCAGAGTGCTGGTGAGAAGAATTTGATACACTTGCTTTCATTTCTCCTCACCTTTCCCTATCCAACCTTGGTGTTTATAAACTGCCAACTGCTTTTTGTTACTACCATCATGGCTATCTTCAGAGTCATGACTGATCCCTGACTGAAAGGTCCAAGACAGATTCAGAATAATATCAAACATTAGTGACTCCAGTGTAACCTTCAATGACAGAGTACTTGAGAAATGGCTTTACATGGGCATCTGACATGCTAACTCCCCACCCTGGACTGGAATTTCTTTCATGCACAGAGATCCCAGAATGACACAGAATAAAAGATAACATACAAGATTATCTCAAAGATCTCGTCTCCCACTCCTCACTTTGCTCTCTCCATTTCTTAAGTCTGTTCTCCCTCTGCAAGTATTGTTATTTGGAACGCATTTTCTTCCTCTATGCTCTTCAACACTGTTACATGCCTTCACTGAGAAATGGCTACTTGTTTCTCAGTCCTTCACTGCTCATTTAATTACACGTCCCTGCATTATTTAAGCTTTAATGAAAACTATACTAATATACTACACTAAAAACTACACTCAACTACACTACAATAATATACTGTCATTAATATTGATCAGTAGTAATACTACCACTGTGTGTTTAATGCTTACAAAGCAAATGTGTATTTCATAAAACATTTCTTGCCTACAAGAATTGTTCTCTCAGATACATACCGGGACAGAAAAGTCTCAGCACAGCAAGAAGCTTTAAAAGTTTTTCTAATTAACAATAAGAGCTAAAGATACAAACCATCAACACTATGGCTTTAGAGACTTGCCATTCTTGAGTATTCTGCTTTTGGTATTTCTCAATTTAATGAGAAAAGCAGCATTGCAGTGAACAGACCTACAGCAGGTAAAGTCAAAACTACAGCCTGGGACTTAGCTGCTAATACCACTAGAGTTCACTACAAGAAAGGAAAAGAATGCAGCCTATGTGTGCAATTAGTATGACAGACTCTTTCTACTCATACAGTAAGCCCAGACATCAAAATTTAAGAACTGCCAGCTGTGTTAAAATTAACATTTGGTCACTATCACCCCAAAAGTGCCTGTACTGTAAATTTTGAATTTTCCTTAGCTTGTTTTTACCTCTCAACATGCAAAGCTGCATGAAAACTGCAATGTAGCAAGTTAAGCAAAGCACACTTATGTTTCTTTACCTTGGAAGTTTATCTAGCAGAGTCTTCAGTTCATCACATATGAGTTTAACGAGGCCACTATTTATGTTTCTGTATGATACATCAATCATGAAGATGTAAGCTGGTGGCTTTGGTGCCTTGTTGTTCTACAGAAAGAAATGACCATTCATAGGGAAAATTAGACAAGTGTTCACTTCTAAACAGTGAAAAGTGTTATGCTGAAAAAAATATACAGGTGGTACCATAAGGCAATCTTATAAATTATTAAATCAATACAGTGTTCAGTTGTTTGAAAAAATGCTATGGATCATAAACAGTAACTACTGCAGAAAGCTGACAAGTATTGAGTGAAATCCAACCCTGGAATAAAACATACTGGAAAATAGCATCCTAATGGAATAAAACATGTAAACGGTAACAGTTTATTAGATAAGATGAAACACAAACATTTTCTGCTGGAATTGAAGTGTTTAAACAAATTTGCTTTTTGACTTTTCTCTGTACCCATGTGGTTTTGCATCTCCTATATCAATATGCAATACCGTTTTGTTAATGTGAATGCTTAAATTTGGCTTTTGTTAGCATTTGCCTTTAACAACTGTTGAAGTGATTTCAAAGCAATCTGGAAACAGAAAATACAACTTAGATACGTAATCAGAATTAAAATATCTCAAGTTCTCAGCAGTACTAATCAATGAGCATTCGCATCCTGTTTGTCTGTCTTGCTGTCTCATGCTCCAATGTATTCTGGACAGCTGAACTGTACGTTCAGGAATAAGCTCACTTTCTGTAAGATAATCAAAGCGTAAGAGTGGAACATTCAATGTATGGAACTGTTGCATACACAGACCTGATGGATTTCCTTGGGAACTGCTCTTATTCATAATGTAAGTGGCATACAAATTCTGACATACATCACTGACACAGGTTTCCTTAAGTAAGAAAAAGTAAGATGAAGGGTTTTTTGTTTCCAAGTAAAGCAAAGTAATGCTTAGAGATGCACTCAGGAAGAAGACCATATAAAATGAACACAGTAACAGTTATCATCATACTCCCTAAGATCAGTTTTCCTAATTCCCATTAAGAGGAGTAGTGGTCATTACTTGGTGTCAAATTCAGGACAGCTTTTCCATTATACTGTTTCACTACCTTCATACACAGAGTTTGGACCACTTAACCAAATTACTCATGTTAAATTAAACCTTAGAAAACCTAACCCTTGAATTATGACTTATCCATAGTGC
The DNA here is from genome assembly GCA_035590215.1 of Microhierax caerulescens. Taxonomy (NCBI): domain Eukaryota; kingdom Metazoa; phylum Chordata; class Aves; order Falconiformes; family Falconidae; genus Microhierax; species Microhierax caerulescens. The sequence continues at coordinate 20,529,722 of JAVJGJ010000001.1, read as the reverse complement.
CTAGCACACTTTAAACTAAATCTAACATTAAACCCTTCATCTGATTCATGATTCATCTGAATCATGTACATCAGGGTTCCTGTGAACTAAAACCAGGCAGTATTTTTTAAAAGCTGTTCTTTTTACAGTACTTGGACTCTAGTTTCAAAAACTATCAAACTACTTCTAAACTCTCATACCGCATCACTGTTTATAAAGAATCCTTGCATAATTTCTGACAAATATATGGTAGAACAGAGGACTTGTGCTCTTGCCACATCTGCTTAGCAGGAGCGCAATAATGCAAAACAGCTGTTATTTGTTAACATTTTTTGTAGTTGTTCATCCTTGTCACTTGATAAGCACAAAAAGAAATGACTTTTCAGCTCTGGTCTTAAACTGGATTTATAAAATGATTAAACCTTTGCAACTTGGAGCAAAATGAAAAATTATTTATAAAAATAGTATTAATTTCTGTAAAATGTAATGTCTTAGCATTTCCAGCATGAGTGTTAATTTTGTAAGAGATTCCTTCTTTTGTAACATTCTAGTAAGCCTACGGATGGCTCTTTGTAACAAGACAGACTGACCATATTGGATGACTTATCAAGGAAACTCCCTGATTTAAGCTATACGGCAAAAGCCACTGCACTGAAATGAAATGCATTGTGACGATGACTGCATCACACAGGATTATGCTCTGGAACAGAGAAAAAGAACTGTGAAAATGGCACAGAGCCATGCAGTACACATGAGTTTCCAGAAGTTTAGCTGCCAGAAATCAGCAAAGCTTAACTGAATTCGGTGGAGCTACATTGGATGTACACTGAGGATCCCGCGCTCTATTTCTGTAATGCCTCACTACAACTCTCTCCTGTTCTGTTGTCTAACCCAGATTCCAAAAAAATCTACATAGGTCATCTCAGGAATTTCACTGGATTTTGGAGCAGCACCCTAATGAGAAAGCAGAATTAAACCTGTTCATTCTCTTCATACCAGCAATAATGTGATGATCTGAGAAGTTACTGGTATCTGCTTCAGGACTTTGTAGGATCCAGTTGCCTTCCCTCATGACAAGTTCCCTTATCATGACCTCGGTTCCACTGACGGGAAGACAATTCTGCCTGATTTCAGCAAGAAAGAAATATATGTCCATACTGTGGACAGATGAAGTCACATTCATTATTTTGTAAAATGAGTTAAGTTTTGAAAAGTTTAATTAATTTATGCTTTAAGAAGTATCAAATACAGTTCTCTAATAAAATCTACAAGAAATATTTGAAGTGACTTGAGCAAGGCTTTGGATTAAGTTCTTCAGCAAGTTAGTATTTGGAGAGAGAACCCACTGCATTTTAACTTACTTACTGGTCAGAATACTAAAACCATTCTTTCCAAGGAAAAGATTACATGGTCAAATTCCCTTGCTAAGGTTTTCAATATTGGAAAGGCCATTTAGGCATGCGTCTGCCTTCAAAATTAATAGATATGTGCATCTAAAATGCAACAACGCATCAAAATTTCAACTATACGCTCTAAACAGCGCAACATGCTAGCTAGGACCAAATGACCACCTCAAAGACTAGTGATCCATGCATGACTTCGCTGCACTATTTGTTATTCTTACTTGCTAGTCTCATAGTCTGCAGCACAAAAGAGCAAAACATAATATAGTCTGCATAAATAAACACTAAATTCTCTGCATCTATCTTCATTTGCTAGAATGTTCCTGGACTCTGATATTCAGCTTACAAGTGCATTTACTCTACTGTAGTTACTTAAAGGATCTTGTTTGTTTTGACATAAAATTGTAAATAAGTTTGCATACTGGAAATACTCACTCGGCAGTAATCCAAAGTAGCAACATATTCATAAGATCCCAGAGATAGCTCAGGCCTTTCATAGTGGTCTACCCGTCGGCCAATGTGGTCCAGATGTTGAAAGAAGAACGGAGGGACTAAAACCCAACACAAGAGCAGGGAAAAAATCATTTGTGTTTCAGGGAGAAGGGGAACAACTTCTTTCAACATACAAAATGTACTAATGTAGGCTTCTCTGTTGCTGATCAAGAGAAGAGTTTAAACACCCAAGTTGCAATGTTGGGTTTTTTCCCCCCCACAACCCGGCTTAAAAAACCCAAACAAACAAAACCCCACAACATTCCAGTAACGCCAGTTTCTTCTGTATTTGGAGGATAGGACATATTCCGCTATCAGTGCCCATATTCTCCCATCTCTACCCTGTCAGGCTTGAGTAAGTAAAACCAACCCAGGCCATTTCCACAGGCAGGAGCCTGTTACCCTCAGGATACACACTTAATGGTGACTATTTTGTTAGCAGATACAGTTTATGCACAGCTTAATTCACATCACTGGAGCTCGAGCTCTGCAGAGGGACAGCAGATTTAGGACTTTTCCTAAATACTGTACTGCTTTACTCAGTGCAAAACTCCAAAGCAGTACGAAATCAAGTGGGTTTGCCAACAACAACTTATATACAGCTAGTCCAATGGTTCAAGTCAAGCTGGGGAAGAGTCACCTCTGGATTTTAGCTCCTCTTTCCTCAATCAATATATATTTAGAATGCTTATTGTTCATATTTTTGCCTGTAAAGAGTGTATGTGTGCATGAGCTGGGGAAAATATCTACCTAGTTTCTTAGCCATTTCTAGTCCTCAATAAAGTTGGGTTTTTTTTAAGTGCTTTCTGACTCAGATCAAAGACACTGTAGTAATACGAAGCATGATTTAAAATGACACTGCAACTTAAAAGGCCTTTCTTAAAATGTTCATTTTTTAAAACATTTTTAAAAATGTTTTAAGAACATTTTGTAAATGCACCATGCATTTACATTTCTCTCTCTGAGACTTTAAATTGCTAACAAGCTATGAAATTTGTTACCTGCTATGCCTGCACGAACATTTGAGTGTCAGGCAGAAAAGAAGTTGGAATGAGTCTGTCAAGGTTCACGTTTCAGAGTTGAAAAGATTACTGTATTAGGGAAAGCACTATACCTCTGTAATCCAGCTGAGGAAATACAACTTGATACAAATGTCTAGAAAGGCTACTTCTGGCAAAGATTTGGGATTTAGCCAAGAGCACAAGAACAGTTATGAGTCACATGCAGCACACTTGAACAAATATGGCATGGTATCTTCTGTGAAAAACAACACTTGTCACAGTAAGATTAATAGGTTATTTAACCACTGTATCCACAGCCATGGACAGGACTAAGCTAATGTGGTTCTAAATATTTGGTTCTTCCTAGACACTTATTTCTGAAAGAAATTACTTTTTTCCACACAAAAGCTGCTTTCAGTTAGCAATACAAACAGCTTTGTATCCTACACTGACATATTTTTAAATAAAGTTTTGATTGTATCAGGCTGGACTTAATGAGTCAGCATTATTTTTCAGATATTTATTCAAACTGTACTGAAAAAATGTTTCTATGTATTTTTCTTGGGGTTTTTTTTATTATTATTATTTGTGAAACAGACCTAGTTACTGCATCTCACTAAACTATTCTTAGCAAGTTAAGAATATAATTTTAGGGATATAGTTTCTTTTTAGTTTAATGGCATTTGTATGAATCACACATCAGAGAAACATCACTTACCATCATTTATACAACTGCAAAATCCACACTGGTATCTTCTTCCACCTTCAATAAACTGCATGAAGGGACACATGTAAGCCTTGCACCGGTTGCATCGGATTGGTCCAGTCTCACCGTGGTTTACAACATAAAGAGGTGTCTAGATGAAGAGATACATGAAGTTATAAAAAGCAACGCAAACTTGAAACCAAATAAAGTCAGCTTGAAAGCTACTGCTCAGAATTATGCTAGAGATCACCTGATCAAGCTATCTTTCATTGTTCAGCATTCACCCCAAATCTGCAGTACAGTTGGCTCAGCTCCATAGATCCCCCTCAGGGACTAAATTTACAAGTTCACAGGCCCTATTCTGACACTTAACAGAAAGAGAGTAAGGACTCAGAATGAAAGCCTACCAAGTACTGTAAGTTTAGGGTTCCAGGCTGATTTTCTCCAGCAAAGGGTTTTTACAGCTCACTAAGAGAAATCAGCTGGAGTCATATTTTACCTTCTCTGTCAGATTGAGCTTTTCATGAAGAAATCTATTGCAAGCAGTCTCTCACACAGATATTTGCTAAGAAAGCTTCTACTATTTTGTCCTAAATGCTGTCCCCCTGGTGCTGCCATGTTAAGTGCTATACTAACATTTAAATGCTGTCAGGGTCACCAGCTAGAGTAGGAGATTTAGAAGAAATATTAACATTTACTGAAGGGAAGTACATACAGCAAACAAATACAGTATCTCAAGCACTTGTCAGTTTAATTACACTGACCATGCTTGCTTACAGCCTCTGCCAAAACCCACAGCTAATAGAAGACATTTTCCAGACGCCTCTTTCAGTAATAACTAAGCAGCAATTGAAAGATTCCTGTGATTATACTTAATGTTAGAAAAGTCTACTTTAAATGGCTACAAAAAAGGAAGTTTGCTCAATCATTTGTGATTATTTTTTTTGTTCCTCCCTTCAATCCCAACTAAAAATCTCTGAACATGACAATATGAAAAGAAATACCGAGTTTTGACCCATAACAGATCTCCTCAAGAGGAAAAATCCTGACAGCTTTTGAATGCTAAAATAATACAATACCACTAGCATTTTTTTTTTTAATTACTCTTTCTCCTCTTACAGAATGGACTTATTTCATCTATTATATACTTCATATTTTTTTGGAGCATAAGAGTCTTTGGATATTTAGAACATCATTCATGTCCTTCTAGCATCCAATACTTACATGTATTTTATTGTTTGTTCATATTTTACAGAGACTATTTTACCTCTCCAAAGGGTTTAATGCTTTTTGACAAGGATTTTATACATATATTTTTACTACGTAGGTTTTAAGTGCTCCCTCCTGCTCCACTGAGATACTATTTTACTTTGTGTTCTTTCTTCTAGAAAAATTGAGTTTAACACAAATTAAACAATAATGTCAGCTGACAAACTATCAGGGTAATTTTTCAGACATGAAAGCCTTGGCTATAAAACCTGCTCATCAGCCACAATTGCTTATTAAGTTTTAAAACTTCTGGGATTTGTTCATTACTTGGCAATTTTCTTATTATCATTCTGCTGTATTAGCTTAATGAGGCCTGGATCTAGTTTGCTGTTAATATTATCATAGTATCTGACCTGGTAAGGGAAAAAACCAAGACTAAAACAACTCCTGATGCATTTATACACATTGATTCAGTATTTTTAAAACTTGTTTTGATACATTTACTGTTACCCAAAAGCAAAGAAAAGCTATCCTGAAATGATCATATTTTGAAATACTAAAATTAAGACCTTTATATAATAAGCATGAACATGAACAATCAAAAATTAAATGTCATGAAGTTCAGAGCCTAGGTGTCCACACTCTTATACATACTTAATAAATTAGCTTTTTAAAGAAATCAGAAATAAAAATAACGTGCCTTTTTTCCTTGTAATTTCATATATTGGGGGAAAAATTTAGTTTTCCCCTCCCCTTAAGTTTCTTTAAAAAAACCCACTTATTACAAAGTCCTTATTAAAAAAGTCGGGTTAAAGCCTCAGTAGCCTAAGGCTTATGTCTGCAAAGATTTACATGCACATTTAACTTTATACATTAAATGGTTGTTTTGAAGTTACTGAGTCTATGTGCAGCACATGAGGTTATAACACATGCTCAAGTCTTAAGAAAATAGTGTCCACAGACAATGTTCTGCAAACATATACTAGGTTGGATTCTGTTTTGTCTTGCCCAGAGAAATAAAGGATGAAACACTGATAAAAAAACCATGCAGAATCTTAAAAAAGAAAAAAAAAAAGAAAAAAAAAAAAGTGTGTGAGTGAGATTAATCAATGAAGCAAAACCAACCAAAAAAGTAAGCAACAGAATTAAGGTTTTGTCTAACAAATAAAAATCTCCCCATAAAAGCCCTATGTGTACCTTTATTGATTTATTCGCTTGGATTTTTTTTACATTACATGGAATTTACATTTTAGTATTTTCTTTACATACTTTCAAACTTTACATCAATAATGAGCAGTAATAAATAATAAAGCTATGTGTACAGTAAGTTCAGAATAAGCACTCAGACTGAAAGCATCAAATACCCACTTCCTGATGTGAACAACACAGTTGTGAAAGAAACTTTACCTCAAAAAAGCTGATATCTTCCAGGACATTACACCCTAAGACTAGACATTCGACCCATCAAGAGAAAGTAATTTCTATTTGCGTGTGTAAACTGCTAGTGATTTTCTGATTGTCAAAACAGCTTCTGACAGGATGAAGTAACTTTTTTTTTTTTAAAAAAAAGGTAGATCTCCATAGGAATGTATAAAGATAAATAATACTGTACAAAGTTATAAGTTTACACTAATGAACACATAATAGAAAAACGGTCATTAAAAAAGACATGGTACTAAATGGGGAAGTCTTGTATGATGTGCTCCACTCTGTAGATGTCACTGCATACCAGAAAATAAAGCTTATACTTCTCTTCCCCCTTATGTCTTCATAAACCTAACTGGGAACAGAGACAGACCTCACAAAAAGGAACACTTAGGTATTGATTGTTGGTGTTCCAGCACTACCAAAAAATTTCTTAAACCCAAAGACTAAACCAGTACCTGGTAGCCTAAATCTGGATAGGACGCATAAAAGGGATTCCTTTTACATAAGTCGAAAGAAGAGAGGCAGAAAGAATCAGTTGTGCTGGTAGACAGAACATTAGTTTTAGGTTAAAGCAAAGGATGATTGGGCAGAAGAGATGGGAACTATTCTAAGAGACCTGCATAAACTTTCCCTTCTCTGGAACTTCAGGGCCCCATTGGAGTGCAAGTCCTGAAAGCTGATCTGGTAAACCATAACTTATCCCACGATTAGCCCAAATATAGCTGCAATAGCAAGAGTTTTATTTTGGAAATATTTCAGCAACAACATCTCTAAGGAGTCAGAGCAATATCACAAAGCAATAGATAGACATTGGTGGCACAGCTCCAAGATGAAATACATCCATAAAAATTTCCAGAGGGACTGTAACCTGCGCTTTCAACTCTGAGAAAGCAGAATTACTATTGCTTGCTATAAAAATGAAGTCCTGACACCCTCCCGAGGGTTCCCTGTGATGTCTGCAAAGTATCACCATATTCATGCTGCAAGATCAAGACCACAGCTGGAAACTGTAAGTGTAGGAGTAAGGACTGTGATGAAGCTCAAGATCATCCTAGCACATCTCTAGAAAGGTGTTCTAAAGAGAAAAAACATGAGAGAGAGTGTGTGTCTCTGGAGAACAAGAGAGGCATACACAAACGCTTAAGAAAACTGGCTGCTTATCACAAGCAAAATAAAATATATACACCATCTGTTTTCATTGCGAGACTGGCATACAGACGGGGCTGCAAGACAAACCTCCACACGTGATGGACATCGCACCTTGTCTTTGCCTTTTCCTACCTACCACAGCCAAGGTGGGTTCCTATCCACTCACTGACACAGACCCTCCCATCTGCATTAGGAGCTAAATTTTCACTCTCAGATTGACTTCACCATTGTTCAGATGCATTTTCTACATCAGCACTGAAACAACAGGATCATACTGGAAAGAGGCCCACACAGCTTGTGAACTCTGGCTACATCCAAGAGGAACATAAAAACTCTTTCTGTGAGTGTAGTTTTCAGTTACATCAGTGTCTCTGTCACACCCTACAAGAAGAACTTGCCACCAGTTCTTCTACATACTTTTGAAGAACTTAACTGCTGAAAGACATGGCTGGTCACTCTACACAATGTAACACTGTATACTACACATGACAAGTTTCTTTTCCAACGGCAAATTATCTCAGAGGCAAACGATTCTGAAAGCACACCCAATGAAAACCCCAGATTTAAGGGATCTAAGATTTCAGATAGTGTTTAGACAAGGGCTATTTGTTTCAAAAAGAAGAGCACTCACACATTTGGACAGCCACAGATACATAACTCCTGATGACTTCCAATATGATAGTTCTTTAAAATTATACTCCATGATCAGCAGTACTACGGCAGATAAAATATTTTACACTTCTGATGTACAGCAAACACTAAACACTGTATTTGCATGGCTGATTAACAGAAACAGACACAAAACTGCCAACTACTCAACCCAGTGGGCTCATTAAACAGACAAGCTGTGCAGGGCAACAAATTCAGAAAGGCAGTGTTTCTAGACTTATTATTTACGCTTACATTGATGCAAGTATAATTATTATGATATTAATAAGAGAATTTTACGATATACTATACAATATAGCTTCCTAATGAACAGAGGAGAAGGCTGTTGGCCAAGTGTGCTACCACTGCCCTAAGTAAATCTTGAGTTTAATCAGTACAGTAAAAAGATGAGAAGAAACTCCTTCAGATAATCAAGACAGATTTTTGAAATGCAACACTGGTGGTTTTGGAAAAAAAAACTAGGTCATGAACCAAACTGTCTCTGTTTCCTAGGACTGCTGAAGGGGTTTGTTTTCTTTTATTATATCACCATAGATTGCTTTTGAGAAAGATTAATCAGTCTACAAATAATCCCTTGGTTTTGAGTTGCTTTACTGAGTCGCATTAAAACATCAAGAAAGCATTTCCCTTTGTGATGTTCTTACTGTCTTTTATCAGAAGCCATCCCCTCTGAAGACAGAAATTTTTTTGCCTGTTCTTGGCTTTTAGATGTTGAACACCAACAGCCTCCTCAGCTGACGACTCAAGTTAATTTGGACTCTCTCTCTGCAGGTTCTCAGTAGGTTCAAGTATTTTCCGTAACAGTCTTTTTTTCATCTGTTTGTTTGTTTACATAACTGCAGCATGGCCAAAGATTCAACCACGTGACACATTATCTCTTGGCTCTGTCCTGATTTTTACAGACCACATAAAAACACCAGTAGCATGTTCAAACCTTCTTGCCCAAAAACATTCCAGACCTAGGCTGAATGTGTACCTGTACACATGGCCATGCAAACAATACTGTGTGGCATGGTAGCTGAATTTCAAGTTGACACTGCAGATGGGCTATGATCCAGTATGTACTAAAATAAACAGAAAGCTAGACGCTGATTTCAATGGATCATACCTCAAGAATATCCTTTAAATCTTCACTCAGCATCCTGTTTTTTAGGAGAGTATTGCAATTAACTGAATTGAGCTAGCAGTGTGCAGAGTGTAAATACAGGCTATTCAAGAAGAAGGATTTTAAAAAGTTTGAGGATGGGGGAAATACACACAGTAATGATAAAATGTTGATAGAAAAGAACAACTAAATAAGCTAGCTTACTTCTGTAGAACTTCTGTATCATACAGGTGACAGAAAAGGGTAGGGGAGAGAGGGAGGAGAAGACACAAAAAGGAAAGAAGTCTACTATCCGTGCTTAAGAGAGGCACCACAAATTCTCCTTGTCATGATCCCAGACCAGAAATACCAAGCGTTAACAAGTCAGCGCTCTCCAGCACTTCTCAGCTTTGTAGTGCTGACTGTTATTTGGATGTACGGACATGATGTATCTCAAGTGAAGGTCAGCCGCCAGGATTAACTGATGATATAAGCAGGAGCGTGAAATTGGATAATCAAGAAACTGTGCTGAACAACAGACTTTTAAAATGTTAGCACTTTAAACCAATCAGATCTCAAGCAAGACCTGCCTCAGCCCAGCCTATACTCAGCCTAGCAAGAGCATGAGCTGGTGCAGAGGCACATACACAAGAAGAGAACAAGGGAAAGGGGTAAGAGACAGACCAAACTACTCTAGGACAGTGTCATCTTTGTCATGTCACTCCCCTCCCTGCTTCCTGTTGGCACCCCTGAGGGAGACGGGCACACGCTAAATCACATGAGAGGACTCAGGTTCATGCCTGTACTAATCCACAGCTCCACTTCCCACATATCAGTATCAGAGATGCTCCAGAGCGGTATTCACACTAGCTGTAAACCCATTGAAAAATAAGACAGGCAAGTTTTAGGAAGCTTTTCTACAGAAGTAAGTAGTAATTACAGGGAGATAGTCTAGCTTTGCTGATCACAGGAGTTTCTCAGTAAAATTGTAAATTTGATATTCAGGGATTTGTTCTCTGCCTGGCCTGCCTGAAATTCATTCAGCACAGACCAAAATAGAAGATACTCAGCATTATATTTTACAAAAGTAAACAGAACTGTTAAAAGACACCTCAATCAGGAACCGTTTCTGTTTTTTGCAGATCACTGCAGGAGAGCTCTAGAGCATCTTCAAAACAGCAGGCAGAATTATTTTACTATTATACTATTACTATTGATGACTTCTTGACAGGCCCAGTCTCTTACATGTGCTGTATTGTCACATCAATGTTAGTTTACCCTCAAACAGCATTTTTCAAGATGGCTAAATATATGATAAATCAAACACCAGAGTTTAAAATACAGGCCCAGCCTATAACAGGTAAAGGCAATGGGTAAATTAGTATATCAATTCTGTTTTAAAAGGTCAAAGACTATTTAATGCAAATACAGCTGTGACCATTTATAACATGCTCTAGAATATCCTTACGATAGCTATTCAAAAAACACTCCAAATAGTACTTGTGGAGCATGCAGCTCTAGGTTTAGGGAAAAAATATTTAAGTTTGTCAATAAATCTAAATGTAGATTCTTCTACACTTCTCCTAGATGAAATTCTGCATCAGAAGAACATTATCGATGTTATTCAAGTCTTTGTAGTGAGAATAAAAAAACCCCAACTAGTTCTGGATTTCAGGACCATTCTGGCCCACTGTGTGCTATCGTCAACTTTAGAGGCCAAGTATGTAGGTTGGGCAGACAGGGGTGTGGGGGTGTTGTATATCTATGTATATAAAATTTTTCATCATTTGAGAGAAAAGCAATTATTGACTTAAGATCATGCATGAAAATCTAATGAGTGGTGGGCTGCCTTCCTTCTTGAAAACCTGGAGTTGTTTCTCTTTTGTTAGAAGGCATTATTGTGACTTTTAAAACCGACTACTCATGTTTGCATCTTGAGAACTTTCTGTAATAGGAACTTTCTTGCTCCTATTTTTGCTCACGCAAACAAAGAAAGAAACTTTTATTTAATGACAGAAAAAAGCACAGACAAGTATAAGAGGGTTTAATTGGAAGTGGATAAAATAGTTCTGCTTATCTGCAGGCCTTCTTGAACAATGTTTATTAGTAAACATTCCTCTAAGGCTAATTAATTTATCTCCATTGAAATCGAAAGAACTGGGCATACTTTAAATGTCATGCTGCATTCACAAGCCAACTATGGCTAGCCAATTGCCACAGAAGTACTTAGAAACTATAATGAGAATTTTTGTTACGTCAACAAAAGGAGCACTGAATAACCTCACCTCTGAAGCAAGGATATCTGGGATGAATTTATTACCCTTTTTAAACATCATGTCCTTTCTACGATGTTAATTTTGAAGGTCAAGCTGTTATTTTAAAAATGCCACATCAGTTAAGAATGTTCATACTCTGCATCTCTCCTCCATGAATACTTTCACGACTATCATAGCTGTGATGCTTCAAGCAGACTCTGGAGCCTCCAAACATTACTAACGTTTGTATGCAACTATCCTCCTTTCTTTTACTAACGCTGAGCTATAGCTGAATGTCACAAGGAAGGGGCTGTGCAGAACTGAGTTATGAGCTAAGCAGTCCTGTGAAGGGCACAGACCTGTTCTGTTTACTGCTCCTTTACTCTGAGGCTGAGGACGTAATCTATGCCTCCATTTAGCAAGCATGGATTACCTAATTCTGGTTAAACACTGTATGAAAAAGCAGCTCCCTGCATCTATTTCTCGTCCCCCAAGAAGAAAAGCTTCCCTTCCCACAGAACCAATGAAGGGACATTCTGTAAAAGCAGGCTACAGGACAGCATTAGAGCCTGATTTGATTAGGCCCCACATGTAACCTGGTACAACATGTGCTTGACACAAAAAACCCAAGACCAAACAACCCAACCACAACCTTCCACCAACATCAACAGTTCCTATACAACTTTACAAAACATTTTTTCAATGTAATTACACACTTTACATGGTTGCATCCAAACTACAGTACTGCATTAATATGCACAAATAAGTAAAAACACAAACTGAAAATGCAATAACAATTTCAGTTTAAAAAGCAAAACACTAACTTTTCCTCCTGAACTTCCTAAATACCAGTGCATTCTGACTCTCTCAAGTTTCCAAGGTAACTGAGCAACATCTCTGACAGCTTAAAGTTAGAGCTTGCACAGCCTTACATTGTAAAATGTTTAATTTACTGCTGTTGCTACAATCAACTTTGGCCAGTAAGACAGACAAACACCATTTCAAGACAGCAATGTGCCACCCGCAGGGCAAAACGCATGTGCAAATGGCAGATGCTATTCAAGCTGCTACGTTGAGTTACAGAGGTATGTAGTGATAGCCAAAGTAATTTTTTTACTTGAGTTTCATTTTTCTTGGCAAAACAATTCATCAATATTGTTGGCCAGCTAATTAAGTGGATATGAATGTTACTTTTTATCTCCCTTCAATAGTTAACTGTTTTTCTTCTACTATTACTGTTCTGAAGAACAGACACAGTCTCCAAGTTAGAGGAAACCAATTACAATATCTTTATAAAAGCATTTTACCAGTCTAAATTTCATATTTGTAAAAAATTAATCAGGAACTCTGATTACAATATGAATAAGGTTTATAATAATGGCAAATTTTCAAGTCACTGTCCCCATCTCTTTCAGCATTACCTCCTACCATAACTGGAATGGTGCATGGATCAACATACTACAGAGGTATTCTGAAAGTACACTTTAAGAGTATTTTAAAATGTACACTAAAAGCAAACCCAGAAAAAACTAAATCAGGAAATTTACTTGAAATATGAAAAGCTCTGCTTCCAAAGACTTTCCTAAATCTGGCTCTGAAAGTTCATTCGAGTTATAGAGTGTAGTTACAGCCCAAAACGCTAACAAAAAACTTCTTCCTATATGATGAAGTCTTGGGAAGCAATCCAATTCCAAATGCTTTACTACGAAATGCAGACTAGCACAGGGCATACTCTGTAAAGGAAGTCTCATCAAATACAGGATTTACATACCTCTAAATTAGGCATTATGAAACTTAGCTTACAGGCACTGGTCTCCAGAGTGAAAAAAAGTTTTCTGGGTGAGGCATCTGGAGATGCCTAAGAGTTCTGGGTTCTCCATACCATGCATGGGAGAGTCAGGCACCGCAGAGGAGCTATGCAAAAACACCAGGTATTAACCTGGCGCTAGTTCATTGAAAAAATTCAAGTAAAATAGCACAGAGAAAGCAACAAAGAATGTCAAATACTCCTCCTGCTCCATAGTCCAGGCAGACTCAGAACTATGAGACTAGAGTCTCACAGTTCTCTCCCAAATGAAGGCATTAACAAGAATGCTTTGGCACTTGTTTTATTTTAATGACTGGAAAATGGAAGAAGTAGTAGTGCTTATGGTATATAGCAATGAGTTCATGATGCAGAGGCTTATGCTACCTGGACAGTCTCTATATGAATTGATTATTCCAAACAGCTTGACAATGGATTTGTTGTAAAAATACCAAGGTGGTCCTAAGAACAAGAAGGAATGGCTGGTAGCATGGCCCTACTCCTAAACTGACCCAGTTGTCATCTACACTGTGTTATTGATGCATATGCTTTCTTTCTGATCCACTGACTTCCACCTGCAGAAGTTTAAACAGAGGGAACAAACTCTTCTGTACAAACTGGCCAACAGCTTAGTGGTCAAACCCCACCCCCCTTTCCTGGAGGGTGTAAAAGCATTTCAGCATCACCAGTCTAAGTGTCTAACTATTAAGTTATATCACATGTGCAGGGCTTCTACTCTTACCATGTTTTAGAAAAATACGACAACTAGCACAGAGTACTTTGATAGTGTGCCCCAATGACGCTGACAAAAATCATTCTCTGTTGGATCCTGGACAATCCACAGATCCTAACTATAAGCACGCAAAGCAATCTGTCCCACTTACAATTCCAAGATAGCAAAATATTATCTCCTCGACAGCTGCTGGTTTTGCTGTGAAGTACTCATTTGAAAGGAGGAAGCTTTTACTACCTATACTGGAGAAAGGACCAGTAGTGTCCACAGACACGAAGGAATTTTGATTAATCTAGATAAAGGGTCATATGAAATTTACTCAAAAGGAAAAGAATCATTAAACTTTCAATAAACTCTGACGTTTCATTTCCAGTAGCTGTGAACATAGAGAGGAATCTCACCTCAAGTCCCAAGTACATATGGGGATTATAAAGTTACAAGCCAAGAAGGGCGAGACATTTCAAAACAGACAGCATGGCAAAACCATAGCCAATCTCTTTCAAAAGCTTTTCCTCAGAAAATTTTCTTTTAAACTCTCATCTTTTGATAGTTTGAAAAAAGCTTGCTAGTATTATGGACAATTTTACTGTCTAACCATGCAATTCCTGTGTAAAAAGAATTTTTAAACAGTGTGAAATTGTTGAACTGTACATAAAACCAATTGCTTACATCAGCTTCAGTGCCCAAAAGGAAAGGCGGCAGCAATACAAAAAGAAACTTTACAAAGAACTACTGAGTGACCCCAGAGCTACAGACCACCAAGTCCTTATGCCTCAGAAAGCCAACTGGTAGATAGTAAAATATAGGAGAACATAAAAAGACAAAGAAATAAATAGGATATACAGAGGAAGAGCTGATGTGGCTCTTCTGGAGGTATGTCATGACATGTAGATCTATTGAATTTTGTCAAGTCAGACACCATGCAGATAAGCATGACCTAGCTGACAGAATGTATTCCTCTTGAAAAAAGTCTTTTGATAGAATCCCTCATCAAAAGCTCTTAAATTAGCTAAGCTCTCAAGCAATATGGGGGAAGGGCCTCCTGTGAATAAGTAACTAGATGAAAGACAGAAATCAAAGGGTAAAATAAAAATGATGGCTTTTTAGAGTGGGTAGGTGTTACCAGCAAGCACCTCAAGGATCTGTTTCTGCAGTCTGTGCTTTTCAACCAGTCCCTAATAGAAGGGAGTAGTCAGTAAGATGTTTGCTTGGAATTGTTTTGTATTGCCTGCAAACTAAGCATTCCTCACTCTCCTCAAAGCAAAGCTCTGCATGAGCACATGACCACTAATAAATGCATGGATCTATAAAACCATACTTCAAACTAAAGCTACTGCCTGCTCGCACGTCTTATTAGCTACAGCAGCAGAACCTGAGCCCTCACTGAGCCCAGAGCAGGCTGCTGAAGTGTGGTGATTTCCCTAATTCTTCATATTTATTTAACATTTAAATGACTTATTTAAAACTCAAAGGAGTAGACTTGGAGTCTAAAAGAAAATCTGCACTTTGGTACTTGACCTTGTTCTTGAAACAAAAAAAATATTTATAGCATTGAATCACATGCTAGTTCTTCACCTCAGTTTTTAGCTTCTGCTAACCTTAAAAATCTACTTAGGAAATCATCCCTGTACAAACCATGGCTTTCCAAATGACTCAGCTACACTGGTCA
The DNA here is from genome assembly GCA_035590215.1 of Microhierax caerulescens. NCBI lineage: Eukaryota > Metazoa > Chordata > Aves > Falconiformes > Falconidae > Microhierax > Microhierax caerulescens. Next base: position 20,514,141 of record JAVJGJ010000001.1, on the reverse strand, counting down.
CCATCAAAGTTCACTGTTCTGAAAAAGTTAAATGGCTTTTAGTTCATGAACACCAGCCTTTCTGAGAAGTAATTCCAGTCCAGTTTTATCTTTTAACTAGTTAATTAACTGAGGAAAAAAAAGGAAAGTGAAGTATTAAATTCTCACTAACTAATATTTCTTAACAAAAATAAAATAGGAAAGAACATGGTAGAGAATGCCAACACAAAACTACCAAGGAGCAAAGAAGAAGGTAATTTAAATATAAGTACAGATAATTATTTGGAGTTGTTTATTTTTGCTTTTACAACATGAAATACTGTTTTAACTACCTTTTGTTAACAAGTATTAAATGTTAAATTAAGATCACATGGTTTATTCAGGCTCTGGAAACATTCATACATCTCCAAAACAAATTCATGTATGGCTTGGTCTACGATGATAACTGTGAGAGCTAGTTTATTTTTATAGACTGTTGCTAAAGCATTGCTGGATTAAAAATAAATTACATCAAACAGTGATACTGTATTCTCAATCTATAACAAATACTTTCCATAGATCATCCAAGTCAGGACAGTGAAAATGAACTGCTATTTTTGAGAAATAATAAATAAAGAATTGGTAAAGATAAGATTCAGAAATGTCTAGTGCTGTTAAGACACTGGGGGGGGGGGGAAGTAAGGCACAAATGTTTTAACAGCCTTTATTTCAAATGGGATCTAGCGCACACATAATGTTCGCTAGTTTTATTATTTTCTAGATTGGCTTTAGCTTTTTTGTAGTTATCTTTGAGGGACTGCATGTGGTCGGTGGATTCTGCCCCTCTAACTTCCAACTTGAGGGCTTTTCTGAATAAATCCATTTCACTTGCTCTGCTCTTCTGAAGCTCAGTGCCTGTATGCCAAGTGTTGCTAAATTAGCTGCTCTTGAAATATCAAACACAACCCTACAACAGTCTCTACTGAATGGTCTCTACTTAGTTAAATTCACTCTCACTTGCAATTTAACATTACTGAAGTACAACCTCCTTTTTAATTTTTTCTACAACGTGTCCAGTTTTACTACTTAAAATTTGGTAACGGCCTCTCTAGAATGTTTTCATTGTGCAGTTTTACCAGGTTATATGTGAGCACCCGCAATCATGCATCTTAGCTGCATTAGATCTTTCTTACTCTTTTGACTACACATTGTTATGGAGTTGAACTTTCCTCCCTTGATGTGAAGACTGATATTGCAGCCTACTAGTATAGGTGTCTTTTTATGTCTTGCTTTGTATTCACTTACGCTGGCCTTGTGTCTTCTCAACCCAGAATTTTTACCAGACTTCTAGATGCTATTGAACTTCTCAGACACAGTTGTATTCCACTGGGTCTCAACTGCCTGGGGAGTTTTTAACAGCCTATAAAGCAATAGAATCTTCATATTTTCATTTCACTACATTTCTCTAATTTTGAATTTGTTCTTTCTCAGTGCAGGAGCAAACCCTGTTTGTTTTGGGGTCGTTCCTCCCCCAAACAGATTACACTTCTTCAAAGCATGCACGAGCTATTCTGATTTAACATCCTTATCTAGCACTGTGATGATTTTACTTTGCATTCTTATCTTCTCCCATAGGGATAATTTGTATGTTGTTCTTTACTGGAAATCGAGATAATCTGTTGTACATGTCTTCAAAAGATGCCCCTGGTCAGTTTGTGCATTTCACAGCTCCTGACAGCTTTTTCCCAGACCTTAGCTATAACAAATTTCTTAATCACTTTGAACGGTAACATTCTGACTTCATTTTTGGAGATGGGAGACTAGCCCCTGTGTGTAGACACTCCTCTTTCCGCAAAAGAACCCACAGGGACAACTGATCTTAAATTTGACTTTCAGACACAATGAAATCCTGAATTCTCTTTTTCCAGTGGGACCTCCAAACTGGAAGATCGTTTCCAAGAAAGCTACTGTCAAGTTGCTGGATCTAAACCTTCTATTTGAAGGCTCCCAGGATCTTTTCTCTCTGTCTCCCTGTGTTTTAGTGAAAGGAAACAAATCCTCAAAGCTCAGTTTCCAGTTGACTATTGTTTCTATGAATGCAGCTGACAGCTTTTATTTTATTTTTTTTTTAACTCATTACAAATATTAATTCCAAAACTTCAAGAAGTGTTCCAGGCTCCATCAGCTGGAGCGCTACCTATTCTTCATAGTAAAATGTGAAATGAGAGAGACATGAAAAAAATCTGATTTGCAGAACAAAATGCTGCTAACAGGCAGAAGCTACAGTAAACTCCAAAGAGAATTTCTCATAGGATCTCCTTGTCAAAAAGTAACAGGAACAAAATGCATTTGACAGCAAAGTGATGCCTATCATGACCATCAAGCATACGTCTCTGCCAACACCAGGATACCCATTACTTTTTCCTACTCCATCTTATCCACTTGCTTTAGCTGAAGAATCACTCAGGCATGCCTTCCCACTGTCTGAACTGCCAAGAACAGCCCAACACTTTGCTCTGATGGTCGAAGTCTAAGCTCAGCAAGAGACACTAATCAGAGTGCACAATCCTCCAACTGGTACCGACACGTACCACCATTTGTATGTCGTTTACCAAAATGGTGAATGTGTTCAATTAAAGAAGAAAATAAGGTCTGTACAATTGTGCTTTCCCTCTCATACATCTAATTCTACCAGTGTCAGCAGACTTAGCTATTTTATTGCTTTTTCCTAATTTTTGCTGCAGTTCAGATTACACGGTGCCAAGTATGGACAGGAGAAAATACGATCCACAGTTCTCTTGGTATCATTTAGGACACCTAGATAGAACGTAATGCTTCATCAATGCAAAAGCAATCCTCTCAATGAATAAAAATCCACACTCAGGATTGGCTTCCAGAAAGGAAAACCAAACCATCTGAAGACTGCACTGAACTGTCATATTATTTGGAAATGGGAGCAAGGTAAAGTTTTTCCTCTGTTTCTAACTCTCTTAGTACCATAATAGAGTACCAGAATGGCATAGAAAAAAAAATTATATGGCAAAATACTGCAAATGCAAACGTATTTTACATACTATCCTAAATTCACCCTCAACTCTAAGTTATGATCAAAGCAAAATGCCAATTATTTAAAAAACTCATAAGTCTATTAGTCACTTGAGTGACCCTGATACCCAAAGCTTTTTAAATATGGCTTTACTAACACAGAAGGGCATGGTCTATGTAATACACATCATAATGGATCACATATTCTGTGTAGATTTGTTGAAGCTCTTTCAGTTCAAGTGAGATAGGTCAGTTAGGCGGCTGCTCCTAATCGTTATTACTGCTGCACAAACCATTTCCAGCATTTTCACAACCATGGTCCACTAAACCCTTGTAGCCATTGTTTTTCTTCCTCCTCCTCTTAAAAGAAGCAGAACTGAAGTTCTCCATGTACTAACACTGAGTATACTAGGAACAGCAGAAACAGAGGTACATCTGCAGCTGAAGCTGCAACAAAGAGGAATTAAACTTTTCACCAAAAGACTAGAAGAAAAAAAAACCATTATTTTAAACAGTTAATATGTACAACATGCTGTTTATCAAGTGATAAAGAGATGAGACAGATTCCCACTTCGTACTGAGCCCTGTAACATGTGATGAGCATCACTTGCAGTCATTGTTAAAAGGCACTAAGATAGGGAAGATATTCTGAAGCAAGGAACATTCTGTGCCTTGCAGTCACTAGTTCCAGGCAGAATGTACCATACTAGGAAACTCAGAAACACAAATAAGCCCCTGAATGTATTTTAACTCTGTAAAAAGCTCAGTTCTTTCAAATTAAGTGGGTTTTCAGAAATAAAGTAGTTATAAATCCCATATGGAAGACCATTTTTATTAGAAGAGCTTAAGAGCAAGATCTTATTTTGGCAGCAGCAGTGAAGACAAAGGGCACAGTCAAGCCTCGGAAAAACTGCCTCAGTTAAGGCTGCCCAGTGCTTCCTACTGTAACACCATCTCTCCAGTTCTTATAAATTTACCAAGCTATAATTGTTCAGACTAAAATTTTCCACACTGGACTGTTGCCAATTTTGAGAGACATTTTTCAGAGGTTTTTTTAGCCTCTTCCAAGAAGGCGGCTAGGGAAAAATACATTGCTTTTTACAGATTAATGAATTCCACTGACCTTTCCAGCAGCTTGAGAGCACTAACACTTCAGAACGGGTGGGTCACTGAGTACATCTTCCTGCCAACCCTGGGAAAACCTCCTGAACTTGGCCAAGTACAAGTGTTTGTACATCCTGCTAATTTATGTACACATAAGAGATGTAGATTTTAGCAACTCATTGATCACCCTATCCAAACACCATGTGGGAGACAGGGAAGCCCTGCATGGGAGACATAAATGACTACAGGCTGACTGAAAGTGAAAGATGAACATATGAAGCGCCAACACAAAAGCAGAATCTGTAAGTGCTGCCTGGGCACAGAAACTGGGTAAAGGGTAGTGAAGAGTAAAGGTTGGCTGGTAAAGTGAATGGGTGGAAAAGCAACAGCAGGAGTTTCATCTAGGAGAAAATGCCGGGGGGTGGGGCAACAAGCCAAGTCTGCACATTCCCTCCAAGAACTGGAAAGAAACCCAAAGTTGCTGTCTAGCAGACAAATGTTGAACTCAGTATCTGCAGATCCGTAAGTAATACATCCTATTTCCCTGTGGACCAGAAAGAAGATAACTACATACTACCCTGCTAAAATAATACTCTTAATTCAAACTACAGAGGTCTGTTGCATTGGAATTTATCCATCCTGATAAAGAACAACATCTGGTTTTTTCCCCCATATTTTTCAAAAAACCCCTAAGAATTTACAAGTAATAAAACAAAAGTTAAAGAAAAATAAAAGATCACAAAACCAAGCGCTGAAAGTCTGTGTAATTTTAATTAGACTTTTCTGTGCATGCATTTTATGAGAAGTTTTTGAAGACACAATCACATGCTACAACTTTCATGAAATCCCTGATTTTTTCCCAGCAAACAGTGCTCTGACAGTAAATTAGTGCAAAGCATGAAAAGGAAATGCATTCTGCAGACTTTTGTTGCAGAATTTAGCAGCTGTGCAATGGTGAAGGCAGAAGCTAAAGAACAAGAAAGATGATCCCACAGATGATGCAGCTAAATGCTGTGCTTAAAAACTGGTTTTACCTCTGATGCTACTAAAATCCTTTCAGGATGCCAGGAAATCTGGGTAACTGTCTTAAGACCACAGGATATAGCCAACCTGCACAAATACTTTGCAGTAGAACAAGGGGTGTGTTTGGAATATGAAGGGCTATTAGAGATAGTAGCATGAGAAAAGGAACTGACTACGTTAGTGCTTCCAAATGAGTGCCAAAAATGGGTGGTTCCATTTGTCTTCTTTCTATGACTAAGCTCACTGAAGTAGAAAATACCATTATCTTCTCAGCCTGTTGTGAAATTAAATTATTTTGTAAATAACTAAATGGAAACATGTCATTCTTTGAATGTAACCATCCACGTCTTAAAATGAACTTGATACAGTTTGTGGTCATCTTTTTTTAATGTCTTTGCCCATCCCTATGGAGTTCCAGCAGAGCAAGCAACCAACAAAGCTGGCATGAACCAGAGGCAGTTGGGGGAATACACCAGGAACCTAGTGGTTCAGATTTGAAAAGCTACAAGCGTGACAACTGTGAAACAAAAACTTTTATCCCTTCAAGTTGCATCGTGACCCAAGTGCATCTCATAGTTTTCTGCCATCTCTCTAGTGCCTTACTTCCTCACAGTCAGAGGTAAAACACCCTCAACCCCAACCCAATCAGAGGTGAACTAGTCTGTAATATTTCGGAGACAAAACCACGCAGGACTAATATTCAGTTAGTCCTTACCTCATTTGGTGGTACAATAGCAAAAGGCTGGATGACAGCTGCCAGTGGAATGCGAGCCTGTTTGGCCATATCTGAAGACGATGGGAAGCAGTAGGTAGTACATCGGATATAACGAGGGCTGGCATGGCCTGCAACACCCAACATAGTGTACAGAATGAAAGGCTGTTAAAAGGGACGCGCCTGTCCCAAACACAAACCAGAAAAATCAAAACAACAACATAAAGCAACAAGTGCATATGCAGAGTTAAATTTATGCTTCCCCCGCCCCCATGCAAGCTCCTGCCCATTTCTCCTGTTTATATATCAGCCCACTGCCCCTCCCAGCGGATAAACCTTTTCTTGCTGTTTGAGTTTTAAGCACAGATTTAAACATATCAAGGAAAACCCCACAATCAGAAAAAAACCCACACAGTAAGAATCTCAATAGAGATTAGTTTGAAACATATCACATCTAAGATCTTAGAAGAAAATAATATGGATGAAATCCCCAGTGGAAATGTCACCACTGGACATGAAGAAATGCTGCAGACTGATACCTACTGTTAAGACTGCTCTAATGAGCAAGCTCCGATTCAGAAAAAAGTGTACCTGTGTTAACATCACCATGCTCATTTATCTTGCAAAATATAGTGTGCTAAAATCACCATACCACTTCTGTTTGCACACTTAGCTCAATTTCCTCAACGGGAAACTGTACTGTGCACTGCAGATGAGAGCACTGAAAGGCAACAGGACTTCAGAAATTGGCTTCCTTATGCTCCTTTTTTAACTATCAAGCTGCTCCATTTCTTGAAAGGAATGTGTTCATCAGAACTGCATTACTGCATTCGCAGATAATGCCAAAAAACCTTGATGTGTTTGTACATTTTATGCAGTTTCTCCAAGCAGTGATAAATTAATGCTGGACTAAATGACACCATCAGTTTAACTTGTACTAAAATATCAAGTCTGCTGTCAAAAGCAGCACATGGAATATTGTACTTCCAGGCTCTAGGTATAAGCAAAGGCAGATACACTGGCCCAAGGAAAAACATAAGTCAAGTAGACAGCTTGTATGCTGCCCCTACCAGCTGAACAGAATTTTCCAAAATTTGTATCTTAATACTTAACAGTGGTAGTCTCATTGCTGGTTCTAGTTTCCATCTTCTAAAAGTTCAGAAGAACCCGAAAAGGATTTTCAACTTACAATTTTTCAAGGTTTTAAATTTCAAGTTAAAAAGAAAAGTTTTCTCAACTAATCATATTATTTTAAAGGTCTGGAAGGATAGAGGAGGTATTAACCCAAGATGTATGAATTCAACTCTCACTTGTCACCCACCCCTGCTTTTTTTCTTTAAAGGGAGTTTCCTATTTTGTGTCCAATTTAGAGTAGGGAGCTAAATTTTGAGAATTTAAGATTTTTTTTATTGTAAATTATATTATATTTCATGTAGAAAGACTACCAAATTAGTAAGAAGGACAGTTACCTTGGTCTTGTATTATGCAGTCTGTGGTGACAAGAGGAGGAACCTGTCCTCTTGTGTTTGTAGCATAGATCTGCCCTCCCCTAGAAGCCTTATCATTTTCAATTACTTGAATCTGATGAATAAGAAGCAAGAAGGGTATAAGAAATGTAACCCATGCATTCAGTTACATTCATAAACAGTTACACCAACATCTACACCAAATAACACTAGAGACATTGTCTTACACACAAGGTGCTACAAACCTATCGCAATACAGGCTTCCAGGACATTTAACAAGAAAATCATACACACAGCTGAGCAGTATAATTTAGTTACAGCCACAGTTGCCTGTTGGAACTCAGGGGTAACACTGCATGCTGGGGTGGATAAGACCTATATACAGTGAACAAATGAGTAAGTACGACTGCTAGGAGGACAGACCTTCTCAAGAAAAGCTAGCCAGCAAATTGAGGAGAGCGATGATGTAATTAAGTCCTCATTACTGAATCTGGTCTTCCATTCTCCCAGACCAAACTGAAATGCAAGGTGCATCACCTTACTTGGATGCCATATATACCTGGTTATATTTTGTATGACCATAGTCATGCCAGCTGCTGTTCTTCATAAATGAATGTACAGGTAATTGATCAGACTGCAATGGTGGAAGGGGCTAGTCCCCATTCCTCTTGAACAGGCTCCATGCACAGGTTAAGAAATAAACAATAATCTACATAGCAAATCATCTTCCTAGCTGAGCTGTATTTCAGCACTGTCATTTAGAAAGCAGCAATTTAGAACTCCTGAGAAAAGCCTTTTTGGCCATTAGGTAGTATTTCAACATGGGAGCTCAGGGGTTTTGTTCCCTAGGTGAGACTACCATGTTGTGACCTTCCTCCTAGAAAGAAAGGAGAGCAATCACAGATATTATTAAAATGCAGCAGCTCTGATCATGTACAGATTTACTTTGGTCGAAGCTTAGTTTATAGCAATGTATAATGTAATCTCATGAAGCGTTCATGAAACTGGCTTTACAGTTTCAAATTCCTTTCCCATACACCTCCTCCACTGTTGCTTCTGCACAGTTCCTCACCCCTGTTAAAGTCTGATACTTTTCAGGATATACCTGAAGATATATAAGGCTGTATTTTGTTCCACACCATAAACCAGATCACTGAGATGATACCATTATTCCTCCTCTTCCCTCAAAGAAGCTATCTTTTCGGCAATCTGGTTTAAAGTATAGCCAAACAGCTGAGAGAGGCAAGAGGAATGAGACAGGGAATTTCTGAAACTGGCTTTGCCACTGCTGTTGGTATCCCATGGAATTGTATCTTTCCACTGTACGTGAATTTCTAATAATAGCTAGGGAAGTTCAGAAGCCTCTGTTGGAAAGCAAACAGAGAAGAAAAACAAAATTAATTGCATAGAGTCTATTGATCATTGTCCAAGGGGTATTTCTTAACACACTGGAAATAATCTGGGGCCTGTAATTTTTTTTTTCCCAGTAAAGTTATTGAATTGCAATTTAAATATACAGTACATTCCTCAGAGAGCTTGTTATATCTTCTGCTTGATTACTTTTTCCTGCCTCCTTAGACTGTATACTTATTGCTAACTCTTGCATTAGAAGATAAAAGGTTTTGCTCTAAAAAGGTCCACTGGCTGAAGAAAGCAAACCACTTTCAGACTTAGCTCTGCAAAGGATCAATGCACCATGGTATTCCACAGTTAACTGACCTAAATACATCATTGTTCTTGGAAATAACTGTTGACAAAGCCCAGATGCTAGTTTTCATAGATGTTGTCAGAGCACTTATCAACCTCTAACATATGTAAGAAAAATATAAATCAACAATGGCTACAGATAAGAAGTAAATTTAACTGGCAACACTGCTGTAATTATATAATGTAAATAAAAGAAGAGAAATACACATGGTCATACTTATTCCTCATTCTGAATTAGCTTTTTGCCCTTTACAGACTTTGACCCAGATTATATTTCTTTTAAACATGTAGTTTTGATCCTCTCTGTGCTGCTTAAACAAACCTTTTAACCTATTTTAACATTGCTGTCATAGTCAAGGCTGTTTATTCTATGTGTGTAATTGAAACAAGACATCAGACCATGCTTTCATGCCAGACCGCCTTCTCTCCCCATTGCCCTTTTTTTTTAATTAGACAAGACCATTTTATCCTTATGTCAAAAGCACCATACTGAAACACTAGGAATGACTGACATATTAAGACCATTTGTTAATTAGAAACACTCACTTTAGGTTTTTTACACAATGATTTTCAGTTACATTTAACTTTAAAATTGCCTTTAATGGAGGTAATTGCAGTTATTACATTAAGCTCAGTCATTATCAGCAAACATTTTTCCAAAATTCTGGGGATTTTACATCTGAACTATGGCTGGATAAAACAAATAACCTTGTCCAGAACAATAAAAGAATATCCCAATTTAAGGAAGGAGGGCTGCTCCCTACTAGACAGTGTCAGGCTTTGAGACAGATACTTTTATCTCATCTTGGTGGAACACAAATTCTTTCCCGTACAGCAGTACTGCCTCAGCAGAGGAAGATTCCTTCACCAGACTAGCTTATGGTGTGGTGGTTAATACACTTTTTTTTGAAGCAGAAAGTTCTAGGTCAAAGTTGCGGGACACAGCTTGCTTCAAGAATCCTGACTCTGCAAGGAACTTTTGACCTGTCCAGACAATTGCCAGTATAAGTGTGTGCATTAGAATGTGTTTTCCCCATGAGTTCAGAACATATTCTCCCTTTATTTAAATCAGCTGTTTCTAATAAAGAAATTAAATGCAGCCTGCATCTGACTAGCTATTCTTTGGGTAACAATTAGCCTACTTGATTTAAGAAAGATGGACACAATCATAACCTTGTTTTCTTTTTCTCTGACACCATCCTAAGAAGAAGAAACACTGTCCCACCAGTGCATGTTCCACCAGCTAAGCTTCTTCAACCTGTATGAAACTTAAGCAATAAGTATATTCCAAAGCACTGAAATCTTTACAAGGCCGCAGCAACTGGAAGGATGCTCAGGCAAATAATTCTAGTTGCCTGCAATCCTCCTGAAATCGAATGGTGAGGTGGCTTTTGAGCATGGGACTTCTTAGCATTTCCAGGATTGCAGTTTTAGAGTTCACATACCTGTATTCTGCATAAATGCCACTTCAGGTGTCTACCTGTTACCAAATCTAAGCCTTCAAACTTGCCAGCATGAAAAGGAAAGGTGATTAGCTGCAGTGAATGCAAGTAATCCTTCAGTAATGCTCACTGTCACACTAAGAATCCTATTGCGAATTCCTGTTAAAGTATTTGGTATTATGGGTATATCCCATGTTAAATAAAGTGATAAAGCTTCTTCAGTACTAAAAAACACATAATGCGCTGATTTATCCAAAACTGACAGCACAGCTTACAAAATGGCATGTGATTAAGAAACAGCAAAAATTGGAATGTATTTTGTGAACCAAGCCATGTAAGTGCTGTGTGATATTACAAAAAAACCCTAAAAATACCCCACCAACTAAAATAAATACAATATTATCACTGTCATTCCGTTACCTTAAATATGGCAGAAATTTACTTTTATAAAAAATTAGTGCGACATTACTCACTGGGCTTGGAATAGAGTCAGGGTCGAGCTTCTTCTGTGGTGGACCTGGGAGCTGTGCTGGACCCCCAGGAAAAGCACCAGGATAAGACAGCTGAGATCCTGCCATCTGAGGACCATAGTTTGCTGCAGAGTTACAAATGATAATTCATTTAAACTATTTAAATTATGTTTTAACATCATGTAACACAATTTTAAACTTTTACCATACAACTCATTGTTACTCAGCTAAATGCAATTTCTCCTTCCCTTCTGTTTTCAGCAAGAAATGGATTACTTTGGCTCAGCACAAGACCAGGTGTGACAACTTTGGCTCCAAAGTTTTCAGTTACATGCCAAGTAGGATGGTTACAGAGATTACCAGTTACTCAAACCAGGCCATTAGTGAGAATCTTTCTCCTAACATCAGTCAATGCAAACTGGTCTAGTTAGCTGGCTTTTTAGTTGTCAAAGTAACTCTTTTACTCACCTATGACAGGTTAAATAATTGTGTTCAGTTACAATTCTTTATTGCTATAGTAAAGTAATTTTGAAAGCTGCTTATGACAGACAGTACTGTAAGACAGAGAACAACCTATACCTTTAGAGAGTATAAGAAAAACTCCTTTCTGTACCATACTGCACCTTTACCTACTACTAACCAAATAATTTTTTTCCTGATCTGAGTTAATCTCCTTTTCCTTGTTTCAGTCTCATGAGTGCTAAACTTCTGAGGAAAAGCATAGCCTGCCTTGAATGTACTGACAATGCATATCTTTCCGTTCTACAAAAAGAGGATTCAATGTTCATTTCTCCAAGTCAGCAGAACATCAGCTGAGAATGCCTGCAGTTCCACCAGTGATTCCCCATGCATGTTTTGTTTTCAATTGCTAACAAACATCCTTCCTTACCTTGCTGCAGATGATATCCAGGCCCTGAAGGTTGACCTGAAAGCTGTGGCAAGTTAGGATTTGGGGGGACAGGTCCAGGGATCCCATCTTGTCTGGCCATAGGAGGCAACGATGGTTGAGCACAAAGACCACTATTTGCTGGTGGAGGAACTTGTGATCCAGGTGGTAAAGTGACTTGCTGCTGTGTTGGTGGTGGTGGTTGTGGACCCTGAAAAGATGCCGGATGCCCAGAAGACATGCGAGAGCTTGGAGTAGTGCCAGGACCTGTGTAAGAAACTATGTCAGCTGAGTCAAAAACAAACACCTATCAGCTCTGTGCAGAAGGTGTTTTATTTTTGCTCAATACATTTACAGCCTATAAGCAGTATTGTATCCCATACCAACCATGCTGCATTATAAGGATTCTGAATGCCTGTTCAACATAACAAATCTGACCTCATAGTTCAAGTCTGAACTGATTCAGACACTCAATATTATTACTTCTGGCTCTATTTTCAATAAAAGCCTGCAGCTGGGGTGGATGGGGAAAGAGAGAGGGAAGCCAGCCTTTGACAATTCTTGATTAAATACACATAAATCACTATTTGCTTTTGAAATCATGTTTAATTTCATAATGTGAAACAACATTCTTTTTGCTTAATAATCAATTTCTCTTATGTGGCATATTTTTGTTAGTCTGCTATTTGCATTTCACCATGACAGGTTTGATGGAAGATAAATCCACTCATTTTATCTAGTTTACAACCATCTCCTGGTTTTGATGTTAAAAGATGAAACACGTGGGATTATTTTGTACACACTGGTGAGGAAGAGTTCATTGTTTATAAGATCCAGATTCCAATAAGAATTAAAAGGAACCTGGAAACAGGGTTTTTTTGAGACTTAAAATCTGTAAATACTTACTCCTTTACAAAATCTACATCTTTGTAGTCAAACTTCTCCTCAAAGATCTATGGCAAAATAATTTTCAAGAATGCTAAAAAAATAAACAAAATCAGGTTTGGAGCAAAAAACTCCAATGTGTTACTATACAAATACTGAAATGCATCTTCTGTCAGACATGTTAACTGAAAAAAAAGGTTCACATGGAAAACACAAGCTCAGGTTCTCAGCAGTTACAAACATCACTCTGGCAGTTTTATAAGCTGTGATTTTCCAGCACTCTGTCAAGGTACATCAACTTAGCTAAGGGAAAAGAATAAAACCCAACACAAAGACAGAATTGTAACATAACTGTTTTACATAGTTGGAAGGGTATCTCAGAATTGTAGCATTAAATATGACAAGCAAGAACATTGTATTTTACAGAATTACTGCTGAAGGCAAGAAACAAACAAAAAAATCTTTGCTCTAAATAACATGAATTGATAAATTTGAAGTGCTCTAGGGGTGCTAGGCCACACCTCATAATAAAAGTGTATAAAAAGCATTTTTAAAAGTATAAAAAGGTCTGAGCTAATTGTGCACTTGCAGATCAGCACATCAAGGCTGAATTCAAGTCCAAATTAATTTTTCTTAGGGGAAGAAGGTAAAAATTTTGACAAGCAATTGTACAGAAGGTCAGACCCATGGTAGTTAGGCAGGTTTCACTTAAGTCACACCAGCAACTCATAAAGCCAAGACAGCAACAGTGGTATCAGTGCAGCCTGAACTGATTCACTTTTATGCATATCTTACAAAGATATCAACCATCAAAGTGATCCTCATTGGAAAAAAAAAATATTCTCCAAAACACACTGCCCTCAGCAAAACAAGATGCTAACTAAATCCCACTCTTTCTACAAGAAATGGTACATTTCACCAGGAAATACTCAGGAAAAGCTAGTACAGCCAAACAGAAAATTAGTGGTGGGAAGTAATTTGCATAGAAGAATCACATGACCACATCTTTACTTCACAGCTCAGGTTTGAGATGTTTTAAGCTCAAAATAAATGCAAATAAATTTAGATTAAAAACTAAACAATAAGATTTGGTCAAAAAAAAAAAAAAGAAGAGTAAGATAGTTTACAAACAGAGAGAAACTCTAAAAAGCTGAGAAAAATGAAACTTTGTCTGCATATTACTGCTCATGCCTTGGCTGTTACTGACAGGATCACCAAGTAGTTTGAGAAACAACTGGTGAGATTAGCTGACTTTTACAGAAGTTTCATCAAACATTGATTCAGAATTAATCCAAGAATATTGGTTTAAGGAATACGATGAGATTAAAAAAAAATATATCTAAGATAAGCAAATGACAGTGGTCAAAGATTTAATTTCCTATTTATACAGAAGTTCAGTAAGTTTCTAATTATCATAAGTCTTAATAGCTTTAAGTCAATTTTAGGAAGTCAATCAGGTCAGATAAAACTGATTACCATAGCTATTTATCTGCATGCTGTTGAGCTGGTTAGCAAGTTGTGTTGTAGATGAAGTGGATGCAGTATTTGGGTAGGCTGGTTGTGACTGATGACTGTAGGGAGGATAGGAAGGTCCTGTACTGCTTGGAGGTGGAAGGCCTTGAAACCTAAGGGGAAAAATTAGCCCAGTTATGAAAAAAAAATGTATCAACCAATCACCACCCCATCTAGAAGATCTCATACCTTCTCAAGGGTGGTGCTGAAACAATTAGAACAGCCAAATTCTTCAAGGGAGTTTGCTCATATTCTGCTCAGAAAATGTGTACTTAAAATAGTTATGAAGCACAAAGAGATTGCACACTTTAAAAAAAAGACAGTATATGTTTGTTTGCACACTTGTTAGAATCAAAGAAGAGCAAGTATGCGATGGCAAAGGGAGAATACTAGCAACTATACAAAAGCTTGAGGATTAAGAATCTTAAGAAGTTAAGAAACTTCTGAACATATTGCATCACTCCATCCCCTCTCCATGCTTATAAAGGAAGATTCCCTACCAGGGATGAGTGAAGAAGTTTAAGAGAAAAATCTGAAGAGAAGAAAATAAAGTGAGAAACTGTTAAAGTTTCTTGTAGTAGAGGAAAAAAGAAGATGCCAATAGGGAAAAACTGCTTCATGATTATCAGATATGTATGAAAATCATGAATGCAAGAAAACAAACTACATAAAAAAAGCAACACACATGGCTTATAAAGATACTTTCTACCAGACTATTTCACTCTGGAAAAATGAGATCTCCCAGAGATCTACACTGATTTTCCTATGACCACTTCTAAAACTGAGGAGGGGCCTAGCTACTTCAAGAGAAACAGAATACACTTTCCTTGAAACGTTCATGTGGAAATTTCCTGGCCTAGAATAGCAGCTCTCAGCAATCTGGGAATAAAACAAGTTCAGGTGAAAAACAATAGATGTGCATCAGTCAAGGCAATGACTGGAAGCTAGGAAAGGGAATCAGTATTTTGCTGGGTTGGTCATGTCAACTCAACTCTCTTCACCTTGTTTCTTCTTCTTCAGGACAACCACCACTTCTCCCCATGCATCAGTACATTGTCTTTTACAACTGATCACCAGTCTCTTTGGGTCCTCCTTTATACACTGACAACACACAGCCCATGAACAGGCTGTTTTGACGCCTAACAAAACGTATGCATGGCTTTATTTGAAGACAAATAACTGTATAACAACTAAAAAGCACAGAGACAGATTAGGACTTCAACCAATGAAAACAAGAACATTATTAAACAGTGTCAGGTTCAATAAAACTAAAATAGCTATAGGTACACAAACTGACTTTGTCACTCCTGGGAGGCAAGCAAAATAAAAATTTGCCAGAATTAAATAAAAGAGCTAAGCATATTTACCCACTTCCTACAACCTGCAATACAACCACTGTGTAATAAAGCTTGGCTATCCCCTTGTATGATCATTTTTCCAAGATTTCTCTTTAAGCTTCCACCTGTCCCTGTTTTCTCCCTTCCGCACTCCTGTCTCCACTTCTTCCTGTAAGCTCTGGAGGCAGGACAACAGCACTTCAGACTGACTACGAACAGTTTATCCCAGACCTAAGCAGTCTGAGTAGCAGTCATCCATCTGAGACAGTACAACAAAGATGCATTATAAAACGTCTTTAGAGTACCCTATGGAGCCTTGGCTGTGATCCCACAGTGAAGCAAACACATCCTGACGAGGCCTGGGGAGTTGGGCGAACTACAGATACAGAGACACGGACCAGCTTCTAGTCAGAACCCACTGGCAATTATTGACTTTTAAATAACAACTTTGCAGTACCTCAGAACAAAGGAGAATTAAGACATGAGAAAGTGAAGAGAAAATAATGTAACTTTTACATTAAACAGCACTTATAACACCTTGCTGCTGCTTTGAAGCAATGGGTCCAAGCCCAAGAAGAATAATTAAAAATAAAACAAACAACGCATGATAAAGACCTGACTTGCTGTAAAACAGAACTTAATGAGATTACAGATCACACTGTATGATCTGGCAGTTTAACACAGTGAACTGAACTAGAAGATCTGGTTCAGAACTGCTGAAGATAAAAGAGATGCCATACTTAAATGTCAGTGAAGCAGCTGAAGAGAGGTAACAGAGAACAAATAGCTTAGATCTCACGTATTAATTCTTGAAAGTCACCTATGTGGCTGTTGCCCTGGTGTACTGGGCCCATTTTGGAAGTTGGTCTGGCTGAATTGATGTGTACCAGGTGGTGGAGGCCCAACAGGAGCTGAAGATCCAAAAGGCACAGTTGATTTTGACACACCTGCAGAAGGAGAGGTACGTTTATGTAAGAACTCTGTAAGAAGGAAAAAGTTTGCCAAAAAATAAAAGTGTATGGCCTTGCTCTAGCAATAAGAATACCAGCTCTAGGTGGCCCTGCTTGAGCAGGGGTGTTGGATCAGATGACATCCAGGGGTCCCTTCTGACCTCAGTTATTCTGTGATTCCGTAAGAAAGGACAGATTTCCAGTCAGCTATAGAAGCAGATATGAAAAGGAATAGATAATAAAAAGGATGCAAATAGTAGTTGGTAACTTTCCAGCAAAAGAATCCAAGATGGACAATAAGAAAGAAGCAAGCATGAACAAACACACCCTGCAATTTAATTTGTGACATTGGAAATTCCCTGTCACGCAGTTATCTTTATAAGTAGAAGCAAGTGGTCCCTTTGATTTCAGAGACCATTGTCACAAAGAAAACTTAAAACAACCTTAAAAAAAATAGCCTCCACACGCAGAACCTGTAAACCTACTAGAATGATTCTTAATTCAGATCAGCAACAGTGACTGTTGACAAGAATTCATGTATACAGCAGTATGGAATAAACAGCTTTTAAACCTGTATTTCTTGAATTATCTTCCTCCAAATTACTCTAACGTAAAAATGTGTTTGGTACCAAAACTGATATTTTTCCATAGTATTCTAGTAAGCCATCTTCTGACCATATTCAGCATTGGATTAAGGTTAACACAACTCCTGCTGTCTTTAGTAAGAAGTTTTAAAGAAAAGGGATAAAACTTCTTTTTTTCTGTTTTCATGATAACACAAAAAACAAGGACAACAAAGAATATTTAAAAAAATTCCAATATACCTGGATACTCCACCATCTCAAATACTAAATTTAATGTAACATCACAACCTGAATGTTATTTAAAATTTTAACAAATAACTTCTCTTAGATGCCTTAGAGAATACTTCAGACACCTTTACTATTTTTAAGTAATGTTCCCCTTGGCATCAGGCAAAATATTGAGATGGTCCCTCTTTCCTGCGTCCCTATCTTAGCTATTTATATTAGTAGACTTACAGAAGGAAGAGGAAACCTTACTCTTTGGATAATTTCCACTGCCCCAATTCGCTAGTCTAGCATGCCCACTTTGACTTCACTAAAATTAGATGAGCATAATTTACATACAGCAAAACAGGCTTAAATTCCATGCTCTTAATTTATTTTTTTTTAAGGGTCAGCTGCCATACACTCATACATTATACTTCTTGAAAGGTCTGAAGCCACATATCAGTAAGTTAAAATTTATTAGAAGAACAGACAAGGACAACCATGTTTAACTGTTTGATCTCAATTAGATAATCCATAATATGATTATGCTGGTAGAAGTAAAGTAAATATCCCCTTTTGCTTGTAGTTCGCTTGCACCCAAGGTGTTCTTCCTCAGGGACAGTCTCCTGAGTGGTAAAAAAGCAGATGGGCTCTACTTACCACGCATTAACCAAATACATCACCCAGTAAGCAAGCTTAAGCAGCAGAACACCAGCTGATACTCACAGGCAAGTTTGTGCTCAAGAATTCAGTAAGACAAAGGTCCAGTTATGAAGAATAAAACCTATTTCTGACAGCTTCTTTACCATTAACATGATTAACAGGGGCTGAGAAACATTTCCCTATTCCCAGAAATCATTCCTTTTGTATTTGAGTGTATCAGGAATTACAACAGAGCATTAAGCACTGGTGCTTATTGCTTCCTGGACAACGGAATTCACACACAAAGGTCAGATACCCACCACCCCATCTTACATCAACATCTGAGCATCAACAACAGTACAGACAAAGCTAGTGCAGGATCCTGTTGCAGTAGCAGTGTAACACTGAGCATTTTGTGCTGACACAAGTAAGGAAAAAGAGATGCAAAATACCTTCATAGAAAAGCAAATTCTGAAAACACATCTTAAGCCATATTCATACCTGGTTGAGGTGCTGAGTAGGAGGAATTAGGGTCCCCATAATGCCCATAATGAAGAGAAGAATTAGGTGGTCCAAAACCTGCAGAAAAGCCTCCTATTCCTGGCTGGGACTGGGAATACGGAGGAGCCGCAACATAACCTTGTTGACTCATGATGGCAATATTCTCATTCCAAGTATCGGATCCTCCTGATGAATCTGCAAAAGAGAAAGTGACAGCTGCTATTAGCCCTCACTCTTTGCATTTTAAAACGCTGTGAACCATGTTCCCAAAGAAGACAAAACACATACCTAAGGACAAGAAAAGGACCTCAAAGTCAGAGGGAAACAGTGGCTTTGCTTGCTTGACCGGTTGGTCGGTTAGTTTCCTCAGCACTACCACATACTGCATGAACTGAAACATATCACTGAGTTTATCTGAGCAGGATTCACCTCTTCAAGGCCCATGGAGAGAAAAACTGTAAGTAATGGATGTGCAGCTGGAAGAAAACTCAGAAGTCTCAAAATGCTCTCTATACTGGGAAAACCTAGACTTCTACTACACCTGAAAAATACTCTGAGTCCTGCTCCCCAAATATCATATATCCCAATGAACACACTGAAGGATCAGGAAAGGCAGATTGACCAGAGTATGAAAGTCCTCTAGCAAATCCTTCTCCTGGCTTTTTTTAGAGGAGGTACAACACCAGCTTTCCATCAAATCTTCTACATCAGCCCCATTCCAAGCCAGTGAGGGAAGATACCTTGTTTCTGATGCTGGTGAAACACAGAATAAAGCATAGGATAGAGAGATCCCATTTCCAGCTGTCTTCTGCATTACTGGCCCAGGCCTGACCAGCCTTTTTACTACAGGACTCCACAGTGTGACAAAATAGGGCACAAGGTATTCCACAAATGAGAAGTTGTGAGGGCAGCATGGCCTAAACATATGTTGGACTTGCTAACACCAGACATTTTTTTTCCTAAGCTTTCGCATCTTCAGTCTGTTGTTGTTAAAGAAAGAAAAAATCAGAATTTGATTAAAAGCAATTCAGAAAAAGGTTTCTAATGTTTTCTAATGATGACAGCATTCACAAGACAGGTGAGTAAGACATAAGCAGTAAAACATTTCTTTCTTGCAGTCAGATTTTGCTAGGCAGGATAAAATAAAATTTTAGAAAACTTTCAGGAAAGAATATTCTGATAATTGCAATAATTTTAGAACTAGAAAATCAGAAGAATTCTGATTTTATTAAATTATTAAACCAGATCACTGCATTTCGTAAGACTAGTGTTCAGATACAGCGCCCTTGCCACCAAGGGATTTGAAATTATTTCAGTTGTACACTTTGCAGCCTTGATAGCTAGCTTTCTCTTTTCCATATGAGAGATTTTTTTTATTTTAACCTCATATTGAATGTAACAAAAATAAAATTTCACTAAATTAAAACCGTTTTGAGAAATACTGAGGATCCAAAGCCTGAATGAGCACTTACTACTTCTGTAGAGTCTGAAGTCAGGCATCTCCAAAGAACTAAAGATACAGGATATAAACTAGCATTTCAGATGTTAAATTTTCATTTTAAATAGCTTTCCCAACCACATATACCTCACATTCTTAGGCTTGAGCCATGGAATCATCTTTGAGTATGCAAACTGAATTAAAGTACATCAAGAACTGCGGTCCAGAAGTGCACAGAAAGGCACTTCAAAATCACACGCAGCTCCAAAAAACAGACAAATTCATGCTGCACTGGTACATGTCAGTAGAGAAAAGCTATCCCTATCAGAAAAGCCATTTCTAGGCTTCTCATGTTAAATATACATTTCTGGAAAAAACTGAAACACAACAGTTTTACTAATCTTCCATGTCAGACAAGAAACCACTTTAAGCGGGGTGCAGAGCCTAGTCCTCCTTACACACTGCCTGTGCAACCCTCTAAACCACACTCCTCAATGTAGTTTAAGATTTCTCAACTGCAGTATCAAACTGCTTCAGATAGGTAATCTGAGGGAGTTTTCTTCCATTTCTTAGTTAACAAGGTAAACATGGGGAGAAGGAAAAAAAAAGTTTAGAGAGGCTTCGTGCTGCCAGCCGTACTTTCTTCCCTCCCCCGCCCCCATCAGAAAAGACGTGGCAGTCTGAGCTTTAGTTGCTCCAAAAGACAGTAAGTCTGCACTAACTTACCTACACACTGGCATGGACATATACATAATATATATCTTTGTAATCTACATAAAGCAAGGTATTTTCACTTGGAGACAGCTGCAACAGTCAACACCTTTAGCTGTGACAGCATCCAGGGGAAATGACTTCCTCCACAGCTTGCTTACTCACAGAGACACAAAAAAACCTTGCCACGTCAAGCTTCCCACAGACAGCATAAACACACAGAGGTTATGCTGAAGAGAGACAGGAACTCTTAACTATAAGCAAAATAATATAAGTTTATCAAACACAGTTCCACATTCTATTTAACACTGAGCATATTTAATCCCTTCTCAAAATATGTATATATACCAACACACCATGGAAATAGTTTGGAGGCAACAAGCGAAGTATTACCCAAGGTTTTGGTTGTGAGGTTCTAACAAGAGACATACAGATTTACCCTGAAAATTGCATGACAAAGATCAAAGGACTGGCTAAACTCAGATCTTTCCCTGGGTTTGTTTACTGCAAGTGTCACTACACAGAAGGACAGAAAAACTTTCTTCTCCCTGTCTCTCTCACCACTAGTTTACCTTACACTGCATAGCCTGAGGAGCAACATTCACACACACACACTCCGTGATTTAATTTACCACTATTACAGAATAGCTTGTCATGTTTTTTTTCAGAGGATCGCGTACCTGTGCAATGCTCCCCAGCACTGATACCTCTGTGCAGATGTAAAACTCCACTCTGTGCGTGCAGAAATAGGACAACGGAACCAAAAACTGAGTATCACATTCTTGGCTTACTGAGGGTGAACTATTAACATTTTATTTCTTCAGAGACACTGTGCATGGTACCATCCGCTAGGAAGAGGTGCTGTCTCTCCCCAAGGCACGCTGCAGTCTCAAACTGGCAAAAAATCTTGGAGGTGTGTGCACATATCTACGCGCAAATGTGGACAGGATGGAATACTGCTACACACGTTATTGCTTTGTATTTTTCTTTAATAACACATTTTGGATTAAGCTATGAAAACAATAAGCTTAAACTTACTCCAATTCAGTACCCGCAAACACATCCTACCTATGCAACGTTTCCCCCCACCTCATTTAAGGATCCCAAGGCGCCGTAACAAGGCAACAGGTCTCCTCACCCGCCCGTCCCGGCCCTGCCTGCGGGAGGGGGCGGCCCGCCCTGCCGGCTCTGAGGGGCAGCGGCCCGGCTGCCCGCAGCTCCCGGTCCCGCACCCGTACCGTCCCGCCGCTCCCGCCACCGCCTCCGCGCTCCCCCCGCCCGGCCCCGCTGCCCCCCTCAGGCGG
>JAVJGJ010000001.1:20371506-20491017 GCA_035590215.1 Microhierax caerulescens | reverse complement strand
GAAATCTCTCACAACTGTCTAATCAGAATGGAAAATTTAGTCCATGAGGTAATAAGCAACAGTTAAATTGGATATGGTTTTGGCTGCAGAGTATCCACAACCTTCATAAGCAGGATGCAAACCATCGCCTTTCGTCATTGCTGCGCTGCGGTCTTACCCATCATCCCTCTCTCTTTTGCTGTTCATATGGACACATACAATTACCTTCAATTATGCAAAATTCCTTTAAAATACCATGCCACTGAGGAAAATAACAGCTTTAAGTTTGGACATTCCCTGTTTTATTGTGGAGACAGGCGGGTTACTGTCCCACCACTCCTGTTGTGTCTAGCTCCTAGCTATTAACAGTATGCAGCTGTGGATAATTCAGCACTGAAGAATGGTGCACTTGGCCACTGAATACTTACTATCAGATTTCTCCTCCCTGAAATCAGCAGCAGTGAAGCTGAAAGATGAGATCAGCAAAAGATAGCAAGGAGAAGCTGTGACATTGTCAGTTCTTTCCTTGTTTCAGGCCTGCTCTTGAAACTGATGAAGACACTTTTTGAGGATGCAGCTTCGCTTCCATTGTCCTTTAGCCTGCAACACTGAGACAAAAGTCACTACTGTGTCATAGTCTGGATGTTTTGAGCTACAAGTAGTATTTATCTACAGTTTCCACCTATAACATTAAAAGTAATTTAAGTTTTTCAATTTCAGAAATGTGGAAACAACATTAAAGATTTAAGTGCATTCCTGGTCTGGAAAGTAATTTCATAAAAATGAGATTGCAGGATTGCTAAACTGTAGTCACTTCATTTTAATTAAATCATTTTAACTAAACTGTATCATAAGATCTGAGAATCAGACTGGTTTATACTCTATCATCATCATAATACAAAGATCTTGTAAGGGTTAATTACCTTTCTTACCAATCAGTTTATCCTGAAGCTGTACCTATGCAATGCTGCTGAAAACTAATGTGATTTCATATATTTCAGACCTAATTTGGAGCTAGTGCTGGTTAGGTAAAAAAAGTATTTGGCTAAATCTATATGCTTTTTTAAACTATATTAAAAATCCCCTGAGTCTAAAATCTCACTTTTAAAGTTATCACTAGAATTTTTTCTATTAGTTCTGAAACAAAGAAAACACATAGTCATCCGTCAACTTGGGAGATTATTTGATACAGAACCAATAAAGGCTCTGTTGAAGGCTAACTCAAATATTTCAGAAACCAATATTAAATGTTTATTTTTATTATTTTAATCATTTGGGATTTATCTGTTCCCTGAAATTACTACTGGAGGTCTATATAAGCCCCGCATGGACAAACTGCGCAGAACTCCATGTCTCTTATCACATAGCACATTGCATTAAGACAATATGTGATTCCAGAAAACTACAATCCTAACCCAACATTCTCATTTAGAGGATGTCTGTAAAGTACAGCCTTAGCACAAGCTGCCAGGAAGAATCAAAACGCCACCATGATATTTGAACTACCAGAATGTATTCCTCACAGTGATAGCTATAGTACAGCTTTTGTAGCAGTTAACAGTGATGGCATTAGCACATAGCTGTGACAAGGCAAGTATCTGCAGTTAAGTGGTACATAAATGGGTTTTAAAATCAAAATATATTCTAAGCCATTCTCTAGGGGAAAATTTTGGCAATATTAGATATGTTCTTTAAAGAAAAGACTATTTAATCACAAAAAATAGTTCATAGAACTCCAAAGATTCTACACTTTAAAAGACTTTTTTGGTTGAAACTGTTTTTCTCCTTTTAATTACATTTGTATGTCCTGCAGATAAACTAACAGGCCTGTGCACAACATTAGAAGGGTCCAAAAAGCTGGTTTTTAACTTTTACATAAAAAGATAACTTTCTTTTCCTCTCTTGCTTACATATAATCCATAAAATCTTTAATGTTTTGTCTACTATATATCTAAGATCTACGGAAAACAGTTTACAGTTTAGTGTAAAGCCTTTTACAAGCAAATTGGAAATTAATATTTACAAAGGTTGTATTTGTTTAAAATTAAAGGAAAGGCATTGGTGAGGAAAAAAAGCAATCACATTTTGAAGGGATTATGTTTTTCTGATAAAAATAATAGTGTGAATGTGAGGTCAGATTATAAGATGCTAAATGAAGGCAAAGGAAGATAACATTTCAGGAAACAACATTACTGTAGGAAGAAATACATTAGTGTTGTGATTCAGTTATACTTCTATAAAAAACTAAGCACAATCAACATAAATAAGGGTACAACAAAAGTGAATACTGATATGTTGATTAAACAATCTCAATGACAATTAGAAAATATTAGAGTGCACCCTTTAAATACTGCCTTATATAAAATGAAAACACAGAATAAGGTTTTCAGAGTATTAGACTGATGTAGCTGCTGTTATTCAGGGAAAATAATACAGAAACGTTAAAATCCTGGGCATGCATTCATTGCTATATATATTTTCTCTTCAGTAACTGGTGTTAATACATTCTTCCTACAGTGACTATTCACCATCACCTAGTCCTGTTTCAGCTCAGGCATGGGGCCACAGTAAAGGAACAATTAATTTTTTTTTTTTTTTTTTTTTTTTTTAGCAGGTTGTGAGTCTGAGTACCCAGAAACAAAACTTGGCCTGGCCAGCCAGAGGGGCCATTGGGACACAACTGGGAATTGCTGGGATTGCCCAAGAGATTCTGCCTTTTTCCTCCTGCTAAGTATTGACAACCAACTTCACAGCGACAGCAAAGCCTGTTCTACCCCTCAGGCTGCTTTCAGCATACTGTACACAAGAGGTCCTGACACCTTGCCCTCATTAAATTTTCCAAAATATTTTTAGATGAGGAGTGTAAATCCAATTCCAATTCATAAACTTATATTCTGTCTGACTGAATTAATCTTCAAATTAATTGAGACTGAATATTACTCTCCACTCCCTGCTGGGAACTGAGCAATTTTGTTGCAAAACAAAAGATTATATTTAGGGGAGAAAAATGATATGCGATTGAAAAAGCGTTTAATGCTATTGTTAGCCTAGTAGAGACTCTGGGTCTTATGAAAAGGGCACTTGCCTGAAAGCCAAGGTCCCGATTTCCTGTTAAGTTGGTCCTTATTAGCTAAAACCACTTTCTTTCCCTGCAACTCAGTAAAACAGAAATGATTATAAAATGCTCTATGGTCCACATGTGGTAAGTTCTATGCAAGTCACGCATCAAAAAAGCAAATGTGCTTTAGAAAACTGACTGTGGCTGCATTCTTTAAAAAAGACTTTCTGGCTAGTTCAAGCCTCTGGATTTTTCAGTATCTGCAAACTGCAAGGCTCCTCTGCTTACTCCCACTGATTGTTACTATTTTGGTTTTCTAATGAAATCAACATTCTGGCAACTCGATATGGAACATTTACAGAAGATAGATAGGGTGTTCTGAGAAAACTGCTGTGATGTTTCAGTTGGGGAATTTCAATTATCTTTTAAAATTAATTTAGTGCTAAGATGCATGATAGTGGAAGATTGCACTACCAGTTCTTAAAGACAAAAACCAAAGACTTGATTAGCCTGCATAATTGCTACATAAGAAACTGTAACATAAAAACCAAGATGAGACCTTATTATTATAATGTGATGAATAACATATGATATATAAAGCACTGTGAATAAACATTAAGCCATCAGTCTGAGAAAGGACAGCAGAAAGTTATACGATCCCTTCCATGTTTGCTTGCTGAATGTATGGAGTTTCTCAAACTTAGATATGTTTCATTTTTACATTCAAAAGCACCTGAAGTAGCTTTACTTTCATTGGCTTTCATTTTACGTTTCCTGCTCATGTATAAAATTTCTGATGTGTTAGTAGAGTCTTACTACAGAAGAGTACTCAAATAAGCTTAATATCATTTAAAAAACCTGAGCATGGAAAAATAATAGAGGTACTACACCAGAAAAGCATCTCTGTCGTTCGTAAAAGTATTAGTGTTGATTACAAGAACATTTTTCAAAATACTGGTTTTGTGCTATTTGGATACCTTTAATGTAAACTAATTGATGCCTTCCCCATCATCAACAAAAATAAACATCAGCATTAAATCAAAGAAAATCAGATTTAAATTTTAAAAGTATTCATCAAATTATTTGTTTATGATAGATGCAACAAAGTGATAGAAGATGCAGCTGGCATGAAAATAACAAAGGACAGGAGCAAAATTCTACATCAAGCTTGGTGTCACAGCATGCATACTAGATTTGCCCTGAGGAGGCACATAAAACACTTGTTCAGGAATTGCAGACATTGGCAGTCATCTGGAAATCTGGCAGACCCACGCCAACACCAGCTAAACATCAGATTATCACCAAAAGCATAAACTTGTACCAAAGACAGAAGGAGCTGAGAAGTCTGAAAGCTGGTTCCTGGCAAGAAGGTGCAGTGCAACAGGCAAGGATGTAGGATTGGCAGGGGTTAAACATCAAGGTGTTTTTGGAAGGCAGACTTTTCTAACATAATCTGCTCCATTTGGAAAGGAATTAGTTATCAAAGTGGAGAGTTGGAATTCTTGTTCCTATAGCCAGGAATGAAGATATCTGGATTGCTTTTTAATCTATTGCAGTTACTTGTGTGGGGGCTAAGATTTCATGCAGGAAGGTCCTTGTTGTATCATCTTTGTTGTTACTGCTTCTCTGTTAAAAATCTGAACAGAACTATCCAGATAGAAAGAGTGAGCAATGCTGTTAGCATTATGCAAACATACCGATGCCATACCAACTTTTTATGTACTGCCCTTTTGCTAGATGCTGTAGTTCAAACCATTAACATCAGACTTGCTGGGGCAGACATGGAACAAAATACTTCACTGTATTTGTAAAGTGAGTGTTAGAAACTGCTTTATAAATCCTAGAGCTCATTTTGGAGTACAGAGGAAAGAAGGAAGAACAGGGTACTACAGGAGGATTCAAAGATCCAACTACAAAAAGAGATTTTTCAGAAGTTCAAGCAGACTTCTCAGGGTTACATTATCTAGGGCTATTTTCCCCATTTGACAGGCCCAGACCAAAAACTAAATGTGAATTTTCAAGTGTAAAAATGGAAGCCAAGGTTCCCCAGACCCATACTGTATTGTGACTCAGTTGTTCCTCTGCTCCCATTCTTGTTTTCAGTACTGATAAATCCAGTCTCATGAGCCTTCCAAGTGACAAACAATATCTGCTTTAAAGTGCAATGCAAAAATAATTGAATTTTGTGCTGTACTGCGGCCATGCATGTAATCAGTTGTTGAGATCTTTAAAAGCAAAAAGTCAAAGGAGTTAATCACTTCTATGCTAGCTAACAGGAAACATTTAGAAGAAGAAACTTGATGCAGGTGAGTATTTATCAGACTAATGTTAAATCTTCAAGATCTCTTCAATCTGCAGTTCCATATTAAACCATCATTTTGCAATTTAGTAGACTATTTGGGCCTAACTGATAGCTCAACTATGATTAAAGTGTATTTTCTAACTGAATATGATATGGTTACTCTTGATTCATTTCACTGTAGTACATTGGAAGAAAGTTCAGCATGGTGTATTTGCTTAGCCCAGTAAGTAGGCATGAAAATTTGCACTGGGTTCTTTCATTAGGAAGAGGGGAGATCATAAAAGCTGACTGTCTTATGATGAACAGATAGATAAAAGGTGTTGTTTTGATTCCTTTAGGCTTTTATTAAGAAGAATGTGATGCAACATTTTCCTGCCAAAACTGGAAAGAAAATACCACGTAAAATAGTTTTCTTTTTACTTTAGAATCTTTTATCAAAATTTTCCCAACTACTGAAGCCAAATATGTAGTCATCCCACGTCCTAGGAATCAAAATGAAATGCAGATAGACACCTAAGAGTCTCCCCAAGTCCCAAGAGAAAATCAGTTCTTGCTTGCTGAAACACAGTGATAAGTAAAACCAGCAGTGGAATGACACCTGAACCACAAACCCTTATTTCACGATTAACAAGAAACAGATAGTTATTCCACCGTCACAAACACTTTTTCCACGTTCACAATGGATGGTTTTTACTTTTTCCTCACAACAAAATCTTAGGAAGCCTTTGTAGCTATTTTGTGTATTCCTTCTTGGACGTATTCTGAAATCATCGTCTTCTTATATATCTTACTGGCCCCTTCCCCAAGACCCCTTGGGTGCTTTCAGACCACCTGTACTCCCAAACTGCCTAACCCCATCAAAGAAGTGGGAGAAAAAAAGGAAGCTCCTGTTGTAGTGTGCAGCTGGGACATGGTGAGGCCACACAGGCACACCTGGAGCCTCAAAAGCCTTCTCAGAACACTTTGAGAGTCCAGGAAGAAGAGAAAAAAAAAAAAAAAAAGGCATCTACTTCTCTTCAGCCAGTAGTTCAGGAAGGTATTTCCTGCATATCTGGGACTGGCTGTGGGAGGAGCAGGTAGGACAAACACTAAAGAAACATCAGAGTTCTTGTCTGCAAACTCTTGGCTTATGACTCACATTACCCATACATTTTTACTCACTGTATTTAATGATGACAGGTCTTTGGCTACAGATAGCCTGTGATATGTTGCCACCTAGGCCACCAACATAGGGAGCAGATCTTCATTAACTGACATCCTGACATGGGGAATTGTAGAGTTACAGGGGAACTCTCTCTGTGTGAGTTTCTGTTTATTGTGTTACCAATCAGTAATGCTCAAGTATATCAAGTATATTTGTTTCTGTGTTTTGGAGGAAAATGGTTTCTTTCGCCTGTTGGGTTTTTTCCCACTATCAATCCTAAAACCATAATGATAAAGCCATTACAAGCATCTAGGATGACACCCACTAACATAAGTGCTGAGAATTACCCTCCTGATAGTAGCATGGCAAACCACATTTTCAGCTGACTTACATTGTCTTGTTAGTGAAGCATATATAAATGCTGGGAGTGTGATTTAGTACACCTGTCAGATAACAATGCCTGTTACTAACTGCATATGCAATCTGCTCAGGACTCACAGAGAGATACTTTGACTTAATAACAAAAGGCAAGGTTGTGACTGTTCCTAAGTCGACCATTAAGAGGAACAAAGTTCTTACTGCTCTGTATGGGCTACCTGTGTTAATACACTTTCGGTTGTGGCTAGAGTTACTATCACTCATCCTACTAAGACGTGACAGAACAAAGAGGTAGGGGCAAGATAAAACAGGCAAAAGCTTGACTTTTCCTCAACATCTAAAACTTTGACAACCTTAGAAGAGCTGGCATGGAGGTGAGATAATTTGTTTCCAGTGGAGAACCACAGCAAATTACTTTCCTCCTTCAAGAGAAGCTTGGTTGAGCACTGTCCTGCATTACCCCTTACACTTGGCAGATTGCAGGCTTAGTTTTTCAGAATGTGACGGCACAACCCTTTTTATTTCCACTTAGAGAAAGAACTTTCTCAGGTTCTAAAACATGATTGGATTTATTTTATGTTTCTGAGAAAGTGGTTCTGACACCAGTCAGATCCAGTACATTTCTCTGCTTCTCGCAACACACTTTGTCTGCCAGTCTTGAAGTTGGGGAAAAAAACCTAAAGCAGGACTAGTTCTAAAATCCCAACCCATCACATAATACCTAGCCTAATAAGCCACGTTAGGGATTAAAATTTGAAGCCTTTACCTTTACTGGTGAGGAACTACTCATGCCTCTTATAAGTGCAGGCAGAGCTTTCCCATTTGGCCTTAGAGATAGCTAAAAACTATCTATGACTTGTATTTTTTCTTTTCTCTTCACTAAGAACTTGGTATTACTGGGGTTTATTACCTTTACCACCCTATGTCTGTACTTTCAGTCAAGCAAACCCTCTTTAGCTGGCAGTGCACTACAAAGTTCCTCATGCAATCAAAACATCTGGAATCTATTAATTTCTCTTGTAGGACAAGAGAAATTTGATGGGAAAAAATGAAGAGCAATCAGCTTTAATGAATGTTAGCTGGAGCCATGCATTTAAACCTTCCATCAATATGTTTCATTCTCTCTGTCATTTTATACCTTTTTTGAAAATTAAATCCTTTCCATGTGGCTCTGTTTCTTGTTGCTTCTGAAGTCAGGAAAACAAAAACTGAGGCTAGGAATTAAGAAGAAAAGTATTTTTCTACCTCTGTAAGGTTTGTGGAAAATGATATTTAACTTTGCCTTCAAAATTTGCTTTCACCTTATGCAACTACTGAGTTGTACTGCTACAAAACAAGATATGTTCTTAGGCAGTGATTTGGGACAATAACATGCTATGTTGCCTTACACTACCCAGCTTGCAGAAGCCACTTTAAACAAAAAATATTCTAATTTGAAGTGATATATTAGAAGAGGCCATTTTACCTTCATTTGGAAGAGATTGTATGTCACGTTTTTGTAAGTGGCATGGGTGTGATTTTATCTTTTGTTCCATTAAACTAGCTATATATTTACAAGTGTTTTTTTTCCCATACAATTAATAAACAAACACACAAATAAGCACTGTCAATTTCTTTTTCTTGTTTTTTTTTCCCCCTGCTGAGTCTCCCATTTGGTTAAAATCACATCCCACAATAAATTGGGTAGCTTATTAAATTGTTTACAGATGATACAGTTAGAATTTACTAGAAAGCTGTTAAAACAGGCATTTTTGGGGGAACTAGCTTATGTTGATTTTATGTGAAAAAAATCATATAGGAAAAGAAAATGAAATGCATAAAAAGGAGGAAATCAGACCATCTGGGTATTTACAGCAGTAAAATGCTGCCCATAAATTAGAGATCATGATATCCCCTTTCCCTCTCTCTTCCTCATTACTAAGGAATGGGTGGAAAGGTTTGCATTTTTAAAGTATGCACAGACCAAGGATACTATTGTAGGAAACTAGGTGAAATGACAGCTTTCCTTTTATTGCTGAATGAAAGACAAACATATGTCTTATTTCTTCTTACATTTGTAGAATATCTTCTGAACTCAGATACAGAACTATTTGATTTAAATTAGATTTTAGATAAATCCACTTAGATTAAAACTGTTCAGAATCATAAATGTTTACTACAATAAGAAAAGAAAACATATGGACAAGTTACAGTAGATGAGGCAAATAAAATTAAGAAGCAGTCATCAAGAGTACCCAGAGCTTCAAAGGAATTCAATGCAGGAATAGCTGACTCTTGCTTAAAACTGTTACCCGAGATTAGAGAGTGCCATTTTTTAACAAAAATGTTCCAAGAGAAATTCAGAAAACAACAATTCTGTCAGCCCGATAGCTACACAAAACAAATAGCTGGAAACTATAATATGGAACAGTGGCCATCTGGATAAATATGACTTATCTAGGAAGAGTTGAAAAGGTTTTCATAAAAGGAAGTCCTGCCTCACAAACATAAGGCAGTCCTTTGAGGGGATCAAAATATGTATGGATAAGGGTGATTTGATTGATCTTGGATTTACAAAAGGCTTTCAACAAAATCCTTCACCAAAGGCTTTTAAGAAAACTAAGCAGACATACTATAACATGGCTTAGAAGTATAAGGTAATACACACCGGGGAAAAAAAGCCCATTAATTCACATATAAAACAATGAGCTTTGAACTGAGTATCATCAGACAAGATTTTAAGATTTTGACAGATAGTTCCACGAAAACATCAACTCAGCAGCATCTGAAAAAGCAAATCAGGTGTTAACAGTGTTTGGGTTAGCAACTAGGGCACAAAACAGATAGCATCCTGTTATTGTACAGATCCCAACTTTGACTGTGGTTTGAAGACTGTGTGGCATTCCAGCCCCTATCTCAAAAAGGATATAGAACTATAGAGGATATAGAGAAAAGCAATGAGGATAATGAGACAGCTTCTGTATAAAGAATAACTATTCTGTTCTTCGCTTGAGAAAATATGACTGAGATGGATATGTAAGAAGTCTCTAAAATTATACAGAAATAGTGGAAAGTGTGGCTGGGGATTGTTTGGTCACAGCTTCCTCTGAAGCAGGGGACATCAAATGAATCTGTAGGATCCAGATTCTAAGAAGCAAAGGTGATCATGTCACAATGAAGTTAGGAATTACTTCCTATGAGAGATACTAAAAGTTATGTCAAGAGGAAACCACATGGAAAAGTTAATGGAAGAGAAAATCCTAACTGTTACTAAGTACAGTGGAACCACATCCTGCTGAAGAAGTTTTTGAGTGGAAGTGACTGGAGGCCTCCTAAGGAAAGTAGTGTGCATATTCCATGTTCTTACTCTTTTCCCTAAGTAACTGTTTCCCACCTGCTATCAAAGACAACATTTTACAGTAGATGGCCTCACTTTGGTCTAAGTATGGCTTTTCTTAGTTTATCACAGCTCATCAGGGCTAATGTGCTACATCTTTTGATTGGCAGTTCTTGAAAGCAGATGAGCAGGTGAGGGTTTGACCTTGAAATTTTTTAAGACAGATCTCATAATAGAAGATCTGATACAAGCCAAATTTTTACCTGTATTTGGGCACAGATAGATGTTGAGTGAGTTCTGGAATTTGTCATTTTCTGAGTTTAGAAAGTTATTTCTTGTGACATAAAATTTCTATCAGTTGCCTACAATCAGATCTTTAGGTTTTAGTGAAATGATGGAGACGTGGCAGTGGTTAAGTGGCTGTGCTTGCCATTAGCTTTAAACTTTTTAGTGGATTTCAAAAAGTATCTCAGAATTTATGCAATTTATTTATGCTATAGAATCCACAGAGACCAAAATGTAATAAACCCCATGAATGACTCCACTTTTATCTTGATGTCCACTTTCTGACCAGCATTTAGAAATCCCAAAGGATACTGAGAATGTACAACCAAGACTAGTATTAAAAAGCAAGATATGCTGCAGCATAAGCATTTGAGAAAGTCATATAAAGCAAATGGGAGTTGTTAATGCCTACAGAGTATTATTTGTTGGATTAAGACTCAGGAAGCTTTGGGTCTCCCCATCACAGGAACAGTTTAGTTACAGACTTCAAATATTTTTCTTACTGTGGAACATGCAACAAATTCTCTCTTCGAAGAAGAAAAGCAGCAATTTGTTTGGAATTGTTGTTATAAAAAACCCTCAACATACTGAATAGAAAAAAGTTATTCTTCCTACCTTTGGTCTCTTAGGACCACAATTCTTGCCAGTTCAAGCAAGCTTAAATATATCAGGTTTAAACGTCCCCAAAGCTTTGTCATTATACTGGGTTACTTTTAGTCTGAAGATTTTGAGGTTTGTTTTGTTTTGTTTTGTTTGTTTGTTTTTTTTAAATATTACATTCTTTCCAAAAATTATTCTGGAATAATTAGCAGTACACAATATATATACAAATTCAGCAGGGAAAAAAACCCAAGTTATTTTGTATAGCAGAGATCTTACAGCATCAATGATGTTCCCTATTGTTGGTATTACTTCCACAAGCTGATTTAACTGCTACAGCAACATGTATTATAATGAGTAGTCAGTAGAACATTAAACAACGCTAAGGTACTCAACTTTAAGGATCAAAAAAACTAGCTTACAATGTTGTAGACAACTGTTAATTTTGCTTTTATGAGAAATTTCTCTAATGTTTTACATGGAGATTTTAGCCAAAACCATTGGCACAATTTTGCCAAATTTAAATCAAATTTAAAGTGCTTCTCTGTTTTTTTGCTTAAGGACAATAGATGGTGGGGGACTAACTCTAAGGAACACCAGCTGCTGATACTTCAGCAGCTGTACGGAGATATTTAATCTATGGCATACAACAAAATCAAACATATCCTGGTGTTCTGACTGGTTATTTTTTCAGCTGAGCAATGACTAATTAAGATTGTTCTGTCTTACCATTTTACACTGTTCTGTTATATGGTCAAAGGAGATAGAACCATCTACATCTAGTACAAATTCCCATCAAATATATGACCATACAAATGGAGGGGTGTTTCTCCTTAATTTGTTTTCTGCAGTAAGAATATGAACAAATTCAGAAAGACATCAGATTTTATTATTCCCTTTTACCAAAATGATAAAATAGAGTCTAATACAAGCTCAAAATACCCTAACAGTAACTAAATATATAAATTTAATCATAAATGGATAACATTTGAAGGGCTGATAATTATGTGATTCGTTTTCCTAAAAAAGCTGTTTATTTTTTTATTTAACAGAGTGTCATAGGACATTTTTTGCAGCTATATACTTAAGAATTCTGTTGCCATAAAAGAATCTATAAAAACATGCGTTAGGCAAAAGGGAGAGAACTGTGTCTAAAATAAGATTCTGCCTAGAGAAAGACTAAAAAACTGTCTGCTATAGCCACAAATAAACATTGCACAAGATAATAAGCAATTAGCCACCTTGAACTGAGTTAATTTTAAACGAGGCGTCTTCACTCAGAGATTGTCTAGCAAATTCCTTTAAAGACCATTCCCTTTCTGAATATGCCTTCTCTGATAGTGTTTTTCTTAAGTATTAAATTATATGGCAATCTGTGCTTGTTTTGCTTCTCCAGAGCCTTTGACTTCTAGTCAATAAAGAAAACACTCTTCCTCCCATTAAATACTGATATTTAAAGAGTGACATTTTCCTCTGTTTGATTAGGGAGCTTGTTTCCACCCAGTCTCTAGGTTACCTTAGTGTCTTCTGCAGCCTGATGAAGGGCTTAAGTGCCTAAAAGCCTGTCTAGTTTTTCCATCCATAATATTTCAGCTTAACAGAAGATCCTGTCTCTACTTTGATATTTTGCCTAATGGTCTTTAAAGAACACAGCTGTAGTGTAAGGAAGCATCACTCCAGGGACACTTAATTGACAGATATACAGGCTTTGGTGTAAAGGCTCAGTGGTTATCAGCTACTCAGATGCAAAGTCATGTAACTTAAATGCTGTTTCCTGTTGCCCTGACATCACTGAAGACCTAGAACCAGCCAACCAAATCAACTTTGTATAAGGACCTCAGCGGAATTTAGGCTATGAGAATCTGATATCAAGCCCCAACAACCTGGGTCTCAAAGCAAGAGGTGTTTGCTTCAGAAAGTAGCCTAGCCATTAAAGATGTTTCTGCCCACCTGATGAACACTTTCCTTTCGAACCAACTTAGTTCAAAATGCAGCATGATTTAAGCCAAGCTAACTGACTTTGGGCTGAGGCAAGCAGGAGTGCTTCACTGTCAGTTGTTAATACTCAGCTAGGGCAATATTTATCCCTTGCTGAAGAACAGTCACCTCTTAAGCCACTCCAACTAGACCCAGAGGAGCTCAGCTGTTTACAGTCTGCATTACCCCAAGTCAGCAATGGGGAACAGAACTAAACCCAGGTCATGTAAGGCACCTGCAAATTAATTTCCCACTGAATCTTTTCTTTTTCATGCTTATGGTGAGGTTCCCCTTTAATGACACAATGCAAATCATCCATTGATAGCATCAGTATAGAGATCTGATACTTCATTCCACTAATCTTTTTCCCCTCTCTGATAGGAAAGGCAACAGGCTGCATAAGAACAGGTATTATTAGGGTCCAATAATAATTCAGGTCACTGCTAAATAGCAGTGCATGTTAAACTACAGTAAGGTTAAGAGATAATCAGCAAAAGCAGCAATTCCTAGACAGGGAAATTATAAAACTTTTCTCCTTTTTTTTTTTTTTTTTTTTAATACCTTCAGTGCTGCAGAAAGTGTATGCAGGGTAGAGATGAAAATCATAAAACTAGTTCAATCTAAGCATATCAGATATTCAGAGGATTAACGTGATTTTTTACTCAAGATTCTGCGTCCTTCTTTGTTTGGCATATGAATGCAAAAAGTGGATAAATTAGAGTTTAAAATGTCTGGTACCATTTCCTAAAGTAAACTTAAGTCCTAAATTGTCACTGGGCAATGTACACTTCTTTTTGCTGTGGTTTTGATTTAGCTGTCACGAGAGTCATGTTTAAATACAGCCTTTTCTGACTCATGGCCGAGTCTCTTTGTGTGCATTTCCTCAACGTTACTTACTTTACTTTGAAGGTGGGCTGAGCGTAGAAATCTGACGAAAGAGTGGGCTGTGCCCTTGGTCAGAGGGAGCTCTTACATTCTTCTGAATGACTACATTTGCTAGTGCAGTACACAGCAGCAGCAACAGTGTGGTGCTCTGGGTCTCCAGCTCTGCCTGGCAGACAAATCTCCAGCTTGCTGAACATCTGCAAGACAAATTTTTCATGTTCTTCTGTAAATGAATGCTGCCTAACTGCACCAGGAAAATGGGCACAGGGGATTATCTCTGCATTGCTATGAGTGGAGGGGCGCCTTGGGGCTTTAGATTGCAAGGTGGCAAGGAGCAAAAGCAGCCTTTGCAAATCGCCAAGGTAGGATCACGAGAGAAAGATGTTATCAGTGTTTTGTGAACAATGAAGAAAATAGTTTGTTTAAATATATTCTGCTTCCAGTGAAATGGTTGGTGTAGGTCTTACTGTGATGCTTGTTTGATTTTGCTAAGATGTTTTGCAGGTGCTGATTATGTTTGTTTCAATAAAAAGGAACGATTACTTTTTGGTAGCTTGCAAGTATTGCTAACATTTTCTTAAATGTTAAAGGTTTGAAATTGTGCAATGATCAGTGCCTTTCAGCTCCTGTTAGATTTGCTGTATGTTTCTGAATGCACTCGGCATATCGCAAAACTCAATCTCATATTAGGAAATGCTGTTTCAGTCATCTTATTTATGATACTTTTTCTAGTCTAGTCATAGAATAAATACAGCTTTATCATGAGAAAATGTTCTTACTATTTTGGGAATCCTGGAAAGCATTACACTGAGTTATCTCTGGTTTTGGAAAGTTATCCAGTCCTAGAAGCAGCTTTAACAGACGCCAAACATTCCCTCTTATATTTCATAAGCAAAACTGAAAATTAGTGAACACTCCATAAATTATCTTAATGTATAAAAAGAGATCAAAATGGTCAGCAGAAATTCAGAATAAATTAAAAATAAGAATTGGTAATGCCAAGTTGCAAAAATAATAGTTAAAAAATAGTTTTGCTAAAAATCAGTGTTCACTCCATTGCAATAGCTTCTCTACTGCTGCAACAATGAAGTTTTGTCGTGGTTATTAAGGCTTATGTAACTGTATGGAGCTGCATTCTGGTCTCCTAGACAAGAGGGACAAATTTGGTCCAGAGCTCCAAGGTCAGCAAAATACCACTGGCTGAAATCATACTAGGACTGTTCATTGTACAATGCATTCTGCCTTGTTAAATTGAGGGAGAGATATTAAAATGTATTTTATCATCTTTTAAGTGTCTTGGTAATCTAATCCAGTACATTGAGTGTTAAGTTTTATGTTCTTTGATACAGTATTTTAGATCAGTAGTTTAGCTATTTAAGCTCTAACTTTCTTAAGGTGTCAATATATTGTTAGTTAAATTTAATTTACTGCATCAGTTAACTTTTTCACAAACAGCAGAAACAGTAAGTTTACCTCATTTTATAAAAGAAGGTCCTTTTAGTTCCTCTGTCAGGAATAGAACATCTTTGTTTTCAATGATTTTCAGTCCATAATATTAACCATATTCAGTAATAGAGCTATGATTTATTGAGTCTATGTATAATTTTTCTCATTACTGTAATTTTTTTGTTTGATTTTATATTTTGCAAAACTTGAACGTGTTTAAGTCTTTTTCCTACCGATGGGCAACTGTTGCTTTGCAAGTATAAACCACTGATAATAGATGACAGTGGAATCCTGCCATCTAGTGAGAATTTGTAAATAGAACTTAAAAAATTGTAAGTAATGGTAAAAGGCAAGAGCTCTTTATTATGTAAACCCGAAAGTAAAAAGCACAGTAGATTGAACACATTAATCTGATTAAGCTTTAGTTTCCCTGATAAAAATGAGCTATAATTTTTTTTTTCCATATTCACATCCTTGACTGTAGCACTTAGGTCTAGGTTCTGTTTTACCACTAAAATTTGGGACTTGAGAACTAGATACCTAGTAACATGCCTTACTTCTAAGGGGAAAATCCACCAGTAAAATATATCTAAATTTAGAAAAATAGTAATAGGCATATTTAGAAAAAAAAATCAAAGAAGCATGAGTTTGTTTTCTTGCAAATGAACCCAATCGAAAGGCCATGTAATATAATATCTCAGAACACCCTTTGTAAAAGTACATGGATATCAGCATATGTAAGTGTTGCAAGCGTGGTGGACTGGGTGCTTTATGAGTTCCAGATCATTCATTTCTCCATTCATAATAATTGGTCAGGATCAGTGAGATTAGAAAATTGACACAAGTATCTGGTTGAAAACCTGAAAGTTGGAGTTGACAGGCCACAGCTTTCTTTGGGACTTACTCTGTCCGCAGGCTTCGCCGACCTCCCTGGGGAGCCTGGGCTCTCTCAGAGGTGCACAGATGTGGGTCTCCAGGTCAGGCACTGCTGCTGGGTTGACGCACAGCAAGGTGGGGGGGTCTGCAGCTACACTGCGTTTGGGGAGATGGAGTTTTCACTTTTTATTCTGTTATCTGTGAAAACTTAATCTAATAATTCACAAAAGCATAAAAAGTTACGTAACGAGTGCACAGTAATTTTCCTACTGTCCCCAAAATCAAAAGGTTGTGTATCCTAAACAGAATAAAAAATGATTTTGTTTTGTTTGGGATTTTTCCTCAGGTCAAGTTGCAGCTTCTCCACTGGTACATACTAATGTAGTCCCATGGAATCAGTGGGTCATTGCCTGTTTACACCAACTGAGATTTTGTCAGAAGTGTGTATTTCTGGTTCTGGTGTTTCAGCTCGCAGGAGCTGGGAAAGCTGCAGAGAGGTTGGCTTGCCTGGTTGCCATCATAACCTGGGCATGGTACAGACCCAGACTGCAGCAGAGGGAAGCGCACTCAGGTCATGAGCAGAGCAGTCGTTGTGATACAAATCTAAAGGGGAAAGGGATGTAAAATGGAGGGAAATGAGATAATCCATGAAAATGTGACAGGATGCAAAAATCCTAAATTCACACTTATCTACCCTTTAGATGAAGGAAATGTATTGTTTTTGAAAGCTAAAGAAATAAGTCACTAAGAAATACCTTGATATTTTTTTCTCACCATGTAAAATAGGAATTTTTCATCAGCAAATAATTTTACAACCATTAAAGAAATTTCAGTAATTTGTCAGATAAGAGACTGCAATAAATGCTTTTTTTTTTAAGTCTCAGAAAGTACAATTTTGTTTGCCCATTTTTAACTCTTATTGAAAATGTACATTTTGAAAACTTTTGACTCATTCTCTGTAGAGGCATACAAAATTTTTAACACCCCTTCTCCTCCCAACCCTGGCTCCATACATCAACTTAGTTTGTTATGTCCACTAATGTTGTAAATACTTAATAAAAAATAATTTTCAGTTAAAAAAAAATTTGCATATTCTATATACTGTCGACATATAACATAAAGACTTGAAAAAATCTATTTTAAATACTGCATCAAAAGATGTATTGTGCTAAGAAGGATATCTAATAAATGAATGTTATTTAAAAAAAAAATTGATCGGGATTATAAAGCTAAGGAAAACAGTGGTGGTATCAGTTGTGTTTTGTATGCACCAAGACACTAGACCATGTCAGTAGTGCACCGTAGGACAGCTTTCCCAAAGCAGGAGACAGTTGGAAAATCTCAGCACAACACTGACCCTAGAAGGCTAAGAATTGAAGATATGTAAGAGCAAAGTGACATGCAATGTTCTTTATGTTTCTACTGTGAGATCTGTTTTTTTTATAAATATCTATTTTTTCTTGTAAATGTCTTTGAGGTTTTTAATTTAAAATATATAAAACCTGTGTGTACAAAATAATGGTTTTCCAGGCCAGCACTTTAAAGAATTTTTCTAATAATACTTGACAATACCAGCTCAGTTATATGTAATGAAGCTATATCCTTTAAGAAGCATCTCTTTTACAATAGATAATTTAATGGAGTTGTCCTACAGATGATTTAGATTTATAATTCAACCATGATGAAACCCCATTAAATTATCTGGTTGCAATAGCGGTACATTATTCTTAGCATCTGTGTTACGAACACCAAACATCAACGATGAACTCATTGTATCTGCCAAAGTCTTGCTAATTTAAGTTTGGGAACTTAACCAAATAGTTCTAGTACGCAAGGGCAGTAAGTTCCATGACTCAGACCTCTAAGCACTTCAAAGGAAATTCAGTCCTCTTTTTCCCATTGGTATCCTGAAAATAGAAATGAACAGATGCTTAAAAATCCATATGATCAATTATGTTGTAGGTTTTCATGCTTGAGACATTTGGGAAACTAATCTTATTGAAACAAGGTGCCTCACGTTACTGAATTCAGATCACCACAGTTCTGGAAGT
This sequence comes from Microhierax caerulescens, assembly GCA_035590215.1. Classification (NCBI taxonomy): domain Eukaryota; kingdom Metazoa; phylum Chordata; class Aves; order Falconiformes; family Falconidae; genus Microhierax; species Microhierax caerulescens. The sequence goes on along the minus strand of JAVJGJ010000001.1, from coordinate 20,472,720 downwards.
ACTCTAGTCTATATATAGTATATACAGAGATATTTCTACATACATACACCTCAGCAAGAAAGATACCTTCAAAGGGGATCATGTTGTCCTATTTTAGATCTATAAGAGCATTCATCCTGACCTCTCCCTGATTCATCAGTGGCAGAACAGTATGTAGTTGCATATGGAGAAATACCATGATATTTTTTAAAAGCGATGACAGATCTTACGTACATTTTACCAACTTTTTTCAACTAAATTTTTAGAAAAATATAATAGCAACGTTTTCCTTCCTCTGATTTCTACACTGCCAGTTTGCCAGTGCATAACTGCAATTATAATGTCTAAAATATCAAGTTATTTGAAAGAACTTAATGGTTATTTTGAAACTCTTACCAACATGATTTTGCACCCTGAAAATTTTTGCTCTAATATGGACATTTTCTTCTGTCCAAATATGCCAAATATCATGCAATTTCACATCGTCTGGTGAATGTTAACTATAGTCCTAATTAATCCTATGAAATGCTTTGATGGTTCAGGGCTTAAATCCAACAGCTGCAAGCAGGCCTCATGCAAAACTTAAACAGTTTGTGAGTATTTTGCCAGTTTCTGAAATGGACTTCTGCTGCTGCACAAGTAGTAGTTTCACCTTTGGCTCGGTAATGACATGTGACAACTGGCTGCCCGGTCATTTTAGACTTGTGCTCTTGTCTATCAAAATGCTCAGCTTTCAATTCAAGTCTCAGTTTCACCATTTTGGATTAATTGGAACCTGAAACTGAAACTGAAACTCAAAGACTTGGGAACAACCTGAACCAACAGTGTGAAAAGTTGATGTCTGAATACAATTACTTAATGTTGGATGTATACAGAAGTGGGCTCTGTTGCAGTAGTTTGACTTTCTCCCTGCATTTTTTCTGAAATACTTGACACTTGCAGGACAATCCCAAGTGGCTTTCATGAAGTTGACCTTAGTTTAGTAGAAATAAAAAGAAAGATAAGACATATTAGCACAGTTATGCTTTTGATTCTGGGTAAGGCAAAGAATGTCATTGTCACACATATGAGGTATGTTAGCACACAGTTGGCCCATCCACAAAGTACATCAAAGCCACTGGGTTTAGGGAGACTTTTTCAAATTCCTGTCAGATTGTCAGCATTGCTAAATGCTTGCACTTCCAGGCAGAAAAAGTAGGTTAGTAAAAGCTGAGCTTCTGGTCACTACATTCTAGTTGAGACACAATAAATATAGCTGTGTTATACCCGTGCTCCTAGCTCATTTCAGTGCTCAGTCACACAGATGAGGAATTTTGCTCCCCTGCTTGCCCCTGCACTGATAGCCTAGGAGCACCATCCTCCCCGCAAGATGAAGGGAAGATACAGCTCTGTGTTTCAGATCATCTCCAGATGACATGTGAGATTTACTGTGAGGGTGGCGAGGTGCTGGCACAGGCTGCCCAGAGCAGCTGTGCGAGCCTCATCCCTGGCAGTGCTCAGGGCCAGGCTGGACGGGGCTGGGAACAGTCTGGACTAGTAGAAGGTGTCCCTGCCCATGGTAGGGAGTTGGAACTAGAGGATCTTTAAGAGCTCTTCCAACACAAATCATTCTATGATTCCATGACATTAAAAGTAATCTTGGAGTTGGTGTTGGTGCTTTGGTGCTGTTTCTGAAAATATACTTGTATTCCATAGTCAAGCAGGATCTTGCTATACACTACTGTGTTTGAAATGAAGATGCTCTGCATGCTGTGTAAATGCTCAGTATTGAGCTAACATTACCCTGCTGATATTTCCTTATGTGTATCAATTGACATTTTAAACACAATTTGAATACAACTTCACACATTAGCAGTAGACAGAGCAGGCCATGTTTCAAACATGCTAGTTTAATTCTGGCAGTAACAAAAGGGAGTTTAGAGTTAACCTACATGATTTTAAAGACACATTGCCATACTTGGACTGTATTTAGAACTGTTTGTTTGAATTTCTAGCTAATACATTGCCAAACACAGTTTGTTTTTGTAGCCTGGACAAACTCTTATTCTCAAATTCACTCTTCGGACCATCTGACACAGCCAGTATTTGCTGATATACAGAAAACCCTGCAAAGCATATTTACATATTCTTTCACGTTAGGAGTTATGTGGAAAAATGTGGTTTTATCTATCTTTTCTGGAGAGGATTTTGACTCAGTTACAAGCCTTGAGCCAGTGTAATAACTAATACATTTTTGCACATGTTTAGATAACAAAATTCAGCTTCTACAGAAGTAAATGACAAAACTTCCACTAACAAACTGGGAAGAAGCTAGGATTTATAGAGGTTAAGTTTATTTTGCAAAACAAAGGAACAAATTAAAGTTCCCAAAATCTAACTAAAATAGACCACTGCTAAATAACTGTTCCTGAAAATCTTCCATTGCTAGTTAGAATAATAATGAGGGAAATACAAATTCATACACCTTTACCAGCAAAGGTTTACATGTACTTCCAAAGGTTAGGGGTCTGCATTTTCTAGTTTCAGACTTTTGCATTCCAGCAATTGTGCCACTGGAAATGTTTAGTACTAAAGTCCCATCTAGTTGTTTAAAACCAGCAGGCTGGTCTAGCACATGATTGTATACCCTGTTTTGGATATACAGAGCGACATACCAAACTGGTTTTGGCATGCTTTCCACAGTATTTAGATAAATGCAAGCATGGTTTGGATACATGGTAGTATTAATTTGTGCTTGTTTCCAATAGATACTCTTCCAACTCTCATGCTAAGGGAGTTTTCAATGGAATAGAATGAACAACATAATTCACACTGATTTAAAATAGACAAGCTAAGAAAACCACCAGTGTATTCCTAGTAAATTAAATCAGGTGCTTTGTTAAAGTGTTGCTTCATTTTTTAGATTCTTTGCTGGAAACATTAAAAAATACACCGCAAGATAATATTATATTTCATTGTTCTGTATTTTCTGCTATTGCATTCTTATTATGAATGTACTAGTAAGATTTTTTTAGCCAAGTTCGCATTAAAATATCACAACAGGAAATGTTATTTACAAAACCCTTTTGGATTGTGTCAGATTGTTTGGGAGGATACAGCTAGCAATTTATGCATATCATGGAAGACCTTTCTTCCAAACACAGTACTCAATGTTCTTCATATTTACAGCAGAAATATTTAGAGCAGAAATTACTTTAAGGAACCATATTTCATAGGTTAAATGCTTAGCACTCTATAAAATGAGACTGATTTGCAGAAATAGTTTCAACTTCAACAGGAACAGTTCTGTGCATGGAATTAACTGTGGACAAAAATGATAACATTTAGATTGCAACCAGTACTTACAAGCACTGTTTGTTGGCTAGAACGAAACTGGCAGTAAAAAAAAACCCTGGACATCAGCTTGATGGTTTTAAATTTCAGACCTAATGTACACAAGTTACACAGTGGATTTCTTTTTCCTTTTCTGTAATTTTTCCCATCTGTCCCATTTCATTAGAATCTGTAGTCCATAGTCAGTGTGGGTGTTAGGATGAGACATTAATGCATAAATGCGCACTTAGACTGAAACACTTCAGGATGCACCAAAATCAAAGTGCTGGTTTTTGATTACCTGCCAATACAACGTGGTGTTGGGCATGAAAGCCAAAAATCTTCAACACCTCAGCACCTTGCTCTCAGTGGGGTGCTAAGAACAGTGAAGAAGTGACTGCTTTCTTTGTTGCTTATATGGAAGGCAAATTACAATGAAAACCTAGCTCTAAGCTCACCAGAGCCAATGGGATTATACCCTGAGCTCTCTATCATGTGCTGCAGTCCTGGTCACAGCACAGAATCTTCTTTTCTTGTTTAGCAGGGAAACACTCTCTAGAAGTTGTCTTTCTGCCTCCACAGAAATGTATTCTGAACCCTTTAAGTTTCCTTCTTTGTTTGATATCTCCTTCAAACCTTTGGGCTGGGGCATCAAATGCGGGGGTAACCTTTTGCTTCAAAAGAGTTATGTCATCCTGGATTGTGTAGCTGTAAAATTATTATTTTATAAACTTGCCTTTTTGTCAGTATGTTTTAGAAATGTGGTCCCATTTAGGAAGCTGGATGCTTTGGTTTTTGTAAGCATGTTTTATATTATATTTCATTAGCAGATGAACTGGTGATGGGTCAGAACTATGAAGAAAGTAGGTAAGCTATTGTTTTCTATACTGCTGGTTTCATTTGATATGTTCTTTATAGCACAAATATGCCACGTATGGCATAAATTGCTACAATATTGAATTTAAGAAAGTTTCTAAAATAAAGATAATGCAAGACAATTGTATGTCCATTGTGGCATTATGAAGTAACAGAATCAAACACAAATGGAATGATGGGTACATAAACTAGTAAGACCAAACTTCCCCTGCCTGGTACTCTCTGCCTAATACAAGGTGTATCAGGAACTCCTTGCTGTCTGCAGGCAAAGGTGGCAAAGCTGAATCTTTGTTTTAAAAACCTAACAGCTGAAAGTGTTATAAAGAAAGCCATAATAAAGGAGTTACTTTTTTTCCCATGAACTCAATGGAAGCTTTGCCATTGACTTCAAAGGGCAAAGGACTGGGCCTTAGTTGTGTATAATATAATGCAGTTATTTAATTAGAAGCAGTTACCAGGAATAAAAATCCTCATTGGGAAGTCTGTAGCAGTTTTTGCTAGGCATCTACTTACTGCAATTTTCTGTGTCTAGCAAAAGTCATTCCCTTCAAAGGAACAAACAACCCCCTTAGTCTTTGGGGTATTCCAATAACACTGTTAAATAATGTAACTTTTTCAAAGTTATTTGGTAATTGTACATTTCATTTCCAAGCTTGGAAGTCTTTGTAGGGACAAGGATACTCACTTGAATTGAAGACATTTCAGTTTGCATATTTGTGAGAGTGAAATGATTGCTAATAATAGGCAATAGATTGACATTAGTAGAAACTAGAGGCCATTTATTAAAGGACTGATAACGTATCAGTGTAAGCCATGGAGAAAAATTAAGACTGTAGATGTATGTCTCGGTTGCAAACGTTTACTGTTGGAAGGGACTACTTGTAACTGCCCTCTTACTTCTTTCAACTCTGCAAATAGACAGGCTTGTGTTGGTTGAAATGAACAGCTATTTCTAAAATAATTTAGATACCAGAGCTTTGCTAACTCACCTCATTTTGCCTGAAAGTTGGGGAATAACCATACAAGCAGCTTATCTGTAAAATTTGAAGCATAGAAACCTCCAGGATAGGATAGGGAGGAGGAAAGAGAGGAGTGCCAAGCAGCTAGCTTAGGAGGCAACCTGTTCAGCAGGCACAGCTGTGGCTTGACAAGTCAAACAAACTCCTTGTGTAGGCACACCCATCTTGTAGCTGCATCTTCAACAGTTTAACTGACATCACTTTGGAAAGGCTCCACAAAAACACTTTTCTTCCAGAAGAAAAGCATCTACATGGAGAATTGTGCAACAGTAATTATAATGGTTGCCTATACCTGTATAATATCAGGTATTTCCAAGATGTACTGCAATCAAGGGGAATCAGGTAATTAATTTTATTAGCTTTACTCAACCATCACCACTGGTGCTCCTGCAGAGTTCACCTCTCTATTTATCTCTTTAAATCCTTCTCTTCTCTGCCAGAAGTTCTTGATCTGCTTTCTCTTACCATTCTCTCAGTAGTACTTCTATTTAAATACTCAAGTACAGGTACTTAGTTAAGCATCGCTTTCAGTAAATTAACTGAAAATTGTGGGCAAACAATGCCTCAGACTTCAAATCTTGTCACTTGGTTAGAAGAATGCCCGTCACTTCCAGGGAACTTCCTTTGGACTAAAAAAACCACAAGAAACTTTCTACTTTGCATGAACTCTCTCATGACAGAAATCTCTTAACTACTAGAGCTTAACAGATGTGGCTGAATAGACTGATCAGCATTTTGTTCCAGAAACTACGTTTTCCTATTTTGCAGAGATCACTTCAAAGACTAGCTGCTATAAGCCACTGATTTAATTACAGAGGATGCATATGGAAATAATCTGAAAGGGCTAGTCAGTTTTATATATTATCATATCTTCATAATGATCTTCCCACACTCTGAAATAGTACTTGCAGAATGGATAGTGTAAAACTGACTTATAAAATTCTTCAACGTAGGAAACACTATCATTAAGCATGGATGTTCTAAGCAAATTCTAACATATTATTTAATGCCTAAGAACCTTACAGAGTAACAGCTGTTTGACATTCTTCACTGAAAAAAGCCAAATAGAAAAGTTTCAGAATTGTTGGCTTTCCAAAAAACATGATACCTAGCAAATCAGAATGGTTTCACCTAAATTCACCATCAGTGGAATAAGTACTTTATGCTGATCAATATAAAATGAGTATTTCACAAACTCAGAGGGTTTTGTTACAGTAATACATAATAAAGTTACATCATCAAATTATAAAACAAAATGTTAGTTTTAAAGTGTTATCTCATGATATCCATATTGTCAGCCAAAGTTAGTCTTTAGACATGTTGTGCATGTCTAGAGTATCAACAGGAAGACACCAGTCATTAAATGGAACTGGAAATCACAACTAGAACACTGTTTCCTTTCAAGCTCCTAGTCCCCTTGGCTAAGTAAATTAGCAGTGTGCACTTATGTCCAGATTGAACTTGACCTTTTCATGATACTGATGTTATTGATTATCACTAGATGGTGCTCTTATTCACAATCCCCAAAATCATAGGTACGTGAGAGCAAAGACAGTTACACCTTGGAGAAATTTTGGTTGCTAGCTTTTGTGTTTTCTTACTGAAGCTTCTAAGTATTGTTCAGCTCAGTACCTCCCAAACCAAATAATTTGAAAGTGTAGAATTACACCTTCAAGAGAAATATGTATATAAAACAAGTCAAGAATCACATCATACCAAATTAATCATCCCAAATCTTCCTTTCACTTCATATTATTCCCTGCACATAAATAGAATGTAATACTCTTAAGAAGGGCTCCATAGATATGTACTACAGTTTGATTTGTTGTTTCATAACACTATAATTAGGACATATTTTGATCTTTAAAAATTAACTAACTAATAAGGAATATTTCAGAAGGCCTTAAGAAAAAGGCAGTCATAATCCTTTAAACACAAACCAGGAAAACATTTCTGCACCTATTTTACACTATACTATGAACATTCAGTAGTATTATTGCACACCACTATTGAATACATGTAGTGAAATAATAATAATAATAAAAAAAAAATTAAAAAAGCGTATAAAAACCCATTATGTCAAACCTCAGTTTCTTCCATCTCTAATCTGACAACAGCCAGAGCAGACAGGGCTGGGAGCCCTGATGACAGAAGTCTCCCAAGTCTTGTATCCAATTCAAACTGCATTTTGAGCTATATAAAAATGATTTTTTTAATAAATTCCTTGTTATCCTGCTTTTCCTTTCTCTGCCCTCCCTTTCAGTCGTGAATTCAGTCTGTAATACTAGTTCTTCTAAAATCTGGTTATTTTACTAATCTGATGAAGAATAGACTCCCATGAAGTACACAAAATCCAAGAGCGCATCCTTGAACAGTTAGTGTTGGAAATGTTGCAGCCTGAGCCTATTTTTACTTGAATGGTTTTAAATCAACAGATCAGTACAGGTGGGATCCAACTCATTTTTCCATGACTGAATCTGTAATTGAAAGGCCCTGATTCAGCTCCTAAATGTCTGACATTTTTAAGTAATTTTCCAGATCATCAGAATAATGTTAAATATTCCTGATTTCAGGGCACGATTTGTGGCTACAAAAAGGGTTTGCCTTTAAAACCTCTTGTCATTCTATAAAAGCAAAAATTTCCCAAACTCTCAGAGTTACAGCTTTCTTCCTCTTTATTTACAGGAACAGTGAAAAACAATACAGTGTACCTAAATGTAGTGAAAGGACCATGAATGCCTCTTTTTCTACACTGGCAAGAACAGTACAAAAGGGTACAGTAATTAAGCCTGCAGAGATAGTTATCTTGTGGCCTGTCTTTTTTTTTTTAGTGTTATTACATGAACAAATGGAGCACTGAAATGCATGGCCTGAGAACAATGGTGCCCAGCCCCGTACCAGCCTTCTGGGTCATTCACTTGTTGTTTGCTTCCAGGCCTGATTTGCCTAAGAGACCAGGAAAAGTTGCAGAGACTGATAATTGGTGCAAATTGATAGTGGGTGCTAACTGACTCAAGCAAAAACTAAACATGCATTGGTGTGTTCAAATCAGGGTTAAATTCAGGCCTTCTAGATGCCTGCACCATCCAGCTCTGAAGAATTAAACCCTGGCATGGTTCATCAGCTGCTGGATGCTGGGATAAAAATAAAGTGGCAAAAATGGGATCATGTTTTAGCACAATCCTAGCTGAAACTGAAAAGGGTGGGAAGGAACCCTTCCTCTTACAAAAAATTACTTTCTTTTCAGGTGTTCTAGGCAACATCATGACAATCAGGGTCACCTAAAATGAGAGCCAAATCAAATCTTTCCCCAAAACCTTTTACTGCTCTAGACTCAAACTTTTTTTTTAAGGCTGGAAAATATTCACTGTTCCATGTTTATGTGCAGATCTGTTCCATCAAGAATAAGGAATGCAATTTATTTCAGTGACTGCATCAATCACACTGGATGCACACACAGTGACAGCCATAGCTGTGGGAGTTACCTATTGCCTCAGTCCTGTGCAGTGCTTCTAGCTTGTCTGTTATCCAAGTGAAAAGCTTCTTCTAATAGGTTTACCATCAGATCATTATGAGTAAGCCTTCAAATGAGATTTGTGCTGTCTGGCATCAACAGTTTCCAGTGAGAATAATATTTTCAGTAATCCATAGATTGTGGGACTGAGTTTAATATCTGGAGAACATCTTTGGTCAGCACATGGTTGAAATACTACATGAAAAGGCTTCTCTGTGACTTCTGTTCCCTTTTTTTTATTGTAGGACTCTTGTAAAGCTTTCTCCTTACTCGGAGGAGAAATGATATGCTACAAAGTCCTTTGTATCGTTTCACAGTATTATGGAAAGTAGTGTTCTCTCTTAAGGATTCACATAAGCCTATAGTATACCTGTATGTTACTTAAAGCAAAACTTACACACTGGCCCAAGTGCATTTAGTTTCATTTACAAGCTTCTTTGAACTTTTTTGATTTCTTTAGTTTTACATTTGCAAGATACTCTCAAGCCAGACAATATTTACATGTGCTTGGGTTTCATTTTGGCTCTCTTAGGCCTTGTGTACCTCTAGCTTCTTCATTATTCTAACATAATTAGTCACAATCTAAACCAGTACCTCAAATAAAGATCCTGCCACAACTGCACTTGACTAGTCAGAAATGTCTATACGACTGCTTTCCTTGGACTGAGCACAGAGCTAAGGAGTATTTAAGGCAAAATCCTCTCTGCAGCAGACTCCAACTCCATCCTTCAGTTAATACTGGTTATTGTGAAGCAAGTGTGTATCCATCAGATCTGCTGAGGTTGTCCATGTGGAAACATCCCTTCCATCTCTGGAACCCTCTCCTTTCCAATGCAGAAAGCTTTGCTACACTTCTGTGGTGTCAGTCATGGATAAACGCTTTCACAGAGTAAAACACCTATGCAACACGTGGAATATGGGGTGGGGGGCACGAGGGGAGAGGTTAGACTTGGTCTTCCCTTTCTTCTTGCAAATCACAGTGATCTCTGGCATCAAGGCTTCTTTCTTCAGGCACAGAGGATGAGATAAATTTTACTTCAATGTGCAGATTTCTGGTTTCTTCCATACAAAAAAACCCAGGAAAGAAATCCTCTCTGATACAGTGACATTAAAATGTTCCTGCTGTGTATTTTCTTTAAATTAATTATTAGGCTTAAGTTCATACGGAAAAGGTAAGTTTCAGGGCACAATAATAAAGAGAAAAGGAAACTGGACACTGATTCTGACACTGAATTTAATATGTGAAGGTGCTGACCTGTGACATCTGTTTAAAAACTACACGGTACTTAAAAAGGGTGCTTCCCAGAGAAATTTGAGAAGATACTAGCAGTTCATATAACAGGACCTTTCCCTCAAACTTATATTACTAAGAGTTGTCAGCAAAGTTATGTCTTCTGAGGCAATCTGAGTCAGGTTATCTTCTTTAAGGTGAAAAAGAGCACTGTACATCTCTACATTCTTATTCAGTTGCTTAAAATGCCACTGTCTGACCATAAAGGTTTCTTAGGCAGCTGTAAACAATGCCATGAGATAAGGAGCTACACCACCCATCAATTTCCAAGGTATATAGTAATGTGAATCATAGGGAAGTACTTGCCCAGGAAACAAATAAAAAATTCCAGAGCTGATCCACAGAAATGACTTTTCAGTTTCTAGCTGTACCTTCACAAGTTCCTTCTAGCCCCTACTCCCTTTATTTGGTGTTTGGCATTTAGAAAACTATCGCAGACCAGAGCTGACTCTGCCATTAGCACAGGCTTTCTGCCACTCCCTCGATCAATCGTTTGTGAATACCATGCTGTCATATTGTCAGATGTTCATTCAGATTATCTTTTCTTCCACGAAAAAGCTCTGAAAGCAGCACAACGCATATGAGAGGAGAAGAAAGAGTTATTTCAATGTCCTCTTCTGCTTGTGTCTCATGTTTTTAAACTAGTATTTGACCATTGCTGGGAGATGAAGCACTTTTGATAGATCTAAAGGGAAATACTACATGGAGGATTTGGGTTTTTTAGCTGCCAGATCCTTTATTTCAGAAGTACTTACAAAATAAAAATCAAGTAATGAAGATCTGGCAGAGTTTTGGATTTATACATATTAAGGTTTCTTGGAGGTTCCAGAGGGCCACAACAATGTAACTGAGTTAGACACATTGTTTCATAGTTTAAAAATATGCAGGATATCTTGTAGCAACATTGGAGCAACAGTAGCCACACAAAATGAATGTGAATGCTGTTGTCCTAAACTAATATAACTAGGGCTGTCAAAAGACTTTCTAGGACTATGTTGGGGTGAAATATTCCAATAGCAATAGGTATTTTATAGCCAAATGTTAATCTTCTTGAACAGGGTGAGTTATTAAATTAAATTATTAAAATGACTAGCTCTTTTATGTGTGCTTATATTTTCCAGATGTTTGATACAGTCAAGATTATCATGTTCATTTGCATGTCCTTGTTTCTTTTGTTGTTATTTTTAGAAAATTCTTTAAAACTTACTATTATTCTAACATCTGAGTAAGATTTGAAAGATATTTTTTTTAATTCAGTCTCATAGCATTTTCCAATTATCTTTCTTATTCCTTCATTTCTGTTATTTGTGGGTTTGGATGGAAGAAGAGAGAAAAGAACAGAAGCCTATCATGCCTTCAGGTTCTGACATTTCTTTCACTAACACTGTATAGCATAGGCCATACTCTGTGATGTAACTCCCCAGAAGCTGATGGAGCTATGCTAGCAGAACTATAGTGCTTTTTCAACAAAGTCCAGGGGGAATACAAAAAGGTTATGTGGGAGAATATGGCTGTAATTTGAGGTAACACAGTATTCTTCAGAACTATCATACTCTTAAAGCAAGTTTCAGATCTTTAAGTTTTCAAAATATGGAAGCTTGATAGCAGCAATATCCAGGACTTAATTTGAATTAATTAACCAATTAGGATTTTGTCCTAGGTTTTGTCCCCAATAATTGACTTTAATACTTACATGGAAGTTTAGTGAAATTGTCATGCACAGGAACTACGATGTCTTTAAAAAACACAGAACTTTTTACATGTGGTCTCCCATTATGAAACTATCTAATGTAAATACACTTCAGTTCTTTGTCTTCAGGAAATGGAGATGTACCCATACACCAACTGTGGGTGACCAGCTCATTGGTAGGCCACAGATAACTGATATGCCGCACTGTGAGCTATGCATCACTTAACAGCAATAGCAACAGCTGTGATACTTATCTGTCATTTTTAGTAGTAAGTTTTTATAAAAGTTATATTTATGACTAAAACCTGTGCATCGAATGTACATAATACCACTTCAAATTGTGATTTCATTTTCCAAGGCCCTTCCTTCTTGACAAAACCACAGTGTTGCAGAAAGTTAATGGATGTGCATTCAGTATGTGGCCGTGTTTCTGCTGAGTCAGCCCCTGAGTAATCCCAGCAAGAAATGTGTACCTGGGGGTTCTGACCACCTGCAGTAATTTCAGTTTTTAGAGATCTATTTGCAGGAGAGAGACTACTTCTTGTGTCCCAACCAAATTCCATCTTGTGCCTATGATCTGATTATGCTAGCAACCCCGTGTCCCTTTCCTCTTAGAAAGTTTTGTTAGGAAAACACCACTTCCTAGAAGGCACACATACTGGTAGTGCTCTTGCTACAGGATCACTGCATGTCATGATTGCTTGGGCTGCAGCCTTCTGTGTATATAACTGCATCCTTGACTTTGCCAATGTGTCTTAAAGCTGGCACAAATTTTGGACAAAGGTGATTAAAGTACTTCAGAATCTATTTGGGGTGAGAGATGCCACAATATGCTTTGCACAGAAGAATAATAATACTTCAGAGGAAGATATTACATCAAATCATAGAAAATGTATGCCAATGATCTGCTTGAAACAATGCTCCAGTTTCTTATATTAAGAATTGTTAAAAATGGCAGCATTAAAAAACAACTGGCTCTTTCCCAAGCTACATGCCTTTTGAATTTCTGTAAAAATTCAATCTTTACAGTTTCTGAATAATGCAACCATTGTAATTCAAGGACACTTCCCTGCTGGTTTTGATTAATTTATTTTAACAACACAGAAGAAGTCTGCTGTCACTCCTCTGGTAATATAAATCCATGTTACAAAGAAATATGTTGTCTCCACCTCTTTAATAAACTATAGTGTCAGGGGTTCAGACTAAATGGATGGCAATACAGCTTAATTCATCTTTGCTTTTGTATCTGAATTTAATGTTAGGGTTTCTCCCCTTCAAACCTTAGCTAGTTTATAGCTCTATTCTTATTTCCCATCCAAGTTACACATCCAGTGAAATATTTTAATTTATATGCAAAAACACTCATTTAACACATTTAAAATTAGTAACCAGAAAAAAATTTACTTATAGTCAGGTATCTTAAAAAGACCCTATAAATTAACCATGACTATCTCTCCAATTTTTTAAAATTTATTGTGAGTCTCATGACATATGCTATTTTCCTTAAAGTACCAGATACTGAAATCTGGTTCTTATCCGAGTTACAGCTTTCATTAAAATTAAAATACATTTCTGGATATTCTGGATTGCAGTGATCCCACCACAGGAGGAAAAAACCCAAGTAATTTCAAGCTTTTAATCTTTAAATCTTTTTTCATGTGGTACTAGAGAAATTGTTATCTATTAGTTGCAGGGCTAATGGAAGAAGCTTGGAAGGACCACAGTCTGAGAACAAGAAGCACACTAAGGTCACCTAAATACCTATTACAGTTTCTATGGACACAAACGGATTTACAACATAGCTGCTATTAAAATAACAGTGGGTTTCAGAGGTTACAGAAATTGTTGCAGGGATGTGTGACATGTAGAAATTTTCCCAAATTCTAGGAACATGTGAATACTCTAGCATTCGAGCACCATGAGGAGTTTCGGGAATCATACAGCACTTTAATAGAAATTGCTGTGTTAGCTTACTTAAACAATTACATCCTCTTGAACTGTTTTCATCCCACACAAATACTAAATATTTCTTTGTTTAAAGTCATATAATTAAAATATCAAGTAAAATGAATTTAAACAATTTCCAAGCTGTTTCTTACAGATTTCTGGTAAACTAGCTGCTCATTTGACATGTCGTATGTGTAATTTCAACAGTACCCCTATATGTGAGTATATATACAGATGCTTTAGGCTAACATTAAACAATGTTCTATAGCTATGAATGTTTTTGTAATCCAAATAAAGAAGGTAGTGTTTTTATAACTATCAATTCTTGGGTTATGGAGAATGTCTTCAAATAGAAATGGAAAGAGGTTTATCATTATAAACAGGTCTCATTCCCTTAAAAGGAAGTTGTTTCTTTTTTCTTCTGCTTCTTTGGAGAACTGGCTACAAACTGGGAATGGTTATTGTATGACTCATTTGAGAAGAATAGCTACAGTGTAAAAAGTTCAGAAAGGATTTTAATAAAATCAAACCCAATTATCTTCTGTTTTAGGCACGATGAGGATTTAAAGAGGAAAATATCAAATTTTTCAGACTGCTGTAAATCAACATAATACTGTAGTGTTTTAAGGAGAAGAGCGAAAAGGCCAGGAAAGAATATGGCATTTACCCCTGGTTTCAGTTCTATAGATAAGACATAAATCTCCTTTCATAAGTAAACTTTATAATTTACTTCATTCTGGTCTGGCCTGAAAGTGAGCTCCTGCACCCACCAGTGCAAATCACTGATCGCAAAACACACACCACAAACTTGGTAATCATCACTTACTTAGCTATGCACAGATAACATGACTTTCCTACTGCACCCCACATACATAATCTACTTGGAAATTCCTCAAAACCCCAACACTACAAGCCAAACTGTTCGCAATAATAAAACTATTTCAAATAAAACAACATTAATAATATAAGCAGCTATGCTGTGGACATTAAAGGCTGCAAATGCTACATGTAAATACTATTGTATTATTCCCTGCACTGCTTTCCTCCCAATGTCTTGAAGGATTTAACAGTGAAGTTAGGGCAAAAAAAGGCCCTTTCCATCTTAAACTTCCATTATTGTTTATGGTTTAGCATTTGAAACTTTTCGCATAACTTAAGGACCTGAAAGAGGTATTCTCATACCTTCTAGCTTTTGCTGACTGGACCATTCAAAGGGGAGGTTGGTAAGAAAGGAAGAGGCAGTATTCAAGCAAGCACTGTATCCCTTTATTACAACCCCTGTCTTAGTTTTTACAATTTTATATATGAAATCAGTCTTCAACATGCCACTTAGTTTTGCTTTTCCATGTGCTACAACACTCAAGCATCCTATCTTTCATTTACAAAAGGGAAAGAAACTGATGTTATATCTCACAAAGCTAAGTTTTAATAGGGCTTGTGATTGTTAATATTAGGAATACACACAGAAAAAGTGCATAGTAGTTGGTGTATGTATTTTCAAGATACCATAGCTGGATGAGGGATGCTGAGTGTTTAGCAAGCATTCCATACAAGACAGGGAGAAATGCAAAAATTCAGCACTAGCTGTTTACATATTGTTACTTTAGCAAGAGAATTTTAAAATATTTTTATTTACTTTGTCATTAGTGCACATATTTTGTAAAGAAATTTGCCACATTCATCACCTGCAGTCAAGGTATATTCTGTGTTCCTTTAAATATCAAACTACTTTTACATGGCTTCATTTTGATGTGAAAGTATGTGTCCAATATTGGCCATTTATATAAATTAAAGTTTCCAAAGGTGCTAGTAGGATAATTTTTTTTTTTTTTCAATTTCTCATGCTTGTAGCACTGTGGAACTTTTCCTTGAGGACTCCTTCTAAGACTGCTCCAACTGAAACTGCAGTTAATAGAAAGCAACCAAGTGATTTCAATGGGAGTTTCACATTTGGCAAGCAAAAACAGGACAGTAATTTGGCAAGAATGTCTGTATCTCAATTCCCATTCCTATGAAGTTTACAGGAAAATGCTGAACATTGCAAATTGCCATGAAACTAACTGCGTTTGAATCTTCTTCTGAATATTTGTAGAAAAACCTGTAGTCTTCAATGCTAAATTTTAAAAGAAAAAATGCTTCTAAGCCCTCTCCACCCCACATCCATCTTGCTTATGTTTGATCAGTTGAGAATATCCTGGCCAAACAAGGTTCATGCATGTATGACAAGCACTCAGTTTTTTGCAAACCCAAGGATCTTGCCTAACTGCAGATGACTCCATGCTTTAAAGTACAGCTCAGGCTATACTGTACAGGAGGTCAGCACTGCTGATGTTGTATAAGGTACCTTTGATAATGAGTGATCTACAGCTGCAGCCATGATTTACCACTGCAGTAGATTATGCATAGATAGAATTGTAGAAATTGGGTATTTTTAATGGATTTTTTAAAAATATATTTTGTAGATCTCAAATTTTAAAAAATGTATGGTTGAATGTTGTTGCTATGACTGTCCCACAGTGCTCTTCTGTGTGGGGACCTACAAGGTTAGTATTTGGAAAGTGAGGGCAAGTGGTCCTGCTGCTGGCAATGGGAGGTAAGGTGGGACAGGAGTCTCCTCTTTGCCTGTCTAACCTGTTGCCTGATAGCAAGGGGAATGATATTACAAAAGACTGCAAAAGAGTCTGTGCTTCTTTTAAAGCCTGTCCTGGCCCTGGTTGCCAGGGAGCTGTGGGAGGGAGAAGGCTGGCAGCAGACAGGGAAATAATTCAGTTAAATTCAGTTAGAGTGCATCAGTAGAACTAAGTAAACAATTAAAATTAACAGGGCCCCTAAATCAGAAATTAGTATGACCACAGAAATCAGTCTTCCCAGATCTGCTTTATAGTATATTGACTTATTAGTGCTGTTGTAACATGAGCCACTGTATTGCACAGCTGCAAACGTGCTCAGGATGTGATTATGTTTAGGGTTGCACATGTGGTGCTGGCCCACTGTGGCCCCTCTGACACCAGTCATTTTTCAGGATCCACAGCAGAACATGATGCAGCAAGGCACTAATTACCTGCAGAGACAGAGGAGCTGCCATCCTAGTTTGTGGATGAAAGGAAAACAGAAGCAACAGCTTGAGAGAAAAGGACTGTGAGCAAATCCTTCCCCTCTTCTGCTGAACACTTGCAGACAGGGCAGTGGTTGCTCTGGAAGAGTGACTCCAGACTTATAAAATACTCTGACTAAACTACTGGCCAGGATATAACCCTAATCAAGTAGAAATAACCCAACAGTCTATTAATACCTTCAGATACCTTGGCTTATATTTCCTCTAAGTGGTAAATAACAGATTTAATGAGAGATTTTCTTATTTAAAAGGAAGCATCCTGAGCATTTACTGCTCAGCATTTGTTCAGCAGTGGTATAGGTATTCATTAGCAAACAAACACTTGAGTTTAATTTATAACAGACATTGCACTTCATGCTAAAGCCAGAGATTTGGCAAGAAACCAGGTGTAAGTGACAAAGTACTGCTTGTAATTGAGACAAGCAGGTTTTTCGAACAATGTAGGAGTGTATCTTCCTACTGTGTAGACTTCTTTTGCTTGACAATACATTTAGTAGATAGCTATGTCTGAGTGAAAAATCACAGTGGAAAACTGTATTGATACATCAGAACAGTTACAATTAGGTCATATACTGCAAGAGATTGTTAGGTCATATATTCAGGAGAATAATGCAGAGACAACATAGATAATTATTAGTGTTGAATAAAAAAGTATCTTGTTTTTTGGGTGGTATTCTGGAATCATTATTTCCTGCTTAAAGAAAAGAATAATGAAGATAACCCAAGTTTATGAAGGGAACTGAAAGAAAAAAGCTTCTCGCCAAGGTTTGTGCAGGAAGCACCAGACATTTTGTATCTGGAGAATAATACTCCAAAGAAAGTGTAGTGATGATCTATAAAAAAATTTTACCTCAAACTGTTCTGGAATTTTTAGCTGAGTTCCCCTTTCCTTCAAAGGTTCAAAATGACCAGTTTTTGCAAAGCAGAGTTCTCAAAGTTTGCAAAAGGCCAATGGTTTAGTTTATATTTCATCCCAGTCCAAAACAAAGGACAGACAGAGGTCAAACACACAATTTGAAAGTTAAATCCTATTTCCTAGTCCCTTTCCTGTTGCTGCCTCTTCTTAGTGCTCCTTTCCACAGGTTTCTGAGTTCTCCTATGCATTATTTAGCAGCCTCAGATTGTAGCAACACAACATTACACACAGCACCAGCAAAACTCCAACTTGGTGTATTTTGAAGGCCTAAACAAACACTTCAATTCAGAAAAGCAGTAAAAGCAGTCCTAGGCTTTTAATATGTATTTCAGTATGCATGAGAACAAAATACAGGTGAGAATACTTCTGTTAGTTCAAATTAATAAACATACATGTGCTTTTAGACAGGTTCCATTCTAAAATGTGAATTCCTATAAAAAGGTTAACATTCTGAACACTGGGATGCAAGCCAATCATTATGGAAGAAAACCTAACAGCTGAATCTGCTAGAGAAAAATGTCCATGTTCACAATTTAAAATGTTTTTTTGCAGTCATAAACAGAAACTAAAAACGTTTGAAAGTTTTGTATTTTTTTTCTCCAGGTCATACCTTTTTTGGTTATGGTGCTGACAAATACCTAATTGTTGCCAGGAGCTGAAATACTATATTGCAATCTAGTCCATTTTTGACAGTACACATGCAAGATTTGGCCACGTGTAAAACACCATTTTTTAGCACGCTCCTTAGCATATCTAAAAATAAAACTGCAAGAGAAAGCATGGCTAGTTTCAAACCTTCTTGTATAATTGCAGTAATTACTTCTGAAAAGAATTGTCTGATGCACAGAACAACAGCAACAATAGGAACTAATAATCAAAGTGTATGACCCGTTGCGTACTCCCAAAGAGCTAAAGATGGAGTCCAAAAAAGTCAGAAATAATATTCAAGCTTTCTATCTTGACCTATTTCAGACCTCTGCAATATAGGTGAAATTGCTGTAAAAATTTGCAATTACAGATTTGGAGGCATTTGAATACCGGAACCAAATTCTTAGCTTGGGCCCAGGCCTGTTCCTGCAAACTCTTTTTAGGAACATGTTTAGCTTTTGTATTGATGTGATCAGCAGAACTGATTAATAGCAATAGAATTATGTTCCAGTGGAAAAGCTGGTTCCTGTGACTTTTTCAGGAGATAGAAAGAGCTGATGAGGGGCAAGGATGAGTTAAGAGAACACACAGAATAGTCCCATTTAGCATTACAGGCCAAGCTCTAAACTTTATGAGTCAGATACAACTTTTTCTGGAAATATTTATGACCTTGGGTTTCCAGCTACTGCTCTTTATCTGCAAACCTGCCTTTCATCACATCTGAGAAACTAAGTGGATCAGTTCTGAACACATTTTGCAGTCAGAGTCTCATTTAATCTCTCATGTTTCCTTTATCCCTCCCCAGGCTCTAACACCTGTAGTGTACTGCTCCAATTTCCTTCTTTATACAACTTCTGTCCTTGTAGAATCCACTTTTAAATAACCTTTGTCTAAAAATTTGTCTTCAAACATCTTGCATTGCTTAAGCTAAGATACTTCCTAAAGTAGGTGTTCCCTTACCTTCTTCTGCTCTCCCTGTGTCTTTTTGGTCCTTTTCCTGTATCTTTCTATATATATCCAGATATCTGTGGTGTTAGGGTCCTCTTTTTGGCAATTTCTACCATGTGAAACAGCTTTCCCCATTGGCTTTACTAGGAAACATCTTTCTTAACATTTCTCATTCCTTCATCTATCAGGTGTTATAAGAAAAAGAATAAAAGAGGCACATTTGAAAGAAACTGTTCTGGGTAAAGATACTAGGAAGCCATGTTATGCAATGAAGACTACAGTTCTGTCTGGGATTATGAGGATTATCAAACATGGAAGAACAGTCATTTAAATGTATCAACTACTTTGCTACAAATACTGCATGCGCAAGAAGTTATAAATGATAATGACAGTAGATTAAACTTGGTTCACAAGCCTTCAAACATACTCAGTATGACATTCTTTTTCATTTATGCAGCTGAGCAAGTTTACTTCAGCCAGCGGGTGGGGGGTCTAAGAAAACTATTTGGACTGTGTAACAAGAACACATCTGTACAGCTGAGATAGCTTTGAAGATATGCCACATTTGTTTGGAGATTTTTGTGGTCTGTTTTTTGTTTGGTTTTTCTTTTTTTTTTCCTCCCCATAAGCTTAAGGCTTTTCTAAAAGAATCCTATTATCACTTCTACCCATCACACCAAAAATGAAAATAGCATCAGGAACAGTCAATGTAAGCATTTTTATGGCCCAATGCATGAACTGCTTCACCATTCAAGTCACAAAGTAGTATGGTAAGCACATGAACAATTGCATGGAAGTAGTTTAGATATTATGCATTCAAACAACCATCAGCCAAATATCTTCAAAAGCACCGATATGAAATACAGAATAAAGTTGCCAATTCCCAGTGAAAATCACCTATAAATGTTTGCAAATAGCAATATCCAATTACGGTATGCTTCAGTATTTAACTAGGCTTGGCAGGGAGAAGTAAAAATAAAAATATATCTCATATCCTGGCAATCTACAGCATGTTGAATTCTACAGCATTAACCAATGCAACCATCTTGTCCTATTTAGGAAACTTTTTTGTCTAGATTTCTTTGTTTGGGTTCAATAATGTAGCTGCAAGCTAATCCAAAATGACAATAAGCTTCATTCCAAGTGCAGTATGAGAATTCAGTCACAGATGCTACTTCACTGCTTGCCCATAGGGAAGACTGTAAAGAGTCTGTTAAACTCCTAAAGAAAGCAGTCTACTGGCAGCTACCTTGCAGACAGAATTTGCTAGTATTACTGATTTACTACACATTTGTACACAAAATAGTAAAGTACATAAATGTCAAGACAGTGTATCAATTTCTTGTACAACATAAATGTTCTAAGCATGCAGTTTGGAACAGACAGATCCTATTCAATGCTCTGGGAAAAAAAAAAAAAAAAGTTATAATTCCTCCTGTGCAGCCAAATTTGGAAAGCAAGAGAACCCAGATGTGCTCTGCAGTGTGTTATGTGCTTGTATCAATAACACAACACTACTCAGTACAAGTCAGGCCTATGGTATCCCATAACATAGGCCACTGCCCAGAGTATCTGTGGTGCACACTAAAGTGAAAAGTTTGGACAAGCTGACTAACAACTGCGCTGGCAGCATCCTTCTAGCAAACAGCAAACACCCAGACATGACTGGGGCTTCCTCAATAGGGTGTGTGATAGCTCCCTTACAATGGTAAATAAGTGGAAACACCAGGAAGATATTTGCTATTTTCTTTCGATTTTCTCTGTGTTCCACATTATAAAAATGTAAATTTCAATGATCAATTTAAAACTACTAGAGACTTAGATTCAAGTGAACCTAAATGTGT
Source organism: Microhierax caerulescens (assembly GCA_035590215.1). Classification (NCBI taxonomy): domain Eukaryota; kingdom Metazoa; phylum Chordata; class Aves; order Falconiformes; family Falconidae; genus Microhierax; species Microhierax caerulescens. Next base: position 20,451,621 of record JAVJGJ010000001.1, on the reverse strand, counting down.
AACTATCTTTTGGCCACATACAGATATTTGCTTTCCCTCCTCCTTTTTTTTCTGATCTTCATCGTGAAATCTTTCGTCAAGAAAGCTAACTGGAAACTTCAGGCTTCCAGTCCTCTGTTAAAACTTGCATTTGAACCTTGCAAAGATGCAAAAGGTAAAGCACACAGGAATATCTTTATGAAGACCTAGTGGTAGCTGTGCTGTTAGTTCTCCTATGGTCACTGTGAGGGAGACTGATCCTGTCCCCACAGAACAGTCCAACAATACTCTTTTATGAGTAACTGGACACCGTAGAGCTTGGTGGAAGCATTACAGAGAGGACTGTCATATGTTATTGCAGTCTTATCTTTGAGCTTTTTTTTCCCTTGGATGAGTTTATTTTTTCAACTCTAATACAATTTTGATATAATTTTGGCCAAAAAACAAGGCTAGTTTTGTGCCAGAACAGCCCAGCATAATGTGTCAGAACCTATTTTCATCTGCTTATTTAAGCCTTCCAGAAAAACACTGTAGCCCTTCCCACCACACAGAACTATGCCTACCTTGAATGGTTTGTTTACTCCAGATAGCTAGGCAACAAGTGGGCAACGACTCCCCTTGACCTGCTAAAACTGCATTGTATTAAGCTGTACATGTCCAACTTTTTTTCCCTTCAGAAGATGAATCCAAATGCAAAATCTAGACCAAAACCATGAATTTGGGGGTTTTAATGTTATCCTAATAGCTTTTTTTCAAAAACTTAATACTGCTACCACCCAGCATCACTGACAGAAACAACGGTAGCTGTAACTTCTGACCCAAATCCTGCAGACCCTTGGCATACCTAACTCACATATGCCTCTTTTACCATTAACTGAAGATTTGGTTTTGTTTAATCTTTATCTATATTAAGAACAATGCACCATGACCTATCAGCCATCTAAAATGAGCTCTTGCCAGAGGAAGTTTGTGGAACCTGATGAGCTGTGGCTCTGCATAGGGGATCTAGCATATTACAAAGACAGACACACTGTGGAGCTCCGTGGTGTGAAGTCTGTCAGGCTGTGTGGTTCAGTGTAAGGATGGCTCATCTTCCCCCTGTATCACAGTCCTGGAACTGGGAGTACTGGAGAGCACAATGGAGGGATACAGGAGCTGCTTGGACACATTCAGTCAGGTGGAACCAGATTTATTAGCCCCAGCTCAGTGCTATTGCTGCAGTCAGCAGAGGCAAGGAGGACACTGCAGCCAATTTCGGGAGCAGGGTTCAGTGGATATAACAGGGAACAAATCTTGCCAATTTTTTCAAGTATGGTTTGGCTACAGAACTGTTGGGAATCATTACTGTATAATATATTAGATGTGCTTGAACAAGTTAAATTTCTTGTTTTCTTGGACAGTAAAATGATCTTCCTTCTGTAATGTACTATAAATTACTGTAAAATACAAATTGAGATATTTTGTTGATACGTGGGTTCTCTTTCTGGTTTTGTTTGGTTTGGTTGTTATGCCTGGTTTCTAACAAAGCCTAACTTTCAGTCCACATTCATGTCAGCAACGGCCTTATTTGAAACAGTAATTCTTCTCAAGGTGCCTCGCAGGGTGATGACCCTTAATTCCAGACATCCCAGATTTGATTAAAGCCACATGAAACAAGTTCATCTTTGTAACCCTGCACTAGTATATTGCCTGCTTTCCTCAAACACACAAAAAGCCTTTACTAAGACGAAACTAACTCATCTTTATGTTGGTCACATTTTCTTAAACTTTGTCTCTCTATCACAGTTCAAGCCCCAAACCAGGTATAGAAATGTGTAAGTACACTAGCAGCTAGATCAAAAACAAGATCAAGAATGAACTATGGAGTGCCATTTTTATTCCTTTATGAGTGAGCCCTTTTTGTGAGACATTTGCTCTATCTATATACTATATATTTCTTGGTTGGTTTTTTTGGTTTTTTTTTTTCTTAAGTAAAACTGAAAAATCCTAGTGTTTCTAAATAAAGTGAGAATCTCAGTCTCTCAGGAGTAATGAATGCCCACTTTGCTCTTTCTTGGTTTACTTCATACGCAAAACCATCGTACAAAGAGGACAGCATGGTTCCTGTGTAACGCTTTCTCTGACTAGTGACTTGTGAGTTAGGTAAGAAGGAACCTTTCAGTGTTATCTCTGCAAGAGCAGACATCTACCCCTGTGCTCTCCCACAACATCAAAAATACATGCTGTCAACAAGGACAATTACTACAATCACAAGCTTTCCTCCTGAATGAGGAGCACAGTCATTTTCATTATAATCCAAGAGCAAACCCATCTTTTCCTATAAATTGAGATCTCCCACTCTCTTCTCCTGAAGTAAGCTGCCTCTTATCTTCCCTGGGGTTGTAAGAAGACAAAACCATATACTTCAAGTCAATGGCTATTCCTGTCCCTCCCAAAAGCAGCTGTCTAGAAGGGAGAGGAAGGGGAAAAAAGGAACAGAAAATGCAAGAGTAAAACCACAAAGCTTTCTGGGGAACGGGACAAGTCATTAAAAAAAAGGCAACACAGAACTGCCACCACTAGTAAATGTATAATTATTAAAGAGGCATGTGAGGAACTACTCTGGAATTATTACCCATTTTAAGACAAGATCAACGAATATGATATAGGGCTGTCCAACATAAGACACACTATGGCCCTAGCCACATTATCACAGTGACACAGAGCACCTAAACACAAACAAAAGACCATCCTTTGTGAATTCTCTTTCCCTGTGGGTGATCACCACCTTTATTACTGCTGTTTACCTTTTGTTAAAGGTCAAAAGAAATGTTGTTGGTTCGGTCTCCATCTTGTTCTCTCAGGCTTTCACATATAGTTTATTAAAAGATGGTAAGATCTTTAATGATCATAGTTTTGCAATGCCCATTTAAATTCCAACCCCCTTTTCCTTCCTTCTGAAGCAACTGTTCTGATCAAATGCAAGCCTTGTATGGATTCAGGTTGTTGAAATCCCACTGAAGATGACTCAATCCAATGGGATAGTCATGGAAATGTATTAATAATGATAGCTTTACCTTTCATATCCACATTAAACCTCTTTTTATCAATCTTCCCTCATCCTGGTGAAAAAAAAAAAAAAGTCCTACATAGCACTTTTTAACAGATAAAGAAATCATTCATTTCTAAAGTTTAATGTGTCGGCAGATTTCCAATTCCATCATAGAATAAACACTGTTCAGTACTTTCAGGAAGAATCCAGAATGAGTACAAAACATATGAAATAACATGCAAGTGATCCTCCAATATGATCATATCCAATTCATTATAGTTGTTCTTTCTGGCTTCACATTAGCAAACGAATGCTGAATGCTGTTTTCTTGAGAGCATTACAACTGTTGTGTGCTTTTCTGACTTTCATAGTATATCTATTGGTGATTACTTGCAGTAATAATCCAAACCACTGTTGATTACTTAGAGCACACAGAGTAAAATCTCGGGCTCTCAATATATTAAGCATGGCCACAGTAATTATCTTAAACACCCACCCCCTGACCCCACAAATAGTTGTGAGGCACGGAAGACTTTAAAGAAGAATATGCATACAGAAGATTCAGTTGATAAAACACTAATCAAAATTGGAGATTTTCTGATTTATCTTCTGTCCATAGGCATGTGTCTGTTTTCTCAAGATTATGAAGTGCTAATTATCCCCAACACTAAAAGCAATTTCCTCATATAATAAATCCTAAGCATATTATAGCCACTACAGTTACAATACAGTGTATAAACTCTGTTGATCCCCTAATAGTTCAAATTCAAGTTAAAAATATGCTTCTGTTCATTGAATTATGAGATAGGAACCCATTACAAGCCCTGAAATGCAATTCAATCTTACTAACTTTCCATCAGTGTAAAGAGCTTGTAACCTTGCCTGAACATTAATTCGAGATTAAAAAAAAATATTAAAAAACACTTTAAAAACACAAAAGTAATTTAATACTGTATTTTAAAATTGTGGTTTCACTTTCTGCAGGAAGCAAATATTCCTGTGGGGATCATCTGAAAGAATGTTAAATACCCATAATAGACTTTAGTTCTGCATTTCCTATAGCACAAACCTTTTCACAAATAAGCAAGCTAAGAGAACCTTAGCTCAGTTTCAAACAAGCCTGAAATTACTTTGTTGTTTCTTCAGTTTTCATGTGGAATCAAGTGAAACAGAGTAATAGAATTTTGCAAGGAGATTTGGTTTATTTCATTCAATTTTTTTGTGAATTTCCAAGCATGTAAGCAGTTTACATGGACATATACACAGAAGGCAAAACTCAAGTTTTCACAGCCATACTTACGACTTTGAAATGGGAAGCTATAAAAACTACATGCTTAAAAGTTGTAATTAAATGAAGGACAAGTATCATATCTACCTTCCTCTTCTAAACAGCTGTAACATAAAGCTACTAGTATTCATTGATCATAATACTTGATTTCTTAAATGTTAGCATTAGTTAGATTTATAGAACAAGCATCTTAGCACAAGCTGTATAACAGCTATTGTAGAATATACATGCAACAATGTACATGCATATACTGTGGAAATGTAAATAAGCAATCAACAAAACATGGAGTGTTATGCTGTGCATACATTATATGAGAGGCCAGTTTTCTCAAAAATCATTGGGTTTTCTTTTTCAGATTTTTTGGGCCTTAATCTACATTATCTTAATATATATATATATAATATAATCTACATTATATTAATTGGGCCTTAATCTGATTCCTATCTAACTTGTCAGCCACAAGTAGCATATGACACGCACTAAAAACAGTCATAACCCAGCAGAGTGCTCAAGCACATAATGTGTATAAATACATAAGCATTAATTAACACAAAGACTATCTGCTTACAATTAGATTCAAGCTGATACAATTGGCTGAACCACAGCACATATAACTGTCAGCCAGTACACAATTATATTTCTATGAATCCAGTGAAACATAAAATATATCCAAAAGAAGTCAAAATTTCTTTATATACATTCTACTGCTGCAAAACCAAACAATTTCATGTGATCATATGAGACCCTACAACTTAATGCTGGTGGTTTTTGTTATACCAGTCTAAATAGCACATCCTCTCAGCATCTAAAATGCATGGCTCTTTTTTTCCCTTTTTCAAGAGAATCATAAATTGAGATCTACATTTACTGTGCTAAAGTGATTTCAAATGTTAAACTTCTGTATATACCACAGAAAAACAGGACAGAATAAAAAGTACACAACTGCCTCTCACAGACCACTGGGGAAATGGTGAATCCCAGTGACAGCAATAAGAAAGGTAGGTTTCTGCAGCTAAAATCTGGAGTCAGTCAAGTAACAGGTGATTTGTTACAACTGCCACGAATTTAGCTATCCATTCATAGGATTTAGAAATGGATATGGGAAAAAAACAACCCTGCAAAGAGTCATAATGGTTGTTTCACCCAGAATATTCATCAGAAGAATAGCAGGAAGGTTGTATCATATCTCTAATGTTCAGAGATGGATTCATGTATGGAGATCCATGCGACAAAACAATATATTTCTTTAGCTGAGTGTGCAACTCAGAATAACCACAGCTTCTTTTCTATTTCACTTTCAATTTATAGTTTCTTTAAGGAGTTATAAGCTTGTTTACTTTTTCCTTGCCCTTCTGGGACCAGTCCTAAAATCTAAATAGGTCAGCTTAATGTGGCAATTTTTTGTTTTGCATGTCCCACAGAACTTGCTCTTCTGGTTTGCTATTCACCCAGATAAGTTCTAAACACCAAGTCCTTGGCAAGTCCCTTGCATTTTTGCCTGCAGAAGCATCTAGGGGAAAATCAGTGACTTACAAAGGAAGTTCTGAGAAAGCTAGAGGTAAATGAACATACAGAATCGCAAACCTGTTTTTGTCTAAGAGCTAACTGAGATCTAGAAAGAGAATTCATAATAGGGGTTGCAGTTAGATCTAGGTGTTAACCCTCTTTTCCACGTGTGTGTAAGCACTGAAGCATGATTGCATGGCATCACTACTTTGTGTGGGAACCAGAGTCTTTCTTTTGTCTGTTTAATATAGGATCAAGGTCTGGGTTGCCCTACTCCTTCCTCTTTTCAGCAAAGGGGCAGTGACGTGGTTGACCTTTCTGGACTAGAAACCTCAAAGAAAGCCCTGTTTTTACTAGGACTAGGAGACAGTAAACACCCACTAAATTTAGGGTCTCTCTAAAACAGAAAAGCTCTGTCCTGACAACTATTTCAGTGTAACTGTGGATATCACCAAGTTTCTCTGCAGCATAGCGGCACCCTCCCTGAAGTGCTCAAATGATATCACTGAAATAAATTTTAGGACAATATAGCAACATCTATATTGGGGGTTCCTCACGTGCTGACCTCAAGGAGAAAATGTAGAATTTTCTTCCATAATTTTATCCAAAAGTTCTGCCAGCAAAATTTTTTTGTGTAGACTTTGTCCAACTTAGAATAAATCAACTACCTAGACACTCTGTGCTCAGTGAGCTAGGAGTCATTTACTCCCATCTACATGTAAACTACATGTAGACATAATTGTTTTCTTTTTTTGTTTCTAAGAGACAGAGGTTAAAAAAAATGAAAAAAAGATATCATGTTAAATATGTAAATAGGTAACAAGATGTCTTGAGAAAGAATGTATCCACATAAACATGGAAAGAAGAAAATAGAATGAAGGATTTTCTAGCAGCAGGAGACTAGTGAGTAGGTAAAATGATATAATGATAATAAAATGCTAAGAGTTAATAACCTTAGCCTTGCACAAGGAATTGCAGTTCACCATCAGAGGAAAAAAAAAAGTATATATATATATATATAAACCCCCCCAAGTCTTGTTAAACTTTAAAAGTGTAACATAGATGTAAAACATTAAAAATTATTACCCTAATCTTACACACATATCACTTTCTGCAGAGTTCAGCTAGTGATTTTACATCAAAGAGAACTTGGATCAGGCCTGCTGTCTGGCAGCCTGGTGTCTGGCTTAGTTTTAGTTCCTTGTGGATTCATGTGAGTGCTGCATCTCAGATCTGGGCTGGCATGGTCTGGTTGCCAATCATAAGTTTATCTTTTTACAGCAGTGATGATGGAAACTCAAAGGCCAGGAGCTGAGATGAAGCTCAGAGGTCCCTTTTACACACATACTGTCGAGCACTGCTGAGGATATAAATCTGGACAATGCTTTCAGAGGGTATCACTGCGCTGCTGTTTCTAATGCTGAGTACCAAAAGGGCAGAGTTACATAGAAAATGCAAGCAACAAGTATTGTTAACTACAATTGTTTGAGCATAGAACATTATCAGAATGAGAGCTTATACAAAAGTTTGGAAAGAATAGTTTATAGCCTCTGAACGGAATGTGAAACTGCTGTATACAGGGTGAATTCTGTTCCCACTGTAGCTATTGCAAGCTTTTCCCCCTATTGCAGTCTATTTTTATCTGATTTATCTGGAGAGAAAAAAAAAAACAAAACCAAAAAAACAAACCAACAAAAAACCCACTAGTGAGCTAATGAGGACTTTTGTACACAATGACTTTAAAGTTTTCCAGCTTGCTTTACTCCTTGACATGATTTATGAATTCACCTCCTGCTGTTTAGCTTTAGTGCACCATGAGGAATAAGGCTTCCAAACAAACTGGATCCCATTTATTTGCAACATATTTAGACAATAGTTTCCCGAGGATCTTCTTTCTCTTGTTCAATTTCCCATTCCACTAAACACTGTCCAAGTACTACTGAGACGCACTCAAGACAATTTTCCTACTGAAGGAATGTATGTCTTTTATCAGTTTGCACAGCTATTTTCAACTTTTTGTGGAGAATGTTACAGAAAGTGAAAAGTAAATCTCACTCTCACAGCAGAATATGAATAATTCTAATTGGAATTACTATCTATTTTTATAGCCAGCTTTGGAAGAATCAGCACTGAGTTAGGCCCAATTATAAGCAGACTTGTTGGAAACATTTTCTTTTCAGCAGCAACTGTAGTAATCTGAAAATGTGTGTGGGTGTCCATGTACTTACATTTTTCTGTATTTACTTTGGAGAGGAACTCTCCCCAAGAGCTTTAAGCAGTGATAACGAGGTAAAAAAGCCAATAAAATATATTTATTATCAGCGCAAGTCGCCTATTTGATGCTAGGGAGATACCAGTGCATTCCCTGGTAACAGAATTACATAGGACAGGTAGCACTCCTAAAATGACCCATTGTAACTACAGAACATTAAAGTATGTCTTCAATACCTAATCTGTTTACCTTAAAAGCACACCACAAAAGAAGTTATTTTGTGGGAAAAACATAGCCTAAGGAAAAATTAATTAACTTCACTATTACATTAAAACAACAATCCAACCTGTTTAAAACGGCCAATAGAGGTTCACCTAGAAAGTGGTACCCCTGTTCTTTGTGGGAAAAGGAAGAACTGTAAAAATAATGTCTTAAATCTGTTTTATTTGGAGATTACAGGATACAAAGAAATTAATATTAATAAAATCCTTTGTAAAAAAGACAAAATCCAAGGCCACGAGGCACATGGGATTGAAGTGACTCTAAGTTTATATTTTAGGATAATGCTCTCTGAAGACTTTTTGAACATTTCCTTGCTTGGCTTTTGTACAGTAAGTATGCTGTGAGATTTCAGGCTGACCTTTAGCTTTTGGAAATCCCTAAGTCTGTGCTTGCAGAACAAGCCTGCACATTTCAACTAAACAGAAGAAGGAAAAACAGCAAGGAATGTTTTGTTATGGGACTGACTCATTTCTTTTAAACAAAGGAAACATTGCTGATTCAACAAAATTTAGCTAGAGATGCCTTAAGTAGAAAGTAAGAGAAATGTTTGATCTAGCAAGCAAAACTTAAGTAAAGGGACAATTTTATATAAATGGTTGACAATGTTATCATTAGATAGTAAGTGAAAAGATACTTCTTTTGCCCTGTCTTTTCTTGGGTTTCTGTGTTGCATATAGCTTCCACAGACAATGCCTTTCCCAGCTGCGTGTCAAATCCAGCTTATTATCCTTTACATTCTAACACTCTGACATCAATTCCTGATGAGGGAATGGGGTAGGAGGTCTCAATTCACTTATTGGGTGCAATCTGCTGTGCAGAAACGCGTAACATGCAATGAAACAGTCTGTAGGACTGTCATAATGGTTGCCAAGCCTCCTGCCACAACTAACTCCCAACAGCTTACAGTTGTTTCCTTGAGTGAGCAAGTTCCATCCTTTTTGAGTTCTCATAAGCCTACTTAAAACTCTACTAAAATTAGAATGTTGTCCTTTTTAATTTATCACAACCCCAATAGCTTAGGCTGAGACAATGCCAGTGGTTTTCAGACCCACTTTTCCCAGTAGACTGCTCTAAGGGACTTTCATACTGGGAAATAACTAATGTCTTGTTTCTTTTCATATCTGGCTTGGGACAGCAGACTTCCAAAAGAAATACAAGAGTTATTTATGTTAAGATATAGCCCTGCTCTAAGATGTCATCTCATTTCTGATTTCTCTAATAAATTTAGTTCACCAAGAATCAGATGCTTCTTATTCAGAGTGATTAATTGTAAGAAAGCATCTTAATATCTGTGTTTAATGTTTCTCACTTCATCTCATTTGAATGTGAAAACAGGCAAGAATGAGGTGCAGAGAGCAAATATTGTTCCAGAAGAAAATGGAATATTTTTTCTGTTCACAACCTGGAGAACTCACTCCCAGCTCTTCTAAGCACAATACTGTCAGGTAGTCAAAACTGGCTTGAATTTATTGTATTTCTTTTGAATATAATTGAAATAATTCATAATTAAAAATTCTTAATACTTTGAATGGAAGTTTGTGCATACTAACTTATTCCACATTTGATAAGGTGCCTTCATGACATCGCTTTCATAACTTACTCATTTGCTTCTGCAAGGCCAGGATACTTGTGTGTTATATGTAAGGATGGATGGGAAAAAAAAAAAAAAGAAATGCCATTATCCTCATGCCCTCATCCATTTCCTACAGAAATAAAGAATGAAGCTAGCACAGTTTCCTACACCTTTAAATTTTTCCTCCACAGTGGAATATCTCTATAACAAACTCCAGTAACAGCTATGCTAGGAACTGCAGAACTACAGAGGGTATGGGCAGCCTCTTCGGAAAGCATTTGTTTCTTGTGATACACAACATTTGAGACTGGAATAATTTTCTGAGATCAAGTTGAACAATAGGGTGTAGAAAGAGGAGCTCAAAACCCTCAACTAAATCATTCTGCCTAGAATTTGGCTTAAAAGCAGCCCCACCTCCCTCCCTCCATGTTGTTGAGTAAAAGTAGGTACTGAAAAATGACTAGTTGTCATTTTGTACGTAAGGGGAGGCTTGGCAAGAAACAAAGATTCTTTGCAGAAAGTCAGCTGGCTGGCACGGGTTATCATAAATTTTGAGTTACAGAAAAAGGAGAAGCAGAGGTATAGAAGAAAAAAGTCTAAGGGCCTTGAACCTGATGGAGATCATTAACAGTTAACAGTCAGAAATAGCAAGCTCCAGTGCCTTATGTGTGTTAACTTAGTCAACAATTTTCTCCTCTTCCTCAGAATGTGAATTTAAGCAAATGAACTTTATGAAGGCTATATAATCCATAAAGCATAGCATGCTTTCAGGTATTTCCTCTTTTTGTAATGTACCATAAGGCAAGGTATAATTCAGAATAATCACAGAGCAAGAGGGTTCTCAGATAAGAATAGGTAATTAGGGTCTAGTGAAGATGGTATCACTGACTATCTATCTACTAAGATACTATCATACCCAGAAGGAGAGAAGAAATAGCCTACAAAGGCCAAAAAAATAAAACAACCCCAAAAAAAGCTGAATTGGCCAGGAAACTGAGTTTCCATTACATTACTTTTTTTTTTTTTTTGTATCTTCAAGTGTTCGTAGTTTCAGTTTTTATGCATCATGTTTGAAACCGCTGCAGCCTTTGGAATGACATAATTAAACCGACTCTATCTAAGTTAGCCAGCCATCTAAGCAAGATGAATTTCTACTATTACAAGAGATTTTGAGAAGACATTTTAATAACAAATATCCAGCTGGACTACAAGTAAATATTAAAATATAGTGTCATGCCTTACAAGATACATTCTTATATGTAGTAAATTCTCCCCCTTTCCTACTGTTATATGATTTGCTGCTTCCAAATACATAAATTGTTACCTTTCCTTAACAGAAACTTCAGGAAAACCTGGAGAACAGAGCTGGACAAAGCATAAATCTCCACATTAGTCATAATTAATTGTAAGGAAAGAATTTATCATTTCATGGTCCACTTGTATATGTATGTACTTGAGGGACAGTACATAACATTCTCAAACTTACTCCTCAGAGCTGCAGCTACAGTTCATACATATGCAGTGATTAACTACAAGTATCATGAATCTTCCAGAAAATCTCTTGCCATTTGGCACTAGACAGTCTAAATAGGAAGCCAGTGCGGCTGTTGTGACATCACTTCTCAGAGCAAGTCTAGATGCAGGAAGTGAACAGACAGCAGTGCTAAATGGAATAGTTAATGACATGGCATTACCCCCATGAGGAAGCATTTTGGTTTCTTCTTACATCTCGCTGCATAAATACAGTAACAAGAAGAGACTTCCCAGAAGTATTTTGTGCATGCCTGTTTTCTCCTCAGTATCGCAGTCTTGATCTGCTCTTTTAATGCATAGGGCTTCTTCAACAGAGGCTGCTCATAATACTTAAGTATTCTCCAAATGAAAGGTGAACAAGCATCTGCAGGGGATTAAGCTGACGTCAAAATCACTCCAGACTCTCTATATTACATATGAACTTGGGTCAGGAAAGAAACGAAGCACTTGTTCATTGAATCATTCTGCCACTTAAGTCATCTTAGCCATACTTTAGAAGGTAATTACATTCCCAACAGCAAAAGAGATCTGTAATCGGTTTTGCCATATGAGTCTAGATGAAAGGTACTGAAAAAGGCACTGGGAGCTATAAGAGTCTTACTCTTCATAACCAGACCTCGTTACAGTCACCAACAGGCTTGCTAATGCAAGTGAAGTAATCTTTTCAAGATGATTGCTGAATCCTCTCTAGTACAGAATATAGCTTCCTGTACCAACCCAAAAAGAATGGGAGAGATCATAAAATACACCACTTTCTGTGGCTGCTGCCCTCCTCAGTAAAATCAGTCTGGACCTTATGGAAACTAAGTATCTCAGTGCTAAGTTGTTGCAGAAAGGAATGCATTTATCTTCTGTTATACTATTTTGTCAGACACAGAGGTAGAGTGGTCCTGCTTTTTCAAGGATTCATGTTATAGGCACTCTTTCTACCAAAAATAGGTGTAAGATGAAACAAGACTGTTTAGAGTAGAATTCAGACATGTTTGTATGGGCCTTTTCAGTTACTGTGGCAACTACAGATTTGGTGAGGTCCTGTAGACCGGCATCCTGGCTGTTTTTAACCCTTTCCCATAAGGTTAGATGATTATATCATTGATCATAGATGTCATAGATCGCACCTTGAGAGACTACATACTCCACTGATTTGAGCTGAAACCACCCCATATCTACCAACTATTCTCATGAGGTCTTGCAATTGAACTTTGCCAAAACCTTGGTTATCATGAATTAGGACTTGTATCCAGAGGAAAAATTAACTTGAGAACCACTAAAAACCAGCTTCCAGCCCTGAGGTTTAAATGAACAGCGGCAATTCCTGACAGAAATTTGATTGAACACTTCTAAAATCCTCCAGTGAAGGAGTTTCAAGGACCCCTAATTTAGTGAAGTCTTTCATCATCCTCAAAAATATTGAATATGTAAGCTTAAATTTTCTCTGCTGTAAAGTTGATTTCTTGCTGGCAAGAACAAACAATTGTACTGCCTTCTTTATAAGAGTTTCCTGCTGTGAAGAGGTTAAGTCCTCCCTCCCATCTCCCATCTTTTTTGTGTTGTCTTTGTTTTTTTCCAAAAAAGAAAGGCAGAATACACTGAATTCCTATAGAGCTTCCTCATAGGTCATGCTTTCTAACTCTTTTAGCATACTTGCTGATCTACTTTGGATCCTTTCCAATTTGCCCACAACTTTCTGAACTTGACAGAGTACTCACAGTGCCAAATAAAGATGAATAATTACCTCACATATTCTACAGATTGAGCTATCCTATTAATATGGCCCAGGATCACGTTTCTCTCTTTCCTAAAGGAAAAAAAACACAACACACAAACCCCCCCCCACCACCTACTTTCCCTTTTTTAGTTTAGAAGCACACTAAATGTCCTCCAGAACCTCTGCAGCTGGACTGATGTCAGCAAGATACTTCTTGTTTTTATAAATTCTATTTTACTCCCAAGTTGAGCAGTTTGCATTACTCTAACAAATTATATAATTTTACTTTGTCTTCCATTTTCCAGATCATTTTGAATATGGCTCCTTTATAATGCCAACAATCACACCCAGTGGGCTCTCAGCCAATTTTATGTGTATACTCTCACTTCACTGAACAGTTAATGAAAAAAAATCTAAGAAGGGATCCATAACACTGTTTGAATGTAGAACGTTACTTTTTAAAAATAAATAATACTGTTTTCTAAAGGATCTAAACTTGCAAAGTGCAGCCAGACAATAATGATAAAAGCCTTGAAAGGCTCATAAGAAAAATCCTTCCTTGGTGTCTATGAGCACAATATTATTAGTTTTCTAATCAAAGACAGAATCTTGTTGCAATAAAGCATAGTATGCTTTGTGTAAGGAAATACAGAAACTCACAGGAGATCTGTCATTAATAGCAGCAAATTTTCAATCCCATGGGGATTTGTTCCTGCCTAGAGAGATATGGTGAAAATCCTTATGTCCCCACATCAAACAACACGTGAGAAGAGAGAAGCAAAAAAAAAAAAATACTGTATCAGAATAGACTTTGTAAGGAAAAAAAAGATAAAACATTTTTATCTCAGCTAGATCAAACTTCTGATTCTTACTGTTAGTCTAAAGAGACTGTAAAAATCATACTAAGAAATGTGAAAACGGCACTGACTGAATAAGTAGCAATACTTGCAACATGCAACATGAATGTGCTATACCTTTATCAGAAATTATTTTAGGACGGCTTTTAATGTATCTGGCTTGAATACTTCATAGTAAAATATTCCTGTTTGGAAATACGAGTTTTAAACTCAATAGTTTTGGGGATAATGTCTTTGTTTTCATATAGAAAAGGCCCAAGCTTTCTGGTTTTTTTGATAGATTGGTTTTTAGTAGATTGCTTTTTGGGTTTGTTTGGAGGGTTTTTTTGTTTGTTTTTTAAACAGCCCCCATCATCTTAATTGAGCAGCTTTTGGTGTTCATATTTCAGTTCCGTAAAAGAGTATTCAGATATGGAAAATTAAAAAAGCCAGCCAGAACTGTAGCTGCAGATAATACATTTTTCATGTCCTTAGTACTACCTTCCCTGAGTTTAAATTTTGGCCTTATCTCCCTTTCTTTTTCCCCTCTGCTTTGTTTCTCTGTTCCCTTTTGCAACACATCAAGACAACAACTAAAAATTCATAGGATAGTTTTAAACTACGTAATAAACATAGCAAACCGTACTCCGGTCTGCTTTAAAAATAATCATAGTTTATCTAATTATGCCTGTATTTGTCTATTAAGTAAAAAAAAAAAAAAATCACCTTGATACCTACACAGATATACAATTTATTTTGTGTGTGCCCTACAGTTGCCATTTCTGATAGGGAATGACTAGGAAATAAGTCTAAAGAAAGTGAGTAGCAATTTTCCTACAATCAGGCACTTTTCTGTATAGTGGATTCACTGCCCTCTACTGCTTGAGTTGAGAGCAAAGCCACGGAGGGAGCAACTTCTCTCAACAGCACAACTGTAATGTAACCCGACTCAGAAAACCTGTAACAAGAAAAACAGCAGCCTCACCTGCTAAGAAGAATTAAACTTCGTACTGGTAGTAAAGCTTTATGTAAAAGTAACATGTAATTAGAGTCAAGGTCATTGTTATTATCTCATTAAAGTAAAATGCTTTAACTACATTATACTGCTTTGTACAAAGGGCACAGTATGTGCGTACACCCAAGCAACCGGAATAAAACAATTCAGTAATTACCAAGAAATTGAGACATGAAGAGCCTTGAATCTTCAGTAATGTTTAAAACCTCTCCCTGACTTCAGGCCTCATAGTTAATTAAGATCTAAACAATACATCCATGTGATGAAACATTGTTTAAAGTGAGATGTGGACATCTTGGACTATAAAGGTACATAGACAACTAATCATATATTGACAACTAAAACCAAGACTTCATGTGTATCACCTGTATAGTATAGTGGAAAGCACATGCTCCGGCTCTAGACAAGCTCTTCAAAACCCACTAAGATAGCATAATATCTCACCTTAACATAAGGTAATAAAACATGAGGTTGAATGTCAATATCAAATTCCACCATCCTACTTTTAATATTTAAGAGAGCTTGTTCAAAGAGATATTTGGGCCTTCCGGCTGATTATTAACATGATACACAGATCCAGATTTTAGAAGTGCAAGCAGCTTTTGAACTGTGTGTACAGCATAGACTGTACTGAAAAAAAAACCAAACATGGGACTTGCATACAAATTTGATGTATTTAAGTTGTAATGGCATAATGTAATGGTACTTCAGTCACTGAGCTCACGAGAGGTATAACAGTAATATGGGCAGTAACAAGGTAAAAATGGCAAGTATATTTTTATCTCGATAGCAGCTGATGACAATATCATGTCTATTCCAATAGCATAATTTTGCTTCGCAAATATGCAAATCCCAGTTCAACAGCTTGTTGAGCACTTCTTACTCTGTTCAAAATATACCAGTAGTGTCACACTGCAGCTTAAGACATTCTGGGGATCACAGTAACATGCTGAGAGAAACTGATGAGGAAGACAGGCAGCCAATTAGTAAACCTCAGAAAGAACATTACATTGAGGGTTGGTTTTGTGTGTTTTTTTTTTAAAATAATATCATTTTAAGCAACTATCATGCACTGTATTCTGCAAGAGTTCTCACTGATGCTGCTTCTCAAGCAGTCACATTCAGAGCGCATTTGAAAAAAGTCTTTACTCACCGATACTGAACACTGCCCATTCCCTGCTAGGAGGCTATCAGTCTTTCCTCCCTCTCCAGATAATGTTTTTACTGTCTTAGTAAGATGCATGGCCTCTTCCCTAGACCTTACTCTGTCTTAGCTGTACATGTGGCTGGTGAATGACTGTTCCAGTTATTTTCATCATCACTATCAGCTACTTGAACTATTATATATTTTGCCACAAGACCTCCTAAAGAGCTCAGTCAGCATCAGTTATTGTCCTCCTGTCAGTTACAGCATACATGTGGCTTGCATCCAGACCTCTAACATTGAAATCTATATACTGAACCTCAAAAAAAAAAAAAATTACCATCATACACAGTGACTTTGTTGTGGCCAAAGCCACCATGGCCATGATCACCTACACACAACCATTATTACCATCATTATCTTGGTGCTCTCAAAGACATATAGAGCCAACTCCCCACCCCAAGGACTGTGCCACACTGACAGCAGCCAGCTATTTCTGCTGACACTACCGAATGGCTTCAAATGTAGTTCTCAGAATAAAAAATATCTTCCTGCATATAAGGAAATTTTGATGCCCTGTCCAAACATTTAGTATTTGTACAGCTGAACATGAAAGTGAACTCTTCAAGTAAAATCTCAGAACAAAATATCCTGTGTGTGTATAGTTTTCTTTAAAGATATATGACCACTGTATTAAAAAGAAAAGAATGGTTAACATACTTAAAAGAACCACACCAACTTTATAAAGCTAGAAATAGAAATTTAACTAGTTAAAGTAAAATTTTAATAGTGTCAGCTATGGGTTTATATGTATGTTTTATGATAATCCCATTTTATTTTATTCATATTTTTTCCATACCACAGGAGAACAGGAATAGTGGGGTGAAAGGCAAACAAACTTCCCCATTTACCTGGTGTTCATTATGTTGGATGCTTACATATATAGTGTTAATGACAACCACATATGATCACATACAAACATACATTACCAGAAGGAAGTAATTAAAGATAATATTGAAGTCAGACATTGGAGGGGAGAGGGGTGGGGAAAAAAAAAAAAAAAAAAGCCAGGACACAAAACTCAAAAGGCTGCTCTTCTCAAAGAAATTTCCATACTATTCAGGACAATATCAAAAATCTTTATTTAGTCTGAGACAAGCATTTTGAAAGGGTGAATACTTGAGAAGTGAAAGGGAGCTGTTACAGTTTGGTTGTAGCAAGACTATGAACTTTAAGATGCTCAAGTGACACACTTATAAGGCAGGTCTCAAAAACTGAGTAATCATCCCTGATACTGGGCCTAGCTAGTTTTGAGCTTCACCTTTCCAGGCAACAAGATATAAAAAAACTCCTACTGGGAACTCTATTGACCACTACCCTCAGCCTTTTACTTTTTTTTTTTTTTTTTTTTTAAATTCTCACCTGCCTGCATTACATTGTTTCCATCATTCAAGTATCTTAAATATCAGAATGTTGAATAAATAATAAAACAACTATAAGCAATGCCTAGACAGTTGTTTTTTCCAAACTCAGAAGTACTTAATACAAAAATAATTAGTTAGCATTTCCCTCAGTCTCATTTTTTTTTTTAAAATCCTGTTTGTTACACTGCTTCTTTTGGACTCTCAGAACAAGTACTAATGGCAAGTATGCTTTTAAAGCAGCTACACAAATCAGCTCCAGAATTTGTAATATGTTTATAAATATTTTGGAAATTAATGGCTTTTCAAACAAATCTTTATCCTTAACTAAATTCAGGCTTACCCAAACACAGCTGTTTCCCGTAACATTATGCATTGTGTCACTGAGTTAACCTTCAGCTATCTAGAGGAGGCCTGATGAAATTGTACAATCAAGACTTACAGACTGATGATGTTTGTTTACAGCATAATGGTGTTGCTTAATCTTGTCTCCTACAGCAGCATTTCAGTAAGAAGATGCTGCTTTTTTCCAGAGAGTCTTAAAGAACAGATTGTGCTTTCCACCTCACTCACTATGTCCTTTAAAGACTTCTTTTCCTTTTGATTTGCAGGATATGTTATTGCCTGAAATGACTAGAGAATACTATGCACTGAGAACAGAAGCATGCTTATCTACAGGTGCATGAGATAAACACACTGGAATAAAGTTAAAGAAAAAAATTGCAGGGTCAGTTTCTAATGGACCTAAATAGAATTTTGAAGTTATAAGAGTTTGCAAATAAAATAGACAAGCCAATTTGATTGATCAAATATGTATTCTTATACTCACCATTTTAGATGATCAGTCGATGATGACTAAAATTTCCTGTCAGAAGTCATGTCTCCTTGGTTTTCAGCCCCTTCCACTTTTTTCTCCAACATACCCAGCCAATGTAGGGGAAAATGCTCAACTGATGCAAGTTCATACACCTTGCTGTAAACAAACAAGAAGAGAGCTTACCTCAATTAAGACTACCTCTTCTCTGGTCCAAAAGTTAAGCTTAGAGCTTATAGTCCTTTATTACTGCTTTGGATTTGGCATCTACTATGTTTACATAATAAATATATATTAATGGATTTTTATTTCCATTTTGCAAATGGAAATGCTGTATGTAATAGATCTATGCCATTATTAAACAGTTAATGTTGATCAAATTGAAGCTTTTGTTTATTTAGGAAACACTAGTTGTACTATCTCTGTACCACAGCTAACAAAAATGAAAGCAAATGCAAGTGCAGAACAGTATCTTACAAGTAGAGCATGAAACTTTCAGTGGAAATCACACTGAGAAAGTTCACTGAGAATGCACTAAGGCAATTGACTGACCAGATGTGCCACACTCACAATATTAATAAGGCATGTTTTAAAAGTAGCTAGGTTTATTAATAAAAACTACAAGGATAAAGTTCATTGCCATCTGAATGAATAGCCAACAAAATTCAGGCTTAACCTCTAAAATGGCAACCAGTTACTTGTTCAGGAAACAGCACAGAGATTTGTTAAATCCCAGAAGGAAACTGTTCAGGAACTGACAAGAGTCAGCCTGGGATTCCTGCCGGAGACAACTGTGAAGGGGATCAAATTTGGATGATGCCCTTGCTGCAGAGTAGGCCAGCGGTACTGATGACATTCAGGAAGGAAGAGGGGACTGCCACGGGAAGATATCTTGGTTGCTTTCTCAGTGAGGCAAGGGAAGGTACAGAGGCACTCCATAGGAGTGAGGGAGAAGAAAGTTTCAGTTCAAAGCAGAGCTAGTTGCTTTGACACAGACTGGGAAGGATGAGGTGCTGGGTTTGCACCGCTGCTCCAGGGATGGACGTTGCTGACGGCCGTTAGCAGGACCACACGGCGCAGTTACGTCTAAATTCCTTTATTCATCACGATTAATCCCCTTACGATTCCTGCAATTCGCTTACAAACCTTTACAGCCCCACGCCCGGGCTGGTCGATGTTCTGAGGGTGAAGGCCCGCAGGGTGCTCCGGCTGCCCGGCCGCCGCCAGGAGGCGGTGCTGCGCCGCCGAAAAGCGCGGGAAGGGCGCCGCTCGCCGCCGCCTCCCTCCTGTCAGCTCACAGACTGCCCTCTACCCTGCCCTCAGGCGCAGCCCCGGCACCCCCAGCGTACAAAGGCCCCTAGTGCCAGCCACTTGTGTTGTTCCTGCCCTATATTCACAAGCCATGGCATTAGAAAAAAAGCTGGTTTCACCAATGAACCTGCAAAGGTACACGAGTGTACAATGGTTTGGCTAGAGTGCTCAAAAATGCTCAAACTGCTTCTTGTACCTTTAATAAGAAGCTTGGACTGGTATATCAGTCTGTTCAAAAGCATTCTAAATGGACATTTCAGTGCCAGTAACTTCATTTCTTCTGAATAACAAATGTCAAAGTAGAGAATGTTATTTCTCCTGCCACTCCTGAATCCATGCATTCAAGTGGGATTTCCCTAGTTCAAACTACTCAGCAATTGCTGCCTACACCTCATCTTTGCCACCCCTGCCCTGCCTCACCTTTTGCATGACACAAGGCTCCTGTCTTCCCTTATGTTCCTGGAATGCAGACAGCACTTCCAGTTGCTGTGGTTTTTCATTACTAATTCAGATAGTCTGTCTGTGCATTATTTTATTCACATGAAGACAAACAGGGTTATGTCACAGCTAGACAATACAGAAACAGAAGTGGAAACCCAAGACCAGACCAGCATCAGTTTAGTCCTGCCTCCAACTTAGACTTCATTGTAGGAACTGGGTTAGACTACAGCAGGAACAGACAGAGTGTCCTTAGTTTAGCTGTTACCTCACCTAGGCCCCAACTTCTGTGCTAACACCAGCAACAGCTGCTAAAATCAGTGTTACCTGGGCTGCCTTGGAAAGTTAGACTAGACCAGAAAGTCTCCCATAACTTCACTGACAAATTATTCCCTGGAAGCCAAACGTTTCCTCTTAAAACTGCAGAAGAAGTGACACTGAGACAGAGAGCACAGGTTTATCCAGTTATGTTCAGACCTTTCTCCTACCTATTCATACAAAAGTAGGGATTAACAGTAACAGAATTGTGTTTGCTGGATGAGTCTATGTGAATTAAAAACAGGCTTCAGAAGAAGGACATATACTCTAAAAAAAAAGTAACCCAGCATTCATGACAGTCTTCTGTTCTTCTGCCATTAACTGTGACTGCTACACTTAGCTCACCTGACCACACTTTTTCTGCAGCACCTAATCAGTTTAGATGCACTTTGTGCTTAGGGTAGCTAAGAAAAATGTAGCTGGAGAGACTGAATGCATAACATCATGTTTACCTAGTTTGCAACGAAGATGTGACAGCAATTTGTTGGGTTTTCCCAGTGTTGTCACCTGTTAGCACAGCAAGCTGTCTTTCGGCACCAAACTCTGCTTGGAACTCCCTCTTTCCCCTTGCATCATCAGTTGTGCTAAATAGCCTTCCCTGATGCTTTTAACAGCTAAAGCGATTTGTTTCAAGACTGAGAGATGTTAGAATACTGAAGACCAAATATCAGGTCTTTGGTTCTCATCTCAGTTCTCTCTCCCCACAAAAGACATCCAAGCCAGAGTATCTTTGTGTTTTCCAGTTTTACAAAGAATTTTTCTTCCCCACTCAGTAACAAGTATTCTCATATATTATAAAAAAAAGTAAGTCTCCCCAGCACAGCCTTATATAGCTCTTTGAGTAGAATCAATCTCTAAAAATAGAAATCTCTTTGACATTGAAGCTCCAGGCAGCAAGGAAACCCTTGCATTTCAAGCTGAAGCTTTTGGAAAGTGCCCTCTCTATTTCTTTCACAACTGTGCCACAAATGTGCAAAATGCACGACCTGTCCTGTCATGAACTTTGAGTAAATGAGACTTTGTTTGCAGCCAGCACTATTGCAGCAATAGCTTCTTAGAAACAAGCAATAAAAAAAAGAACACAGCACTGCCAAAAGGTGCTGGATTTACAGCTCTGCAAAAATAACACCCTTTCTTTCCCCCTCCCCAGTCCTGCCCTCATACACAACTGCCAGCCTTTCCCAGACTGCCTGACTGGGCAAGATACCCTCAGTTAAGCCCAACACTCCACTGAGGAAAGAAGGACAGATGAAAATAAGCAAACAGAAATCTCAATGTAGCAGTTTTACCAGTCCTCACACAGCCATTCGTCTTAGGAACACACAAAAAGGAAAGGGCAGAGGAACACTAACCTTCTTGGTCCAGCTTTTGAAGATGCTGACAACTTGCCCTTACTAAAGTCAGGGACAGAAAAAGCCAACTCTGCCAGCATGCCTGAATTGGAGACTGTAAGAATAGAAGGTCTAATTCTTCAGAGCACTATATCCACGAGTATTAAACAGAGCTCAGCACCTGTGTCAGGCTTGCTCAAACATAACTGTGCAAGGGCAGCAGCCACAGATGGGCTATTGACACAGCAGCCAGAAATCTGGTTCAGCTTCCACAGTTAGTTTGAGTAAAACCACATTTCCTCAGTGTTCTGGCTACAACTATCCATTTGCCATGCCAAAAAAGTTATTCTTCCACCACTGTAGTATTCCTCGGCAGCATATTTAACAGCATTTTCAATTTTATGTTATTTCCAAATTAACAAATACAAGTAAGTACTTTTCTTAAAATCTCCATGAGGAGACAGGTATGTGATTCTAGCCTACCTTGAGAGAGGATCTTTCAGCTTTCTGTTTCAGGGCAAGTATCATGCTCTACTTGCAAGATACTGAATTTTTACTCTGGTTGGCCCCACTGGAGTACTGATATATACCCTTACACAGTATTTTACGTGCTGAAAGGCAGCTCATGAATACTAACCTCAACGTCAATTTTATGGAACATGCACAAACTGACAAATGGGTTCAAGGATTATCTACACAGGAAAGGACTGAGGAGGTGGCAAAGTACATCTTGGCAATAGACATGCTTATTCCTATTTATTTTATAATTATCTTCAGGTAAAGCCATTTCAGACTAAGCCACTAAAAATGAAGGAAGAATTTTACATGACAGTTTGCATTAATTCAGTTATAACCATTTCAAACCTTGATCAAATTAAAACTAAGATAAATTCTGGATGTACTCTAAGCCTGAAAAACCCTGACACTCAGATAAGACAATCTTCAGATCAGATTAAGGGGTTTAATTGTTTCATTAAAACCACAGGTCTCAATAACTTGCTCAGTGTTGTTATTAAGCAAGTGGCAAAGCCCACAGAAGGAATACTTCTGTCTCCTAGTCCTCTGCTGGCTTCAGAAACACCTCCTGAGGGTCTCCAGCCACCATTTTCCCCCCTCATTAAGGCCACCAGCACAAGCACAGAAGTGTTGTCTCTTCTATTGGGAAAGCAAACCAGAAGCAGACCACTGATCTGCCTGGTAGGCATGGATATCCTTTGTGTACGGCCACCCTCTGAGCCATCATTGCTGCTTTCCTGACCAGCTTTATTTGAGCCACCAGGGAGAGGTGAGGCTGCTGAACATCCAAATTCCTGTACAACTCACAAAGAAAGGCACTATCCTAGACAGCAACCAGGTGACACTGGAAGGCCTCTAAGGGAACCTATGTACTGGCATTCACAAAACATTCACCCAGTTTAGCAGAGCTTTCTTTTCTAAGCAACAAGATTGGTTGGCCTGACACTGCCCTCAGTTTTTAAGGTTGTTTCAAAACATCATGGCCTAAGCATAAGGGGACGCTAAGTAAATTAGAAGACTGATAACTGAATTTGCATACTTCAGTAATTATTTAATAATTTAGAAATTATTACTAAAGCCATTAGGCAACATACATTTGTCCATAAAGTGTCGAAGATATAAGGAATCAGGCAAGTAGAGAAATGTCAGGAACTAGTGAAATTTGGGTGAAACGGTGAAAGAGGCAATTCTGAAATTAAGTCAGTAGAGAACTTTCCAGGGAAGTAGAGAAGCTGGAATCTAACTGACTTACTGTGAGAACTGAAAGAAATAGAAATGGCTCAATAGAAAACAAGACGGCGGAACTTAATGTGAAATTCTGGTAAATAACTCCATCAGCTTTCACAGAGGACCATTTTTTTTTTTTTTTTAAGTCTGACTGAGTTTTTGTTTAGTGGAACAGTCCAGCTAAAGATGACTGCAAGCAATGGGAGCTGGAACTCAGTCCTTGTATTAAGCTCTCAGCTGAGTTTGGGCCACCGTTTGATTCATACTTCTCCAATGACTTGGAGCTTTGCACTTCCCTTTGAAGACCTGGCCACTTTATTTGTGCATAATACAATAACTGTTTAATGTATATTATCTAGACGCTGCATTTAACAGATGCTGGTGTTACTTGGTTTCTTTGAACAGTCAGATTCATTTGTGCTAACGCAGTCCCCAAAGCCCCTCGCTCTGTAATTTGAGATCTGGCCCAATTGTACTGAGTATTGTACACACAGAAAGCTCTCATAATAAACACAGTGCCACTGCTTTCTCCATTGGAAGCGAGGCAAAGCTTCTGGTTACCTCTTCATGATCCTTCTGGTGTTGACTGAACTGCTGCCTCAGCAGTGAGGCAAGTAGCAAGAAATACATCACTGGGCACACATTTCAGTATAGCCTTGACATCATTGACAGTGACAGCTACAGCCCTCACTGAAACAGAAACCTACAAGACGGCATTTGTTTCTTCATGCTGCCTTGGCTATTCCTTTTGGGAGGTTGATCATATGCCGTGCTTGTGTATTTGCAAACTCCTGACATAATGTTAAGGGCTCGCCATAAACAATACCATTTCAGGGAACTGACTGAGGAGACTAAATAACAGTTTCATTTTAACTGTCACTGGAGTAGTTTTGTTCTAAAGAAATAAATATGTCTTCTTGAATCTGTAATGAGAGCCCTCCCTCCCTCCTTTCCCTCTCTGCCTGTTCCCCATCCCCCACTTCAAGAAAGTTTGGGCAGATGACCAATGGAGTGAAAATGAGACTGGGAGCCACACAGGGCAGAGTAATTGATACAGGATATGAAGCTAGGAATGAGTGGGTTTGACAGAGTGCACACTAGTAGCTGAGTGGCTCATTTGCCTGCTAGTAGGATGGATTTATCGCTAATTAAGAAGCCAGCTGTCCCCCTACCCCTTCCACCCCACCCCTACCTCCCTTGTGCCCCCCCAATATTGCTTAGTCTGAAAGGCAGATTACAGGCCAAACCATCAAATTACACAAACTTGCTTTGGACTAAACTGAGGAAAGCACAAAGATCTCCAAACTCACTAGTCCCCCACCAAGACAGAAAGATTTTCAGATCTCAACGCTGTTCTTATAGCTCTGGGTAACTTTCCAGCTGGTAATAGTCTTTTCTTTTACTCAAATAGACTGTCTTCCCTTCCTTGCTACCTGTGACTCACAGCAATGAAGATGCCAGAAGTGGTGTGAAGCTCCCAGCGATGTTCCTGGGATCACACACTCTCTACTATTGCACAGGTCTGTGCCAAACGGCAGCCAAAAGTTGTCCTGGCAGAAAACTGAATTATCAAATTCTGCCTAATGGCTCTGCACGCTCTCTAATCAGCCATAGTTAGGACTTGCATATTTGCCTCAAACCTCATTCATGAACAACTCCTGAGAAGTTAGTAAATCCTAGATTATGTAGCTTCTTTTACAGACTTGAGGTCCAGGAAAACCAGCCACAGCTGAAACTCACAAGTTGAAACTTAGGACAGCTCTGAACTCCACAAAAAGCCCAGAGCAGTCCAGGCAAAGCAAGGAACCACCTATTAAACTTGGGACCCATTTAACAATGGCTGAATGCAAGCTCACTCAGTGTGAGCTCTGCTCTGCTCTCCTGTCCCATCCCTTTGACCAGAATTACAGCAGTGAATTAGAAGCAATGAGTAGCACTGAAACCCTCAAACTGCCCTCAGGTTAGAAGAACTCAAACCAAATAAGGCCACACCTCAGCAATAATCTTGCCTTAACCGAAGATGGTACATAGGCCTCCCAGCATCAACTGCAGAATCTGTGCTAGTGCCAGCTGGAGTAGCCTTGGCTCTGAAGCCTATAACCCCAACTCCAGTCAGGACTAAGGGACAGCTCATCCAACCTCCAGCATGGACAGACAAGCCAGAGCAAGAGAAAATTTTATCCTGATTTCACAGCTTAAAATTACAAATTACCCAAAAAAGCACAACCTGTATGCACATGCTTGTCCTCCCATTCTCAGTAATTTTCAGCATTGCAATGCAGCAAACAATAAGCGTGCTTACTAACGCCACTTTAAGTCCTAGGGCTCTGCCAGCACAACCCACTCCAAGAATGGTGCTTATATGCCACCTAACGTCCTTACTCATCACAGAAAAAATGCTCAAGTTTGGACTTTTCCTCCAATCCCAGTCTGAGTCTGGAACCTCAGTTCCACACTGCCACCCGTAACAAAACAGTGTCCACTTCAGCACATTCCATGCACCATGATGCTGCAAAAGCAGTATGAGCTTTTGCTCTAAGTCATATTCAGAAGTTCGGAAAACAGTCTCAGCAGGCCTCTGGATAGATAATGTTGATTTTCATTAAGGCAGAACATGCTGCTCTGTGCCAGAGGCCTGGAAAAATAAAGTGTTGTGTCAGTGTTTCAAAAGGACAAACATAAGTAATTATATGCTCTGATATCATCTCTGACTGTATTAATGGAAGAGTCATTATGGTGACTCAGGGAATCAGGAATATGCAATTAATGATTATGGAAGATTGCGTATTTGAGTTTTCCCCTAACAAGATTAACTCTGTCAGGGAAACTTGTAATCACATTGATGTGAAGGTCTTGCCATGGCACCACAGATTTTGTCTAAGAAATTTAAACCAGCTCATTCCTAGATCATTTAGAAGTATGTATTCAGTTTGCTCTGGTTTACAGTTAAAGCCATACGATTGTAGTTTAGAGCTGAAGACAGTCTCCCAACTTCAGCACCCCACTCTATCTTTCTGTCTCCCCTCTTCTTCCCCCATCTCTAAGGACCTGCAAACTCCTCTTCCTAGAGGATCACAGTTGCTGCCATGGTCCAGGTGTACCTGTTCAGCGTCTTCCTCATACAGTTATCCCACTTTCTGGTTCTGCAACTAGCCCACACATTTTTATTTTACAGCACTACACCTCATACCATGTATCTCACAGTTAAAGAAGAAGCATATGTCCACTTTACCCCTCTTCCCTCCCATTTATGGGGAGGAACAGCAACACAATCCAGTCTTTTTTGTCTGTTTTTTTGTTTGTTTGTTTTTTGTTGTTTGTTTTTTTTTTTTTTAAGAAATTGCATTGCAGGTCTGGAAGCACTGAAGTTTTTAGTTGTTCTCACATATCTTTGCTATTTTCTACCAGCAGTTGCAAGTCTAGGCTAGAAATGCTTTTCTCTTTGTAATAGTGTACATATACCTTATTATCTGAGCTCCACCAGAAGTTCTTTCAGATGGCAGTTTTTGCTTTTTACCTTTCATGTACCTGTCCTTTGACTGCAATTTTGGTATAAGAGATGTGCCAGTTTTTCTACAGGAAACACCTAATAAATAATTAATTAAAAAAAAAAAATTAAAAAAAAAAACAAACCAGTGTATTTTGCAAGTATATAGCAGTTCCATTGCCACACCAGTGACAAGAATTCACCCCAAGATTAAGTAGCAGATATGCTTTACCACAAGGACTGTCTATTGTAGTACTGCCAATGTTGCTTTGAACTGTTCAGTAGCAGATACACTTTTATTCTCCATTTATTCTCCCTCAACCATATCACCACAGAAATTCTTTTCTCCAGGCCATAAATTATGTTGCAATTAAAAGACTTTTGATGCAATCCATATACTAAAGCACTTAGTAAAGATGTATTATTTTCTCAATCCCAAAGAAGGACTGACAATTCAATTATCTCTCTGCATGGGGGGTGGTGGGAAGGAGGAAAAGAAAACGTAGCTACAGTGTTCATGGAAAGATCAAAGTTGGTTATGATTTAAAAATAAACCAGGAAGCATATAGGGAGTCACTATTCAAGCAGGGCAAGAAAAGGGGAATGCAAACAACAGACAATGCACAACCACACAATTGAAAAGCCATCATTCCTGTCCTTGTCACACAATCACCTATTCACCAGCAGCACTAGTAAAAACAAAAATCAGCACAACAGTTTAGTTTTGATACATCAACTAAAGTAAGCAGTATACACCCCAAAAAAGGGTAATCCATAGCCAGGATGTACACTACACGTGTTGTACAAGATGAATAACAGACTGTCCCCAAGCTCACTATTGGGAAATCTGCTGTGTCGCCAGCATACCAGATCAGTATTTCAGAGGTCATTATCTCATCCCTTCTTCAGCTGCTAACTTTGGATTTCTGCCACAGAAAGGGAACCGCTAGCAAGATGATACACTAGTACATTAGGTAAAGCTTTTTGGAATTTGAGCTGGCTTTTCTTTTCACAGAGATCAGTCTGCTCTCTGGTTCCAAATGGCACAAGTGCTCTGTCAATATATAAATGGTCAAACCTGTTCTTTAACCCTCCCACAACAGCTGTAGGAGTTGTACCAAACTCCATTTGCTGAATATACTATGAACAGACCTGAACCTTTATGTAAGTTCTCATGTGGGAATGAGGAGACAACAGTTAAACTCAACTAGTATGCTCAAGAAGCGTGATTTCATATGCACAGTGCAACATGAGGACTGAACAGACACAAGAGTTAAACAAGTAAACCAGTGACTAGATGGTACCATCACCTCTCTGCAAGAATGTCCCATGAACTTTTGCAAGAGTATACCATGACTGAAGTTTTGCTTTAGGTGTGAGTTGGGAAGTAAAGCCAGAACCTTTCAGGCAACTAGATCAATGGGTTTTAAAGTTAGAAAGTTCTTTCACTTTACGTAGCTTAGCATCACATATCACATATTTTGCCAGAAACTGCCATAATATTATACCACTGTTCAACATTTCTAATGACAAACTTGGCGATAATCAATGGCAGCATTCCCATGAACTCTTAGAAGTAACATCCTACTTCACTTTCTGGATTAAATCTAAAAAGTCTTTCCAACAGTTCAAGAATTGTATCAGACACTAAAGAACATTAAGTAACAAAAATATATCTGAACATATTAACTCTTATAACATTAGGGAGACGAAAGGAGATATTTTCTCTTTTACAAACCCATTTAGAAGTATAATTGGCTTTACAGACAGACATGAAAGCCATCTCTGCAACAGTGGATCTGTCTAGGAGCCTTCCCTGAAGATTAGAAGCAAAAAGCATCCTGAACTGCCAAATTCCCAATATTGTTATCCTGCTACTGAGAAGAATTTGGTGACAGGAAATATTTCTGTCAATATTTCTTACCTTACAAGTCAAAGATTATTTGAAGACTGCTCTCAGGAAAAGCATTCAGAAGATGGCTTAGAAGCATCTTTGTTTAACCCAATTAATTAGCAGGTATTTGCACAGTCTCTCTAGTCTTACAGTGCAAATTCTACATACACTCCCCCAAAGGGGACAAAGTGACTTTAAAGGTTAAATACAGAAAACTGTATTTTACTATACTTACGTTAACTATGTTTATGCTAAATTCACAGCACTCCAGCTTTAGCATCTAACATGCTCTGGGGGCAAGGCTGCTTATTGCATGCCCAAACATTCAGAGAAGCTAGGCAAGGGCTGGACCTCACACTCTTGATGAATTTGCCCTGTCTGAAGGTCTTACCTTGTAGTTTTTCTTGTGACTGAGTCTGAAGGAAACTAGCTTGTCTGGTGGAGAGATTCAGTACAGAGAGCATGGGAACTGTTACCAGCTTGATGCAACTTCATCTCCAGACAGCACAGATGTAAATAGAGCCACACCACATAGCAGACTCACACTCAAGTATAGGCACAGCTAATAACAACAGACTAGATTTTGGTATACCAGCTCTAAAGAGGCCCTTGATAAGAGTAAAATATATACAGTCATCAGGGATTTTGAGAGTCTGTATACAGAATACTGCACAGGTAAGTCATCCTACTGAAACTCCAATCTACAACTTCATGTTATCACAATAGCACATAACCAGCTTGCTTAAAATTTAATTCTTAAGCTTGAGCTCTGGCCTGTCAAAAATGCTGGGCCTTCAGATTAGACATGAACGTAGTGTTTCCAATTAATTTATGTGGACACAAAGCTCAAAGTGGAGTTCTAAGCAAGAACATTTCCTAATTGTATGGTTTTGAAAACCTCTCAAGGAACTCCTAAACTATGATACAGTCACTCAATTAAATCTGCAAGTAGCTCAAATTCCCTTTCTTAGGATCTGATGACTCTTTCCTGTCTACTCATCTCTGTCTTTATCTACTGACAACTACTTTCACCTCATATACATATTCAAGGAGGAAACGAAGAACAAAAAGGTCATCCCGTTTTCCTCACATATGGGCACAAAGTCTGATAACCAACTGCAGCTTGACCTGTTTCGTTACCCAGACACATGCACCAGGAAAATTAAATACTTTCTGACCTTTACTTTCCCAGCTATCTGAAGGGTGACATGATCTCCAAGATCTGTGCATCAACAATGACCTTCACAAACACAGTATTAAAAACATGAATTTAGTTTAAGTGTTTGAAACATTGCTCAAAGCATGTGGAAGAGCTGGTAAGGTCACAGGTGTGAAGACTTTTGCTTTCTTGCTCAAGACAGCATTGTTATTCTGGAGTTAGAATAGGAGTTGCATGTTAACCATGCAATAGAAAGCTCTCTGTTGTAGAGACAGATTTAATGCATAATAAACTGCTGTATGGGTACTAATTCCATGTGCTTGAAAACCCAGAGTGAGCTCTGTTGAGCTGAATGGCATTTTCATATAGACATTAATAACACACAAGTTCGTGCTAACTTCAACAAGCCTAGATTTATCACCCAGTAAAACAAGTGGTCTGACTTTCTTAGTTTCAGTAGATTTTGAGGCTGGGGGTGCCTTTTTTCTTCAGATTCCCTCACTATTTTAAGCATGCAGCATACAAGTTGCAATCATAACTTAGCTTCCAAAGCACAATACAGGTCACAGCATCTTAAGAGTTATTCTAGCAGAAGCCTTGATTCCTTATAAGAAACAGGATCTACAGGCTGATTGACAGGCTGTATCTTGGTTTCCAGCAGTATTGATTTAAAGCTGGAAACTGGCAGTTTGTTTTCAGATAGAGCTGACAAAACATGGATATTTAAAACTATAAATATAGTTTAGAGACGGAATATAGGCAAGTTTAGAGACAGAAAGCAAAGACTGGATCCCTATATAGGGACTGGAAAGTCACAAAAAGGCTTGTGTTACTGACTGTATTTTTTATTAGATGGCTACATAACCAGAGGACAGAGAATTTTTATCTGAATTTTAGGATGGGTATTAATATCTATACGACATTCATGCAAAGGAGAAATAGGTCACCTTTTTCTTAGGACTTGTGTTTATAAATGACATACTATAACTTGTGATGGCAAAGCTTGGGGTGGGAAAGAAAGCATAAAGATGAAAATATATTTGGATGTTCTCATTGTAAGCCTGAGTTTATTAAAAAAAAACCCCACAAACAAAAAGAAGGGATGCAAGTCTGTCACTATGTCACCTCTATAGATTACATGACTATGGAGCACCTCACACATGTCCCAACAGCTGCCTGGGAAGGTTCAGAACTTTGCCAGTGGAAGGGCTGTTGCCCTGGTCTGAGGAGCAGAGGCAAATACTAGTTTGCACTAAGTTGTGAGCTGAGACCCAGAGTTTGACGTAGCAAGATCAGCGTTTACTGGCCTGAAGCCTCTGAGCTATTTAAAGGATCTACAGAGATCCCTAAAAACCCCAAAGACATTATGAGGTAGGCTTAACTTACTGTACAATGTTTATATCTAGACCCCAAAAAGCTTAATAGCTGAAGGTTACCATTTTGTCTAAAGGTCTCCTGCATGCATAAACACTGTAAAACAGGGCCCTAGAGCCCCAGTTTATAAACTGGGCCTGAATTCAGTACATTTGTAACTTAATTTTTAATTCCCGAATTTCATACAACTACAACCACTAATACGCTAATGATTGTGCCACTACTTCTGCTTCCTGCTCATAATAAAGCATTGTGCATTGTTAATTTTATTAGAGGGACAGGTAACTTTAAAATACATTTAACTACATTTATTGGCCACTGCCTTTGTCGTAGATTCTATGACAGAAGAGATGAAGTGCTTTTTTTGTTTGGCTATTTTAAATACTGTCTACAGGAAACACTCTTTGATCTCTGATCCTGAACTTCATGCTAACACCTAGCTAACCAATTAAGAAAAGTCACTTCTGGCAAGTATGAGCTAATGCCTTACAAAATTAAACTAAGTATTGATTACATTAGCTTATTTATGCTGGCTTTAAATATGTTTAAAGAAATGTTAGCTAGCCAAATTTATCACAAAACTAGCCTTTAGTTTTAAAGTTTGAAGTCAGGCCTTTAACTGTGTCCATACTATGTTGTACAACTATGGCAAAGCTGAGTTCCACATACACTTAAAAATACATGTGGAAGTACACAATTTGCCACCTTGTCAGCAAGTGGACTAGAACTTTATTTATTTGCTTGGATTTTGAATCACTTCACCACTGCCCCTGGTGTTTGAATCACCACCTCTTACAGTCAAGACGAGGTCATATTCAAGTCAGTTGACTTCATTCTTAATTCTGGTATATAGTCTGTTTAACTTGGATTGTGAACTTAATTTTACCTACTGATCAAGTTAAGATAGCTGACTGTTTCCAAAAAGTTTTAGATTCAGAAACATCAGATCTGTATTCAGGGTCTCGAACATTTGTAAGTTGTTTCTTTTAGAGAAAATATTACTTACTAAAAATGAGCGCATCAAACACTTGTTGCTTTAATACTAGTACAAATAAAGAAGAAGCAGTGTCTCCATGCACCCAGCTCCACTCCCCCTTCCCTGCATACTCATACATATTATCCCTGCTCCTTTCCCTGTTTTATCTCTCTGAAAATGCAACAGTTATATCTAAGAAACCAGGCATCCTGTTCTACACCCTGACCTGTATTTTTTTCCAACAGTAAAAGAATCAGTATTTCTGGTGAACTAAACCCCGTCTTGTAACAGTCATTTCATTCACAACATACTTCTGTATCCAGAAACGGTTCCCAACACAAATAGGTAAAACTGATACTTGTGCTTACATGTGTGAAACAACATACTGATACCAAGTGAGAAGTTTGAACTGTGCTTACCAAGTACTTGCATATTCCTGCCTTAAACAAGAGGAAGGACCACATGCTAAACAACCTGGGCAAAGGAAAGAAAAATCAGCTTTTAGAAACTCCCTCATACTCAAAACCCACTAATGGTTACTCAGTTACCTGCCAGACAATCCCTGAAGAGAGATACTAAAATATTGTTACATGCAGAAAGTGATGTAAAGTGGCAGGTAGATAGAACCTGCTTACAGAATGTAAGTATTATTATGCAGTTTCTGTATAATGGGAAGGCCCACACTGATCTTTTTTTTTTTCTAAACAGAAAACAGGTCACCATTTTTGTGGGGAAAAATTTAAAAGAGCTCATCACCAGGCACATTTAAACAAAGCTACTCTATTAGTTAATGGTGAGACTGCAGTGACTATACAGAATAAGGTTTGTAATCCCAAGATTATTGTTAATAATTATTTTAAAAGGACTATTTAATAGTTATTTCTAGAACACAGCTCTGCTTTACTGATGATGACCAGACATCTAAGGGCACAGTTTGCTGCTGTAGTAAAAAATACTGCTTTAAAAGATGGTTAGTTGCTGGGTCAGAAAAGGTAACCTTCAATTGAAAGTCATTGTTCAACAGGGGCATAACAGTAGTTAAAGGACATATCCCCCTTGCTGAGCACTCTTCACCCTTTGTTACTGATGTTTAATCATCAGCCTAAAAGAAAACACAAAGTAACTGCTAGTAAAGTTTGCAGCTGATGTAACTAAAGTAGTAAACAATAACTAAGATGGACAACTGATCTACAGAACTGTTTGCCTGGTAAGCCATGCCATTTTGGGCAACATGTTTCATCCTAACAAAACACAAGGCCAGCCATCAAAGACTCAAGACTAATAGTGAGGACTTATACATGTAAATAAGGTTCACTGAAACAAGCTTCAAGCCTTGAGGACCATACAACAGTTCAGAGGATGCTTCAGGAACCAGATAAGCTCTTCCTGAGGCAACCCCTCAATGAAAGGAACTACTATGTATGAGCAAGGGACCTTAAACAGCAGGGAAGTCTATTTCCACTACATCCAGTGGCAATATTTTCTGTTCTGTTGTCTGCAAGCTGCTGGCAAACTGAAAAAAGGATCATCAAATAGTTCTAAGAATAACTCATGGTTTGGGAAGCCTATTTTGAATTGAGAATATTGCTGTGCAAATATATGTATATTTTTAAGCCATAAAAGTCTTACTTTAATAGATAAAGGTTGGATAAATGGATTGTGCTTATGCTCAGCCAGCTCATGGTCTCAGTTTGATTGCTCACCCAGGCTGAGCGATCATTGAGCCTGATTGCTCAGCCAGGCCACATCTGACACTCACCACTTAGATGACCCTCCCAGATACAGGTGCATACTTCTAGCAGCACACCAGAATAAGATTAACACATACATTATCCTCCCCAAAAAGTCACTAGTAATAGCAAGACTATGGAATATCCTAATGATGCTTTAGTTGTGCAGTTGGAGACCCACGACTGCAGGGTATCCATAAGTCTATCTGCCTCACTTTGAACTACAAATTGTTGATGTTGTTATCAGGTTCAACATATCTCACTCTCTGATCTGCTTATTATAGGGCTCAGGCACACCACCAAGATTATCAGCTGGTAAACTGAGCCCAGTTGCTGTCTGTGCATACACTTGCAGCCACAACAAGTAACAGGTGCACCTACATTAGCTTTTTAGCTTTGTCAGTATCACATTTTTTGAAGCAAGTTTCTCTATTATCCTGATTTACCCTGTGTTGTTTCACAGCACAGAACAGTTTTGGGTTGTACAAAATAAACCACTTTCAGATTAAATCAAAGCAGCAGATCTAATACTTGCTGCCTGGCAAGGAGTCTCCAGAAGACAGAGTGAGGCTAGAGCTAGTTTAAAGTAAAAACATTAGAACATACCTAGCACAAAGGCTGGGCACCCCACATTAGCTTTCTCTATGAAACCCTGGCTTTGCCCCACACCAGCACATCCACTGTGGATCCCTTTTTTAAGAAGGTTAAGAAACTGACTGAAACTGCCACATGCTGCAGACACAATGACTACTCCAGCCCCAGCACCATCTCACAGCTACCACCAACCCACCACAAGTTACTATCTCATGCTCCCCCCTCCACATACCTGTGCCTTCGAGATGGGACCAGTCACAAGTGCAGCACCCAGACCTTACTCACTCAGTTTCCACCTCAAGTCTTTATAGGCCCTCCTGAAGAGCCTCTGGACAGTCCCCAGTCCCTCATTGCAGTTGCTGCTTGTGATTAGGTTCCAGGTGAGGGGCTGAGGCCCCCATGGATCTGCTGTCCCGGGGGGCAGGGCTGTTGCTGCTGCTTGTGCAGGCTTGTCCGGCACTGCTCACAGCTGGGTCCTGGCTCCTCCGTGGTGCTCAGGTAGCAGCAAGCACCCAGGCTACGTTATTCACAAACAAAGTTTCCCCTAAGATTAATATCTCAGTGGGTAGGAGGAACTGCTCCGCACTTGATGTCTTAAGCAGTGAGGGCCACTCCTGAGAGTGGGAAGTTCTGAGTACAGGGGTAATCAGAGAACAAAAAGAAATTACGTACTTCAGGTAAATTGTCCAAGTGACCCAGCACTGTTCTTCACACCCTTTAGTAACAGCCACATAAACGCCTGAAATTAGAGAATATTATAACAAATGGCTCAGAATAACCTGAAATCTTTATGTAGAACTATTTCTATCCAACACTTTAACATTGCTAAAAATTCAGAAATCTAAAACTCTTTATGGGCAGAGTATCCACAGCATTGACTAAGGTCATACTGCTGCAATGCCAGTATACCTTGTACAATGATTTCCTTAAAACTTTTGGAATTCAGAATAAATATTCCCATTGCGATTTCACTGGAAATACTGTGATTGGAAGAAAACTGAAGCATTCTAACAACTGCATGATACATAACTTGAATAATAAAAAAAAGAAGAATCCTGACTGAGGGGGAGCAGAAAAGCAATACAGGCAGGACCAAGGGAATGTGGGCTAAAGCTCTTCAACATGCCCAGGAGCAGCTCATGTCTTGAAAGATTCAGCCCTCGGAGTACAGGCTCAGCTTTGCTGTGTTATACTGGTACTGCAAGCATTGAAAAACCAAGAGAATCTTTGCAAACATTTTTCTAGTACTGAGATCCCTTCCAAAATTTTATGGGAAAACCCACTTTTCCTTCCTAAAGAAAACACCAGCCCAAAGTAGATAGGAGAAACAAACAACAGAGGAAGCCCAGGCTGCACTACAAGAACAATCACTAGTTTTGGAAGAATCTCTTCTGTTTTACAACCAAAAATGCCTTGCTTTAAGTTCCAAAGAACTGGATATAGGTTTCTCTCTGCCCTCTTTGTGACCAAGTTGTACTTCTGCTAACAGAGGCAGCTTTTGTCTCCCAGTGGGCTTGTCAAAGGCTTTCTGCCAAAACTACCTCTGAGAGAAAACTGTCCACTAAACATTTTACCAGGAAGATCCTACTTTCCACAAATTTTGGAATTTTTGTTGTTCTGTTTTTTTCTTTTTCACAGAAATCTGAAAAGTTATGGTTTACATAAGCAAATTGTTTTGCTCATTTTTGTACGTTTCCATTAAAGACCAATAATCAAAATCAGGCACAACTACAGCTTGTCTGGCAAGGCAGTCTACCTATTGCTGAGTAACCTGGTGATATCCTGAGGCTAAAATAACACAAATTATGATACTATTTCTACCCTAGAAGCAACCTGCTATAAGTTATTGTACAACCTGCCCTTGCTCACTTTTTGTTAGTGCTCTCTCCTCCCTTTTATTCTCCCAACAGAAACACCAAAAACCCCCTGATAATACTGAGGTGATCTTATATAGATATTATTCAAATTTGGGATGCACAGGTGCCTCAGGGGGAGGCTGGGAAAAAGGCTGACATACAGTCAGGAGAACCGTTAACATGTACAGCATGTGCAATTTGATCCTGCAATGGCAAAATCATGTTAAAGGTTTGATTCATGTAGATAATCATGGAAATATAATAATGACAGGAAATTTGCTCTAATGTGCACATGAACTGAAATGCTACCAGAGAACAAGGCATAGCAACTTACAGTAATATCTTTCCTGTGTGACCCATCAAAAAAGGGGCTGAGGTTTTGTGTGACAGTCCAAATATCTCACAATTGTGATCTTCCAACAATCACAAGGCAGCAAAATGTACAGAGCTGCCCTTTCAAGAACTTTCAAATTAAATTCAGTGCCTTTGTCTACTTTCGTTGTACGCTACCAAAGAGTCTGTTTAAAAAACTATGAAGTTTGTAGCAATTCATGTAGACCTATTAGCATGGTATATTTGTACTTTTTCTTTTTTGACATAAATCACTGAATTTATGAAATGGGTAACAGTTTCTCTCCTGAGACAGCTGTAATGATAATCTGTGACAGAACAGACCCCAAATAATCTTACTAACATTTAATAAAGAAACAGAAACAAGTTTTCTCCTCACAGTCTAGGCATCACATAATGCTATTTCAGAGTTCACATGTTGCTGTAATTGCTGTTTACATGGTTTTTGAAAAAGTGCCCCTCAAAATTCTTCCTAGCATTCACATTATATATTTACAATCAGGCCTTTAAAAAAACAATAACAAAACCTCAACCCAAATCCTCACTTGTATATGAAGCAAAGCATTCTAAATACTGTCTAAACTGTCATTTCTTCCCAAAGCACAAGGATGTTTATGCTCTTGCCTAAGGGGATATAAACAGAGCGGCATACCACTCCATATTTGTAAATGTGAACTCTGCAAGGTAGAAACCGGCTTTTGTATGCACAAGGCTTCTGGTTTTTCGCTGCCTATAATGCTATAATATGACATATAGGTATGTGTAAATTGAAACAACAAAGGTGTATGGTGCTGCCACAGAAAAACATGCAATCTCACTCTTTATTCCACATATCATCCTGACTCCAAGAAGCTTTCCAAAATTGCCTCCAGAAATGCATCTTAGGTACCAGACCCATGGCCTAATAGTATATTTGGGATAATCCCATGCATCTGTGGGAAAGTTGCACCCTCAAATCTGGTGTCTATCAGAAGTAACCTCCCTAGAGGCAGTGGGGACTGACTGCTGTTCTGAGTGTGGTAGAGCTACACTACTTCAAAAATATTCAAGAAAATGCTATGAAAATTAATAAGGATAGCATATCAACCCACCAAATGAGTGTTGTATAAGGCCAAAATACTCAAGCCAACAGGTACAAGTTTGAAAGCAAAGAACCCAAGGACAGCCCTTTTATGTATGTGTGTCATTTTAAAATAGACTCCTGCAAACATCCTGGTTAATATAACATACTGTTTGCCAAATATGTACTTTAAAAATAGCAGTCAACTGTATGGCATACCTTGAGTGGAGTTAAAGCTGTCTAGGTTTTGTAGAAAGACTGTGATAAGTTATAACATGCTGCCAGTAGAAAAAGGACTGAAACAGCAAAAAAACAAGCTGTGTAGTACTTGAGAGGGAAGGTTAAACCATAATGAGCATGTCTTAACTTTCATAAATCAGAGTACTTATTCAGATGGATTATCTGAACATGGATTTAGGATCTCCAGTGATTCAGATGTTTATAGTTTGACAACTAAAACTACAGTTGGGCATCTAAGGAAAAGTGTCCAGTATACCTACAGCTCTAACAGTGTGTGGATACTGACATTCTGCCCAGAGAAGCCTGAAGTTACACACTTTTCTTTTAAAATCCTGGCAAAGATTTCACCTCTAGTAGTCTTTTGTTTTGGGAGAAACTAATGAGATTTTGTGCATTTCTGCTAAACTCTGATCAACTGATTGCTGCCCCAAACTTCTGTCTTCCGGTTTATAAAAAAATAAATCCAACCTGTTTGACATGTAGCTCACAAGCTCAGTAAAGCAGCATTTTTTGCATTTGTTATTAATGGCCAAAACAGCATTAACCTGAACTGAGAGAAGTATTAATTTGTGTTACTAGAAATTTGTTTATGATCAATATTACTGATTCTTTTTCTTTTGTACAGACAAAAGGAAGTTGAGGACACGGTCATAGTTTTCAAATGAACACTAACTGTGCCATTTGAAATTTGTTTTTGACTCATTGTAGGTTCGTAACAAGAGCAAAGCAGCTAAAGCTGGACTGTGTGAGGGAGATGAGGTGGTGTCTATCAATGGCAAGCCTTGTGGAGACTTAACCTATGCTGAAGTTATTGTTCTGATGGAAAGCCTGACTGACGTCCTGCAGATGCTTATCAAGAGGTACAGGAATGCTGAGAATGCTTTGATGTAATTTGGTTCAGTGAACCACATGGAAAATGCTGGTTTTGAATGCAGTCATTTTGCAACTTACACTGTGAGCTTATGGTAGTCAGTTCTCTTATTACTCTGTAAGTCTGCCTGTCTGTATGGAAAAGGGAGGGAAGACAGAGTATTTGACCTGAAAGAATTATTGTATATAATCTGAACATCACAGTTCAGGCACAGAATTAAGAGTACAGTCTCCAAATGTAATGAATTTATTTCTTATTAAGTATTCTTAATACTTACAAGGTGTCCACTACCATATCTGCATACTGCAGTCTTGAGTTCAATTATTCTTTCTACCCCTTTGAAGTAGTGAAGTGTTGTTATTCCCCATAGATAGGGAAGTGAGGCTTACAAAAAGCACAGGCTGTGTAGATGGAGAAAGTGTGTTACACAGATATGCCTTGATGATGACATGGCAAATGGTCTTCTTGGGTGGCAAAATGTGTTAGCAGTCAGGAGGGGCAGAGGGTCTGGAAATCATGAATTCTATTTCTGTAGCTGTTATCACTTTACTAGATGAGGTGGGACAAGTCACTTACAGCTCTCTGGCTCTCAGCTTCTCCATATATAAAATAGTGATAGTGAATTTCAGTTTTCTTTTAAAATGCTTCAAGCTTCTTAGAGAACCTTCACGTAAATTTGCAAGCAAGTGGCAATATTGCTCACCCATACATCAGTCTATTCCAGTGGCTGTTCTGTAATTGTCATCAGTGTAATATATGCGATCTCGAGTTCAGAGTCACCTGCAGTGAGCACATTCTCCCCAGACTTTGTGAATTCAGACAAGATGAACTCTGAATTGCCATCAGTGTGGGTAAGAAGAGGAAGAAAAGACCTGAGACTTCCACACTCCTCGTAAGGAATTATGGCTCCCCCTGAGCTCCTGCAGTTCCCAGTGTCTGCTGTCCCACAGGCAGGAGCAGGATAGAAGGAGTCGGGATTCGTCACAACAGCTAACAGAGCAGTGGCACTGGAAAGGCTGAAAAATTACTTGGTGCACAAAAGGTAGTTGTCTCTGGTTACCAGGGATGTCTAAAAGACGTGAAATTCCTCTGTGGTTTCTGCAACCTGCATAAAGGAACTTTCCTAAAGTGTCTAGCCTTTCAAAGTTATAATCTTCCTTCAAAACAAGATGCTTTCAAGGACTATTCTTTTCATTCATAGCAGACATTTTGCATGGCCTGTCAGTGTATGTTGTCTTGGGCTGAGTTATGGATCACTGTGACGAGATCAGGGAACAGTGATAGCTGAGGATTACAGCTTACCTTCTCCATAGTGCATAGCTCTTGCTTCTGGTTCAGTGGTGTACCACTTGAATGCTCCTCATGCGATATCTGCATTCTTATGTTTTTAACTCATAACATGACTACTGGAACTGCACTTGCAAAAATGGTATTTGTGGCTGACCAGCTGTCTTCTCTGCAGCCATAGAACTAGCTCTATATGCTTTGACTCCTGCCTGTTGCTGCTTTGTAACTGGTATTTCAGTTGGTCTGAAGGCCACCATACACTCTAGCTGAAAGTCATGGCACATCTTCTGTTCACTCCATTGCCCCCAACTGGAACTGTATGGTGAACAGCAAGAATCATTCTGGTTTTCAACATCCTGAAAACCAGAACCAAACCAGAGTGCTCAGACTACGTAATTCAGTGTTTCATGGAATGAAACTGCATCTGTTAGAAATTTTAAGAAAATTGCAGTTGCACAACACTCTGAAAGTGACTAAAATGTTCTAAAGGGTTTCACCATGAGAATCTTTGAATTTCTCCTCATCAGCCCTACTGTCCATTATCTTTCAGGGTATGGAAGAATAAACTGAAACACTTCCTCTGCCACCTCCTCTGTGGGTAGTAGCCCTCTCAGCAATACCACCAGAAGGATCTTTCAGGAAGTGTTTTAGCATCCTCAGAGCAATGAGAAGCAAATCCTTCCTTTCCTGAGTAGCCACTTGTTAGCAGCCATCTGAAAAAAGTGCTGGAAATCATAGGGAAAGAATAGTGCCTAATGAAAATGGTGCTTCAATGGTGACTTTTGCATCCCAGCACATTTCGCTGGCAGGGAAGAATATTTCTCCTTGGGAAGCTTCTGACTGTTCTTGAACTATTTGCATGAAGGATGAGATTTTCATAGGCACTCATTGTTGGCCTAATTCTGCTGTTACTAATGTTACCGGGAGGAAAGTTAAGTTTTTAAAGTAGTTTTTAAAATGCTACTTGGCCTTTTATGTCTGCACAAAGTTCTCCCAATGCCCTGTAAACCACAGTCAGTTACTGATCAGCAGTGCTCACAAAATCTTTGGTTTACGGGATCAGAGGAAAGAGACACTCTGCAGGGTGGGCACTCTCCAGATGCCATGTGGGGGAGCACCTTGCTGACCTTCCCGACAAATGCTGAACAGATGTATCCAGGAAACACCAAGAGTGAGGACAGAAACAGAAATGCTAGCCTGCCCTTTCAGATCAGTGTTAGCAACCCTTGGGCTACTGCTGAGTTTAGAAAGAAAATTTCTAGGGGGAAGTAGGGAGTGTGCTCGGTGCATACCAAAATGAAATGCACCACGTAGGGAGTAAAACATGACTCTGAGACGAACCCTGGTGTGCTGACTCCATGAGTTTTGCTTCCTTCCTGGAATTACACCAGGGGTGTTGTTCCTGCAATGAGCTGGAAAGGCCTAAAACAAAAATAATAATGTGTCAAAACAGAATCTTAAATGACAAAAAAGAGATCTGACCCAGTATTCTGCCTCTTGGCACATGGATACACACTTATGTCTATATAGAGTAGAAGTATATCCATAAGTAGCAAGATCCTTTTAAGGTGGAAATCTTTCTGCCTCTCACACACACACAATCACTCGGCTACCAATAAAGGCTAACATTTAGCTAGCCCAGCCCCCAGTCTCATATCTTACAAGGAAATGTTTACAGGTTTCTTGTAATTTATCTGTACTTACAAGCAGTACAACTGATCATCCAAATAGCATCATATGACGGAATCCAGCAGCACTCACAAGCAGCTCCCTAAATTAAAATCTATCTGACCTTTATGTAGCTCCACATGTGATTTAATGGATGTTACATGTTTTGTGCTATTTGAGGCAGACCCAGACTGCTACAAACAGTATGCTGCATGGCTAGAAAAGCAAGTGATATTGAAGTTTCTTCAGTGTACTGACAGATTTATTTCTTCTGTTGCTTCTTTCAGCCTTTCTTTGTAGGGGGTTCCAAAGTTTCAGAATACCTGGGACCTGCTTTTGATTTCAGAAATTTCTGTAATACTTGAAATTAATACTTTACTGAGGTTACCTACTGCTTCTCTCATTTGAAAAAGTGTTTTGCTACTTTCTAGTCAACAGAAAGCCTTAATAACAACCTGCAGTCTTGCTGTACAGGAACGGTTTCTTCTTGAATTTCAGTACTGGCCCAGAGTACTGAAAGAAGAAGCTAGAGTACACTAGGAGCCCTAACACCAGTAAAATAGCCTAACTGGGCCAGGGGGATGAGTAGTTTAAAAAAGGGAGCTACACTGAGGTATACAGTAGGCTTCAGGAAGTTGCCACTTAGAAGTACCTTTTTTTTTAATGACTAGAAAATACTATATGGGCTCTCTACCCTTTTACACTGGATCACACCTTTATATACTGGAATAGGCCCAGAATGTTTTAATTATTCCATGATATATATGAGGATGATGATCTTCACAGCAGTTCTTCGAACGTGTATTTTAAGTATTCATTTCCCTCCCTCTGATCCTCATCCGATACTTATCTGTACCCTAGAAAGTAAACTGTTTGGGACAGGAACTATATGTGAGGATGGTGCCTAAAACAGTTGCAATAGTACCCACAGAGCCAAAAATTAACCACTCTTCTGCTGTCATGCAAAGTTAATTTTCTCATGCACATGTGAAATATGAAGAAGCATTGTCCCAGAAGTCTCAGCAGCAATTGTCTGGAATCACTATAACAGAAACATGTCTGCAAAAGCATACTGATGCTAAGAATGATGTAATTCAACATTGCAGGAGATGGTAGTAGGATCACAGTTTTATCACAGTAATTTCCCTCTTACTGAACTGTTAATTTGAAGATTGTTGAAGGAAACAAGGATGCTTCAATTTAAGACCTCTACATTCTGGGAAAAGTTCTACTTAAATGGACCTGCTAGCAGGTACCACAATTAATACAGGGAAAAAAATACTATACAGAATTGCTTTTGTAACTGTACTTACAATTGCTGTGCGTACAGAGGCTTAATTTGTTGAATTACTTGTTTATGTATATGCAGATCCTCCAGTGGAATAAATGAAACCTTGAGTGCTGAAAGAGAAAATGGAAAGCACGATGACATAAAAAATGAGGAATATAGGGAGAGTACTACACTGCAAATTAACACAGAGAAAGAAATACCCCATGGAGATTTATGCATCACAGAGATCTACAGTGAGACTCACCAGGGAGCAGGAGAAAGCAACATACACTTTTCTGAAATGAAACAAGAGACCACAGAAAGCCACAGAATTACTTCTAAAGTGGTAGGCACCTCCAAGGTGCTCGTGACAGATGAGGCTACTCTCAGGGGGAAGACAGAAGAAAGAAGGCCAGGTACTATGGTTGAGCTGCAGTTGTCCCTCTCAAATGATGCGCATAAGGGCACCAGTGCTCCTGCTGTGACTCTCTTAGGGGCAGAAAAATGCACCCCTTCAGGAAGAGGACCCAGTGTACAACAAGATGGGACTAGCCCTGTAATTGCAATTCCCCTGGGCATGAAAGAGGGCAACATCCAGTGGTCAAGCAAAGTAGTCCAGTTTTCTAGTGGCAAACAGGTCAAGAGGATCCAAGATGCAGCTCCATCTCTCCCCAGGGTGGAAGTGATCCTAGACTGTTCAGACAGGGAGAAGGAAGCACCCAGGTCTCTAGCTGAAAGGGGGTGTGTTGATTCTCAAGTGGAAGGAGGGCAGTCAGAAGCACCTCCTTCTCTCCTCTCCTTTGCAATCTCATCAGAAGGCACAGAGCAGGGAGAAGACGACCAGCACTCCGAAAGGGATCACAGACCTCTCAAGCACAGGGCGAGGCACGCAAGTAAGTATGTCTCATCTAATCATGTGCACTGCCTGAGGGTATCTTTTTAAACCTTAATTTCAGAACTTAGAATGCATTGGTAAAAATATGTTTTCTGCAGTTTTCTAACTTTCCCTCTCTCTTACTCTTTTCAATGATCTTTCTGTTCTTCTTTATATATATTTTTTCAGCGTAATACAATGCTCCTGGTAATGAGCCATGAGTATACCAATGCCTTAACTGTGCTGTATAACTTTGCTCTAGTAGACATTCACTTTGAAATTAACTCATGAATTTGTCCAACTAACTATATTTACATCTCCAAAAAGGGCTGAATTCTGCTCAGAGGCAATCTGTAGAATATTAACATAAAAAGCAACTTGTTTGCACATGTCTAAGTGAATCCTGTGCATTTCTCCTTTTATAGCAAAAGCTTTGTGTTGTCATTTGCATCATCTAAAATCAAAGCCATGCCACTGCTCTTAGAAGTTAATAAAAAAGGCTAGTAGAAAAGCTTGATGTTGCCTGCAGAAGAGATTTTGACAGACACTAGCATGTGTATAACTGTTACATGATCCTTTCAGTTTTATCAGTCTTATTCAGACTGTAAAGTGAACATGCTATTTCTTCTGACTCCCATACCCAGAGGTCAGCTTCAAAAAGTGTCCAAGAAGTTTATATGAAAGTGAACTTGCAACTGGATCCAATATTAATTAACTGATTGTAGATAGGTATTATTTATTTAATTTTTATTTTATTTTATTCATTTGGGACCTTTCTATCGGTTGCTTGCTCTTTCCCAACAATGTAAAGAATCCT
The DNA here is from genome assembly GCA_035590215.1 of Microhierax caerulescens. Taxonomy (NCBI): domain Eukaryota; kingdom Metazoa; phylum Chordata; class Aves; order Falconiformes; family Falconidae; genus Microhierax; species Microhierax caerulescens. The sequence continues at coordinate 20,406,630 of JAVJGJ010000001.1, read as the reverse complement.
GTCTGGGGATCCAGTAGCAGTATGTCAAAGGTGCTTGAATGTGTCCAGTGATATACTGTAGCAACAAGCTGTTTCATATGCAGTGTGGAACTAGTCTGCTAACCCACTGCTAATTCCTCTGTAAGCATATTTTTAGCATAATAACCATTTGTATCTTATTGGCAAGTGGATTAAACTGTTACTTATGCCTAAGTGTCTGTATGCAATCCACATATTTTTGGAATATTAAATGAAGCATAAAAGAAAAGTGCACATGCTTTACATTTTGGCTGCAAAGTTAGAACCAACTGTGGGACTGTGCCTGTCTTTCCTAGAAAATTACTTGCAGTGCCTGTCTAATAAGGCAAAAGTACAAAGAATGAACTATATATTACACGATAAACTTTGTTCAAGTAACACACTGTCTGTCCTTTTTCCATCTTAACTATGACAATCTCGATTCCTTCTAATCAAGTAGCAGGTTGTTATCCTTAGGAATCACTGATTTAATCTATAAAAATGTTTGCTTTTATTAGCATTACTATTACTATTATTTGTAAAATCCTGTCTATGCATGAGAGCAAACAAATTGCCAAGCATACGGGAATCTGTGTGCAGCAAATACTATGCAATTTTTTTGTAAATTTAAGTTATAATGCAGCACTTAAGTCTCAACTATAGAACATTTATTATAGGTGTTAGATCTCATTAGCAGAAATTTTCTCTGTAAATAGTATTCCCATTATATTTACCTGAACAGGTAACTTTTCTTCTGCCATCTTTTGAAACTATTAAGTAACTATCTGGATGAATTAAGAAAAAATATGTGAGCAAAATGAAAAGTTTCCATTTTTGCTTTCCACAGAACCACATGGGTACCTGCTGAATCCCCTTCCCAGAAAAACACACCCTGCTGATGCAAGTAGCCTATTTGAAAGTGTAGAACTTGCATGCTTTCTGTTTGCAGAGGCACTCTAATGCTAAAGCCCACACTTTTCAAAAATGTCTTCAGTGACTATTGTAAAAGCTTGGATCATCAAAGGACTGAGCCAGGGATTATGTGATTTGGCCCTCTCACAATAAAGTATTACAAATTGCTGGTTCGGGTACCATACTTTTCTGGTTTGTAGGTTCTTGTGAGAACCATTGCTCCAGCCATGCTGTCATCTGGCATAATGGCAAAACTCCAATTGTCTTTAATAGGAGAAGTATCAGACTCCATCTACCGACATGGCTAAAAGGATCATTAAAGGAAAAAACACCACATGGCTTTCTTTAATAAGTTTGCTTTATTTATGCTAGTAAAACATACCATATAATTTACTGTTCTGTTTTCATATATGAGAGGCTTGCTTTTTTCCTTTTGTTAATTAAGTGGAAGGGGACCACTGGTTTAGGCAGGAACAGCATTAAATTCTAGCTTTTTTAAAGGGAGAAGCTAATGAGGCTGTCATTCATGAGATGTTGCGGTAGAATATAAGGAAGAGAAAGAAACAGAGACACCACCTGACTAGTGTTGCCCCATGAGGCAAATGCTCCATGTCACATAACAAGGAGGCAATCATGCTGATGTGCAGTGCATCTGTCAGCTTTACCGCTGCATCTATTCCTGTTCCACATGACTTGATGAAAACAAATAATTTATGCTTTTAAGAAATATGTATTATTGATATATGCTAGTGAATACTCTTGAGAAGTTAGTTGAGCCTCCTTGATTAAATTCTTAAATGTGTATTCATTCCTGCCACATTTTTTAAACAAATATTCTGGAGCTGGTTTATCCTATACAATTTTGGATTATGTTTCAGGCAAGTAATGTTTGCTAAAAGATTGAAACCTGCTTTCATTGAGTACCATAGCCAAAATCTCATGTCTTCCAAGGGGCTGAAAGTTAATGCTAACAGTTTCTGTGTATGCATGCCTTTGTAGATGTATACTTGCTTTTAAATAGCTAATACATAGAAGTATACCGACTTTTTAGCAACTATACGCATTTTGTCATTCATACGAGTAAAATAAAAACATAAATGGCAGAAGCTGCCATCACTGTCAGATGGAATACAGTCAGTTTTATTTGAACTCAGATGTTAAGTAGTCATGGGCCTGGCTGGCTGGGAATGTCTGCTGTAAGCCTAGGAACTGCGGTCAAACACTTGGTAAATACCAGATCATAGAAATAGAATAAATGAGAAAATACTGTCTGCCTGTTGCTGCTGAGATTAATTCTGGGAATAAAATCAAGAATGCTAGAAAGAGAGACAAGCATAACCTTCCTGTTGAACTAAAAAAGTCCTAACAAAAGTGATGTAGCCTTTGAACTTGTATGGGTGTGGCTCTAAGGAATGCTGGGAATGGAATTCACAATACAGTTGCTATTAGGAGAATTAGTATCTTAAGTATATTGTATATTAGTAAATTAGGTAATTAGAAATTATTGTAAATTAGTAAATTAAGTATAATGACCTCTCCATAAAAAAGAAAATAAAGGTCTTAATACAGAGAAAGGGGACAGTGGGTAAAATTCAGTATAGGTAAATGCAGAATTATTTGTTATTAGTTTCCTTGTATTTTTGTGGGCTGTGTGAAATTAAATGTGCCCTTCAATTCTTTCCACAGGGCTCCGGCGAAGCGAGAGTCTGTCAGAGAAGCAGGTCAAAGAAGCCAAATCTAAATGTAAAAGTATTGCATTGCTGCTGACAGCAGCTCCCAATCCCAATTCCAAGGGGGTGTTGATGTTCAAGAAGCGTCGTCAAAGGGCCAGGAAATACACTTTAGTCAGCTACGGTACTGGGGAGTTAGAACGTGACGAAGACGAGGGTGAAGAAGGTGAAGGTGAAGAGGGGGACAAAGAAAACACTTTTGAAGTGAGTTTGCTTGCAACAAGCGAGTCAGAAATAGATGAAGATTTCTTCTCTGACATTGACAACGACGGCAAGATTGTGACGTTTGACTGGGACAGTGGTCTACTTGAGGTTGAAAAGAAGACAAAAAGTGGAGACGAGATGCAGACACTTCCAGAGAGCACAGGTAAAGGGGCCCTCATGTTTGCCAAGAGGCGGCAGAGGATGGATCAGATTACAGCTGAGCAAGAGGAGCTGAAGGCACGCATAGTGCATACAGAGGAACGAAGGGAAGCCACCACATCAGAAAACTTCCAGAAAGTAAGCTCTTCAGTCTATCACACAAAAGAGGAAGAAATGTCAAGACAGCAGACCTGTGTGAGCAAAAGCTATGCAGACGTGAGCCAGAATCACAGCAAAATGGTACAACAAAATGGCTTTGGCTTAGCACCAGACACAAACCTCTCTTTTCAGTCCTCTGAAGCTCAAAAAGCAGCATCTTTGAATAAAACAGCTAAACCCTTCTCTTCTGGCGTTCAAAACCGAGCAGCTGCACCATTTTCATCTGTAAGAAATGTCACTAGTCCTCTTTCAGACATACCAGGGCCACCTCCTTACTGCTCTGTTAGCCCACCATCTGAGGCTTTATATAGACCTGTTTCAGCTGCTGTAGCCAGCAGAGCTGCTCCAGCTGTGTGGTCACCCATCGAGCCAACAGAACACATAGCATCCAGAGATGAAAGGATTGCGGTGCCAGCCAAAAGAACTGGGATACTGCAAGAGGCAAAGAGAAGAAGCACTTCAAAACCTATGTTCACTTTCAAAGAAACACCCAAAGTAAGTCCTAATCCTGCCCTGTTGTCCCTTGTACACAATGCAGAGGGCAAAAAAGGTACTGGAGCTGGTTTTGAGTCAGGACCTGAAGAAGACTACCTCAGTTTGGGAGCAGAAGCTTGCAATTTCATGCAGACTCAAGCATCTAAACAAAAGGCCCCTCCTCCTGTTGCTCCAAAGCCTTCACTCAAGGTCTCTCCTACTGCTGATACTCCAGTTTCACCAGTTTGGTCACCTTCAGCTGTGGCTCCTAACAAGGCCCCCTCTTTTCCAGCACCAGCCTCACCTCAGGCAGCATATCCTGCACCACCCAAATCTCCACAGTCTCCTCATTCTCCTGCGCATCCCCCAAGTACTCTCAACCTAGCTGGTCCTTTCAAAGGGCCTCAGGCAACCCTAGCAAGTCCAAACCATACACCCAAGACACCACCAGTCACACCAAGTGCTGGAGGAACAAAGCCACCCTTTGAGATGCCACCAGCTATGAGTGGAAAAGGAGCACAGTTATTTGCCAGAAGGCACTCTCGAATGGAGAAGTATGTGGTAGATTCAGAGACTGTGCAGGCAAATATGGCACGAGCCTCATCTCCAACTCCATCTTTACCAGCTTCTTGGAAATATTCATCTAATGTACGAGCACCTCCACCTGTTGCTTATAATCCCATCCACTGCCCATCTTACCCTCCTGCTGCTACCAAGCCTTCCTCCAAGTCCACTGCTGCTACCAAGAATACAAAAAGAAAACCTAAAAAAGGTCTCAATGCTTTGGATATTATGAAACATCAACCTTATCAACTTGATGCATCTTTATTTACTTTTCAACCTCCTAGTACTAAGGAAAGCCTTGCAATTAAGCAGACATCGAAGCTGTCCACTTCCAAGCAAGCTCTACCTTTAAGACCACCTAGTGCTGGCTCTCCCACTAATGCCCGGCCATCTTCAGTGTACTCCGTGCCAGCCTACAGTTCACCACCTTTGTTTCAGTCAAATGCCTCTGTTCCAGTAAATGAATCATATTCATCTACAGGCTACTCTGCATTTTCTAAGCCAGAATCCACCACATCTTCTTTGTTTACTGCTCCGAGGCCAAAATTTTCAGCAAAGAAAGCTGGCGTCACTGCACAGGTGTGGAAGCCATCAATTATTGAAGAGTAAACCTTATAGCTGAAACTTAGTGTCCATTTTGCTTGCAATCAATTGTTTGCAATGGTAACCTGGCACAAAACCAGTGCCAATACTATACCTTAACTTACCTAATAATGTCAGATGTATCACCTCAAATCTGGGTCCAAAATATTTGAAGTTCTAGACAGAATCAAAATAGATAAAAATTTTAGCTCATTTATGCATATCATCACATGCTTTATACATGTAACATCCTGCAATGAATAGATACCATTGTATTAAGCAAGCAGGACACTAGGTTTTTGCTTTAGGACTACTAAAGCAGAAACAACAGTAAGCAATAGTCTTGGTATGTCAAATTAATAGAAAAAAGCTTTCTTCCTGCCCTGCTCCCCAACTATGTTCTAATGACTTAGGGATTTGAGGACTTTTTTTTAAAGAGGTGCCTTATTAAATGATATTAATAGTAATATGTATTAGTAATATTACAGCGTAAAATAAATACAGTATTAGACTCTGACTGATCACTAGCAGAATACAACTGGATAGACCTTTGGCCTACACAGAGACCCACTGAATTCAGTCAGAATCTGTCCTGGCTCAAAGGTCCTTCCACAGGAATCTGATTGATCAGCCAGGGGCTTAGTTTGTAAGCTATGTGGATCAGCTGTGATCCAAAATCGTGAATTGCCTCTGTGATTTCACAGAGTATGTGCTATAAGAGATGCTGGAGAGTTCTGAAGACTAAAAGAGGTGGAAGGACAGCTGGAAAAATTATCAAAGATTTCCCATTTTGGGGAAATTTGACATCGCAAGTGCAGACATATTTTTAGCCAAAGTTTGCTTTGAATCCAGCAAGTAAGATAGAAGCCAGTAAATAAAAATTATTGGTCAGAGAGGTGAGCTGGGTTTTGCAGCTGCAATGTAATGCAATAGTTTCTTGTGAAAGCACAGTGATTGAGAACCAAAGGGATACATATATTCAAGAGTACTGATTATTTCAGCCAGGGTAGTATAGGCCACAGAACTAAGCACTTAACAGCAAATCTGAAACATGGCCATGTTTTCCTACTGGTCTCTTGTACACATTTTATTATTTTCACTTGGGGCTTTACAGTGCTTCTTACCACTTTAAATCTTTTTACTCTGGTCTTACACTTTCACCTTTTACTTGTTGTGTTGCGGACTAAGGATTGAAATACTGCTACTGTAGAAAATTCTTAAAGAGTCTGTGGTCTTGGAATGCACTGTATAAATACATAGTCTTGCTGAAATCAAGGAGCTATGTTTGAATAGTTTAGCATGTTTTCCAGTAAGCAGTCCTGTTAACATCAGTGTTGCTAGGTCTGAAACAAGGTGTTGTTTCACACAGCTAAGAGTATCAAAATCCATCCCAAGTGTGGAGCTAAAGATTAAAGCATGACTCTGAATAAAGTTGGCACAATCTGTTCATAGATTTGTTTAAACTACGATTCAGCTAGCTACAGACTATAGTATGGATCTTCCATATTGTAGAGGTTTTAGCAGAACTATATATCTTGATGAAGAAAACATTCCCCAGTACAAACAAAACATTAGTTTGGTTCCATAATGGTAACTCAAACTGCAATCAAAGTTGAGAATAACAGATGTGGTTGTACATGCAGAAAGAAGACTCGAATCAAAGTCTAATCAAGCCTAGAAAAATCGCTCCTTGGAATTTTGAACGTCCAAAATCCTATTCTCCTTTTAATTTTTGGATTGGGATACTGACTGCATTTGAAAAAAATGACCAAGTGATCCATCTCCCTCTTAAAATTCAGGAGAATGATGGGAAATTTAAAAAAAAAAACAAAACTTCGGAAAACTCAGAAAATAATTACACTGCATTTACCTGGAAATAGAAAGTGGCAATATTTTAATCCTTTGGAGATCTCCCTTTTATCTGTTTTCCACTGTCAATATCTGTATTTTTCTTCTATCATTAAACTTGTCCCTTTCCTCTCTGCCTGTTTGAGGGGTTTTTTCTTTGGTTTGTTTGCTATTTTTGTGTTTCACTTACATGTACAGACTGACAGTATATTTTAGGGGAAATCTATTTTCTATACTATCGTATTAATATGAAATATCCTTCCCCTTCCTTTTCCCCTTCCTCTTCCTTTCCTCTTCCCCTCCCCCCTTCCTTTTCCTTCTTCCTTCTTTCCCATCCATTAAAATTTTATCTGAAGTTACATACACTATTTTAGGTAGAAGTTCAAGATACCAGTGTCTGCTCGGAATAAAGATACACTTCCAAAGACAAGTAGTGCTGCTAGAGAGATACATAGAAATCCAATCAGCCTCATATTGCCTTACATGTTTTTACTTACAGTCTCCTCCCATAAAATACATCTGTAAGTTATAAGCACACTTCTGTACTTGTTCACTCTATCACCCCAAGAATATTTCCTTTATGACGAGATTGTTAGCAGTTTTGTACTTCCACCACAAGTGTTGGTGTTGATGCATGTGGCTACTAACAAGATACAGCAGCTTACACAGCACAGCTACCAGTTCCCATTAGGCTCAGGTCAGTAACTTTGGGAATTCAGCACCAGCTGCTGACTATCCTGTGAAATAGGGGGATTACTGAAATCTAACGTATATATATATATGCCCATATGGCATACCACTTTCCAAGTAAGAAATAATAACCATTATTTATAACCATATAAAAATAATAGCCATAATAATAATTATTAACCATAATAACTATATTCTAATTATCAGCAGAAGAAACAAGAGGTAAAGCTGGGATCATGCAAGGGAAATCAGCTCTCCAGAAAGACAGAAATCAAGTTAATAGGAGCCAGAGGAGAGCTATGGACTGGAACATAATATTCCAGTTTCCTGAATCATCTGTCTAGAACTAAATTCACCTGAAAGACAGAAATGCATAATTGTCATCTTTAGAATAATTTTTCTATCTTTTTCGCTTTCAGCACAACCCAAGATTTCCCTTAGGTCAACTAAATCATATGCATGTTTACATAAATAAGCAAAAAGTCAGCTTCTGTGATAGCAATATAAAATATACCTATTGGCTTATCTTCACTTTACTTTGTCCAAAAGAAAAGAAAGTGCCTCTGTGCTGAAAATATGGGGGTTTATCACTTTTGGATTTTTTGCTGCTATATGAAAGTATTTCATATGGCCTATAGACATGACAGAAGGATTTTCTAAAGCACCAGTAAGACTTAAAAGCAGGTCTCAGTAACACCAGTCCTTTTAACTCAGCTAAGATCTTTTGAAAATCCCATTCAAAGCCCAACTCTGAATTCAATTTCATACATACGTATCATTCTACATGCATAGTGCTTGGATCCAACTTGGCTTCCAGACTCTTTTTACTAATCAGGTAAGTCTGTAATTCTTATTGATATTTCAGAAGACTAGCCTACTTTAACAGTTTTATCTACAATGTAATCTCTTGTGAAGCAGGTATTCAGAGGAAAGTTGAGCTGTTCATTGTCATAGGTCCAAATTATAAGCTAATGATGATGTCAAACATAGCTAGAATGTAGAGGAAATGAACAGTTTGCGTAGAGGAGCCATCTGAAATTTCACTTTGAAAGGCATTAAGCTTTTTTAAATGGTCTTCTGAAACAGCTATTAGAATTATTTTAATATAATATGACAAGGCTACCAAGACATGATTGTTATTTTTACTATGTAAGCATATTTAACAGTGAATTCTAGGCCACCCCTAACACCAATACTTCCACTATGTTCACATTAAAAGAGGAACGTAAGGGGTTTATGTTGGTTTTAGCACATTTAAATATAGCACATACTGGAGGTATTATACTGCACCAGTTTGGATCTCACATTCTAGGCAGTCTTTTCATGAAAACAACTACCTCAATCAAGTATTTATATACTTTTAACTTCTGATTCAGTTACAGAACTCTTGTTGTAAAACCTGAATTGAGAAGTTTTGTTTTGTTTTAGAGATTAGTAGCATTTAGACAAAAAGTTATAATTTCTGCTGCAAAAACCAATGAAAAATTTAGTGGTTCTTCAACAAAGAACTGTTTTCTCTTGGGGAACCACTCTTACCGTGCTCCTGCTCAGCAAAAGGTAACGCATTATGAAACAAACAGCAAGATATTTCAATTAAATTTTTCTGTAGGAACATTTGCAGAGTAAACATTACCATCTCTTACAAGTAAGCCTCCTTTTGCTTTCTGCTGTTATGGAAGAAATAATTCTGCTGGTATCCTAACAAATGTGACAATATCCAGTGACAATAACCTTCTGCGTTCCAAAAGCACCTGGATAATAGTGTGGGACTTCATAATATACTCACATCAAGACCTGCAGCAGGGAATGTCCACTTCTCTTCTAGACACACTGACAATTCACTTTGAGATCAAGCCAATGCCTTTTCAAGATCAGCCACCAAAAAGAGGTTTCAGTTAATTTTTGTCTGAAGTCTTCTTTTACTGACCCTAGTTTGATATATCTAGTTTGTTTTTCTTTTCTTTTGTATATCTAATTTCATTTATATGAGACATTCAAAAGTCAAGACACAGAATCAGCCCTAAAACTGCAGTGACCCATTTTGCTGTCACCACGGTAATCACGTGGCAATGAGTTCATTTTCTTTTTGGCAGTGCTGTTATTATTCACAGTAAAACAAAATTTCAGAATTCACGAGAATTTTATTTGAAGTAAAGAAATACTAAGAGGTGGGGCTATCAGCAGGCTCCAAAAAGAAGGAAGTGAGGGGCTGGTGCATGATTCAGATAGGAAAATCAGTGCTATGTGGCAGAGCAGCAACTTTGAGAGAAAAAACTACTGGGATTAGAGGGAGCCAAGCAATGGGGAGAAAAAACCAGAAAAAAAAGTGGAGACTGCATGGGGTGAAATACCTATCGGAAGATCATGAAAGGTTGAAGGTATAAGAGAAGAAAACAATTAGCAAGAATGGTTTAATTATTCTGCACAGAGATGACTGACTATTTCCAGACTTTTGTTGAAATTTCTAGATTATTCTTGGGCAGCAGAGTGCTCATATCAGTGAGCATGATTTTTTTCCTCTACTATTTACAAAAATGAAAGAACAAAACTGCTAATACTCAGCAAAGAGAAAAAAGTGAGCTTTAAGAAAAAGCAGGCCATGTCAATAAGAGTATTGCTCTGAGATACCACAGTAGATAGCTCCTATACATGAGAGTTTTTGAAAGTTCTAAGGTGAACCCTCCTAAAAGATGTTAAGCAATTATAAAGAGAACTTGACAGCAAATGATAGGATCTGTGAGGAGCACTGTTTATCAAGTATCCAGGATGACACCTCAATGAAGGACCAGCCTCACCATCATACTCTGCTATCCAGCATCTCTGCAGGGAATCTTCTGTACGCGATGAGATAGGGAAATACCAGTGAAATGACAGCACTCTTCACAACTAATAGTTTGCAAAATCTTTCTCCTCTCATTTTCCAGGACCCTTTTCTAGATTTCATAGCTTTAAGAATAAAAAAATGATTGACTCTAAAAAGATCCACTCTGCCAGTCTTGCCTTTTTAATAAAACATGATACAAGTTTCTTTGACTGAAGTCAAACACCCAGGATTCCACTGAATGCTTTGGCGGTTCAGCATGGCAAGCGCAAATCTTAATTACATAGCTCAGTAAAATATTATTTTATAATTACTCTACTCAGCTTGAAATAGAAATTTTATACAAAGAAGAAATTTGACAAGATCTTAAAAAACCTGTGGAGTCAGAAGTTCTAAATTACTCACTGCTCATAGATTTCTTGGGAAAATATGTGAGCCTGGTAATTTCATAGCACACTTGGTGCCACTGTCACAGCTTCATAGTACCCATGACAATGACTGTTCTTACTTTATAGTAAACATTACCTTTGCATGTGATTACATAAGGGAGGAGCTGGAATCACTTGAGAGCTAGTTAGACAAGTGCTTTTCAGACCAGGTGCTTACTACAGGAAGCACTTTAGGTTTTTTTTTTATCAAATTATTTAAAAAGCAGGAGAAACCCTGATGCTCAGTGAAATACTGTGTTAAAGGATCTCTACAGTGGCAGACTTGAACTTTTCCTTTACAAGCTAAGATTAACCATGTGACCATATTTCCATGGTTTTAACATTTGCTTCCTTTGAGTGAGGCAGGTAAAACCTTTTTCTTTATATAGCTTGCTAACCAAGTCTCCTATTGTCCTATTGTATTTGTAGGTTTCAAAGGAAAAAATCTATTCCTGTTTGTAATGATTTTGAGAAATATTTTTTAATGTCAGTGCATGTGAAACCTGCACAAACTTAGGTGGTAGTATGTTACAATAACTGCTTATTCCTTTAGGCTGAGGAAACTCAGCCATGAGAAAAATAACTTACTGAACGGTCCTTACAGACTGACTATCTGGATGAAGGCTTCCTGTGGGGGGTAACAAATCTAACAATAGTAAGTGTTTTCAAACGAGAATCATTGCTTCTTTTGTACATCTTTAGACAGACATCTTAAAACAGAGAATTCCCTCATAATTCCAGGCAACTGAAACATAAGCTGCTATGAAAGTAACCAGGTCATTTCGAAACAGGTGTAAAGTCTACACTGTTGAAAGGTGGAGTGTTTCTCTTGATGTTTCCATCTATAGCTGAGACAGTAGATTTTAACTGATTTAAGAAATACACAACAAACAGAAGAAAAGGAGGAATGTTACAGAAATAAAATACACTCCCAATCACTGTAACCCATGCTGGATTGCAAAAGGTGACATGCAGCCCAACACTTACTGATTTCAGTATTAGCTTTAACTGATTGCAAAGCAAAGAATTCAGTACATTTATATTAGAAACAAAAGCCTCCATACAGTAACAACCTATGGAAAAAATATTTACAATTCTTTAAAGAAAGTTTTTGCAAAAAGAAATATTTTTTTTAAAAAAAAAAAAAAGTCATAAACTGCTAGGGATTTTTTCTTTGATCTATGAGAATGCTACTTCTTACGGTCTCACTGTGCAGGTTGCTGTTGGTACCCAGCTTTATACTGTGAACAAAAGCAAAGCATGGGAATCTGGGTACACTTAAGTTTTCTTCCTAGAGTCTTAGTAATTTTCCCAATTCAGACCTGTAATTTAAAAGTGGAACCTAAGCAGGTCACAACAAAACCACAAAATCTGCCTGCAGTTTAATTTTCTTTGATTGGGTAAACAGTTGTAGATATGTACAGATATTTCTTCCAGTGCTATCCACGCTACCTGAACATCTTTTATGAACCAAACTGTGCTGTAAGTTTCTTCAGAAAAGTCTTCCAGTTACTTCCTTTCTGCTTCTTTGGCTGACATCAGAAAGTGCAGAGCCGTGACAAATGAGAAAAAAATCTCAACGATGGCATTCCATTAAAAATTCGAAATATTAAAGAAAATGAGAGGTAGCAACATAACTTTTCATGGTAATGTAAATCTGCATCTGCACTGTACTCTGTTGCATGGCTGTGAGCATTTCAGATGTACAAAATTATAAACTTTTCTCATCAAAGATTATTTTCAGAAAAGTGTTTTGGCAGAGAAACTTGACAGACTTGTTACTGCTACAGGAACAGTACTGAAGCAAGCACGTGACACTGTGTGTATATAATTATGGAAAAACAACCCTAAACATTACTTTGGATTGTAAAATGAGTACTCAGAATTAATGTTGTCTGTACCAGCTTAATACAACCCTTGGGCATTTGTGTGGACAAAACATCTGTAATCACGTCATCATCTGCTATTTTTTTCTGTAGGACTCTAGACTCAATTCAGGGCACAGAATGATACTGCTCATCTGACAAATAGCTCTGTACTGTTTTGTTTTGACATTGTTGTGTGCTTAGCACCACTCCTTATTTGACTCTTCAAAGTGTGCTCTTCGTGCAGAATTATTTCCTCATTGAGTTTGTTTTTATCAGTATCCAAGTCATTCAGAAGCCATAGTTCATTTTTATACTAGTGCCTTCTACAAATGAGTAAATAATGCATGAAGCATGTGGCACTGGTACTAGGGCACTCAATAGCCTTGGGTGTCCAGCTGAAGACACTTAGCATCTTCAGAGTCCAGTAGCATATGAACCGATTACTGTGTCAAAGTATGTGATCCCTAACATCAGTCTGTGAGTGTTAATAGATTGCAGGTCTCCAGGTGGAAGCCCAGAAAAGGAATCCTCAGTGACCAGCTATGAAATCCTACCAGTGAAAACATCTTTTGCACAATATGCTCCTTTGCTATATAATCCTATTGTTTCTTAAATGAAGCCCTGACATGGATGAGGTAGAAGTCCTGAAATGTTATAAAAATGCATATGCACTGGGCAATGATGCTTGCATTTCATAGTTTTTGAACACTTGACCTTCCAACTTCGCTAGCATTGCTTCAAGGTAGCTTTGTCTGTTAAAGACCCAAGAGTTTTCTAAGAACAACAAACCAAACCCCAGAATACTATCATGTAGCATACTGTAACCAGCAGGGTCCTTCAGCATGGCTTGAACCACCACAGACCATTGCTACCTCGCTGCTGCAGTAACTGGCAGAAAACACATGCTGACATCCTGCCCGTTGATCAGCACGGGGAGGACGACAAGGGTTTCCAATGGGGCTTCACAGTCTTCTGACAGTAGAGATGACTATGGAAGTACAAACTTCATCCCTCTAGGGAAGAAATTTCCCTGGAACTCTGGAGGAAAATATACAGTAGTGGGAATAGGTTCTTTCCCCTGAATGTACCTGCCTTGCCCTCTTCATCTTTTTCTTTTCCTGGTCTCCTCATCGTAGCCTCACTGTAAGCTACACAGGCCAGTTTTCCATTCCTTAGGCTTCTCATTCAAGCTCAGGAACTTTGGCCATCAGGTCTTAGCCTCATCAACCTCACTCCAACACAGTGCTGAATACAGATCTTCCTTCTGTATCAAGTATTGCCAGCTCCTGGTTTTGCTTTGTCCACTCTGTTCTCTGTGCTTCCCTTGTCTGTTTCTTCTACCCTGTTGAAAGCCTGCTTCTTGCCCCTGCTGTATTCAAATCAGACATTCTCCCCTTTGAGGCTGCTTGGGTCCAGGCAGGAGGTCTTGGGCACTGTCAAGGGGCAGTGGTGCTCTGCAGTGCATCTCAGTCCTGATCGGTGAGTGTGCAGTCCCAGGTCCAGACCCGATGGTGGGAAGAGACATTGGTATGCACCTGTACACCTGCACGCACTACTTTTTGGTGAATAAAAACCCATTTGTGCAGCCAGTGTAGGAGCTGTGGAACACTACAGTGACTTCTCCAGCCTGTGTGGGTACACATAGGCTGCAGTTTACACAGGCAGAGAAAGCACAAGGACAATTTCCTTGTTCTCCTGTGTGGTGTCCAAAGACATCACAGCCTACAGCAGCTTAGACCTTTAACAACGAATAAACCCCTCCTGCCTAACATTATTGTTGCTGCTAACAGAATTCTAAGGGACTAGCTGTAAAAAGCAAGGTGCTCCTGTTGAGCCTATACAAGGCTCTCAGCTTGAATACACATAGGAAAGTTTGCATGGAAATATGACACACTTCAGACACAAAGATCAGTCTCAAACCAGTTCTAAAGCATGTAGTGGTACCACTTTCCAAGGAAAAGGATGCTAGAATTTTTTTGTCATTTACATGTATTTTCCCTACTGTCACTCTTTGAAACGGTTGAATGGCATAGGTTCATTTGGTTGAAATGCATATGAAATGGTTGGATCATTTGGGATGAGTAAATAAGAAAAAAAACCAAATAACTAAGACTGAAAATTTCAGTTTGAAAGCTTTGATAAGAAAATTATAAGGAACTAGGTAATTTATCTTTTAGTCTGGGTGTGTTCAGCAACAATAATGCCACCACCTCCAAGTATTACAAGATAAATAGTATTTATTTTCTTTGGTTTTAGAAAAAATATCATTGGCCTGTACTTTATATCAACGGTCAGAACCATTTGGACACATAGCAAGCTCAGAAACTAGGACCGACTTTGCACTTGAGAAGTATTCACTCACAAGGATTCATCTTCTAAGACCTTCCTCTAAGCTGTGTAATACAAAAGTCCAGAAGGTGGCAGCAAATATTCCTCCTTACAAGAGATAATCGGTCTATTCTAAGGAAAGCCAAGATACCTATGGCCACAAAAGTTTCAGCTATTTGCTTGTTATAGGCATAACTATACTGTATTTTGATAATCGTATGTGGATAAAGAGTAAATGATAATGGAAAGCACTGATTTTCTTTCATTTACACTGGTGTAAACAGAGCTAACTGAATAACTAATTTTAAACAAGTACATTTCTTTTCCATGTAGGCATTTTGTAGTAGTGAAGGCCTAAATCTAGCATCTTACTTTTCTACCATTACTTGACAACTAAAAAGGAATTCATTGCCAAAAGCAGAATTTGTCATAAAGCTTATGTAAGATGGTTGACATGAACTGTTTCATTAGTTTGTATACTAATGACGAAAGTAAAATTATTCTCACCTGAAATAATACCACCGTTAAAAAAAATCTAAAGTTAGAATAAATTAAGTTCCAGTTCTAAAATTCCCTACAAATTTCTGAAAGCAAGCCATGACAAGAGAACTTTGACGCAGTTAGAATCAGACACAAACTATGGGATTCTAATCTATTACTAGTCTCAGTACAGACACTGACAAGGCTTCAATTGTTAAGACAGGTAACATTCCTTGCCTCTCCAGCCCTTAGTATCCCCATTAACCACAATGCTGCATTCCAGTTTTAGCCTGCTATAAATTATTTCTAGAGTTTCAAATAAATACAATTTTTCCATTTTATTTCAAAATTTTTGGTATTCATGTTGCAAAACAGTTGTAGCATTTACTCCAGAGCTGGCAGCATTTCAGAGAGAAATTACTTTTTCATTATAGAAAGTTTAAGTTGTAAATGGTTTAGGATGAAAAAAGCTATAATAACATTAACAATATGTCTCCCTTCTAAACACAGTCCAGTTTAAAAATCTGAAGTCCTTGTTTTAATGTTTAAAAAAATGTAAAGAAGGAAAGCAGTAAAAGGCATAAAAATCAAGTTGTACTTATTTTGTCCTACCATTTTCTCAATGGTTTGGTCTCTAACTGCAGTAGCCATTACAAGCCCATAGAAAGCAAAATAAGAAATGCACCACTCTGGGCTTTTTATAGACAATCATTTTTTGATATAGCACAATGGTTTTACCTACTTCCTCCTTCTTTGTCCCCTTTTTGTGTTAACATTACCCAGGTGCTAATGTTAGCTCACATTTAAACACGCTTTGATATGCAATTAAAGACCAGGACTATATTGAAAAGATAAAAATAAAACTGCCTTAATGACTTTAGACACCTAAGTCAATGTTTTTCAAGTGACTTAATCAGATAGGAGCCTATGTTGCAGATTTCACTGGACTGTTGAGAGTCCAACCTACGTTTGAAAACAGAATTCTTTACTTTTTTCTAATATGTGATACATATCTCCTTAACCAGTGAAAAGGCAGTTTCAGCACATACACACATGAACAGTTTTCAATTATTAAGGAGATATGCCCCCCGAGACAGAAAAAGTTATTGTGAAATCATTTCACTAAGTACTATTCTGCATTCCCATTTGGTCTGTAAAGTGAAAAATATCTTTCGGACTCTTGCTTTTAAAATTTGCACTATTTTATGAAAGTAGTATTGCTCTTTTTGTCTTCCGGCTTACCATAATTATCAAGAAATTTGCAATAGCAATAAATTCCAAATAACCAGTTTTTCTGGACTATTAACTCAGATATTATTGAATCCCCCTCTACTTACATTAAATACATCTATAGGTGCATACACCTTTTATAAGTATCGTGTTTACATTCATTTATTTATACACTGAAATAGTTTCTTTCAGAAGTAGTATTACGTTCATTTTAGTTTATATTAATGTACAGCTTATAAATACCAGAGATGCTTGTGGTACAATAGATGTTTGCTTCATTGACGAGTTTATAAATAGCCTGCATTTTAAAAATCAATGTTAACCTAAACCTAATCTGTTTGCATAGACACCCAAGCTAGTCAGCAGCTGTTAGGATTCTGCAATTGCAATGGACAGCTCTAACTGCCTTTCCTCTTCTCACCATCTGAGAATCACTTTCCCTTCAATTAACTATTGTAGAAAAGATCTTTCCTTCTGAAAATGTTCACATGAGGCAATGGAAAACAAATTAACCACTGTATTGGGGTCTGGTTTGTTTTGCAGCATAATACTTTGAGTGCTGGTACAGTATTAAAATCCATGTTTTATAACAAGGTTACAGTAATATATGTGATAATATAATAATTCTGGTAGCAAACAACTAGTTCTCTCCTCGCTCGATTTCTGTGAAGAATAGAAAATCTCTACCCCTCTTTTTAAGGTTGTCTTGTAGCTTAAGGGAGACAGAGGGTCGAATAATTATTCTCTATCTGCACTTCAGTATTTCCCGCTGTCTCATTTTCGATCTGGGGTTCGTGCATTCTTTTTAGTACATGCTTGTCAAAAGATGTATCTCCAAGAATTAAATATGAAGGGAAAAAAATAGTATCACTACATCTGGCTACTGCTGTCCAGTATGAATGATGAATTCTAGTGATTAAATGTTGCCTTAATTCCAAAGTTTGTGTTTGTTAGTTTGAAGGGACTGAACATCAAAGTAGTGACAAAAATCAGCATATGAATATAAAATACAGACCTGCTTTGAACTTAGAAATGTTCAGGCCTAGACTTTCAGTCTAGGAACACAACTAATAAAAATTAACTGCAATGAAAACAAGGCAATATTGATCTTCTCTTTAGTTCCTGCATGAGATACACTTGTATTTTAGAAAAATCATGCTTTTCTACAAATGCTTAAAACCTGCTTAACCGCAGTGTGAAAAAAATGTGCAGTATTACACAGTCTGAAGGCAAAGATAGTAAATTTCAGAATAAAGCTATTTTTTAACTCAATAAATTATTGCAAAAGTATGTCACTATGCAATGTACAGAAATCTGCAGTGAAGGGTGCTGTTGGATTGATTTTAGTACAACAGCTATTACCATAACAATCTTAGCAGTCAGTAGGCTTAGAGACTAAATCCCTTCTCCTAAATATAAACAGTGTTGCAGGACAGCATATTGCACATAACTGATGCATTTACTGTATTTCTTCTATGGGTGATGAAAGAAATTCAGTAGTTTTCTGTGAAACATACATGAAAATTTGAGAAATATTCTCCTGAATCCAAAGGGCTAAAACTGTTTCAAGTTGCAGCCACCTTACAAAACTTAGCAGAATCTTTCAGGACAAACCAGGTATTTGGTTTTCCTATATTTATTAAAAATAAATTGAATATAAACTTCTCTTTCCTTCTTGCTGAGCTTATGGGAATGTGCATGATGATGACAACTGCTATTTATTTTCAGAAGAATATAATTGAAAATAACTAAGACCACACTTTGGCCAAATATATTTCCACATTCTTCAATCTTCTAAGTCTTCAAACCCTCTTCTGCCAACCTTTAGCATAGCAAAGATCTTTTCTATTTAGGAAATGCAGAGAATTCAGCCAGCTTCTTCAGTAAATAGCCTCTTCCTTCCAAAAATATTGGTCCACTCTTCCTCTCCATCAAAAGCCAGACAGCCAGACACAACATTACAACTGGAAGTTAGTAAATAAGTGGGGTGCCCTCTTAACTTATTTCCTCAAATTCCTTCAGAGCCTTACAGAATGGACCAAGTCTTTCCCATATACTTCAGCCTTTTTCCAGGTAAATCATCTGGAATGCTATTTGCCCTTGAAGATTTTGTCCTCTTGCAATCCAAAAAGATAACTGTTAGTTAAAAACACATACTATTCAGCCCTGCCTTCATGGAAGGAGAGATTAATCCTTACCTTACCAAATCTAGAGGAATCATATATGCAATTTCACATTTTAGAATTTTAAAGGCAAACCCAGCTTATTATCAGGACTGTAAATACAAGCTACCAAGTGGGAAAGGAGAATTTGACTGGTCTGAGAATACCAAAACAGGACCATGCTAAAGAACTAAAGAACTGCCTACAGATGAGAATCATTTAGCTGACAGTACCATAGATTGACAGTTTGATCTTGCAGCAGGAACTCTGTTGTGATTTGCATGTGGGTTGAACAATCATCCAGTAGGAAGTAATCATCGATTACCTTCAGTGATTCAGATCTTACTGGATATGTTCAGTGTACTCAGTGTATCTAGTCTCCAAACAAGACACTTAGCACCTAAGTGGTCCACTGGGCATTCTTTGGATAACTTGGTCTGTCTTTCTGTCAGAACAAAGTCTCTCAGATGATCATTACTAAGCTGAAGTCTAGGAATGTCCATAAATATGCAAGATCCAGGAAAGCAATGAAAAAAATTGCATAAGCCACTCTGGCAAATTGAAAGCCAGTGCTTTCAAATAGTACTTTGGCAAAATAGACAAGACTTTAAATTAACTATTCTTATTTTGGTGTTCTGAGGCAGAAAAGGAGAATTTATACATTTTTAAGGAAGTAATTTTTTCCAGATAAATTGGCACAATCTCTCACTGGCCAGGTAAATTGTTACATTTGCTGCAGGTTACTTGGAAGTCTGTAAATCAAATTCCATTGGAAAAATCTGTCAATCACTGATGGTTTAATCTAATAGAGTGATCACGGGGTAATCCTATTCAGGCACAAGGAAAGCTGTCCTTACACAATGAAACATTCTTCACCTCATGACCAGTACAAACTATTTTGATTCTTACCTAATCATTTTATCCCTGAGAGCTTGACTAAAGTTAGAAAAAACCCAAAAAATAAATACAAGGAATTTTAGTATAACCAAGCTCATTCCCAAGGCACTAGCGATGTTCCAGTTTGCTGCCTGCCAATCTTCCTGCAAGGCGTAACACTCTAGCCAAATCCAGACCCATGCTGCACAAAAGCTATTCAACTGAGCAGAATCTCATACCTAAATGGAGAAAAAAATTATTTGCCTATGGGACTGAAATCTTCCATATTCAGTTTTTTTTATTTATTAACTTTTTTTTTCATAAGAACCAATTCAAAAGATATAATAATAATCTCCAGATTACCAGTATTTGAGATTCTGCTTTTTCTGCAACAACCCTTACATGCTGAATCTATGATTCGCATGACATTACAGGTGCTGTGGATGTGAAATACAAACACTTGTTCAGTGAGTTCTTCCAAATTAAGGACATAGGAGATTCTCAAGACAGTAAAATCACTCATCCCTGAGTTTGGTTGCCAAAACTCCGTGCTAGTTCCTGTATACTGTATTGTTTGATTCATGCACAGGTTTTATCTATGAGGTCATGTTAGCTCTCTTTTGCCAGTTCCCTTTCTTTGTCTTGTATGATAACAAAGCTATCTGTAGAATAGTTTCCATCATAGAATATCTTACTTCCCATTAATGTCCTTGATTTTCTGCTGAATCTGATCTACCACCTGTACTAAAAAAAAATGGAGAACTCGCCATAATATGAAGATTTAATTTTGTCTACACTATTTCTGCTTTTACAAGTTAAACTTCTACCTTTGTAACACATTAGAACTGACCGTTCTGTTAGACAAATAGTGAAATACTCATATGTACACATACAAATAGTGATAACTCATCATTCTCTGATTAAACTCTGTCAAAGGAAATTAGCTCCTGCTTTATCACTAATGGTTAAACCAAAAAGATACTTCTGCAACTTGGCGAACTCTTCATCCAACTGTTGGGAGAAGTCAGATATTTTATGCAACACTTCTTTTATCAGTATCATATCCCTCTGCATCTCTGGAATCCCACAAAGTGCTCGTGGGGCTTGGAACCAGAACCTCCATTAAATAAAGGGGAAATTTTGTCTACTCAGCACAGACAGTGTTCTAGCAACCTCACAAGAGCAGTTAGCACAGATAGACTAATGGGGTGGACCTGTTTGATCAGCTTTTACATCCTCCTGTACAGCCTTATCTTCTTAGTTCCCTGTTTTATGTTATGAGATTAATTTCTAATAGAAACACTATCTCATTTTGCATACTTACGATTTTGCACTTTAATTTTTTTTTTCTTACCAATAATTTAAACAAAATGCACTAGCCAGGCTTGCTGAATAAGCGCTTTTCTGAGGATTCAGTGAAGAAAGAAATTGCAATACATTAGAGGAAGGAGATGTATTATGACTGGCCAGTCTGGGTCTGCCACTCATTGGCCCCAAGCATGATCCCTTCCATCAGATGAATATACAGAGAAATTTTATATTTAAATATATTTACATAGTTAATCCGTTCTTGACAGTATATAACATCATCTATGGGGAAAAAAGGTTCTATTTTTTTTTTTACTCACCTTCCAAATGGATAATTCTTGCTTTTCATATGCTACCATCTTAGTGGGTAGCATATTAGTTGGTAGATCACTAATTGGTTGAGATCTGTCTATGTGATGATTTTTAAGTTTAAGTGAGGTTTAAGTGAGGATTCTTAAAAATTAACTAAGTGACTCAAAATGAATTTGTTTATTTTTTCTAGATAGAAGTAGAACCTCATGAAAGTTTGCCATAAGTATGTGGGGGTAGGATTAACAATGTTGGGAAGTTTCCTCTCTGGAACTGCAAACTGGGAATAGTTGGCTATATCTAGGAGGTGAAAGGATAGTCTGTTACACAGCATTAATTCTGAAACTTGTCAAAACTCTCATTACATAGCCTCTGTGTGTCACTCTACACTTTTTTTTAAGAGATTCAGACTGAGCACCACTGAACTGACTGAAAATAATGAGATCAGTATTCTCTTTCTCAGCTTCCGTCTCTCATATACAAGGCTGATATTAAAACATACCTGAAAAGCCTGTGTGACGCAGAGTTTCTTAGATGCCTCAAGATCCTGTGACAGAAAAGCCTGTAAAACATGATATTTCAATGTGAATCTTTGTTAGATAAGCTATACCTTGTATGATTAGATACCTGTTGGCTGGTGTCTAGGTCATGTTCCCTGTATTTTAAGTTTTGGGAGCTAATTAAGAAAAGTAACACAGGGCAATGTTGTATGAACAAAATTCTAGCAATGCCTCTGTTAAAAGGAAATCTGGAATTTCACATCAGATTTCAGAATTAATGGCAATTAAACCTCAAGATATGAATGAACAGGTGTAAATCAATGAGTTTAGAAACCACATGTGTAAAGACTGTTTGGTAAGAACAATGAACACAAAGAACATGCCTGGCTTGGGGAAAAGGCTGTACCTGTTTCGTACACCACCAAATGACTGTTGCAGCAGAACCTTCTCATGAACACAGTTTCTGTTTCAAAGTGCTGCATTACTAAGAAGATTAGGATTTGTCAAATATGAATGGATTGCTCGTATAAATGGGTCGGAATGTACTGAAATTTTGGGGGCACTGCCTTTTAAAGAAGCCAGGTTAAGTAGCGTCATGTAAGGGTATTAACATCTTTAGCATTTTTTGTTCAATTTTGTGCCCTGAAAAGTGAAGACTAGGACGTCTAATAATTTTAGAGTAAGAAATGCCTTTCTTAAAAGGGGATTGCCGAAGATCTGTTCTCAGACAGATGTCCTAGACAAAGTCTGTTATCAAACGAATTAGGCTGTGCCTGCACATTAGAAACAATCTTGTAAACACACACAGAACTGTCACAACATTACTTCCTTTTTTGTTATTAAGAATGGTCTTTTCTGAGCAAGGCACACTGGCCAGGTAGTGGTAAAGCTGCGCAGTTGCTAACATAATTGTAGCTTTTCAGTAAAAGCCTGTCTTTGGCCTGTTTACTTCCCTCAAAAATTCAATTTGTTCTGCCTTTGTTCCTCTTCCTTTCTCTGCCTCCTTTTTAATACCTCCTTTCTTTTCACTAAATTAAAGTATTTAAAAGTACCCATACACCATACCAAAGAGAGATTGCCAGCATGTCATGTGCATTCAGGGTCTGCTATTCCAGTTTGAAAGTGAAGGGGCTTCCTTTTTTGTTGTTTAACAACTGTAACTCTGTTTGGTATTTTGTTTTCCTAGGAAAGAAGCAGTGGACGCTCATTATCACTTCCTGGGAGACCTTCTTCATTCATTTCTCAAGCCATCTCTCCTACTTCTCCTCTTCTGTTTCAGCCTGCCCCTGATTACTTCAGCAAGCCAGACACAGCAGCCGACAGGCCTGGCAAGAGACTGACCCCCTGGGAAGCAGCGGCAAGATCCCCTCTTGGCTTAGTGGATGAAGCTTTTGGGCCCCAAAATATGCAGGAATCCATTGCTGCTAACGTAGTCTCAGCCGCTCGCAGGAAAACACTTCCTGAGCCACCAGATGAATGGAAGCAGAAAGTGTCTTATGAGCCTCCAGTCCCCACTGGTAGCGTAGCCTCGTTAGGAGGGAAGAAATCAGGTATCATATCATCCCCCAAAAGCTCCCTGTCCGCCCCAAGTGCCACCACACAGGCTGGCTCTCAGCTGCAGTATGCTTACTGCAGCCAACGATCCCGAACAGATCCTGATATAATGTCAATGGATTCCAGGTCTGACTATTGCCTGTCAACAGCTGATTCAAACTACAACCCACAGCCAAGGGGATGGAGGCGTCCAACATGAGCAGCTGAAGGGCCTGGCATATTTTCCCTTCTTCCAGCTTTACAAGCCTTAGATTTAAGTTGGAGAAGGAAAGTTTCTTGCTAGCCTAGCAATCTCTGAACTAAAGAAATGAGGAGGCAAAATTGAATGGACCACAGTTTTCACATGACTGCAGGGCTAGCAGCCTCTAGAATAGACTCAGTTTTACACCTAACCTAAGATTGTTCTATTTGTCAAAAGGCAAAAATACATATTTCTTGGGGTGAGGGGTGGGATGAAAGTGGGGTGACCAATGTGCTCCATACAAAAATTAGAAAGGATGTAGATGGAGACAGTACAAGTGCTTGCAGTTAAGTTAATGTGGCAAGGGGGGTGGGTGGGGGGAGGTGGGGAGTAGAACAAGTCCATTTTAAAGACAAGAAGCGTTTTACAGGACCTTGTAGGTTTTCTGGGTATGTTTGAGATCTGATTTTCAAGGTACTACATAGAACCATGCTTGGGAAAGTTCCAATGGAAGTGGAATACTTGGAAGCACTGGCTTATTTGCCATATGTTTTCTTTACTGCATTTTTAACATGAGCTAAGAAAGTAAATCAATGAATATTTTTACTGTGGCAACAGTTAAAATACATCTGTGGTCATGGTACCTGAATCCCTACAACATGTAGATATATGCAATCCTGTGCAATTACCTATTTCAGACAGATTTCAAGACATTTTTGATGAAGTTTTACATATTGTAATTAATCAAATAATCTGAACACAACAGGAAGAAAGGTGTTATTAATAGGGATCAGTACCATGATACTTGAACAACAAAAAGGACGAGGAAAGTACTTAGAGTGTATTTAAACTGGACTGCTAGTTAATTTGTAATAAACTATCAAATAAGTCAGAACTGGCTGAAAGGCCTTTATTTCTCTCTGAAATGCACTACTTGCTGAACATTTACTGCTACAGTGTCTGGTAATCTGATGGGCTGTGCAGTTAGTATCTAGATAGCTCAATGTTTAGAAAGCTTTTGATTTGTATTCTCAGTTTGGAAGACATAGATAAGTTGTTTATCAAGAACAATACCAGTTCTACACAGAAATTTGTATGTGAAAGAGGGTTTATGACATGTGTTATATGGTATGAGTCTAGTACAAGTAGCAAATATTTGGATGGTTCTTTACAATTAAACAAAGTTATGTATCTGAAGGGATGGTAAATAATTTTTGCTGGTGATACATATCTTGCATTTACAGCTTGTTTAAACAATAGAAATATGTGGCTAAAAATATATGGATTCCAAGCTTATTGGGTAGTTCAGATGTTGCTAAAGCATTAAATGAATATCCCATGTTTTACAGAGTGCTCTGCATCCTCCTCATTTTGTGGAGCATTCTTCCAAGGATCTGTCAAGCACAGTCAGCTACAATTAGTTTTGGTAAGGTTGTCAACTGTGAGTAAAGTAATTAGTTAGAAAGAACTAAAACATATATGGAGTAAGAAAGAATGCATTACAAAAAATTCCCATCTGCAAAGAATTTTGCATTATAGCAATTATAAAATATAATTGTTTAAAGAAAAGAGGAAAATTAAACCCAAGTACAGTTGACCTGGAACTTCCCATAAGAACAAAGAATTACAATAAAAATGTACCCTCAATGAGTTTAAGGTGGCAGTAATTGTCTAGTCAGAAAGAATGCTCCCTAAAATCAGCTGACCTTTTTGACCAGGCAGGAAATGAAGACATGGGAGTTGTGAACCTTTAAATTAGGATCATATTGCTATAGCACCTTACAAATTTATTTCACAAAATACAAATTTGCAAAGAAAAGATGATTTAGACAAATTACATGAACAAGGCTGCCATGATATGCCTGAAAATGAGCCTTGCACCTCAGAGTCATACATGTCCATAATCAGAGTAAATTTTCCTGCCACACAGGCAGAAATGCAGAGTCCCATAATGTTCCCTTTTATCATGACTGGGAATATTCCCACTGAAACCAATGGGGCTGTGGTAATCCTATTAGCCTTAAGGGCTTGTCTTTGGATCCAGGTCTATCTCCCTGGAAGTACATGTCATGTCTTCACTTAATTTCAGTGAAATTGTAATTCAAAGTGATTTCATTGAAATTTATATTAAAAATTATTAAGGCCATTCAATAAATATTGATGTGTGTTTCACAGAAGGTCTACATTATGAAAATTATATGTTTACATTTTTTGCTGAACATCCATATTACCATAACAATAGGCTTCCCTGAATCAGAGTCAAGTTCAGGTTTCTGTTTTGAACTTTATCCTTTACGCTGTTAAACAGGAAATGAGATTAATGAGTTTGCAGTAAGGCATATTTTTACCCAACACAATTACTTTAATTCTCAGAATCAAGTGCCTAACTTGTGACTTTCCATTGACACTAATGCTGTGAATTCTAAGGTCATACATCTACCAGAAGGGGAAATGTGTGCTTATTTTAAGGCACGTGCAATTAAAAATTGACAAAAGTGTTTTAAAATTTTCATATTACAAAAAAAAAAGGTATGATAAAGTGATATTAAAAAGGATCTAATGCTATGATCACATAGAAATACAGCAAACCATACTCTAAGATCAAGCTCTAACCCCTGCCCCCAAATATGCAACAAACATGTAAGACTGGCAGAATCAGTTTCAGACAGAATCACTGACTTTCTGTCAAAGTCCCAGGAAAAATAAAGTGTGGCCTTATGATTTTCTTCTATTCACAAGAAGCAATTCATCATTAAGTACTTCTGTGAACATGAGAATTACTGACGTTGAGTTTCATGTGGCTTGGTATCTTACCATAGATAAACTTGGGTGTTTAATGTGATCTATAGATTTTTTTTTCCTTTCTGAGTATTTACTGGCTCTCTTTCCCACATGAATTCTCTCATATCTAACAAGGAATTTCCCTCAATAGAAACACCGGTAAGTGTATCCATCCTCCACCCAGCTGTCTATTTTTACAAAGTCTGTGGGCAATGGATTGTTGTTGAGATCTATTCCACTGCCACATAGAAATGAAACAAATAAACATTTCCAAAGTTATTAACGGGAGACGAAACATACACAGAGGCATGCAGACAGATCACATAGCCTTGTTTACAAAGGAAATCAGGCTAAAACCAGACTGAGACAATGTACTGATTTCAATGGAAGCAGCAGGCTCAGACTACTAAATGAAATATTAATGCATACAGAGCTTTATGAAGAACCACATGGCATTTTTCACTTGCTATTCTTCACCCCATTCCTCCACTAGCAAAGCATCTTCCTAACAAATAGTTGTGACTGTTGTGCATGAGTTCTGAGTATATTAAGTACTTCTTACATTTGGTTTTCAATGCACAGATCTGCTCAGTAAATGTGAGGAAAAACTTGATATTTTAAATAAGTTCGTTTTGTGTTTACCCTCAGGGGTGTCTCTGTTAATATGCAGAGTATCTGAATACACAGTAAAACTGAAAATTTATTTTCTTTAGTGACGTTAGATGATGATGTTCACAAGTCTTGTTCTTAACTTGTTTTCATTTTGGTTTGCTTTAACACAACCAAGTATCTATTCACATTGCATTTCTGTCTAGTAGCAAAAGACTGTATTATCTTTATAAAAGGCTTTTCACTTCTAATGACTTTTTCCTCACTGCAAAGGACACTTTATTTGAGAGTGCATGCCAGATGTAAATTGTATCATTTAATAAAGTGATTTGACCAATCAGATGAGAAACACAATTTTGTTTTCCCTAAATTCTTGTCTGTTTGTTTAAATAATCTGAACCTAAGTAAAGTCTAATCCCTTTTTTCTGCACCATTTTTAGATTCAACTGACTTTGCCTGTCGGTGACCTCGTGCTGATATGAGCTTCTAGAAGCTTAAATCAACATCAGGTCAAATGGCAACTTGTCAAATTCAGTAGAATTTCATTTTCATACTGACTAAACAGAGTAAGGAAACTCAGTGAAGCACAACCTACCCAGGTAAAATAACACAGTCAGAGCAGTTTTTATTGTTTGAGTATTTTCATCCCCACCATAAAATTATATGTTGACCTTTACGTGCATCTAAACCTCTGTTTAGTTCCGGTAGGTTTGCTCACAAGGGCTATTTTGCTGTATTGCCTTGCTGTTTTTCTTAATTGAAACTACTATTTGAAGAATAAATGAATATTGAGGATAAATTGTGAACTCAATCTTCACAGTATTCATGCTCTTTGGGTGAATAACTCTTAAGGAAATAAGGACAGCATGTACAATCTACCTGTGAAAGGCCAGATCAAATTTTCACTATTTACATGAAATGAACTGCAAAGCAGTTTTTGCATTTGTAAAGCAAGCAGGATTTTGCCACCAATACAAGAAAAATGATTGATGCATGTAAAACTTGGGAAACTAATAAAGCCTGACAACAGCATTTTAATAGCTTTGCTCTATGAAGGGATTACAAGACACTCAGTACTATTTCTTTTCATTATTATAATTTTCATTCTTCTTTGGTAAATTCTTAAATACATCATAACAAAAGCAAGCATAAGCCAAATTCACAGTTTAACCTAACTCCCTTGACTTCAGTAATTTGCAACAGATTAAAAATCTCACTACAAAGGTGAACAGACATTGGTTTTGTATAATGTTTTGGGTTTCTTGAAATGCCCTACATTTTCTGGTGCGTTCATCAACACTGAAGAGTGTTTAAAATGACTACAGTGTGGCAGACTGCTCAATTACTAAATGTGAGCCTGGCAGAACAACTATTTAGTGTAATAAGTAATACTAAGTCCAGAAAGAAAGACAGATGTTTCCAGGCTAGTATCCAGTTTTCTTCAAATTGAACACAAAGTGATTTAAAATTGTTCACTGGATATAGTATTGGATTTTAGAAAGCTAGTTTTGTGTTGCTGCTGTGTCAGAAACGGTGCTCAATATGCTGTAAAATGTCTGTCGTTTGGTCACATCTTTCCAATCCTACAAAAAGGACCCAAGTATTTTATACTCAAACCAAAATAACCTCAGAAGTGTTTGTGTGCATGCACACTTAAGCTGTGGGTTTCTTTCTGGAGGAAGGTACTGGTTAATTAATAGATGTTAATGGAGAATAACAACATATTGTGCTGTGGTGCAGTCCAAATACAGCTGGAAGGTTACAATATAAACGACACACATAGAGTAAAGAAGGGTGCTGATAAACCCCTAGCTATCAGTAATACCTATATCTATTTTCACCTTTAAAATAAATCAAAACCTGAGGATAATTTTGTCTAAACAATGCAGAGGTTCATGACTTATTTTTCCCCTATAAATACAGAAACCTAAGGAAATATATGCTAAATGCTGGAAAAATAATTTTGTATTCTGTAAACAATAATTTTAAGCAGGCTGTAGACAAGCAGAGTTTGCAAAAATTATAGGCAAAAATGATAAATAAGAAGCTTTATGACATTCAGAAACAGAGGAATAGATGTCTTG
Organism: Microhierax caerulescens; assembly: GCA_035590215.1. Taxonomy (NCBI): domain Eukaryota; kingdom Metazoa; phylum Chordata; class Aves; order Falconiformes; family Falconidae; genus Microhierax; species Microhierax caerulescens. Next base: position 20,377,792 of record JAVJGJ010000001.1, on the reverse strand, counting down.
GTACTTTTTTCCAGCATGGACAACCTCACAGGATTATAGGATTTCTAAAACAATAGCCATTTTACAATATTATTAACAATATGCTAAGCCATGTTAGTTTTCATCAGTCACTTCCTGTTATTAATGGATGCACTTCAGTCTAATCTCAAAAAATCAGTATTTTGGGAAAACATGAATGAAACAAGTCAGCATATCCTAAACTCTACAGTATTTGTAATACTTTTTTCTAACAGAAAAGCTTTTAAGAATAAACAACAGTAAGGATTTTTGATCAGGTGCTCATCAGCTGCTCTGATTTTCAGGTTGATATTTACAGTTAAATGCAAATTTTTTGCCTATTAAATAGTTTGCATAGTGGAACACAGAGCTTAAATTGAAGCTCTCTGGTGAATTACTTGCCAGCACCAAAGAATAGCCTCTGATGCCATTTTTTTAGAAGATGAGAAACAAATAGATAACTTTTCTAGTTTCCCAGAAATTCCCCTCTACAGATCCACATAATTTCACGACTTATGTGAAAGTTCAAAATTATTTTCTCCACTATTTCTGTGGAGTTGTGCACCATTTTTCACTTGCTGTGGCAGTTTAAAACACCAAGAGATTTTCCATGTGGTAGTAAAATGAAATAAAAAGATCAGTGTAGAAATATATAAATCAATCTACCTCCTGAACCTGTATGACCTGAGAAAAAATGCAGTTCAAAGCAACACCAAGGACAGAACAACAAGGCAACAAAACCCCTTTGAACACATGCAGCAAAATCCTGATCCTAGCTAAGTCAATGGGAGCTTTACTAATTTATCACTTATGTCAGCAGGACAAGGATTTCACCTCACACAGAAATGTGCAGGACCACAAAATACAACTGGTTCTGAATTCAGAAGCACAGAACTGGTGTCAGCAGTTCTGTAGTACTTCGAAGCCTGCTGTTTTTAAAAATGTGACTGACAAAACAATAAGGCATTAATCAGATTTTGTAATGTCATCTTCTGTTAGGAACTTGCTCCTTTTGATGTGTATAATTATAGATAGCTATCTCAGTTGGGACTCTCTTACTGTCTTGGCTCCCTCTATAATCAATGTGCAGAGGCATTCTTAAACAGAAGTTAACTCCATCCCCAAATAAATGCCTAAAATAGGTGGACTGGATGTGAAGTCTATAGGATATCTGGACAAATGAGGATCAAAGAGTTTTTGACAGTGTGGAAAGTGCTGGAAGATAGGTGACTATATGTCCCTCTCTCTCTTTCTACATATACAAGTATATCTTCAGTACAGGTGTTGCAAAATCTTTAGCATATAAATTGTTTTTTAAAAATGCTGAAGCTGTTCAGGAAAGTGACATTTTATTTTGGTCACATTAGGATAAGTACACAGCTAACTTGTAAGTAACTCTTCATTAAACTAGATTGTAAAATAAAAAGACAATTTAGCAAACCAAAAAACAGAATACATGCCTCTGTATCTGGACCTGAGATGTATTTGGTGTTATAGTATATCCTGGTACAATGAATTCTAAGAGGACTTAACAGCTCTGAAACCATGCTGCCTGGCTGTGCAATGCCAACTCAGTCTCAGAAGCTATATAACCATGTCAATGCAGTGCTGCACCCGTATTTGTCCCTCACCTAACCAGACTTGATCTGGTATGAGAAATCAAGTCCCGGGATTGCAGACGTATGCCACTCCAAACTCATCTACGTTTGCAGAGGTCAGATTGGATATTTCTGTACTTGTGACATGGATCATCAACAAACCTGATAATCCATCCAAGGACAGTGAAGAGATGATCGTTGTTATTTTGGTAGCCATAAAGATCTTGAACTTTAGGTAGAGCACTTTTTCAAAATCAACATGGAGGTTTCTCAAAGGAACAGATCATTAGTCATCTCTTCCTGTATTTTAATAAGCTGCTATTTACCCAGGCAAAATTAGATACAGATCACTGTGTTTTGGATGTGTATTACTGGAGTTAGATGTGACTCCTCTGTATTTAACCTCAAATGAACGGCAGTGTAAATACAGGGTTGGATGGCCTCTGGTAGAGGTTTGGATGGGTAACATTCAGACAGTAGCAACAGTAACTTTATTTTTCTTTGTGACCTTTATAGTAGTTTCTGCTCCTTTGAATGCTCTGCCATAAACTGTGTACCAGGGGGCAGAGAACATGAAACTGCTTTAGGACTAAGTTCACAACTACAGTGAGGATTAAGGGCATTTCAAGGCACATTGTAACTTTTTTTTCCAGATATGAATCTGACTGGTTGTGTCTTACTTTGGTATTTATTGCTTTCCCCTGTTTTGAATTTTTGTCATTGTTCACGATCTCCCTGTCAGACACTACAGTGTGTATGAGATGTGTTATATTTTTTGACAAAGCATACATAGTTAGGCCAATGCACAGGAAGTGCATTATAATGAACACTCACGTATACATAGAATGCTCACAGCCCACAGAAGATGTGAGATAGGCAGAGACTGAGAGGGGGAAAAAAAACAACCAAAAATCATGTGTTAGCAGCAAAGCAGAAAAATACTATTCTATTGGACTGTAGGACATGGCAGGTTTCCATGCTTCTGTTTCCCCTCTGCATTTTAGGGACTGGTGCAATCTCTGGAACACCTGATTCTGGACCCTGTCACCCAAGGTCTAGCACAGACAGAAAGACAGCTGGTAGTGTACAAGAAAACAGATCTAAGACAAGATTGTAGGCAATAGTGCTAAGCAGTATTCTAAACGGACTTGCCATTCTGTGATGTCTGCCACTGCAGGCTTCATGCCCTGACCAAGTCATACTGGCAAATCACACCAGTGAAAAAATAAAATCAAAGAGACTATATATTATCCTCTTTAATGAACAGCTAAGCAGGCTAGCACGTTATGGACACTCAGCAACATGAAAACCCTATGCAATCCTGTTCTTAGTTGCAATAACTAAACTGGCTGGTGAATTTAATTTATTTTCTGCTAAAAGACTGTCAATTTGTCACTAAACAGTTCAAACTTACTTATAGAATATGATCATGTTTTGTCCTCTCTCAATTTTTTTCAGAATTAGAACTGTGCTGTTTGGTTGGGCTAGGCTGTAGCTGTTACGTGCTTCTCTTCTTAGTTGGAAAAATTCATAAAATTCAGGCTGGCTGAATTGCTAAGTCAGTATCCATGAACAGTGATATCTAAAGTTATTTGCAAATGTTCATTACTAGTAAAATTTAATCTTTGTTAATGGCTGAGGAAGGGGAAGATCCCGAAGTGCACAACTACTAACAAAGCAACTGACTTTTTCAAAACTCAGATTCCTGAAGAAATGTTTAGTGTATCCTTTCAGTGTCCAACTTGGAAGCCCAAAACAAGATAACCACTTTTAACTAAGTCTAGCACTGTCCTATAGAGGGCAATGGTACACAATCCATATAGGCTAATATACTAAATGCTCTCCCTGACAAGGCCTCTATTTCAACAGAGAAGATATGGTACAGTTACAGGAGATCAGTCTGGACACCAGACACCAAACTGTAATTATCAGCCTACCCACACATATGCCGCAGCAGAAGCAGAACTCAAATGCCGTAAAACTTTACAGTTTGAGCTAAGTAAGATGGAGGTATTCACACAGCACTATTTAATGACTACCACTGATACTAGCTAATTATTCCTGATCTCAACACCATGAGGTGAATAGATGTCATTAGCTCATTTTACAAATGGAAAAAAATACGACAATGCAAGAACATGTGAATTGCCCAGGGCTGTTGAGACAATCGTAACAATGGACTTCAATGCAGGCATTCTTGGCTCTTACCTTCACCTATAATCCACTAACTATTTATAGTAGCAGGGCATACTTAACAACCAGCACAATTACATTCTTACAGCTCAGAAAATAAGTAGCAAGGAAGCTCCAAATCCTTGGAAGAAACAATCTAGCAATTCAAGAGACTGAGCAAGTTATGGCCCAGTCTGCCAGACAAAATTCACCACAACCTAGGACAGAGAACATAAGACTTTGGAGTTGTTTACCGATAGTAACCACAGCTGAGTGAACAAGGATTAACCTAAAAGGGCAGTAGAAGGATTAGTTAAAAAAAATCAGAAGAAATAAAAGGGGAGTCTGCATTTGTCTTACCATAATGGAAGCACCCGTCTTTTCCCACATCACCACTCTAGTCTCACCAAAAGTCTATAATAAAGCAAACAAAACCCATGCACATCAACAGAATCATTGAGTTTCTCTATGAGCCACTGCCAAATCATCACTGTCAATGTCTTCAGTCTTAAATTAAGGCTCAGATGGTCTTGATGATGTCTGTTACTAAGGCGCACATGTTTTTCTGTAACTATCCTAACAGTAATGTAAAATATAAATTTAGCTGCTACTGAGGTGCTCAACTGTGCCACTAAAGGGAAAAGAACAGCACAGCCATATTCAAAGGCACCAAAGGCATGTTTATGTCAGCAGTCTTTCCCATTAACCTGGGGAGAATATGACACACATGAAAAATTATGTCACTGTAGATGGTGGTGTAGAAATTTCTTTTGTGACTCCCTGAAAACTGCTTTAATAAGAAGTTGCATGACTAATTTAAAACTGAATGAGTAGAGCATGACAAACTTGCCGCTTCTTTCAAGTGGAGTTAACAGTTAACTTCTGCTTCTAAACAGGTGGCATAATAATAAACATAGATAAAATCAGTTTGCTGGCAGAGTGTTTTTAATAAACAAAAAGCTTAACGAAAAAATATCTGTTTTAATGAATTAGCAATGCTAATTCCTGGAACAGAAATCATCTACCCATTGCTAATGAATCTCCCTTAAAAGCAAAGTAGCAAGGAACAGATTGGGCAAGGAGAAGGAAGTTGGTATAATTAAAATGCATTATGTGGACTGTCAAAAATCATGCCGACTTTGGTGCTTCCAGCTTTCTTGCCATGCATGCCCAAGTTATCTTCCACTTCCAAATAGGATAATGACAGTATTATAGAGCTGTTTATTTTAATTTCATTTCTAACAGTAAATACAATACAGGGGAAAAAGCAAACTTACTGTATCTATCCTCCCTAAGATATCACTCATCCATGCCTCTTCACTGCTATGGCTACAGATCATGGCTATTTGTTCTAAATCAAATATCATAGCTTCAAGATAAATATTTGCTTAGGAAAAAAACTTTCAGCCTTTGTATTTATGTGTGTACTCTTTATATTACATGTATCTTTTTTTCCTAGTGAAATGACATTGAGGAACAGTATCTGTGCAATGTTCAGATGAAAGGGAGTCCACATTTCTGGGGAAATAAGCTTTAGACTCCTAGTTCTCTGTTAAAAAAAGCCCTAAGTCCAGCACCAATGACTTTTATTCTTGCAGTATATTTTTCAAGGGGGATGGAAACATAACGACAACGTGAAGTTCCAGACCTTTGCACTGAATAGTTCTTGTTCCTTTTAGTTCTATCCACTACACTAAGCAAAAAAGCAATTTGGAAAAGTAAATAATCTGCAAATGCTAGCAGTTTCTACTTGGTTTGGTAGATAAGCTTTATCTGAATTAAGGTGCATACAAGTGTTGGTACAGTGAGTGTTATTCCACTGGGCACAATGCCCACATTCAGTGTAGCTCAAGTAATGGAGAAATTACTCAGAAAAGTAAAACACACATGTACAATTCCACGATGCATTCCCATATAGTGTAAGGAGTTTTAATTGAACATCTGTAGAATATCAAGACCAAGAATGGAAAATATCTATGGCATGGTTGGACTCTTGTAAAGTGGAAAATATGAGATGGTAGGAGTTTTGTTCTGTTATTCATCTAACAAGCCATGGAACATTTCTAAACTAAGTGAATCTGTGAGGAAAGAAATAAGAGCAACACCATTAAGAGGGAATAAAGCATGTTTCAAGAGGTAAGTACTCCTGCTCCTATTTTAAAATTTTTCTTCTTGCAGCCATCTATGGAAAGATGGACCTATGCTCAAAATTTGGTCTTTGATTCTCCATGTTTAAGAGTTATGTGCTTGAATTCATGATTATTTGGATGCGGTAAATTACATCTATAACAAAAATTAAAGGGCCAGACTGATCATGCTGTAACCTGGATATAGTAATCCAGCAAGTATTACATCCAATGCTGTTGCTCCTACTTGGTAAAGAATAATATCCAACCTACTGCACACCTTCCAAAAATACTGTAAAATACATACTATGGCAATCTGCTCCCTGAGGGATCTTTTGTGCATGACTCTAATAATAGATCAAGAAAAAAAAAGGAAGATATGCCAAGAATTGA